>JAWWNH010000063.1:9000000-9600000 GCA_034641385.1 Darevskia mixta
AGTGCAGGGTGGTGTGTAACACACTGCCAAAAAAGGAGACCAAAAAGATGGCCCTCATTTGCCTTAAATTTGCATATGGTAATTTATACTGCTAGTCACAGCTTTAAGGCTTTGCATGGAAAGTGGATCTTCATGGGGATGACTTCTATGCCCTTTGAGTCATTCTGAAGACTGGGTCAGTTTGGCTTACGAACCATAGATTGTCGTGTTTGTTTTGTTTTAAAATGTACCTCCTACCTGAAAGTCCTCCTCAAAGCAGCATACAAGACAACCAGTGAAGCTAAAGCCACAATATATTAAGTTGGAATAGCACATTGGTGATGAGTGTAGCAAAGACATCTTACAACTTTTTTTAAAAAAACAATAACAACAGGGACTGCTCATTCAAATGGTCTGCCTCGTAGTGAACAAGGATTAAGGCTGCAAATCAATCTTGATTGTACATGTTTTGTAGGATGTGATGGTCAATGACAAAATGCGTCTGCAAGGCAATTCACTCTTTTTTATATATATATAAAAATTTGATCAGTGATTAAAAGTACTGTCATGTTTAAGTAAAATTACGTTTCTACTAAAAGACTATGTAGAATGACAGGAGACTATCATTTACACTTATATTGAATCTTCTGTAAGCAATAATAATGTTGACTGGATATCCACAAAACTGAATTATTGAATTCTTTAAGGAATATTACTGCTCCCGAGACATTGCTTCCCACTAAATCAACAATGATAATTATAAATTAAAATCAGTGTCTGCTGTAAATAAATATCTAACTTCCCAAGAACACTTAAAACTCTTTCTCATTGATCTGGAGCCGCTGCACACATGCAGCCATTCACTTCAATAGATGGAACATCTCCACATGCAAGAATGGGCATTCAAACACAGTTCTCTGCTTCACTGAAATAAACTGGACAGCACAGAGCACCATCACCCACATCAGATCACTAGAATGGTGCACCCTGTGAGTAATTCATTGAAGGACCTTCTACTTGCATAAAATGCTTATGAAACAAGTAAGGAAAGTCTTGGTCAAAATTTTCTGTAGAATTTCAAATGAAACACTGTGAAATGGATGGCTGACTAGACAGCCATCATAATATATCAAGCCAAGTCACTTACCCAACAGGTCATGTTTCATTAGTATTTTCACTGCAACCAGAAAAATAATTAGCTTCTAATATACTGTAGAACAAAATTGCTGAACTACAAAGGATCAATAAAAGAGTCATTAGCAAGACCTCTTTCTGTCCCATTTTATTAATGTTGCTTGAATAAGCTGGGCTAAATTCAAAGAAATTCAGAACAGTCATACCCTTGCACCAATCAATTTTCTCCCATTTTGCACATTTCATTGGTGTGATCTATGATCAAATCTCAGTGTAGATCATCTGGAAAAACTCACCTCATGTCTGACACCATTAGGCAAAAAAAAATTTGTATGCATTTACTGATCCAAAGACTGATTTCCTCCTTTTATTTGAATCTGTGTAGACTGGTCAAACAGAAAATGGATGAAACTTATTCATTCATTTATTCATTTAAACAAAACAAAATACCGGTATGTATGAGACACCTTATTAGGAATGCAGTCAACATGCTTGCCAAATCTGTAACAGCTACCTTCACATTTCATATCTGTTAAGATTGTCGAGGTCAGATGAGATGGTGGTGCTTTTCCCCCTACATTGATTAACAATCTCTCTGACCATGGTTTTGAAGAAGAAAAATCACCTCCTTTGGAGTTATATAAAATATGAATATGAAAAGTTCCCCATTGCTCCTGGCAAAACAGAGGCAACAGTGTTCTTCTGGTAAACTTGTTTCTGTGAAGAGATGTTTGCTTCATTTTTAACTACAAGACAGCTGTGGCGACTCTAGAGATCCCAGTGTCAATTCAATACTATCCTTTAGTATCTTCAGCATTTGGAGAGGGGAGGGAGCAGTCATATTCCTTGTGTGGTAAATGACAATGAAATGTCATTTACTGGTCCTTTAATTACTTTGGCCCCCAAACATTTTGGATTTTGTACACCAGCATTGATACTTCGGATTGGGCTCAAGAGCATACAGGAAAGCAGTTCAAGAACTAAATGATCTCATCTTGAGCCCCAAATAATGTCCCCTTGGCATCCCATAGCAGCTGTAACTTTCAGACCATCTTCAAGGGTAGCATGTGGAGCTACCCTTTGCAATAGTCCAATAGTGAGATTATCAGAGTATGGATTACTGAAGCCAGGGTATCCCTGTCCAGAAATCAATGCAACTGGTGAACCAGCCAGAGCTGGACATAGCCATTCCTCATCATTGAGACCACCTAGACCTCTGGTGTCGTCCTAGAATCAAGGAGGACCTCAAAGCTACACACCTGCTTCTTCACAGAGAGTGAAACCCATCTACCTTCAGAAAATGCATTTTATATATATAGACTTCCGGTTCTCGTGCCGGCGCAGCTAGCTGGATCTCCGTCGCGTAGCGCGGGGGTCTGCTGAAGATCGGCTGGGGGTTCTGTCACCGCGCGACGAACCCCCATTTAAACTTCAGCCAGGGCGGGCTGAAGGCTTGGAGAGCCGGCGGCGCCCATTTGGACCTCTCCCCACCTTCGGAGGACCCCGTAAAGGGTCTGGGAAGGAAGAGCGGATTGAGGTCTGGGCGCTGTGGCTCCGAGAACGGCCGCTTCAGTGAAGCAGCGTAGCGGGCTGCGACGAGCGCAGAACACCTCCTTCAAAAAAAAATCAACTCAAGTTTCAACGGAACCGTGAGTAATTGGGACAATTAAAGTTATTAATTAGGATATTCATAATTTGGCCACGGGAAAGGCTGAAAAAAGGAGGTCCACCTTTCCCTTTTGTGAGACTGGAGAAGCAAGTCACCAAGTATAAACGTTTAGAGGCTTTTTTTTGATTTTAGAACTTTGACATTTGACAGCTGTCAAAAACCTCCTCTAGGTTCTCTGGCAGGAGGAATAGGGAAATAAGCTGTACAGCTAAATAAAAGACATTAACGTGTGGATTAGACCCACTGTCACCTCTGGATTGTGGATGAGCCGGGCAGTACAGGGGTTGAAGAATTTATAACTCTGCTAATTCGTTTTTTTTTCTGGTTACTGTTTCTAAGTTTGGACAATAGGTAACTTTGTATAAGCTACAACCCTGTGGATTACAATTTAATGGATTTTGTAACTTTCTTACATCCTTGTCAATAGACAGACTGCTATTCCCTTAAAAGTGAAACCAACTTTAAAGATCAGAGTGGAATGTAAAATCCTTTGTTCCTCAGGCAAGCAAGTATCTGCTGGAAGCGCCTGCTGTGAATTGACCTTGAGCAGCAATTGTTTTGGCTATATTAGGTGATAAAGACAACAGCTGCCAGGGAAACCGTGTGAGCTGCAGAGAATTAACAGGAAAACCTATTTCCATAGCAACAGAGGCCTGGGCAATTAGACTGAGTAGATTCTGAAATAGCAATTGACTGCAAAATTGAAATTAAATGTCTGCAGGAGTAGGAAGAGGAGTCTCAACAAGAAGTGTGACCAAAGCATCAGAAGGCGCAACCAAGGAAAAAAGAAGACAGTCACAGCAAGTGGACCCTGCAGGCATGAACCAGCTACTTGAACATTTTGAGGCATTAAGGAAAGAGATTAAAGACAACAACGAAGATCTCAAACAGGATATTGCAGGAATTAAAACACAATTGGACCAAATTGGACAATTTCAACAAGATTTAGAATCAACAAAAGAGAAGGTTGGCAAAGTCGAGGCCCAGGTTCTAACTTTGGAGCAGACACACATCAGAGACCACTACAACACTCAGGTGTCTCTTGCTTTCATGCAAATGAGGCAGAGGGCTACCAACTTGAGACTGAGACACCTGCCAGAACGGGAAGGAGATAATTTAAAAGCCTACATAGTCAAGGTACTCGGAGAATATTGGGGACTGGATCAACAAAAATTGGAAAGCACCATCGTCAAAGCATATCGTTTTGGACCAAAGGATAGGAAGAATACAAAGACAGTTAATGATTGTCTAATTGAATTTCAAACCAAAACTCAAAGAGACGAGATCCTGAAACTCCACTACGAAAAGAACTTGGAAGTGGAAGCAAAGAAGGTCATCCTATACAAAGACATCCCCAAATTCTTCCTGGACCTAAGACCCAACTACACTGATTTGACACAGGCCTTAAGTAAAAAGAAGATCAATTACAGGTGGGAATTCCCTCAAGGCCTAGCTTTTGGATTCAAAGGAAGACTCATCAAAATCAAATCAAAAGAAGATAAAATTAAGTTTATACAGAATAATCTGGACGAATTTCCTGGAATTTTAGCGGAAAGTCCTACACCAACACCAGAGGAAGAAGCCGAAGGAGCAGCAGGAGGAAGTGCATAAGAAAAGATGGCATTAAAGATCTTAACTTGGAATGTTCACGGTTTAAACATCAAATCTCAGAGAAACCAGGTCTTTCATACATTGAAGAAACAAAATTTGGATATAATATGTCTTCAAGAAACCCATGTAACAAGATTACACAGGAGAGTTTTGGAAAATAAAAGAATAGGCCTGGAATTCATCTCTTCAGCAAAAGTGAAGAAGAGAGGAGTAGTAATCTATGCCAAAGAGAAATATAATCCAAAAATGAAATTTAAGGATGAGGATAGAAGATTTGTAGCAATAGAGATCACAGTGGAAGGCGAAAACTTTCTGATACTGGGACTGTATGCGCCAAATGATGCGAAAGTGGAATTTTTCAAGAATATCCACGAAAGGCTGTTGGATTACATGGATTACAAAATAATAGTTCTAGGAGATTTCAATGCGGTAGCCTCCACGCTTATGGACAGATCACAAAGAGTAAAATTCACAAATGAGGGAAGGCTACCGAAAACCTTCTTTGATATGACTGACAACCTAGATTTGATAGATGCATGGAGAACATTGAATCCAACCGACTTAGAAGCAACTTTTTATAGTGAGTCAACCAAAGCCTGGAGTAGGATTGACCAAATATGGACATCCAGGGAATTAACACCCAGGATGATCCAGTCAGAAATACATCCAAGGACATGCTCAGACCATAACCCGGTACAACTGGACTTGAGATTAAACCCGAAGGGTTCCTTCAGATGGAGAATGGACGATTCACTGTTTAGAAACCAAATCATCTGTGAAAAAGCTCAAAAAACAATAAAGGACTATTTTGAAATAAATATAAATACGTCAATGGAAAAAAGAACAATTTGGGACGCAAGCAAAGCGGTGATGAGAGGATTTCTAATACAACAAAAAGCAATCAAAATGAAGCTGCAAAGAGAGAAAAAGGATGCTATTTTGCAACAATTGAAAGAAAAAGAAAAACAATTGAGGATAATACCTAAAGATAGCAAATTACAAAAAGAAATAAAGCAACTACAAGTTGAACTCTCTAAAATAATCAATTGCGAAATCGAATGGAAAATTAAAATGTTGAAGCAAAAGACTTTTGAATCAGCAAATAAATGTGGAAAATTGCTAGCGTGGCAGCTGAGACAGAGACAGAAACAGAACACCATTACAAGCATTAGTATCAACGGAAATAAAGTAGTGAACCCATCGGAGATAAGGAAAAACTTTGAAAAGTTCTACAAACAGTTGTACAAAGAAGAAACCAAAGAAAAAGATAAAATAGAGCAATATATAGCTAAAAATGGCCTACAGAAAATCCCGGAAAGAATGAAAGGCCCCCTAAACCACCCAATAACATCGAATGAAGTGGAAATAGCAATTAGCAACATGAAATTGGACAAAGCCCCAGGACCTGATGGACTTTCAGCTAAATATTACAAAACATTGAAAGATTGGATAACACAACCTTTAATGGACGTATGCAATGAGATATTGAAGGGAGGAGGGGCACCGGAGTCTTGGAAGGATGCTTACATAACACTGATACCAAAGCCAGATGTAGATCGGACATTGATGAAGAATTACAGACCTATCTCCCTCCTAAATGTTGATTACAAGATCTTCGCAAATATCATGGCTAGCAGACTCAGGAAGGTTCTAAAGGAGGTTATCCACCAAGATCAAGCCGGTTTTTTACCGGAAAGGCACTTAAACAATAACATAAGGAACGTGGTGGATATCCTCGAAAATCTTGAACAAGATAAGAATAACAAAGCAATCCTGATGTTTGTGGACGCCGAAAAAGCATTCGACAATGTTTCTTGGACTTTTATGAAAAAGAATTTGCAACATATGGAGGTGGGGAACGGTTTCATGAACGGGATTGAAGCGATCTACACTGATCAAAAGGCTAAGATCATTATTAACAATGTGGTATCAGAAAACATCAGAATACAGAAAGGAACAAGACAAGGTTGCCCCTTATCCCCGTTATTGTTTATTACGGTCCTGGAGGTTCTGCTGAATGTGATTAGAAAAAATTCAGACATCAAAGGGGTGGCGGTGGGGGCCAAAGAATACAAATTAAAAGCCTTCGCTGATGACTTAGTTTTGACACTACAAAAACCAGACTCCAGTGCACCAGTGGCACTGGAGGTGATACAAGACTTTGGGGAAGTAGCAGGACTTAAATTAAACAAAGCCAAAACCAAAATTTTAGGGAAAAACCTGACACAAGGTGAGAAAGAGAATCTCGAGAAAGAAACAGGCCTTCAATTTGCAAAAAAAGTAAAATATTTGGGTATCAACATGACAGCGAGAAACCAAAACCTGTTCAAGGATAACTATGAAAAAGTTTGGAATGAAATAAAGAAGGACTTGGAGATCTGGAATAATTTGAAATTGTCCTTGATGGGCCGAATTGCAGTCATAAAGATGAATGTGCTGCCTAAATTATTATTTCTCTTCCAGGCAATTCCAATACTTGATAAGATGGAACCTTTCAAGAAGTGGCAGAAGACCATATCAAGATTTGTCTGGCAGGGGAAAAAACCCAGAATTAAATTCAAGATATTAACAGATGACAAGAAAAGAGGGGGCTTTTCCCTGCCGGAATTAAGTATTTATTTTGAAGCAGCTGCCTTCTGCTGGCTGAAAGATTGGTTCCTATTAGAAAATACAGATATACTTGACCTGGAAGGATACAACAACAGATTTGGATGGCATGCATATCTATGGTATGATAAGATAAAGGCCCACCAAGGATTTAAAAACCATATAATAAGAAAGGCTCTTTTTAGAGTTTGGATGAAATATAAGGATCTCCTTGAAAGGAAAACACCCAGATGGCTGTCACCAGCAGAAGCAAAGGCCCATAAAAGAGTCAACATGGAAGAAAATTGGCTAAAATACTCCGAGATGTTAATATATGAAGGAGAACAAGTCAGGTTGAAACCCTTTGAGCAATTAAGAGGAAGAATTCGAGACTGGCTACAATATCACCAGATTAATGAACTCTTTAAAATGGATAAAAAGATTGGCTTTCAAGTGGAAAAGTCAAAACTGGAAACAGAACTGCTAGAATTAAAGAATAAGACCTTATCAAGAATGTATGATTTGCTGCTGGAATGGCATACGCAAGATGAGTTAGTAAAATCTGCAATGATAGATTGGGCAAAAGATGTGGGACATAATATTATGATGGCAGACTGGGAAAGACTATGGAGAACGGACATAAAATTTACAGCTTGTACTTTGTTGAGAGAGAACATAATGAAAATGATTTATAGATGGTACCTGACCCCAGTGAAGCTGGCAAAAATCTATCATTTGCAGGACAATAAATGTTGGAAATGTGGCACTATGGAAGGAACATTTTATCATATGTGGTGGACTTGCCCAAGGTTGAAGGCCTTCTGGGAGATGATATACAATGAGTTGAAGAAGGTGTTTAAAAGCACATTCTTGAAGAAACCAGAGGCCTTCCTCCTTGGAATGGTACACCAAGTCTTACCAAAAGAAGACCACACGTTGTTTATGTATGCCACTACGGCAGCAAGAATCCTTGTTGCAAAATATTGGAAGACAAAGGACTTACCGACATTGCATGAGTGGCAGATGAAAATGATGGACTACATGGAAACCGCTGAACTGACGGGGCGAATCCGCGACCAGAGGGACGACGCAGTGGAAAAAGATTGGAGAAAGTTTAAAGACTATCTTAAAAAACATTATAAAGTACAGAATTAAAATAAAATAGAAATGTCAATGTATAAGATTAGTTTATAAAAGAATAATATAGTGAATAGTATGGTAGATATATGGTAGGAATAAGTGTTAAGTATTATTGAATTTAAGGTCTTTTCTTTTTTATAAATATTTGTAAGTAAACATAAGGTTGTTGAAAAAGAATCTGGATGTTATTTCAAATTTAAAGAATGAAATTAAAATAAGAAATAATGTAATAGAAATGAGAAGATAGAAATATTAAGAAATTGCTGGTAGAAAATAGATAAGGAGAATCGGCACAGAAGGAAAGAATGGAGGAAGTTAGGAGAAAATGTTAAGGAGACAGGATAAGAGCATAAGATAAATGTAGTGTATTGTAGTGTTTTAGTTTAAATGTAGTTTATATGTATGTGTATTTTGTTTGTTTGATTGTTTGTTTGTTTATTTTTGCGTTTAAAAATAAAAAATATTAATTGAAAAAAAAAAGAAAATGCATTTTATAAGGATTCAGTCTCAGATTGTTGGCCTTAGCCACCCCATCTCTGCTGTAGGCATTGGTCCACAACTTGCACACCTTGTCCTGATTCACATGAAATGGAGAGAGAGTTGGGTATCACCAACATACTGAATTACACCTTCCAGTGGTTTAGCATATATATTAGTTGTAGCTAAACTATTTTTAAAGTACTTAATGCCCCTCAATGCAGTCCCACAAGGCCAAAGCTCCAGGCCATTTATTCATGCTCTCTTTTTAACACACCCTTGCTCAAATGCGACACTGGTTGGTTGGTACAAGGGGATACTAAATTATTTTAGCTACAGAAAAGTTTGGTAAATCTACAGAGCATAGCTGCACATGGTTGTGGATGAATCAAATAATGCATTCAGCTTCACCCTCCTGTTCCACATTTCAGCTGAACGGTATAATATTTCACTTTGGTTTCCTAATGCAGCCATGCATCGTGGTCACCCTAGTGTGCTTTAAGACTGCATATTCTGCAAAGCCAAGCAAAACATACTGGTGTGACAAAGAAACAATAAAACAATGAACAAGGTGGTGATACAATGACTACTGCAATCGACACCAGATTATATCACCAAGGCAACTATATGTAAACAAACAATAAACGTCCATAAAAATGGCAAGAGTAGTATCTTTTCAAAATAGGTTTTATCTTAAACAATTGCAAACACAGTAAATAAAGAGTTCACTTGTAATATATCAGTGGTTCAGTGCTCGGATGTCGTTCCGGTAATCAGATTTTTTGTATTAGTGGGACTAGGGATATTAACTATGTATAAGTGAATAGACTCATTATTATCTTGCCTTTATTCTTGTAGATATACCCCTGCTTTAAGTCATTTATATACGGTCTTCTCTTATACATTATTTACTACAATGGTATGTCTTAATTATGCATTCTCAACGTATTTTTAATCTTCATTTTCCTACTGTTTGTTTACAGATAGTTGCCATGGTGGTATTATCTAGTGTCAATTGGTGCAGCAAAGAGGCACTCACTCCCACATGTTCCGTATGAGGCTCACGGAGTGAGGTGTACACTGTACACCCTTCTGAGATTCATTAAGAGGCTACCACAACCTCACTTGTTGCTCTTTCTCCCAAGCTGGGAGGTACTTGAGAACTGCACAAATCAATCTGATAGGGAAGTACTATTGCCATAAGCCTAATTCATGCCTTCCTCCTACCACTCGTTGGAAGCTTAAAGCATAACAAGACAGGTCCTGACTTGGAAGAATACTTTGCTAACTCCAGAGTTCTAACCCAATCCCTTTTATTAAAAGTTTAAAAATAAAGCAAGTAATATAAATAGGGAAATGAATGCAGCTTTGCACCTGTTTTGCATGTCCCAGGTTCAAGCCCCAGCATCTCCTGTTAGCCCTGGGAATGTTCCCTATCTAAAACCCTAGAAATCTGCTGCCACTCAAGTGTTGCCAGTACTGTGCTACATGGACTCTGCATAAGGCAGCTTCCTAGGTTCCTATGAGGTTCCATCAAAACATTTAAAACAACAGTGGGAGAAATTCAACAGTCTGTCAGTGGCACAGAGTTCTGGTCATGCAATAGGAATGTCCCTTCCTCTCCTGACCCTGAAGCTCCCCCCCACACAACCAAAATACACAGGTTTAGGGAAAGCTCTCCAAAAGGAGCTCACAAGAGGGAAGTGTACTCATATGACCCAGTATTTGCTAACTAGTGTTTGACATTGATTCCATAACTAGTTTCAGTAGCTTACAATTGAAACCATAGCAACCTTTTGCCTGCCAATGGCATGGGTTCTGTCCTGGAAACAAGCAAAGCTTCCCCGGGCAAAACAAAGGCCCTTGCATGTTCAAACTGTCTATTCTGATGTTGTGTGGGGCAATGGCAGACATGGGGAGCAGTAAGCAAATAACAAGATAAGGATCTGGGCTTACCAGGTTCCACACATACGTTTAGCTCACTGAGGTAACATCATTGAATATATGTTCTCATTCCTTGCAATCTAGATGGAATAGCCCAGAGAAAGCACTATCTTCTGAGAAGCTTGGCCTACATCACTCAGTGTTATGGAAGGATGGAGTACTTGGCAGGCATAGTGATTTTAAAAAGGAAGAGGATGGGAGCTTTGGCATTTCATTGCATTTGGTCAAATGGGCATCCTATCCCTTCAAGTTCCCTGGACCTGGGTTGGTTATTTAGATGCTTTTGAAGAGAAAACACATTTTCTACTGAATGCAACAGCTGAGGCATTCAATAAGCAGTTGACCAATTGAGTACATCCAAACAACCAAACCTTTGTTGTTGGCAAAGAATACTCTATTCCCTCTCTGCCGCTAAGCCACTCAGGCTGCATGAGACAAGAATGAGTATCCTGAAAATTTTGAAAGTGATCCAAGAATGAGTTTGCAATGTCTGCCAATAGATTTGGATTATAGCACTTTGTCCTAGTGGTGGAAATACATTTGCACAAAAAAGAAAAGGAAAACCTTTTGTTGTTGTTGTCATCATAATACTTATGGTACCTCCCTCTCCTAGCTAACTAGACTCCTTTCAGCAATAGTGTTCCTCCTGTATTTAGTTTCCATTTGTTCTTTCTAAATATTATGACTGTGTATGGCATGAAACATGACTGTCAGTAATTACAGTTTACGGGCATCCGTAATAATAACCAGGCAATTAGTACTTGATGATGCTAATTGAACTCTCTGGTTAATAACATTTCAGATGCTGTCCCAGATCTTCGTGCTGAACATGCCAATAAAATAATGTATCCTAGTTTTATTCTTCATGTTATCAGAGGTGCCATTGCTGCCATATTGAGCTATTCTTCACTATATAGCTGCCAATATCCCACATGAATCTCCCCACTGATGTTCACCTCTGAGGCCCTGCTATGTCTCCCTTCACCTTCTGGAGTACAGTGGCAACCAAAAACAGGGTTTTCCCAGTTTAGCCGCCCATCTCTGGAATTCCCTCTTCAAAGAGGCTTGCCTGGCATAGCGCTTGGTAGGGAGGAAGGCACAGAGGAGCAATTTCAGATGGAACCAGGGCCAATGAGAGGCAGAGCCACCGCACTGACTGGTTATAAATAAGATGGCAGGCAGGTGGGGGCTGGCTGAGGGCAGACTGAAGTTGGTGAGGAAGTGCCACATTCACCCTAATGGACCAGCCTCCACTGAGTTCTGGTTTTCTTTTCAGCCCCAGGCAAAGACCATTTTGATGTTCTGGCCTTTTCTGTTTTCCAGTCTGCATATGTTGTTTTTATGCTGTTTTTAAAATCCAATGTCCTTTGAGTTGCTTTGTCCAAGTGCCACTCCAGGGTGTTGTACTGTTTTACTTAATAAGCGAGTCAGAGAGCTTTGGCTGAAAATCATCTCCATAAATCATTTCACGGACACACTTAATGTTTAAATAGTGTTATGGAGCTTATTCCTGGTCAGGGATGGAGAAGCCTCCAGATTTTTCTGTACTACTACAGCTCTCTGAATCCGTGACCATTTGCCACAATGGCTGAGACTGAGGGGACTTAGATTAAAAAAAAATCCAGAGGCCATAGATTCTTTTTTTAAAAAAAAAAAAGTCTGTTCCAGGCCACACTTCCAAGAGTGCATGGCAATCCTTTGCTATCTGAATCAGACATCTTCAGGTAACAGGAGGAATGAAACAAAATAAAAAAAATAAAAAAAAAATCCTTCCAGTAGCACCTTAGAGACCAACTAAGTTTGTTCTTGGTATGAGCTTTCGTGTGCATGCACACTTCTTCAGATACACTGAAACAGAAGTCACCAGACCCTTATATATAGTGAGAGGGTGGGAGGGGTATTACTCAGAAGGGTGGTGGGAATGGGTGATAGGCTGATAGCGGTGGTAAACCTGTTGACGACTGTTAACGACTGCAATTAGTCTTACATGAAAAAGCAAGGGGTGAGAAGGTTAAAAAAGCTTTGTCATGTATAATGAGATAAGAATCCAATGTCTTTGTTCAGACCAGGTCTCTCCATGGTTTTAAGCTTGGTAATGAGTTGCAATTCAGCAACTTCTCTTTCCAGTCTATTTCTGAAATTCCTCTGCAATAAGACAGCTACTTTGAGATCTTGTATAGAGTGTCCTGGGAGATTGAAGTGCTCTCCTACTGGTTTCTCTGTCTTGTGATTCCTGATGTCAGATTTATGTCCATTTATCCTTTGGCGTAGGGTTTGGCCTGTTTGTCCAATATAGAGAGCTGAAGGGCACTGTTGGCATTTGATGGCATACACAATGTTAGACGATGAGCAATTAAAGAGTCCTGAGATGGTATGTTTGATGTTGTTGGAATGAAGTATGTTTAAATGCTAGGTGCTGACATAAGAGCATTGGTGACTGTTCTCTTTAAAAGTCAGGACTTTTTCTGTTACCATTACATTTATTTTCACTACTGAGGAAGCATTTGATTTGGATTTTCTGCTTTAGATGTCATATATTTATTGGCCTGGTTCTTCTAAGTCAAGGGTGCCCTCAAGGTCTTTGGCCACGCTGATGGAAGCTGGAATCCAAAAACATCTAAGGGGCACTATGTTGGCCACCCCTATTATAAGGAGATGGCAATTTGGTGTGAACATTCATTAGCTAGGAAAATGGCCCCTTCTGTTTCCTTTGAGGTTCTGGCTTCACTTAATCTTTTTACATTTCAGAAAAAGGTTTTCTTTTTAAGCTAAAACTTGGCAAAAGCAGAACATTTTCTTGGCAGCCCTGTGATCTATTTGTTAATAATGTTCTGCTGCCTAAAATTCAGGACACTCATTCTCCTGCAAGGAGTTGACATTGGTTCAAATTTTGGAGATCTGTGTGAAAATATTTGGGTCTCTAGCTAAAGCACAAAACCATGTAGGACATTGCCAAAAATGAGAAAAACAAAGGCATGAGTCCAATCTTGTGAAGGGCATTGCAATATCCTAAGGCTAAGGAATGAGGCAGAACACTCCAACTTTCTGTCCACTAAGGCTTCCCTCCAATCTCTTATAAATACCCAACACTTTAACAAACACAAGTTTCTTGGTATCTTATTTTTTTGGGGGGGTGGGGTCCTATGGCTATGGTTCCCTGCATGCATTGACATCTTTCTTTCTTTCTTTCTTTCTTTCTTTCTTTCTTTCTTTCTTTCTTTCTATTTGCAATGATTTTTATTGAGTTTCCACATAAACATATTATTTACACATCTGATTATTACATCTTATATTTCATAATTATACAGGTGGTTTCTAAACTATTTGTTACTTCGTAAAAGAAAAAAAAGAATAAAAAGGATAAAGGATAAAAAAGGAGGGGGGAAGGGGAGGGGGAGGGGGGAGGGGAGGGGGAGGGGGGAAAAGGGAAAGGGGAAAAAAAAAGACTTCCTCACTTCCTTCTTCTGTTATTTTTATAGTCATTCTTAATTTAGGCAGTTTAGACCTTCCTTATTGAATTGATCATTTTGCAAATGCTATTCCAGTAGTTACAATCTTCTAGATAGCCATTTCCATATTTCCACCCTTATGTCTTTCATAAAATATTCTTTCTTTCTTTCTTTTGCTTTGTGTGTGTGCAGACTGGATGCAGATATGCAGCTAAATGTGAAATGTGATCCTCATCCTAGAATGCACTACAAAGACAAAGGCTTATCTTCCCATTACTCTCACAAATTGGATAGGGTCATATACATATACTCATCTGAGCCAGAAATCACGAGCAACATCTTGTGCGTAATCCACAGGACCAAGCACAATACAGAGAAAATTAAGTGCTGCAATCCTCTCTACATTCTTACCTGGATGTAAGCTCTGCTGAAAACATTGGAACCTGCAGAAGGTTGTGGTACATAACTGAGAGCCAGTGTGGTGTAGTGGTTAAGAGCGGTAGTCTCGTAATCTGGTGAACTGGGCTCGTGCCTCCGCTCCTCCACATGCAGCTGCTGGGTGACCTTGAGCTAGTCACACTTCTCTGAAGTCTCTCAGCCCCACTCACCTCACAGAGTGTTTGTTGTGGGGGAGGAAGGGAAAGGAGAATGTTAGCCGCTTTGAGACTCCTTCGGGTAGTGATAAAGCGGGCTATCAAATCCAAACTATTCTTCTTCTTCTTCTTCTTTGAGTTTAAGTATAGTTGTGAAAAGAAAGGGTCAACCTCCCTGCTTAAAGGACCAGCTAGCAAAGATTCTCAAGACAAAAATCCCTACTTTCCTTTGTGGTTGACTCACTCCGGAAAACTTGCTAATGGGTGATGATGTCTGTTGAAACAGCAATGCTTTGATCAGGCAGGCTCCATTTACCAGCAGCTGCCCTGCACCTAAAGCCTCTGGGTGCAGCATAGCACACAGCTGAGCATCTTTCAGCCCCATTGAACAAGATTTACAGTTTCGTGCACTGCTTCCTTCATAGCCAGATTATGGGGAGAGAATGTAGAGTGACATTTCTTACGCTGTTCATTAAACATGCCATTAATTTCCTGTTATTAACTGGTGGACTTCAGCTTCAGCTGAATTTCCACAGTATCCCTGCAATAAATGGCGCTGGTATCACTTTTGACAACAACAACAAAAGGATCTCCAAGTCTGGTAACGGGAACTGAAATGTTGCTAGAGTGACAGGATTGCTCAGGTGGCCTTTCCTGTACTCAACCTTGGGCTTCCTCTGAGGCAAGTAATGGACTAGTGGCGGGGCCTAAGCAAATGGATCTCACTCAGACCGTGATGGAAGCAAACCTTCTCTTGCTGGCATTTAGCAGCTGCCAGGCAACAGCTCCCACTGAGGTCCTCTGAAGCAAGGAGTAGGGCTTAACAATTGGAAGTCATGCGACCCATGACAGAAGCATGTCTTTACTTGCTGGTATTTGCACAGCAACAGCTCCAACTAAAGGGCAACGGTTGGCATTCAAGTAAGCCTTACTCAGAGCAGACTCATTGAAATTAATGCACATAACCATGTCTGGTCCATTAATTTCAATAGTTCTGCTCTGAGTAAAACTTGAACGCCACCCAATGCTTTCAGCTCTCCCCATATGTTTCAAGCGTTGCACAATCTAGTCACATGAAGGCAATTAATTTTAAAATAATAATAATTACTGCACATACAGGGCTGCCTATCAGCAAATGCTCTGTGGGTGGCTCACAGAAGTGAAGAGTAAAATAAAATAAAATAAAATATGATAATTAAAATGCAATAAAATCGTGGCATACAATTTTCCTCCTAGAAGAGAACAAAACCAAATATTTGCAGCTCAGAATATAACACCGAATCTCAGTCATTGAGAGGCCAGATTCTTACCCTCTCCCCCAGGTTTCCTTGAGCACATTGTTTAAAAGGCATTTAAGACAAATATTGAAGTCCCTCAATTATTATGTTCCCTTTGTATGGAGCAAAGCTAGTGCATAAGAATGTAAGAGGTGGCCTGCAGGATTGGGACCAGCCAGATGCCTATTGGAAGCCAGCAAACAAGTCCTGAGCACAACAGCTCTATCCCCACTTGTGATTCCTAACAGCTGTCTTCAGAGGCACATTGCCTCTGATCCATAGCCATCATGGCTTGTAGCCATCAATAGCTTCATCCTCCCTGAATTTAAGACTGCGTGAAAGAAATATAAGATGAATTTGAGCTGCAGCACAGACTGAACTCGCCACTGAAAATGGGACTCCCTAGGGTGAGCAATCTCTGCCATTGCCTATAATGTTATCTACTCACTGCAACGACATCTGCCGTCATCTTGTGTCTCAGCGCTCCAGCAAACATCAGGAGGAATGTTATAGCCAGTATGGGGCATCCTGCACCACAGGGAGATCATTTTCTGTGTCATCCCTGTGTGATGAGAGAAACATGTAGCCCAGTTGTGGTTTTTTGAGTGCCTTGTATGAGCCAACTGCAACAGCAGTAATTTTCCTTCCCAGGAATGCATCATTTGCATGGCGCATTCTGTCTGAGACTAGAAAAGGAACACCACCAGACATCTGGGAGAAGCCTAGCCACAGCTTGTCTATCCCCATGTAATGTCAAAAGGATGTTCTTCTGTAGCAGCCAAGGGATTGGAGTGGACTACTTGTGGCCTTTGACTAATTCTAGGGCCACTGCTGACTGTCTTCAGCCAGATCCTTTATTCCAGTTTCTTGGGGTTCTGATTTTGCGTCACAAAAGCTTTCTAGTCAGGGTGTATCTGCCTTGATCAATTTTAAGAGTAGAATTGAATGTGTGTGTGTGTGTGTGTGTGTGTGTGTGTGTGTGTGTGTGTGTGTAGCTGCCTGTGCAAATTATTTTTTAACTGGCTTTCCTTGGGAAAGTGTTTTGGAAAGGCTAGCAGCCGAAATTTAATTATCCTTTGGGAGGTTGCAAGGTAAGCGTTGTGCTGTTTCTGTGCGTGCCCTAAAGGGAACCTAATCATATTTAGTTATTAATGGATTTTTCATGACAACCTTACTCCAGTTCCATACTTGGGTTATGAGCAACTGCCTGTAACAACAACTTTAAAAATCCATCTGAAATAATTGAGGCTATCCTGAAAACCTTAGTCATGTGCTTTCAGTTTCCATCGACCCTACCGGCATCTATGGGAACTCTGCCTTAGGAACTTTCTTCGCTGATTCTTGTCAGCTTTGCAAAATGATTCATACTGCAGGTCATCCCCAACCCCCACTGCGCTTTCTGGTTCCTATTTATAAAATTACACCAACTGCAGGAGATTAAAAGGTAATTTTTATTTAATATTATAAATGCCCTAGGTATTTGCAGGACATTTCTTGGGTTATTTAAAACGCCTGCAGAGAAACCTGCGCAGCAATAGGAAATCAGAGATGCTTTAATGGGCACAGCTGGCCTTTGCTGAAATGGTTACAAACAATATTCCAAGCAGCCAGGGCGAAAGCATTCAAAGGTACGAGATTCCTTGTCTAGAGATTTAGAAGGACTGACAAGAGGGAGAAGAGCAGTCCCAACCACCGAGGCAGCTGTGCTCAAGGTATTTAGGCCTACAAGAAGGTTGAGGGAAACTGAGGCTTTCCAGGCATTGTTGGGTTAAACTCACATCATCCCTGATTATGACGATTTTATACCCCACCCATCTGGTTGGGTTGATCAATGGCAGGTGTGTGTTTCACTTGATAAATCTGTCAATCTTGGGACGGATCTACACTCATGGTTTATAATGTTAAGGGTTAAGGAATGGTTTTCATAACATAGATCAGGGGTCAGCAATCTTTTTCAGCCATAGGTCGGTCCACCGTCCCTCAGACCATGTGGTGGGCCAGACTTTTTTTGGGGGGGGATGATCGAATTCCTATGCCCAACAAATAACCCAGAGATGCATTTTAAATAAAAGCACACATTCTACTCATGTAAAAACACCAGGCAGGCCCCACAAATAACCCAGAGATGCATTTTAAATAAAAGCACACATACTACTCATGTAAAAACACCAGGCAGGCCCCACAAATGACCCAGAGATGCATTTTAAATAAAAGGACACATTCTACTCATGTAAAAACACACTAATTCCCGGACCGTCCGCGGGCCAGATTTAGAAGGTGATTGGGCCGCATCCGGCCCACGGGCCTTAGGTTGCCTACCCCTGACATAGATGGACACATTACATTTTGCTTTTAACGTTCATAAGACAATATTAAAATGGGACACCGGAGGGTGATGCAGAGCAACCAGGAATTAGCAGCAGGAAAACAGCATTTCGACGAAAAAAACAAGGTAAGAAGCATTTTAAATTAAAAGTCTGCCCTGTGACGTTTTGGAACGATATCTCTAATATCATCCTAACAACATTAAACAGGTCCGTGTAGATCCAAGCCTTGGTTTCTCTCAGTTACTCATTTCTTCCAAATTTCATTTTGTTCTGTTTTCACATCACAGTTTATGTTTTTTTTAAATGAAAAGTCCACACGTATGGTTTTATTTGCAGATAAATATATGCATTTATGAATGCAGCATTGCCCAATATGAACTGACCTGGACCCTGCGATAAGCATCTTTGTGTGCCTCCTCCGTGAGAGATCTGGAGGGAGCCAACATGAGAATGGGCCTTTTCTGGGGTGGCTCCCCATTTGTGAAATGCTCTTCCCTGGGAAGATTACCTGGTGCCTTCATTTAGGTGCCAGGCAAAACCATTCCTCTTTTTCCAGGCCTTTGGCTAATTAAAAAATTCTATGGCCTTTTAAAGGTGTTAATGGGAAGGAGATTATTAGTTTGCGGGGGGGGGGGTTGTTATGCATTTTGTGTTCTCATTTTGTATTTTTATGCTATAGGCCACCCTGTGATCTTTGGGTGAAGGACTGTATATAAATAAATAACATCTATATTGTTGCAAGCCATTTTCCCCTAATGCCATGCATTCTTGTGCAATGATTTTTTTCCCACCAATATACACTCTTTGGGCACAGCCTCTGATCCCAGGAGTAGGACAGTTCTTATGCCTAGCCTTATCCCCACCCCCCACCATAGCTGTCAACTTTCGGATTTGAAAATAAGGGATTTTCCCCCAACTTTCGGATTTGAAAATAAGGGATGCCGCGAGGGCGGTGCAATGGCACCAAGTAGCCTCGCCACCCTGCGCTCCAGAGGCTGCGCGCGAACGGGTGAGCGAAAGAGCGAGCGCGTAGACGGCAGGCAGGCTGTCTGTCTAGTTGGGCGTGAGGGTCTGGCTGCACAAGGCATGCAAGCTCCGCCCCCAGTCGGTCTCAGACTCCTTATTGGCAGCCGAGCAACGCAGCTGAGGAGCCTCCCTGGCCGGCAGGGAGCGAGGAGCTGCTTCCTTTGAAATCCGGGAAATTTAAGGGATATCGACAATCCAGGATAGCAGCGGGAAACGGCATTGGAATAAGGGAGTTTCCCGCCAAAAAATGGGAGGGTTGACAGCTATGCCCCCCACCCCAATGATTTATTTATTTTTTTACAAGCCCTATAAATTGATGACCATCACCCCATCTTGTGGGGCAATCATGCTTTTTAGAGGAGGACAGCTTGCTGCAGAGCACACTGCAGTCTTTTGGAGAAGTGGAAAGACATATTAATTTGGAAGCATAAATAATTCAGTCCTTTGGAAGACTTTGGCTAACTTCCAGCTGCTATTAGAGATAGTAGTAGCTGCTTCCGAAAAAAGAGGCTTAAATTGCTTATAAATGTCAAGTTTACATAATGAAGTTATCCTGATCTGCGTTCTGCTTATGGTTTTTGTTTTTTGTTTTGTAATGCCACCTGTTTTTCAGAGCACCCCATTTCCACCATGTCAACCCTCCCACTCACCCACGCCCCCAAATACCCCCTAAAAGTTGAGCTCCTGCCACCACAATTCTGCATGTAATCTTCTCACTGCACAGAAGGGATTTATTCAATGTTCTTTTTGCCGCTTTAATTCAATTTAAAAGGGATAAACTGAGAAGGAATGAAAGGTCCATCTTTCTCAAGTCTGGCACAAAAAGTGTCTTTCTCAAGACACAAAATAGGCATAATCTCTCTCTTTTATACTTAACACTACTATTTCCCAATGAAATACTGCAGATCCTCTTTAAGAACTTCATGATAAAACAAACACCCAAATCTACTAAAATCTGGTTTTAAGGAATATGCAAAATGCAAGTATGTAATTGTGATGTTGACCATCGGGGAGGGGAGGGAGGGAAGGAAGGAAGGAAAAGAAAGAAAGAAAGAAAGATGCTGCATCCATATAGATTCCATCTAATGGGGTGCTGATCCCTCCCCCTAATATTTGTGTCTGAGTCATTGTTGACAGCAACAGGGCTGCTTCTTCCTCATGCATATTTTTGATAATTATATTGTGCTCTCTTCTCAGATGACACCGCCTTTTATAATTGTGTCCTACTCTCTCTAAAATGAACAAGCAAACAGATGGAAGAAGACACCCTATTATGAAGAATATTTTTATTGTGTCATTGTTTTTGCATCCATCGCTGGCCCCAAATAGTTGCCAGCCGATGCACTTGGTGCTCCCACTTGTTTATTCGAGCATTAAAAAATTGTTAAGCTCGCACCGCTATTTAATCCTTTTCTAAAATTACTGAAAACAGCTACACGAGCAAATGGATTGCAATGTGGAATTGCCAAACTTTTCACTGTCTTAATTAAATTTACATTCACATCTTGAAAGTTATCTTCCAAAATGCATTGGTTTTAGGCCGTGGTTGCTAGGAAATTGGGTATTTCCTACCCTGCAGAGAGATGCACAAAGGATTGTTTGAGAGATCTAGTGCGTGGGAAATTAACCATGTTCTTTGTTGAGAGCCCAAGTGATCATCATTCAGCACATACCCCAATGGAAATGGTGGCTTGTGCCCATTGAGACTGGTAGGGTGGGAGGCAGGGAGCCTAAGAGGGCATGGAGCCAGAGCCAGCCCAACAAATTCTAGCGTTGTCCCCATCCTGCTCCCTTTGAGTTCTACAAGGACAACTAAGGAGGATGAAGCTGACAAGCAGTGGTGCTCTCTAGACTGGTTGTAAGTAAGAAGTCATACAAATAGGGGACAGCTGAAGGCAGACTAAGGTTGGTGAGGCAGTGCCTCCCCTTCATCCTACTGGACCAGCCTCCACTGCCCAATGGACCAATATGAATTAAACTGCTCTTCGGTCTTCTCAGTTTGACTCCATAGTGTTATATTCAAACATAGCTTGATAACTCAAAATACAGTGGTACCTCGGCTTTCGAACGTAATCCGTTCCGGAAGACCATTTGAGTTCTAAAACATTCGAAAAGCAGAAACTTAATAGCCGACAGCTAGGCCTCGGGATCTTGCACTCAGCAGAAGCCATGTGGAATGTTCAACTTCCGAGGCGTGTTCGAAAACCAAAGCATTTACTTCCAGGTTTACGGTGTTTGAAAACTGAAATGTTTGTCAATGGAGACGTTCAAAAACCAAGGTACCACTGTATGTAGATGTAGGAAGGAGGGGTAATTGCTAAAATAAACCCTGTTCCAGCTGGAATTTGGGTGCAGAATCCTGTTCTAATGCCCCATTAAGATCAGAAATAGTTGATTAGCAAGCAGGTTCCTGCTCTCCCTGAGCTTAAATCTATTAATGTACCAAACTAAAAGGCCAAATAGAAATATATAGCAGACACCCCAAGGCTACATGGGAGCTCTGCTCAAAAAGACTTAGATGCAAAGCTAAGATGTTGTTGTGGTGGTGGTGGTGGTGGTGGTGATTGTTGTTGTTTTGTTATTATTTGAATTTATATACCACCCTATACCTGGAGGTCTCAGGGCAAAATATAATCAAAATATGAAATATAAAATATTTATCACTTGGTAACATTATTATATTCATATTATTTATTAAATTTGTATACCACCCTATATCCGCAGGTCTCAGGGAGGTTACAACACAAAATCACAATATAAAAACACAAAATACATAATCGAAATAAAAACAACCCAATAACACCCCCCAACACGTTTTAAAAGGGCATTGGATGTCAATCAACCAAAGGCCTGGTTAAAGAGAAATGTTTTGGCCCAGCGCCTAAAGGTGTATAATTAAGGCGCAAAGCGAACCTCCCTGGGGAGAGCGTTCCACAAATGGGGAGCCACTGCAGAAAAGGCCCGTTCTCTTGTTGCCACCCTCTGGACCTCTCATAGTATGATATATTGCTTGAATATTTAGATATGTGGTACACAAAACTGATGTTTCTTGTGACCAGAATATCACAATCAGACATTCTCACTGTGTATATTGTATTTCTATATCACAAGATCAAGTTCTATTGCAGCTATGGTTCAATGGATTAGGTTCAATGCAAATACTCATTAGTTCTGCAACGCAATCCTGGGCAGAATTAGGCTGCAACCTTCACAACCAGGAGTAGCCAATGTGGTGCCTTCCAGGTGTTTTGGACTACAACTCCCATCAGCCATCATGGTCAATGGTCAGGGATGATAGGAGTTGTGGTTCAAAACCTCATGGAAAAAACCATGTTGGCTACCCCTACCATATGCACTTACAGTTTGGTTTTGGAACAGCTTAGTTCCCGAACGTTTTGGCTCCCAAACCCAGCAAACCCAGAAGTGACTGTTCTGGTTTGCGAACTATTTTTGGAACCTGAACATCCAACGGGGCATTCCTGCAGCCAATCAGAAGCCACACTTTGGTTTCCGAACATTTTGGAAGTAAAATGGACTTCCGGAATGGATTACGTTCGACTTCCAAGGTACGACTGTACCTGGGAATATGTCCCATTTATCTCTGTGGAGCTTACCTCTGAGTAGGCATTATTAAGAGTGTACTGTTGAGGACCTAGCACTAAAGAAATAGCCCTTTATAAAACCCAGCAGCACTAGGCAAGGTGGGGAAAAGGCTATTGCTGCAACCACAGCATGAGGGAAGGTTTATTTATTTATCTGTGCAAAATTAATGGCTTGGGCATGGTAAAGTCTACAATTAAGAAAGCACACTCCCAGGGGGTGAGTGGGTTTCAAGGAGGTAAAGCTTTGGTGGTGGTCTTTATTCACCTTGCAGACTTGTCACTTTCCTAGCAGGTATTGGCAAGCTACTTCATTACAGTAATGAGTTGAATTCCCACCCTGTTTCTGATCCACATGCCACTGGCCAGCCTCTGTTAATACATGCATGGCACCAAGCAGTTTGCAAAGATCATTTGTCTTTGTTGCAAAGTAATTAATGTCAAGGCAGCAGTGTGTGAGAATTAATGTTGTTGTAAAAGCACCAAAAAAAATAAAAAATAAAAATTCTAGCATAGTAAATCAGTTCAAAAGTGCTCCATGGAATTAAACTCAGTCCAGTTCTCTTCTGCTTGCAGCAATGCACACAACACTCCAGTAGATTATAATTTGTCCTTTTAGACATTGCGCCAGAATAGAAATATGCATTTCAAAGTAAGATGGAACCAGTGTTGGTCAATGTTCGCAACAAAGTCGAATGAGAGGAAGGACCATAGCTCAGTGGTGGAGCACATGCAAGCAGAAGATCCCAGGTTCAGTTCTCAATGGCATCTCCAAGTGTGGCTGGGAGACAACCCTGCCTGGAGAGCAGCTGCCAGTCAGTGTAGACAATACTAAGCAAGATCTGACTCAGTATAATGCAGCTTCCTCCCACGATATTTGAGTAGATGTCCCTGAACGGCCCTACATCAAAATCTACCCAATGAGTGATATTGGCTAGACTGTAGACAGCTGTTTGAGATGAGTGAGGAGCTAGGAAATTGAGGAAAGAATTAGGAATGAAAAGCAAAGCCAAAGGCAGGACTGAGAAATAAGGAAGAAGTTAGGACCAAAACAGGAAGCCAATATACCCACCTGAGCTCAGAAAGACCTCAGGTAAGAAGGTATAACATGCAAAAGTTTGGATCCTTTCACAAAGATTAATATTGGAGAAATTGTTTGGTGAGCAAAGGTTAAACATCTCCCTTCTGCCAGCCCACTGCCAATGGAGTCCATTGAAAGTGCCTAAAAATGTCAAAATAAAATAACATCTGATCTGATCATGGATCTCATGCATTGGGTCTGTTTAGGCCATGAGATAGAAGTATACAGATGATTAGATGATCATACATGTGGTAAATACACATATAAAGAAATTACCATATATTGAGTGAAAGGATCTATCCTTCTTCCCACATCTTACATTGAATGTTTTAGAAGTCATCCTGACATTCATTGTCAAGATGAGCATTTCCCTGTTTTTTTTCTAGTGAGATACAATCACAAAATGCCACCAGAGAAGAAGTACGTTTCAATATAAGTTATGGAAGCTCCATTGCTGAATACCATTGAAACTTTATGAGGGAAATATCACTAATAGATTAATGATCAAAGGGAAACTGTGCTGCCCTAGCAAGCAAGATGAATTAGGTGTCAAAGACAGTATTTTCCCTCTCTAGATTTTATGATTTTCGTGTTAAGAAAACAAATTGCAAGTAACTTACTGGTCAATAAAGAAAAATCACAGGCTTCTTGATTGACAGATTAGTGCAATCTGGTATTTCTCATGGGGGAAATATCTGTGTGTAGCAATGCCAACATTCAAAGCTCATAAATTATAAAGGCTCAGCTGCTTCAGAAGAATATTTTTTTATAGTCTAATCCTATGAGACTATCAGCCAAAAAGCCTTGGGGCCTCTATTCATCCAGGATTTCTCTTCCGGATGCAGCTGTCCACCCCACCACTTCAGCCTGGTCTGGGATTGATTGATTTAGGTATGTTAGGGTGACTGCCTGCCCTACTCTGTAGAGGGCAGTCCTCTATTTGAAATATCTGCCCACTCCACATCTCGTCAAAGAAACGTAAGAAGAGCAGACGCCTTGACATTGCCCCACCACACTTAGCAGTGCCTGGGCAGCAGAACAAGCAGACATACAGGTCACCTGGGTTGGGTCTAGACGCATCAAAGAAGCATTTCAGTTAACTTTGTATGAGAAATCGGGTTGGCAAAAATGGAACTCCACAGCGCCCTCTGGCGTCACAGTGTTAGAATGCATATACAACACATATAAAATGCTTTTTCTTTACCAATCAGGCTGAGTCTCTCGTTACAGCCTTCTTAACCACACTGTCGCAGATCTGTTTAAATTATAGCAAATGTAAATCATTTCTAAATTTTCATAAATCAACATAAAATACAAATTATTGCTTTTAATGCAAATCTATGTCCTCTTTTGTCCTTATTTTCAGCCTTTCCAGCTTTATTATTGAACAGCTTAGCCCGGTTTGTGTGGAACCCCTTGGAGCCCTTATATTCTTACTGTCTTCCATTTATCTCTCTCTCATAAACCATTCCTCGTACCTGACCCTCATACAGTACCTATATCTGAAAACTATTCCATTTCACTAGTCATCTGTCTTCCCCCTGCCTTCATATACCTTTTCTAAGCCTATTATATTTTCCCGAGATGAGATCACCAGCCTTTTAAAGCACCTGTGTTAAATGCAGCAGAGTTATATTTGAGAGTATGGATGTTCTTTGCTAACCTTATCGTTTCATTGGACTTTATTTTTATGGTTATTTTGAAACTGAACAGTGGAAGGTTGAAAATTGCTTTTCACCATTTAGGAAAACGTATGTACCAGCTCTTAGGTACCTTTCCACTCTTGTTTATTTGCCATTTCCTTTCTCTTTATTTCTTATTATAGAGAGGGGTTGAAGCCAAATCAAAACCATCATTAGATTGCCTCTGCATTTATTTTTTAGATGAAAAGAAAAGTTGTTTTTGTTTATCCAGGTAAAAGCAAGCCAAAAATGATGCCCAGTCACCAGTAACAACACATTAAGCTTTCAAAAATTAAGATCTTTGGTGTAGACAAAAAAGATGAAGGAAGGTTTATTCTATCACTTTCCTTAAGATTAATAATGCAGTCACACTTCATAAGGAAGCCTACATTTTTAAACTGAATCAGATTATAGGTTCTAATTGAAATAGAACATCCTAAATCCTGAGGGGTTCGGTTGCCCACATCTTAGTCCAGGTACTTGCAACTGACTTAATTGTAACAAATGTTTTTAGAACTAGAAAAAACCCCAGCAGTCTATCCTAAACTGGTCTTATTAGCTTCAAAATGATTTCAGTAACCTAATGAGGGGGTAATCTTAAGAAACGGTGCACTAGCAAAACTGCCAATAAAGTAACATCAATGTCCACATTTTGCCTTTATTGTTCTATGCCAGGTATAGCTAATGATCAGGCATATGCAAACTCGGCCCTCCAGATGTTTTGGGACTACAACTCCCATGATCCCTAGCTAACAGGACCAGTGGTCAGGGATGATGGGGATTGTAGTCCCAAAACATCTGGAGGGCCGAGTTTGGGGATGCCTGAGTTAGGAGGTTCTCTCCAGATGTTGCTGAACCACAACTCCATTATCTTTGACTATTGGCCATCCTGACTGGGGCTGATAGGAGTTGGGAGTCCAACATCATATGGCATGATGTTGGCTATTGTAGCATCATCTCCAAGAACATTCATGCATCTCCTGCTTATGTCTTCCACATGTGTACCTACTTTCCTGATCTCTATTTCGAACAGATTGTGGTACACGAATCTCAACCTTGCGTTGCCAGCATGAGGCAGTCCTGCCAACATCTTCTACAAGCAACATTAAATCCAAGAACCCACCAATGGAACAGATTTGTGGATTAAGTACAAAATCCTAAATTTGGGATACAGGTAATATACAAAATTGTGGGGAAATTGCATACCTATCGCTTGACAGAGCATTTGTGTCGATTGAGGCAGCTTTTCGAATGCTTCAACACAAACAACTACTGTCTCCTACAATTCTTCAAGAAGTAGATTGTATCATAATCTAGACCTGCATTGGCACATTTGTAGGACCAATTTTACGACTAGTAAAACCATAACTGGAAGTGATGGAAGCTGCTAGCCTTTGGAATAATGCAATATCAGCACAAAAATTGTGTCTCTCCATATATGTGGAAAATTTCACAGGTTCTTAATTGTGTTAAATTGTGTCTCCATATATGTGGAAAATGTCACAGGTTCTTAATTGTGTTGTTTTCTTTTTTCTGATTTGTTTGCAGGGAGGTTAACGGTTTCAATTAATTGTATTATTTATACCCCGCCCATCTGGGTTTTACGACAACAAGTGTTTATTATGATTTTGCTTCAGGGCGTGCACGTCTTGTCATTACATTCATCCCACACTTTCCAGTGCATTTTCCTATCCCTTTCTTAACAGCAAAAAGCCCATTTATTTTTTAAAAAAAATAAAGTGGATTTGTTGCACTAGGGCAACAGAGCACTTTAATCTGTTTCAGTTGTGCAATCCGAAATTTCCAGTATGTGCTTGAATCCCTCCTGCAAAATGCTGATGGACTGGATTTGACCTTGTTTCCCATGCTGTTGTCATGCCTGTCATGGTTGTTGGTACAGCTATTTGTCCGCTTCTTTAAGGATCTCCAATCTACTGACCAATGAATCAGTGATAAATTATACAGGAGGGTGGAAACTGTGTTTTGAAACATTCTCCCTGAAGAGGCTGCTGCATTCTGAATTCCATGGTTACCTGGGAGATGGCTGCACAAGGGACTTCATTTCAGAAACAACAATGTGCCCTTTTTAATGTCGCAACCGTAATTAAGCTTCTTGATGAATCTCCCTCTTTTCTTTTACAGTTCCTTGCAGTAGGGATTAATCCAAAGAACCAACTTCTTCCCCAGCCATCGTCACAGATACAAATCAGCATGTGCAGCAACAGCATTTGAATAAATGTCTGCTTCCACTCTGGTGGCACAACTGCTCACCATGTAGCTTAGCTGACACAGCTGGGACAACTCTAAGTGGCTTGAATAAATTAGATGGGAAATACGATATCCAACATCTTGTTTACCTGGTTCTCCTTATTCTCCTCAAACCACACCACTCCCTCAACCAATACCTATCACTTCGCCATGTTTGGGCCTGGCTGGAAAGCGTTCTTGAAGTCTTGCTTGTATGGATGGAGGTTAAAATAAAGGGTGTGTGCAGAAACTAGCCTAGGGTACAGAGGTAAAAAATGCTCTGCCACAACCTTTGTTCTGGAACACCCTTTGTTCCATGTTCTTGCTTTGCCAGCAAGGCAGCGCTGCAGAGTTACAAACATTTTTCCTTTCCCTGATCTGTACAGAGATGAGAGTCACTGAATGGGGGAGCTTTTGCATGAAAAGCAGGAGTTCAGTCAGTAGAGCATGAGAATCTCAGGGTCGTGGGTTCGAGCCCCACATGGGAAAAAAGATTCTTGCAATGCAGTGGGTTAAACTAAATGACCCTCCAGGCTCTACAATTCTTGGGAGAAAAGCAATGACAAACCTAGACAGCATCTTAAAAAGTAAAGACATCACCTTGCCGACAAAGGTCCGTATAGTTAAAGCTATGATCTTCCCAGTAGTAATGTACGGAAGCAAGAGCTGGACCATAAAGAAGGCTGATCGCCGAAGAATTGATGCTTTTGAATTATGGTGCTGGAGGAGACTCTTGAGAGTCCCATGGACTGCAAGAAGATCAAACCTATCCATTTTTAAGGAAATCAGCCCTGAGTGCTCACTGGAAGGACAGATCCTGAAGCTGAGGCTCCAATACTTTGGCCACCCCATGAGAAGAGAAGACTCCCTAGAAAAGACCCTGATGTTGGGTCCGGTACATGGGGTCACCAAGAGTCGGACATGACTAAATGACTAAACAACAACACCACTCTTAAATAGGTTAGTTGGTCAGATCGGCAGGAAATGGTGGGAAGACCCTGATGTTGGGAAAGGTTGAGGGCACAAGGAGAAGGGGACGGCAGAGGATGCGATGGTTGGACAGTGTTCTCGAAGCTACTAACATGAGTTTGGCCAAACTGCGAGAGGCAGTGAAGGAAAGGCGTGCCTGGCGAGCTCTGGTCCATGGAGTCACGAAGAGTCGGACACGACTGAATGACTGAACAACAACAACATGAGACAGAAGAAAATCTATGAGTGTGAGGTTGTGGGAGCTGGAAGAACAAAGATCAGTTCTCTAGCCCATCTAATCTCTGGTCCAGAAATGTCAGAGAATGTAGATAACTTGCAAAAATGCAAAGGTTCTAGATTCGATAGTGGTTAAAAAGTACACTCCGGCAGCAGTGCCGGGAAACCTTTCTACCAGATGCAATGGAGAGATGCTGCCCATAAGAGGAAAGAGGAATTAGATGGACTAATGGTCTGTCTCAATATAGTGCAGCCTCTTATTGTAGCAAGTGCTTCGATCCCAAGCAAACTGCACACTAAAGCACTTGTCCTCTTCAAGCATTCTAGTTCCATATTAAGTAAGCATGGAAGGTGAGGGTGGGTGTGCTCTCAATCACATTCCAGTCACCTTCCACAAATTGGATATCCAACCTCTGAAGCAAGGAGTACTCACAGATGTTCCCTGTGCAATTTAGTACCCTGGAAAATCAGGGTTCAAAAATGCACAGGGAGCCTCCACTGTCTTGACCATTGACATCAGTAGGCATTGGTGACCTAGGAAGACAGATATCCCATTATTGTAAAGGTGTTCACTCTGAGTTGTAGCCAGACTAAGTTTGTGGAATTGAGTTCTCGCTGAAAGCAATGGGTATTATGTGAATTTGTGACTATCTTGCCCAGTTGATTTCAATGGTACCTAAGATTGTGAAGCTCAAGATTTGGGCCAGGTCCTATCTCTCCGTCAAATCTACATCATGTGATTGTTGTGAGGATAAATAGGAGTGGGTATAGGAGGAAACAGGAGGATAAAAAGAATCGGGCACTGCACTTTGAATTCCTTGAAGGAAAGGTGAAGATGTAAGTGTAAAAGTGGAATAGAAAGAGAACTTAGTCTGGATCCAACCCTGGCTCCAGCATTCAGTCACCTTCAGAATGGAAGACATTGTGCACAGCAAATTAATATAATCACAAATAAAGCAGATATTCAATATACATGCACCTTCTACTAATTTCCCTTAGAAATGCAAAGGAAATTGTGGCTTTGCTCCTGGAATGAGAAAGCAGGAGAAACATCAAAAGAGGTTCCAAATTCATCAATTAAACGGTTGCTTTCTGATCTTAGCTTGGCTAGAGATACGAAGACTCTCTAAATAGAAACGAAACCTGCATGATTGCCAGCCAAATGGAAGATGACTTTTGTCCCCCTCAGCCATTGTTACTTAGGCAGTAAATTAGCACAGCACTATCACTGAGAGGCTTAGGTTCCTGCTACAATATGACTTTATATAACGGATGTCGGCTACCTAAAGTTGATCAAATTTATGTGCTGCTAGTTTGAGATATGAAAGGTCTCTGCACACTAATCACTTGAGCTGTCAGATGGAGATAGCATGATTAATTTTCCATGTACCGGGTCTCTTCTGCAACCCCGTGTGTACCACCATGCATAGGAGATTTAAAAGTTCATTCTTGCCGCCGAGTTGGAAGGACAGTTTTTAATCTCTTTTTTCCTCCTCTAAGTATTTTCCAGCAACAATTAGCCGTGTTGAAACTTAATTCTCTTAGAAATCCATAATGCACTTTCAAGAAAAAGTTTTGAAAAGTTATAATTAAACACAAGAAGAAAAAGGAACAGCCCACTCTTTCTGATCCTCTTCTGTACAGATACAGTGGCAGGCAATTATGATTCAGTTTTATAATTCAGGAATGCTGTGGCAAACTAAGTCCTTGAAGTAAAGGGTTACCCTAGAGCAGAAACTAATATCTATAGACATTGGTGAATTTTCATTCTTGCTTCCCATTCAAATCATTTCAATGAGAAATGATTGGGGGGGGGAATCAATTTTTTATACAGAATGAGAAATCTGCATATAAATACAATTACCTAATGTACATAGACATCTCTTGATGGTTTGATTTTGACAGACTTCTAATATGTAATCTCATCAACAGCCAACCGTCAATACCTTGCATTGCTTTTAAAAGCCCCAAACAAGTTAGGTCCAAGGGTACTTTAGAGACCACCTGAACCCTTATATTTCAGTCTCTGAGATCGTCTGCAGGAGCACCACAGGTAATTCCTTGAATTGGAGAAGTTCATTTGACAAGAATCTGAACTGTGTCACCATCCCAGTTTTGTGCAATATTCTGCCAATAGAGATTCGGCAGGGACCTTCTGCTTCAACTTTTAAACGCCTGCCAAAAAAATTTCCTACCTTGTCAGGCTTCTGCAGGGAATTAAGAATATATATATTTTCATAACAGCTGGTTGATTATTTTAAATTTTAAATTTCTTTATGGGGTCAGCCATTTATGTACAAATGGCTGTTACAGCACGGTTGGCCGAAGCCAAGCATGGGGCAGGCAAGCCATAGGGCTAACAACAGTGGCCTTAGGACGGCCACCTCAGTAGATTGATGTCTTGCGGAGGCCATTATGTGGGATGTAAAACTGCAGTCAAGTACAACACTCCTACAGTGGACATGTTAGGGGATGTTTTGTACCACTCAGGAGAAGACTTCCTGTTTCCTCCTGAGCTGGGACAGACTTCCACTACATGCGACTTGAAGAGGGTGTGGTCTGTTGTACTAGCATGGAGGAGCACAAGGCCTCCATGTTCTGATCAGTGTGTGTTCTCCATTTTGTATGTTACTGTGTGTTTGGAGAAGTGACTGCTTAGTTGCAGTCACTTGGGACTAACTTCTTTATGGAAAGGTTCTAGTTGTTATGTAACCTAAGCCTGCCTTCAGGGATATGTCTATGAACCTGAATGAATCTGTGGGTAAACTACTTTTATATCAACGTTAATAATAATAATAATAATAATAATAATAATAATAATAATAATAATTTATTATTATTTGTACCCCACCCATCTGGCCGGGTCTCCCCAGCCACTCTGGGCGGCCTCCAGCAAACATCAAAATACATTCACACATCACAGATTAAAAACTTCCCTGAACAAGGCTGCCTTCAGGTGTTTTCTAAATGTAGGATAGTTGTTACTTTTAACCTCTGATGGGAGGGCGTTCCACAGGGCGGGCGCCACTACCGAGAAGGCCCTCTGCCTGGTTCCCTGTAGCTTTGCTTCTTGCAGTGAGGGAACCGCCAGAAGGCCCTCGGTGCTGGATCTCAGTGTCCGGGCTGAACGGTGGGGGTGGAGACGCTCCTTCAGGTATACAGGACCGAGGCCGTTTAGGGCTTTAAAGGTCAGCACCAACACTTTGAATTGTGCTCGGAAACGTACTGGGAGCCAATGTAGATCTCTCAGGACCAGTGTTATGTGGTCATGGCGGCCACTCCCAGTCACCAGTCTAGCTGCCGCATTCTGGATTAATTGCAGTTTCCGGGTCATCTTCAAAGGTAGCCCCACGTAGAGCGCATTGCAGTAGGCCAAGCGGGAGATAACTAGAGCATGCACCACTCTGGCGAGACAGTCTGCAGGCAGATCCTTGTGTTTATTCTTTTTAAGAGGGATTAGAAGGGATTTTACCAGGAAGGAATCTTTAATAGTCAGACTCAGATGAGTCAGCAACAAGCTGATCGCTGCGTAATTTAAAAGGGGGATGTTTGGAACTCTGCTAGCATATGGAACTTGCTAGCACAAGTTAGGAAGGATATCATTATATAATACAGGTATATCCTCTCCTGCCTCCCTAATCATTCCCACACATAATGCACAGCAAGACCCTGAAGTAGTTCCAGCCCTCTGGCAAGAGGCTGAAATGGATGTACACCCAATGTCTGAGTTCCACCTGCACCTGTAATCAATAAAGGTGTGGCCATTTTTAATCCCAATTGTGGTCTGCCTGAGTTTCTCCTGTCATAGTATTAGACCAGGGGAGATGGGGAGGCACTGCGACTGGGGCCGCAATGAGGAATATCATGCAGTTGTTTGGCAATGTGTTGCTGCCTTCCTTCTGTTCCATACAATCCCCCAGAGGCATGATGAGAACACAGGCATCCCAAACATCCCAACTTTATAAATTATCTAATATACAAACACGAATGAAATCCCAAGATGGTAGCTGGTATATAAGAGATTATTATATCTGAATGTAATGTAATGAAAATCACCATATTTTTCAGTGTATTAGACGAGGATTTTTGACTAAAAAAATGTGTCAAAAAACTGGGGTCATCCAATACACGGATAGTGGCATGGGGGGGGGGAGAAGTGGCACACCCGCCATCCAGTCGGTTGGCAGGAGTGCAACTTCCCCAAATTCTGCAGCAAGCGGGAAATGATCTAGGGAGTTTTTCCTGCCTGCAGCTGCATGGGGGGAGAAGCTCAACAACTTTGGACCATCTCCTCTCATTTTCTTAAAACTGAGTCCCAAAAATGGGGGGGGGGTCTTATACATGGGGGCGTCTTATAGATGGAAAAGTACAGTATTAAGATTTTGGAACACAGAAAAAATGTAGAAGAATGAAGCCATCAAATCTAGCACGCGGGGAGGGCAGTTTGATTAAGTTGTATAATTTGACATTGGAATAATTGGCATTCATATGTAATAATTGGATGAAATTGGTATTGTTATAATGAGGCTGCTATTGGAACGATATTGGAAAATCAATAAAAACATGTCTTTGAAATAATAGCAGGAAAAGGAGCTTGCCATTTTGAGTCGGGTGGGGGGTGAGTTCACAGAGCTGCAGGGGGACCCTTTTAAATTAAAATGAATGCTCCAGATCTAAATGGGAAGGTTCGGGGGATCACTAATATATATTGAACGGCATGGAGTGATTTTAGCTTTGTTCCCTAATACAGATGTGATGTACAATGACATGCATGGAGAAAGTAATAAAACTTCTGCTCTGCCTGCTGTTGATATTCTATTACTCTGCCACAGAGGAAAAATCTGTTGCCCTTTTCTGAATAGAAAAGCATTCATTTTCTTGCACACAGAAGGCTACTGATGTATGTATGTTTGCCTTACTTGTGGGACATCAGAAGGTGTTGAGAACATAAAGAATAACAGCACCTGTTATCCTTACAGTAATTAGCACAACATTTGTTGATTGACTGTGCTATGCATGTTTATGGGAACCACAAGCAAAAGCAGCGTACTCATTCTCAATTTTTAAATGAAAAAAGCCCTGCAGCATGGGGGAAAAAATGTATGAAGAGTTGTTGAGCTTTTGGGGGGGGGGGTTGCCAAAAATCGCTCACCCGCCTGACAAACACAGACAATCTCACGCGTCACCGAAGTCACCAATTGTCTGCCCAGCCGCCACCAGCACCTGCTAATCACCCACCCAATTGCCACAGCAGCAGCCAATCAACAACAGCCCTTGCCGCAGCCACCAATCACCCGCCCAATTGCCGATGACAATCTCCTGCGAGCAGCAGCAACCAATCACCCGTCCCCACACTGCACTATCCGTGTATTAGACAACCCCCAATTTTTAACATAATTTTTAAATAAAAAAAAATCCTCGTCTTACACACAGAAAAATACGGTACATAGGTTTGGTTGGGATGGGGATTGTAAACAGTGAGATCAGAAACAAAATGAAATGATGAAGAGTACAGAACATGACAATTACATATTGAACAGAGACCTTTCACAAACACACACAATTGCTAAAGGTGCTACAAGATCCTTTGTTGTTAACCAATTGCCTTAGTCCATGGTGCCGCAAGTCAATGTGTTGCAGAAAAGGCAAACACTTCATTTGATGCCTGCTACAGGTAAGATTTTAATGCTTGTATATTATTGCCATCAATACAAAGTAATAGGAAGTAAACATGCTTAATTATATTCAGTTATCACATTTCCATATATTGATGATTCAGACTGTCTTTCTTGTATTTGGAAATGAAGTTATACCAAATTAAGACATGCACCCCTCTCTCTCTCTCTGTCCTAATCATAGTAATACTGGCAAGTCGCTCTTGACAGTCAATACCTTTTACCTCTTCTGAGGAATAGTTGTGCCTGGTGCATCCTTTTGAAAACGAGGTTTTAATACAATTATGCCTTGTACATTTCCCCCCCCCCCCCCGGTAGTAAACGATGGACACATTACTAAGGAAAGGCACAAGCATCAGTGCAGCTCAGGATAATATAATTTGATGTGGGTCACTTCCCTGAACAGGCCTCCATAAAAAATGTTGCATGAAGAAGCTGGATTGTAGAACAGATCCACAGTGTGTAAAATAACTTCAGAACATTTTGAGGTTTTACATTTTAACTGCATAAAATGCAGAGGCTTGAATGTGTTTTTCCACAAGAACATAAGAACCACCATGCCGAATTGGGCCAAATCCTGTCCAGTATCCTGTTCTCACAATGGCCAAACAAATGATGGGAACCCTGCAAGTCGGATGAGAGTGCTCCCCCTGTAATTTCCAGCATACTGCTTTGAGAGTATGCACCCCCCTTCCCCATTTACGTACTTTTTGCCACCAGATAAAGAGGGGAAATTATTTCTACAAGGCTGCACTTTATCAGCCCACCTGAAGACATCCCTGGGGTCTCCCCTAAGTCAATCAAAGTAGTGCATTTTTAGCTTCATGGAGTAAGTAAAAGCTAAAAGTTTACTAAGGGGGGGCATGGAGATTTAGGAGAAATATATTACAAGGGGAAGTTACAGGAATCTTGCCAATTCCCAAATGGAACAAAACAACAAAATTAAGTAGATTAAAACACCATCCACTTTCCCTGAACTCAAATGGTCACTCACTTTACCAGACTTTGGGGGAAAATAATTATTCTGAAGCAGAATTTTCTCTCTCCTTTCTTAGTATCTCTGATGCTTTTTCATATCACACTGAGTTCCACCCTGAACTGCCCACTTCCAGACTAACTACATTTTTAAAGCCTTTGACTGTCTCCTCACTGCCAACCTCACACTCCAATAAGATGTCCCTATTTTCATGGGAGAAACTTTGGAGGGTAGGCACCCCTTGGGTTACAAAGCTACAGGAAGTTTGGTGCTTTTCATTTTTCTGCCCCCAGACAAAACTAAGCAGGTCATACTTAAAGAATAAATAGAAAGCTGGAACATAATTGTTAAAAATAAACAATGCCAAACCTATGTCAGTATAAAATAAAATTAAAAGGCACAACTGCATACAAGGTGAGACTGTTACAACTTTTTGCAATACTCAGTATTGCCTACCTTCTCATTTGCTCTCATTCCATCAACTATGTCAAAAGGGATAGAAAGATTATGCTTAATGGGTTGAATCCAGACTTACGTCATGTTTAGAACAGACCTGTTGAAATCAATGGGAGTTATGTTTGTCTTGACTAATTTCACAAACTTGACTAATTTGAGTGGATCTAGTCTAAATCTGGATTCCACCTACAGTGCCCTGGGGAAATGAAGACCTACTTTATTAGTAGCGTTCAAAAGACACCTTTCTGTATGGCACAGCGCATGACAATAAAGGCATCAAGAAAATCCAATGCATTCTTAGTGCATTATTACATATTTTCCTGGATAAAAGGGTTATGATGGCATTAACACCTTTTCTTCTCCATTAAGAAGCCATAGTCTGAAATCTTCCTACCCTCTTATGAGATGTCTTTTATCCTCACCAACTACCCATAAGACCACTTGTGCTTATGCTGATTTTGTCCCATGTTTAACTCCTCTTAAGTAGCCTGTGCGATCTTAACATATTTCATCAGTTCTGATCCCACTATTCACCAGAGTCACAATGCAGTACAAAGTTAGGCACAAGTTACAATAGAATTTAGTATTGTGCATATGAATATGTAACTTTTCCTCCATCAATGACTTCCTATTTTATTAGAAACTGGTGCCAAGGAGTCACTTCATTATGAACCTGTGCAAAGGAGTCAGTAGTTTCTAGAGGCAGTGCCATTTTCCTACTTCCAGCCTCCATCTCTGTGTGTCATTAACAATGTGACATGGTGTAATATCATTTTAGCTCTTTGCTTCAGGTGGAAAGCACTGCAAAGATTGGTGAGCATTCTTTTTAAAAGTATTGTGCTACATTAAGCTCTTTGCATCTATGAACAAGCTGCCATTGCTCTACATAAAGCCCATCTCCTCACTAGATCGTTCCATAGACAAAAGAAAATATCCTCTTATCTTAGCTGGATCTGCTTTGCTACCCACTTTCAGCCCACAATCTTTGCTCATGGAACTATAATAAATCCAGTTCTGTTCTTATTTCTCCCATTTGGCTCATCACCCTTGGCACCCATTGCAGCTGACAGGTTCAAGTCTGCAGATGTGAGTGATTCTTGCTTTGGCAAAGAACCTCTAAGCCACACATCACGGCGGCTGACAGCAGAACTCTGCACTTGGGGCTGATGAATTATATTCAGTTCCACAGGCTCACTTTTAGTTTGAAGCCTGGAAATTCCCAGAGATGCCTGTGTGAGGCTTTCTAACAGGTCCAGGAGTAGGGATTGGGAACCTGCGGCCTTCCAGATGTTGTTGAACAGCAACTCCCATCATTGGGGCATCCCTGACTATTGGCCATGCAGATGTGCGTTGAGTCCAGCAATGTCTGTCAGGATAGAGGTTTCCCAATCCTGGATTAGAGTGTGGTCTCTGTCCGACTCAGCAAAGACCCATATCCTTTCATATCAGGTGTGGGGAACCTTTGTCCCTCCAGATGTTGCTCATCTACAACTGCCATCATCCATAGTCATTGGCCATGCTTGTTGGGAGAGATGTTGAGTTGCAGTTCAGTAATATCTGGAGGGCCCAAGGTTCCCTACCACTGCCAATAAAGGATTGTTTTCAGAATGAGAGCCCTGGTTGGAACTTGGAACTTGGCATATGGACACTTACTGGTGTATGGTTTCACGGGGCCATCATCATATATAAACGCCATTGCAGGACACACTGGTGCCACAGAGCCCTGTGATGCTGCCACTGTACTTGCAGACTGGGGTAGGCTCCCACATGTTGTGGACAACAATTCCCATTATCCCTGGCAATTGGCCATGTTGGCTGGGGCTGATGGGAGTGGTTGTAGTCCCGGACATCTGGAGGTCAAACTTTTTGCTACCTCTGTACTTAAATGTGATACCCAGCATTTTAATGTTGTTGTTTTAAAAAAGGATGTATGACCAAATCTGGACTAGTAGGCATATGTAACTGGAACACAAGATTATTGGAGCATCCTTTAATAGGAGATGACCAAATGCCCGTTTGATTTATATTTGGTGTGGCAGTTTCCATGACATAATGATTAGCACACTATTAATTGCTATTAAATTTCTTTTTTCAGTTTTGCATACATTTGACACCAGGGCGTGAAGTGAAAAGTAAGGTTACCCCCCATCAAGGGCCTATTATCAAGCATCATTAGTCTCTATTTAGGGTACTGCTTTTGACACTGCATATATTAATTCTCTGCACTAATTGCATGAATGAGGAAAGCGGTGTTGCTAACTCACACAATTGTTCCCAGAGCACAAACTGAAGCTGATGTGTTTTCCAAGACAGGCATTCATACACTAATGGGCCAACTTCATAATTGCTAGATTCATTACAGCTCTGTTTCCCTAGTTTGTTAAATTTTCATCCAAATCTTCACTTTCTGTAGAATTCGGTGGAAAGCAATCAGCACTAATGCAAGAGGCAGAGATGTTATGGCAATGTTGCCTGGGTTCAGGAAGCAATACAATGGCAGGAGCAAGCCTGATGTCCAAAATAGGAGGCAACAATACAAGAAACTTGTGTGTGTGCAAAGCTAAACAGAATAGGATGTCATCCTCTGCAGAGTACAGTGATTGGTTTGGTAAATAAAGAGTGAGGCCATCTTTTAGGTTCACCGCATTAGGGAGCTACCTGCACACAGAGCTGGCAGCTCCTGACAAATTAACCTCAGGTTGGTGACTGCCTGTTTATTTCCTATGTAGCAGTCTGTTGAATGGGTTTATTCCCTCAACAACAACAAAAAGCAGGTGTTCCTCTGCATAGATCTCCTTTGGTGAATCAGACCGTCCATGTAGTACTCAAAGTATGAAGCAAAACCACCTTGTACCTTCATGTTTTAATAAGGTTAAAAACTATCTTGAGTGATTACTACAAAGTTACTCAGCCTTTTTATTTATGGAGCTGGGCTTGCAAACTATAAAAAGTCCTTGCAACATATTTTCATTTGATTAGAAGTAAACTCTGTTCTAAAAATAGCAGCAGAAAATGTGATAGAGTCGCTCTTATTGATGGCTGGCGTGCCAGCTTTTAAAATGCTGTTGGCAAACCAATTTGACTTTTATGATAATTCATGATAATATCCCATCAACATCAAAAAATAAGAGTATGTTGTGTATTATGCAGAGCGAGCAACTAAGCAATCAAGTTTTTTTGACAGTGGCTTGCCAATTTTTTGTCCCCAGCACATTAACAGAATTATTCAAAGTGCTCACAATCCAGTAGCAGCCTCATTAGCATTTGCATTCCTCCAAAATTTATGACCTTATTTCCAATAAAAAGCCATTTTTTAAATCAAAAAAATATTCCTGCCTATTGTCTTTTATTTTTGTTTGCTATGTGGGAGCTGATTATCCTTTGCCGATTTTACCCTTGGGAGAAGTTCAAGGGCCGTATTCACATTGGTCTGTGATGTTAGAGAATACAGAATTAATCACATCACACTGATACATTTTACTGCAAGTGACTGTCTGGGTGGGGCAGAGATGCTATGCTAGCTTCCCAGCAGTTGAGTCACTGTTGCTTATCAAGAGCTGGAGGGCAGAGGTGGTGGAGAGGTCCATATGGTATATGCAAACATGCCAGCAGGAGCATCAGATTGGCTCCACTGGTGCATTTGTACCCAGTGACCCACCTGCCAACAAGGTAGTGCAGTGCGCTGCCCCACTCAGTGCAATGCTTCTGCCTTTTATCCCACATGTTGGACAAACTAATTATAGCATACCCAGCAACTGTCCCGGGGGGAAACAGGACATCCAATGTTTTTCTCATGAGAGGACAGCAGCCAAAATGTCTGCCGCAATCTCACATAATTTCAGGCCGCACTCGAGCTCATTTGGGGGCACTGTCCCTGGAAGAAGCACTTTTTGGGGAGGGGCCCCACATTCTAACATGAGTCATGTGACTCACGCAAGTGTATGGCCCCAAAAGATGGCATCCCAATTTGGGGCTGCTTCATATTGGAGGGTACGTTATAGAATATAATGGGGTTAGCCTGGCATACTTACTGAGTCCTTGACTGACTGACCGACTGGCTGGCTGGCTGGCTGCATTTATTACCAGTCCTTCACCCAAAGGCCCCAGGATGGGTGACATCAGAAGATGAAACCAGAAAAATGCAGTATCTAAAATTACAGTAAGCTGCATTATAGAAGAGAAGAAGAGTTTGGATTTGATATCCTGCTTTATCACTACCTGAAGGTGTCTCAAAGCGGCTAACATTTTCCTTCCCCACAACCAACACTCTGTGAGGTGAGTGGGGCTGAGAGACTTCAAAGAAGTGTGACTAGCCTAAGGTCACCCAGCAGCTGCATGTGGAGGAGCGGAGACGCGAACCTGGTTCACCAGATTACAAGTCTACCACTCTTAACCACTACACCACACTGGCTCTATACAGTAGAGAAGGGAGCAATACAGAAGAGGATGTAAAATGTCACCTCACCTCACTCCTCTTAAAGCCTGGACAAAGAAGTGCAACTTGACCTGCCAATGAAAACCATACAATGTTGGAGCAAAGTGTTGGGCATTCCACAACCTGGGAGCTATCACTGAAAATCTCCTTCCATGCACCACTCTTTTCACAGTGGCACCAGGAGCAAAGCTTCCTCAATGCTCAGGCAGGCCTGTCAGTAGAGTTTGTGAGTGGCTGCATGGTATTCCTCTCTCTCATTTGTCATAGTAATAAACCTTCACTTCTTGGATCCATTTCCAATTGACATAACATCCATTTGACACAGTCTGCGGAGTCTACAGCATTATGTGTGCACTGGGAACTGGAAAGCCAAGCATCAGTGGATGCCGTTGGAAATCTTTATTGAACAAGAGTCAAAACTTGTTTTGAGATTAGTAAAAGAAACCTAGATATGTGGAAAGAACAAGCTTCTTACTGCAGAAAGTGGAAAGGTACTTACAGAAGGGCAAGTACTAAAGTTCACGTTTGCATTTGATTGTGAAAAATCTGCCTGTGGGGTAATAAAGGTATAGGGACCCCTGACCATTAGGCCCAGTCATGTCCGACTCTGGGGTTGCGGCGCTCATCTCGCTTTATTGGCCGAGAACCGGCGTACAGTTTCCGGGTCATGTGGCCAGCATGACTAAGCCACTTCTGGTGAACCAGAGCAGTGCATGGAAACGTCGTTTACCTTCCCGCTGGAGCAGTACCTATTTATCTACTTGTACTTTGACATGCTTTCGAACTGCTAGGTTGGCAGGAGCTGGGACCAAGCAACAGGAGCTCACCCCATCGCGGAGATTCGAACTGCCGACCTTCTGATCAGCAAGCCCTAGGCTCTATGGTTTAACCCACAGCGCCACCCGCGTCCCTCTGTGGGGTAATAGCTGTCTTTTAAAAATTCTTCTCTGACTTTATCTTGCTCTCTGTAATAAACTGCCAAAATCCATGCGCTGTCTTCAGCTTTTCACTTGCATTAAATCTCCACTACCTAAAAGGATACCAATTTAACTATATTTTTTGTACTACTCTATAGGTAAAGGAGAAGTAGGAGGTAAGGACATTGGAAATTCAAGCCTAAGTGGGTCTGAAAGCCTTCACTTCCTTGAGCCGATGAACTCATTGACCACACTGCAAGTTGCAACACAAAGCATAATAGAAGATGCTTGCAACTGAAATTGTTGGAGAGTGCTTTGCAATCTCTGATGAAAGCTACAATACTCCCAAATGGCACCAATAATTTGGCTTAGCAGAGAAGCTTTACACAGAATTAAGGACTAGAAGGCTTATATCCTGCCAGATGTCAGACACTCATTTAATTAACAATATGCTAATTTAAACACCCAGAAAACAAATTACCAACAATTTTAAATACCTGTCCCTCAGTTCCATGCACACAAACACACAAAACTCGCCATCAAATCCCTATGAAAATATAAAATAATTAAGCTTCTTCTAACTATGCCTAGTCAGAAGCTCTAAGATTTCCAGCAGGAAAAAAATCAGCATAGAAGAGCAGAGAGGAATACCTAGTTTCTCAAGTGAAATGAAATAAAATGCACTTTTTTCATTTTTGAACTTCAGGCAACTGAAACAGGCTGAGGATCACCAGCTAACATAGGCAGCCTCAAAAATATGCAGTCCTAGGTATTTAGGACTGTATTGCAGGGAAGCGTGGCGCCCATAGGCTGAATTGCAGCCACCTAGGGAAATAAGGAGGCAAGACACAAAGGCTAGGTGAACTGGGCCTGACTTGTTTAATGCAATAGATCTGCAGTGCAGAACCAAGGTGCACAAAACAGACTGGGCGAGTCAACCCTGCCAAGGATAAGAGGCAATATTTCATCTACCCTTTCCCTTAAGTCCCACCCTTTCCGGTGAGTAGAGACCCCTTCCAGGGCACTGCAACTCCAGGCAGGTGTTACAAAGCTGCTCCTTACCCTGCCAGCAAGTCCCAGAGCACTGAAGACAAGTCTCGGGATTACTACCCTTCACCCTAAGGGTGCTCACCAAACCTTAACTACCTGATAACTTCCCACCATTTCCTGCCGATCTGACCAACTAACCTATTTAAGAGTGGTGTTGTTGTTTAGTCATTTAGTCATGTCCGACTCTTGGTGACCCCATGTACCAGACCCAACATCAGGGTCTTTTCCAGGGAGTCTTCTCTTCTCATGAGGTGGCCAAAGTATTGGAGCCTCAGCTTCAGGATCTGTCCTTCCAGTGAGCACTCAGGGCTGATTTCCTTAAGAATGGATAGGTTTGATCTTCTTGCTGTCCATGGGACTCTCAAGAGTCTCCTCCAGCACCATAATTCAAAAGCATCAATTCTTCGGCGATCAGCCTTCTTTATGGTCCAGCTCTCACTTCCATACATCACTACTGGGAAAACCATAGCTTTAACTACACTGACTTTTGTCGGCAAGGTGATGTCTCTGCTTTTTAAGATGCTGTCTAGGTTTGTCATTGCTTTTCTCCCAAGAAGCAGGCATCTTTTAATTTCGTGACTGCTGTCACCATCTGCAGTGATCGTGGAGCCCAAGAAATTAAAATCTCTCACTGCCTCCATTTCTTCCCCTTTTATTTGCCAGGAGGTGATGGGACTACCTGCTAAAGGCACCAGTCACCAAACCAGTGCAGAGTAGACAAAAATCCAGCCAGCAAGGGCAATCAGCTGACAGCCCCCCCCCCAAAAAAAAATTCCTACCTTCAAAAAGGCAACTAGGCATTACCTATGCACTGAATACAGGGCTGGAGAGTGAGTGCCACAAAAATGCAGAAGGCAGAGGAAAATGAGCAATGGGCTTAAGTAGCCCAGTGTCCATCTCCCCCTACCCACCCTTTGGCACCACCACAGTGTATGCATGAGGCCAGATGCCAGGCTGCCTTTCCTACAAATGCTGTCTGGAGCCACAGCCATCTTTGGAGCAACAGCAGCAGAAGAAGCTGGAGTCTTCTTTTTCCCCAGTCCTAGACAACCAGCTTCCATATGCAGTGGCCCTATCTGTTTGAACCAAGTTTTTCCCATTTCTGTTGCTATTGAGCAAGTAGCTCTAACATCTGGAGCCCTCAACTAAATTCAGCTGCTCCCAATCATGCAGGTTGGAACCTGCTAGAATCTGGTAGTCCTGGTCCAGAAATAATTCATTTCCAGGAAGGATCCCTGAATCTGGCTTGGATTCTGATTGGGAAAGATATCCTTCCCATTCTGTTCTTTTATTCCGATTATTTCACATGCTTCCACACATTTTGTCAATTATAAATTTCACAAAATTGGCCACAGTAGAACGATGGCTAGTAATTGTTACAAATGGTATCATCTGTTCAGGATTTCAGATACTCCATTTTATTTCTCATCCCTCTACTGTTTTCCACCACTGTGTACTTAGCATTCAGTGCCCATTGAGCATGCTCATTCCTCATTAAGTATTTTGTGTGTGTGTGTGGCTGGGGTTTCCCCGGGGATATTTTTTAATAAAGATTTTTTTCCTTGTCATTCAAAACACAGGCTGCTTCTGCAAAATATTAGGATTCCTCCTCCACCACACACACCTGTTAATACCTCCCTCTTGTGCATGCAAAATGCTGTTTTGTCTAGTAGCATACAGACAACTTAGAGCACTATCAATATATATGATTCTCCTACTTCAGCAGAGTGATCTAGAACGTTTTTGAAGGGATAAAGAAACACCATGAATTAACAATAATTCCCCACTTGGCATTTAAATATAATTTCACAAATTACATATGTACTCACACACATATTCATTAATTACAGGGTTAAACATCAATCTAGTTATTTTTCTTTCCATCTATTTGTCCATAAACATAGCTTTGATCCTCCCAATGAAATACAGTGGTACCTCTGTTTTCGAACGTAATCTGTTCCGGAAGACCGTCCGAGTTCCGAAATGTTCAAAAACCAAAAATTCAAAGCAGAAGCCTCAATACAGAAAACTCAATGCGGAAGCCATGTGGCATGTTCAACTTCCTAGGCATGTTAAAAAACCGAAGCACTTACTTCCAGGTTTACGGTGTTGGAAAACCGAAATGTTTGTCAACGGAGATGTTCGAAAACCGAGGTACCACTGTAATGTGCTTGTTGTAATTTTCCTAAAGGAAATCTAATGAATAAAACTAAATATAGACATAAGGCTCAAGCTCCCTTCCCTGAGAAGTATCAGATCTATTCATACACACAACAACTACAACAGTGTTTCCATGTTGATAGAAAATGAGCTTTTTCATATGCCCCATTGACATGGCAACATGAAAAAAGCTATCATTGCATATTCAAAACAAAAGCAAAAACCCACACACATCAGGGTGCCTGCAAGCAGGACTTTATTTCAGCCGGAACTCAGTTCAGGCTCCTCTCAGGTGGGTGCCATTGTCATTATAAGAGAACACTCATTCTTGGTGAGTTCTGACACATCTTTTTTAAAGAAAAAATAGCACAGCTTAAAATATACAATTTGCTACAAATTTGAAATCCAAATCTTCCCATTCAGAATGAAAAAAGCTATAAGCTTTCAAAGCCGATAAAATGTATTTTGCCAACCTCACCATATTATGCACATCAAGGAACATAGGAGGCTGCCTTATACTGAATCATAACATTGTTTCATCTAATTCAGTATGGTCTACACCAGGGGTAGTCAACCTTTTTATACCTACTGTCCACTAATGCATCTTTCTTGATGGTAAAATTTCCTTACCGCCCACCAGTGCTTGATGGAAGGAGGATTCAGCTTGTGCCGTAGAACCCCCTACCGCCCACCTAGAATCCTGAAACACCCACTAGTGGGCGGTAGGGACCAGGTTGACAACCCCTAGTCTACACTGACTCTCCAAGGTTTCATACAGAATTCTCAGGCCTGCCTGGAGATATACCAGGGGCTGAGCCTGACTTTTTCCCCCATGGAAAGCATATGCTGTGCTACTGAGATGCACCCCCTTCCCAGTCATAGTTGTTAACCAGATTCTGAGCTCCAGTTCCAACAGTGGGACCCGCTCTTTAAAGCCGAATCAGAGCAAACAGCTATTCGGGTTTTCTATTCATTGCCATTTGCTCCAATTCAGCTTTAAAGAGCAGGTTTTCATGGGAAAAGTTCCGGAGCAAGAAAAAAAGGGGGGTCGTGGAGCTTTAAAGTACAGGCCATGCCTGGAAAGTGTGGAAGAAAGGAAAGTGTGGATAAGGCCAGTGTCTTTGTTAGAGCCTGGCCCTCACTCGACACCTTCCTTGCACCCCCAAATAAATAGCTGTAGCTGGTAAAAGGTGTAGTGCTCAAAGGAAGCACATGATGTTAAAGACAGAGTCCTGTTGTTGTTATTTTCCTTTGCAGGCAACCAGTATAGTCGACACTTTCCCCCAGCAGGTATTGAAGTCATTTTCATTTCTATTGTGGGCAAATGGCATTTGAATAACCAGTTGCAAAGAACAGTTATACATTACCGTTCGTCTGCTCGTGCCACCACTGCTTCCCCGCACCCCACAAATTAAATCTGCACCAAGTTAGAGGACAGCATGCATGTATCATCGAAACCAGACTGCGTCCTCTATAATAAGCTGTTGTTAATGATCTCTGCACTGCAAAGTTCTCATCAATTCTACTTAGGCTCCCATCTTCCAATATGCATACGGTATTAATCACTCGCATTGCCCCGAGTTATCTCATTCTAAATATTGTTGCATGACACTCCACACCCCTCTCCTCCCCTAGCAAGTCAGGATAGGGGAGAAATTTGATCCAGGTCACATTGAAAGACAAACCTACCTAAGACTGCATTCAGACATGAGGTTTATTGCATTAGCTATTACTAGCTCTTCTGTCCCGGTTTCTAACATTATTTTGAGGGTGTTATTCAAATGTGGGGAATTAGTTAGTGTACCTGATTATAATGCTAATGATTCTGCCCCATATTCTAACTGCAGTAACTGTTGTGTTATGGACTATGGCTTCTTGACCATGTTGTGCTAATTCTCATTCACACCAGTGGGTGTCGCGTGACACAACAACGGATGACCTTGCACAATGTTGCTACTCTCCCACCCTTTCTGCCCGTGTTTGCTTCTGTTCCACCATGAAAACAGCAGGAGAGAACTGTATGCTGCTATACCACCCCAAATTTTGTCACATTAGTCCCATGATTTTTCAAATTAAAGGGGCTGGAAATCATTGGTGTTTTTTTCCTGCAATCAAATAACATGGAAATGAACATGTTACTATATTCCATTAATTTTCCAGAAGTGGCTTGTGCATTTGAAAGCTCAAATATAATGTGGAGATTAACAGGGGAACGTAAGGGAACTAGAATAAACTGTCGAGTGAAGATAGTCTAACCCTGTTGCATTTTGGAACTGTGGCTTTTTGACCACTGAACCAGTTCCTAGACTATGGGTAGGTAAATTAAGGCCCGGGGCCGGATGCGGCCCAATTGCCTTCTCAATCCAGTCTGCGGATAGTCCAGGAATCAGTGTGTTTTTACATGAGGAGAATGTGTCCTTTTATTTAAAATGCATCTCTGGGCTATTTGTGGGGCATAGGAATTCATTGCTTTCCCCCCAAAAAAATATAGTCCGGCCCCCCACAAGGTCTGAGGGACAGTGGGCCGGCCCCCTGCTGAAAAAGTTTGCTGACCCTTGTCCTAGACTGTCGCCTATCAATGCAATTTTCAGAAACGTTATTATTTAGCTTCGGCTGCACAAGAGCTTCACGTGTCTCCAAAAATCAAATTTGTCCCATTTGATTTTGCTCAGTATGTCTAACTAGCTATTGAGTTGTAATCTTGCCATTAAATCTGTATTGGTTATGGGACAATGCAGCACAAAAAGGAAAAGGGAACGCCAATGGAAAGCCAAATCAACAACAATAAGAACAACAATTGAAGAGCTGCGAAAGAACATTCAGACTGCTTCTGGAATCTGAACAAAACACAGCAAGGAAAGACAAATGGACTTTATACAGTGTTCTTTTGCTAGATTAATCACTATGAAGTACTATGGCAAAGGACAGGGATTGGCTTGGTTCTCACAACAAAGACAATTCATTTGGAGACAATCAATAATGTACTGTAGCCACATCCATAAGTTACAGCTTCATTCACTGGAAAGAGACAGTTGTTTTTCATTCTTCGAAATGCTTCACCAAGCTGATGTCAATGCAAGGGCCTCCAGAGTTTGTTATTAAACTGACATTTGCAAATGTCAAAGCATTTGTTTCACATATGGGCAACCAAATGCATAGCTTATCCATTCAGAGAGAGAGAGAGAGAACAAAATGAAGAATGGAAAGGAAGATATTTACAGACAGTGGCTCATGAAATCCAATGCCAAGCTTCCATCACCGGGTGTCTTTTACTCTGCTGTGCCAGTCTTTGCAACGTTTCAACGTAGAAATGTGTGCTTGGAACACCCCTACGCCTACAGATGGGATCCCTGCCCTCAATTAGCTATAGCTAAAGATTCTTTTCCGCATGCTATATTTGGTATCCGCCATGCACTAATTTAAAAGCTCTGTGTGTGTGCTTGTAAGAGGGGGAGCCATAATCATTATGTTATTAGCATTTCAAACTGGGGAAATGTCATGGCTCAGCGGCAGAGCATCCTCTTTGCATGAAGAAGATCTCAGGTTCAGTTGCCATTCTCCAGGTAAGGTTGGGGATGTCCCCATCTGAAACCCGGCAGAGCTGCTGTCAGTGTGTAGACAATACCGAGGTAACTGGGCCAATGATCTGACTCGGTATAATATAGCTTCCTATGTTCTTATGCAACCTCAGCAGCTGTGGTGTGCAAAATCAAATGGCATTGTTTACATATATATATTTGCAACAAATTCAAGATGCAGCCCTATTTGCACATACTTGGATATTTAATTCCTAGAGACATGGTGGACATGGAGTTGGGAGATACGATAGCTCAGATATAAAGTTCACCAGGGTTACATTCACATGGCAGTTTATTCCACTTTTGTGACATTTCCCCCAACTGTTAGTTTTCGCAATATATTTGAGCTTTCACACAATGTAGATGTCACTTCCGAAACTATAGTGGAAACATTAACCCTCCTCTGTGAAAATCCCTCGCAGATGACCGCAGTGTCTGTAGACAGACAGACAGGTCGTGAAATCCATAGCAGTGACCAGAGGAGGAATGACTGCTGGGGAAAGGGCAGAGAGAAGAAACGCCATGGTGCATCTGCAGCAGAAACCGGACGCTTTCCTCTGTCCTAACTGCAACAAAGCAAATCTCTCCCATATTGGTCTCTACAGCCACAGCAGGCACTGCAACTTTATGACAGCTTGACAGGTGCACTCCTCCATTGTCCCCCTAGACCAGTGATGGCTAACCTTGACACCCCAGATGTTTTGGAACTACAACTCCCACCATCCCTAGCTAACAGGATCAGTGGTCAGGGATGATGGGAGTTGTAGTCCCAAAACATCTGGAGTGTCAAGGTTAGCCATCACTGCCCTAGACAGATGGATGCCAGAAATGATCAGCGATAGTGGAATATAGCACCTGTTTCCATATTATTTGCATATAGATTCTCCCCCCTGTCGCCGCCGCCACTATAGTCCCAGAAGTGGTTTCATTTTGTGTGAATACTTAAATATAATGTAGACCTTAACAGTTGGAGAAGAGTAATGAAACCACCGAGCTACACCCTTCAGCTATGGAACCATTGTAGGTTATTATATCCGCAACTGACTCGGGGCCTGGCGATAGCGATTCAGCAAATACTCTTGGTCACTGGCTCAGCACCACATCCTCTGTGTGACGCTTGTTCCTTCCGTTGTCGATGTGTTGTATTCCTTAGGGCCTACTTTATGTTCACATTATGGCTGTGAGGTTGCGTTGCTTAGCAACGCTGCGGTTATGAGCTCTTGGAGCACGCCTCTTCAGAGAGACTTGTATACAAATATCTATTTATTACTAAGTAGAGCTATCAGATTTTCTCCCAAGCCATTTAACAATGTGAACATGCCTTTTCTTTTTCCCAGGACTAATTGAGCAAGCTTTGATCCCTCGTTCTGATGTTAGCTTCTGGAACACTTGTTCTAGAACCTACTAAAGGAAACAAAATTTAAAAACCACACCTCCTCGTAGGCCCCCCGAAGCTTGGCTATTAACAGAAAGAGCACAACCCTTGAGACAGCTTCAATTAAAAACATGTACTTGCTTTCCTGTGATTAGCACTCTGTTTTAGTACTCCAACACTATCCAGCACTTCAGTGATTTTCCTAAAGAAGAGAGAATTATTTAAATCTTCTACTCCTAGCCATGGTAAGTCAGTTTTCTGACTGCTTGTGAGACGTTTTCTGGAATTCATGGAGGTACTTGAAACATAACATCTTCTTTAACGTAAATGTAATTACAATAAATTATGTAGATTATTAGAAAGCAATGGGATGTGACTTCTCAGATCTTCCATTGACAATTCTTTGGAGGCTGAGGCCAGCACAGCCAGCAACGTGAAGATATTCTGCAGAGATCAGAATAGGTATGCATCCCACACAGGGTATTGTGGATAGACTTGCAATCCTGAAGCAAAAATCCTGCACTGTGGGTTAATATTCCCCATGCTGCAGAATGAGCAGAAGAGCTGAGAGAGAGAAAGGGTGCCTTATTTTTAATTACTTTTCAAGTTTATGCCACAAGTTTTAGATTACTGAATGATTCTCTCTCAGCCCCTCCTTATAACTATATGCAGACTTAACTCAAATGTAAAGGAAAATGAAAAGGACCCCTGGATGGTTAAATCCAGTCAAAGGCAACTATGGGGTTGCGGCGCTCATCTCGCTTTCAGGCTGAGGGAGCCGGCGTTTGTCCACAGACAGCTTTCCGGGTCATGTGGCCAGCATGACTAAACCGCTTCTGGCGCAATGGAACACTGTGACAGAAATCAGAGTACATGGAAACACCATTTACCTTCCCACCACAGCGGTATCTATTTATCTACTTGCACTGGTATGCTTTCAATCTGCTAGGTTGGCAGGAGCTGGGACAGAGCAACGGGATCTCACCCCGTTGCGCGGATTCGAACTGCTGACCTTCTGATCGGCAAACCCAAGAGGCTCAGTAGTTTAGACCACAGCGCCACCTGCGTCCTCAAACGTTACTCAAATGTAAGCCATATGTGAGCACTGGGGTTAGGAAAGAGTAGCTCTCCATAATATTGCAGTGGTAGTTTCTGTCATTGGCATGTCAGTTGAAAGTCTTGCTTTAAGGTGATGTATATAAAGGACTCTGAACAACTGCATGTATCTTATACAAGGATTTCTCTTCCTAAATTCACACAATGCTTATCTCCATCCTAATAGCAGCTGAAATGGGGAAGAAAGAGAAGGGGAGGGGGAAAATACTAGGAATGAAGCAGCAACATACCAGAATTATTTTTTTATTCTTAAATGGCATATCTGCTCTTAAAATAAATATAAAAAAGACAGTTTTAGGGGTCAGAACTTGTAAGTAAAGTGCACTCTCTGATCCGATAACCTACTCCATAGAGTTTCCTGGTGACTCATTTGGAAAGAAACTCCACTCTGCACATGTTCAAACAGCTGAAAGAACCTTTCTGCATGCCATAAGCAGACATTCCTGTTAAGAGTTGTTCAGTGGAATCCTGATCTGGACCTTGTGTAGAAACAAATTATCTCCACCACAACAAAAATGTGCTTCCAAGCTTTATGGCAGAATGTGCTTCAAAGCTTTCAGACAACCTAAATACTAGTTACAATAAGACAGATGTTACAAAACGACAAAGTAGCACATTGCACAGAAGCAATGAGGTCCAGTCTTTTATGCAGTTCAGAGGGAGATCCTAAGCTTGCACATCATTGCAAAATTGCTGCTTCTTCTACTGTTGTTTAGTCGTGTCTGAGTCTTCGTGGCCCCATGGACCAGAGCACGCCAGGCACTCCTGTCACCTCCAACAAGCAAACAAAGGCTCCTCAAGTTTCAGCTTCCTGCTGTGAAAGCTCTGCAAGCTCATGTTTCTGGAGATGAGTAGCTTATCTCACTCTAATGAAAAAAAATACCAACCTTCTCTGACGCTTTTGCCAGAATGCAACCCTTCTGCCCAAGGTAAACTTCCTATCATAGCATCTTAAATACAGTGCATTCAAACACAGATTTTTATGTGCTTTAAACTTCTAATTTTAACACTTCCCGGTTTCATTAAGGAATTCCAAACTCAGAACTGGCAAGATGAACTTTAATGACAGCCAGGTTAGAAGTCTATCCAAAGTGAATAGAGATTCTGCTTACAATGCAATCCCAACTTTGCAACTTTCCTTGCACATAAATTCCAGTAAGGTGACCACTGGTTCAACCATCAGTTCCCCCCTTAATGCTAGCTTCCTTTTGGTGGTGGAGGAGGAATTATAATGGTATGTGTGTGGTCATTTTTCACCTAGGGACATGGGTGTAGCCAAGGGGGGAGAAAGGAGGCAGTTGCACCCCCTTAATCAGTAACAATCAATACAAATCTGAGGTTGTGGGGTGGGCAACAAAAATCCTGGCTATGTCCATGCCTGGGGAGGAAGGCATTTGAAAAGAAGAAGAAGAGAAGAGTTTGGATTTGATATCCCGCTTTATCACTACCCGAAGGAGTCTCAAAGCGGCTAACCTTCTCCTTTCCCTTCCTCCCCCACAACAAACACTCTGTGAGGTGAGTGGGGCTGAGAGACTTCAGAGAAGTGTGACTAGCCCAAGGTCACCCAGCAGCTGCATGTGGAGGAGCGGAGACGCAAACCCGGTTCACCAGATAACGAGTCTACTGCTCTTAACCACTACACCACACTGGCTCTCTGTGTGAAAAACAATTGCAAAGCTGTTCTAGATATCCAAAGCAGTGCCACTGATGATGCCATGGGAATTATCTAATGAGCACCTTGCCCAGACAGGTTTTCCCCTGCTAAATCTGAGCCACGCTGGAAAACTGCATACATGCATAGCTGCAGAAATCTACTCTGATGAGTGCCTTAACTGCTACACCTTTCTTTAAGACTGGGATGAAAGACCATAATGCAATTTCCTTCCAAATTATTTAATGGGGCATCTACTCGAACATGGTTCATTACTGTCTAGTGCTCATCTCTAAAGGCATTAGAAAAATCCAGGTGCATTGCAGAGCATTTCTTTCTCATCTATTTCTCACAGCAGAAATGTGTCAAGATGATGTATTACAGTTCCAAAAAATGGCATGAGACAAATAGATCTATCAATCCAATAATTCCCCTTTTATCCCCCCTTGTCATCTTCAAAAGTGACCGAGTATCAAGTCAAAACCAGCCTGCAGTACGGTTAAAGAATGGCTTGGGCCCAAGGTATTTTCTAGGTTCCCTTGGGAGGTCACAAAGATTAAAGGAAGTTGTCTTCCCTAAACACTAGCTTTTGAGGGTTTAGTCAGGTATAAAACCTATAAGTACTATAGGTCGATATTTCAGTGCCTTGTACTTGAATACAGTGCTATATACTTGCAGTGAAAATTGTTTAGTTTTGAATCACTCCTCAGTTCTGTACAGGTCTCAGCTTACATGAGTTTCAAGGCTGGAGAAAATGCATTATTAGTTTTAACAAGGATTGTACTTTTGCACCCTACCTTCTTTTTCTTTGGCGATCACTCATAGCTGAGTAAGATTGTCTTCCATAGACACGGTTTTAACAATGAGTCCGTAAGTGACTGTGGAGGCCAATTCTGGACCCACACGTCCTTCCATAGTGGGGACATTGGTTTCTGGCTGGGAGTTGATCGCGGTGTGGATTTGCCAAGTGTGCCTTCCTCTTAGCACGTTTCTCCCTTGCGTCCTGAGTTCGAGTGTCTTCAAAGGCCATGACACCTTTGGTAAAGGCTGTTCTCCAACTGGAGCGCTCACAGGCCAGTGTTTCCCAGTTGTCAGTGTTTATACTACATTTTTTTAGATTTGCCTTGAGACAGTCTTTAAACTTCTTCTGTTGACCACCAGCATTACGCTTTCCATTTTTAAGTTCGGAATAGAGTAGTTGCTTTGGAAGATGATCATCAGGCATCCACACAACATGACCAGTCCAACGAAGTTGCATACCACAGGACAGAAACTAGGGTGCCCTCAAATCTGCAACCAGTCCTGGTGCATGATTGAGGATTTTTGTTTTATTTTACAGTTTTCTCTACCAGCTGGCAGGGGAACCATCAGATTTCCCCATAGGCAGAACCAGGCTTTTCTAAGAAGCTTAAAAACAAAAACAACCCCACCTTATTTATGAAGCTGAAAACCCCAGAGCAAGCAAAACTAGCTCTATCTTTACCAAAAAGAAGAAAAAGTGTGCATGGGGGGGATGTTTTTCTGCATTTGAATTTAGTTTCCTTGTAGCTTTGACAAAAAATAAATAAATCTTTAAACTTATTACTTTATGATGAGAGCAATCCAAGCAAATTAGGTGCTGCTTTTAAAATTAACCGGGAGCAATGGAACAAAATCAAAGTCAACTGTCACCAGTTCTTCCGCTGGTCATGATAGTATATTATACAACTCATTCAGAGGTGCTCAGAAAATCTCAAAGCCAATAGGACTGCAGATTGAACAAGCTGGAACTCACAATAGGCTCTACAGCCAAATCAGTCTATTCCCCTCCCACTCTCAAAAATGATCGGCAAGGAGGCACCACAATTTCTGGAGGGACAGAGTTGCAATTTATGACGATGCAATTATGCAGCAAGATTAGCTCCACTGTTATTGCCAGATTAGTCCTTTAAAAAACAACAACAGGCTTATGGTTTGACAAGAGCTGTGCCAGCAAATAAATGCTTAGGGGGAGGTATCCCAACTGCTGTTATGTCAGCAGCACTGAAGGTAGAAACAACAGTTTTGGGAAAGGATATAAAAGACTTTTCTGGACAAATTTGTTAAGGAAACCGAAAGCTTCAGAGGTTGTCGGGCAAAAATGGGCAGTATAGTGAAGGATCCTCATCAGCTGTCAACTCTTACGGTGACTGGGAAGTGATCTGCATGAAAACATGCCCATTCACTGATCAGTATTCAACATTTCAAAGGTCTTCACTTTTTCCACAAGAAACAATTCAAAACAACTTATCTTTAAAAGTATATAATAATCTCTCTCTCTCTGTGTGTGTGTGTGTGTGTGTGTGTGTGTGTGTGTGTGTGTTTAAATACTGGATTGCAGGGATTTATGAACAGTAAGCACAAAAGTCATGCCGATATTTGGTAGCAAATGATACCTTAAGGTGGCTGCAGTACAGTGCACCGCTGTTTAATTTTAGAACACTGCATGGATGGAATGCATTTTTAATTCCTCCAGTATTATATTCCTCCTGTCTTCCCGTGCTCTAGCATGTTTTTACTTCTCTAGCCTTTCAAAGTTATTATGGAAAGGCTAATTGAGTTGGACTTAACATCAAAAGTCTCTGGGTGGTTCATCAGCTACCGTCCTTCCTAGACCAGGAGCCCCTAGTCACAGTCACCCATGCTAGTAATCTTCCAATTAGACTACTACAGCATGCTCTATATGGGGCATGACAACAAGCAGCAAGCAGTGCAGAGACCCTGGGTATTGTGGAACAGCAGCATGCACTCAACTTCTTCAAAATCTCAACTATTTCTCATTACAACTTGGGGGTGGGGGCAGAAGAGAAACACTCAGATTGGTGGAAAGGAACAAGAGTAATTTTACTGAGAATTATCCCTGGTTGCTGGCCCATCCAGGCCCAGGATTGGCCTGAGGAGAATATGCAGTCCCAAGCACTTATTCAGGTTTCTGTTGCAAAAGTGTTTCTTCCATAATCATTCCTGTTTGTCTCTGAGATCCTCCGTGGGAGGCCGGCCCTTAGCTGGTATTATATATGAATTAAGAAATAATCTCCAAATATGTCCCAGGAAGAGATACTTCTATGTCCCCTGGTGATGGGGGGGGGAGGGAGAGAGAGATTAGGCTTTTAGTGTGCTAAAAGGGGTTTAGCCGAGAGATTCCCATTAACAATAGTGGGAGGCACATGGCAGAGTTCTTATTACTTAAGTAGAAATAGAATCGGGACACATTCTCTGCTAGAAAAGAAGTATCTTAGCCCTTCAGGGGCACGAAGACTCAGCAGCAGAAAGCAACCACTGACCGAAGGACTTGTTTATACATGCAGCTGAGGGAAAGCTCCCTTTTAATGATGAGTGTGTTCTTATTCCACTGCACAGAAATAAACTTTTTCTTCTCTGCATCTCTACAGACCTGACCTTTGCTATTATGCAGGAATGAGCGAGAAACATGAATTTTCCGTCATCTCTCCTCCTACAACTGAAAGGAGGAGCACCGTGGGAATGTTGTCTATGCCTAGATGTGTAATACAGTGGTGTTTATTTATTTTAATAAAATTAAGGGTATTGCATCACCAGGCACACCATTTATTAATTTTTTTCTTGTTTGTGGTACCACTCTCTCACACACACGCAAACACACAGCCCTTGAACAGCACTAGCATATGCTCCAACGTTTTCTGTCCCAAATTTGGGACACACACACACACACACACACACACACACACACACACACATCATGCTGCCACCACCTCCATCCCTCACCAGCCCAGGCCACCTTGACCTCCTGTCACCCACAAGCGTGTCCAGGCTGCCTTAGCCTGCCATGCCCCAACCCACCCAGGTCAACTCAGCTTGCCACTGCCACCCAGCACCCTCCCATGCCTGCTTCCCACTGCCTTGCCTTTACTGGCTCACCATGCCATGAAGCCAAGGCTACCTTGAGTGGCTGGGGAAGCCCAGCCAGATGGGTGGGGTAGAAATAATAAATTATTATTATTTGGCATGTCCCTTTCGGATCACCAGTACACCATCCCAGAAGGTGCCTTGTCAATCATCAAAGGACACACCGGGGCAAAGGTCCTTCACCCTGGCACATTCCTACCAATGCCAAAGCCATCCCAGAGGGCACTCTGGAGCTGCTCAGCAGGGTCAGGCACGAGCCTGCTGACTGATGTCAGGGTGCCAGTCTTAAACAGGACATTCCATGATTCAAACAGAAGCCAGGATTGGCTTCTGTGATCCGCCAATGTCCCAGTTAAAATGGGACAGTTGGGGGTATGCATCAGGCCCTAGACATTGTGAAAGCTTCAAAATGGCAGCAAGGTTCCCAACGCAATGTCTGCTTCTGCCCCTTTCAGCAGAAAAAACAAACAAACCTGCGGGGGGGGGGGACAAAGGATCTGTGCTACTGCCACTACTAATGTTGAGTTCCACACCTGAGAAACTATTGAAGAATTCTGCCCCTAGGACAGTGATGGCTAACCTTGACACTCCAGATGTTTTGGAACTACAACTCCCATCATCCCTAGCTAACAGGACCAGTGGTCAGGGATGATGGGAGTTGTAGTCCCAAAACATCTGGAGTGTCAAGGTTAGCCATCACTGCCCTAGGGAAATGGTCCTTCTAATTTCTCTGTCCACAAACAGGTTGGAGAATTTCAAGAGGCTATTTGCACACAAGTCTATAAAACAAGTACCACAACTTGACCACCTCCGACCAGACTCACGTGGGTGGGTAATACCAATTGCCTGCTTTCCAAGTGGTTACATGCATGCCAGGGATAAGTCACCATGGGGTAAGTGGCTCCTGTTACTCCCAACAGTAAATATCAGTGTAAACTATGGCAACAAAGCAGACACCATTTTTCAGCTATCCTTGATGTCCTTATCTAGTTTAAGCCAGAAAACACTTTTCAGTCTGACTAGGCCAGGATGTTCCAGCAAATATTGAAGCTCAAAGAGGATGAGCTAGAAATCTTAAGGCTTTGTTATATGAAACCCATATACTACATAATCCTTCCTGGCAGACAAAATCTGGCCACCTTATGAAATATGGCTCTCTGTCAACAGAAGAGACCTGTTTGGAAAAATTTCATGCACTCCACAGTACAAAACCTTTGAAAGCACTGAAGCACTTTCTGTTGCCACAGCAATCTTCTCCCATTGAGACATCTATCAAAAGATACCTACTAAATAGTCTGAGAACCTATGCTATTGGATACAGAGTGGAAAAAAGCTGTTTCTGCATTCTTTCTGACCAATAAAACTTTCATAAACCAAGGCTCCCCACCAACTATATATATATATATATATATATATATATATATATATAATATTATATAAAATGTAGATTTGGAAGAAACCCTGAGGATCATCTAATCCAACCCCTTGCAATGCAGGAATATGCAACTGTTCCATATGGGAATCGAACCTGTGACCTTGGTGTTATCAGAAACCTTGCTCTAACCAACTGAGCTATCCAGTTGCCCATTTACAAAGTCCACATCAGATGTGCCTAGATAGGTTGCCTGTTTGAAAACACCACTATGGTGGGGGTTGGATTCTTATTTGTACAAAACTTCACATCAGCTAAGGGAATAAATACACACACACACACACACACACACACATCAATCACCTGATGGGCAATTATTTGCCCACACTTTTTTCATGAACACCAGTTCTGTGTAACCAGACAACAACGGACATCATACCTGAGGGAGGACCTCTATGGTGTTTGACCTTTATAATACCTTATTTGGCTTAAGACATTGGTCCTTGAGAAGTATTGCTACTACAAGCAATTAGTAGTTCTAGATGACAATGTGCAGCCCATGAACCCTCAATTTCAGTTATAACTTCCCTGCAATACAGATGCATGTTTACAATGAATCTACCTCCATATCTGCAGATCACTCTTACTGGGGGCAAATCTACCCTCATTGTTTTTAACTTTAAGGAAGGGTTAAGGAAGAGTTTTGATAATGTAGATGGACACATGATGTCCTACTTTTTACGTTCATAATGTGTTATTACCTTGTCTTTTTATTGCTTAATTTTTAATCGTTTTATATTGGTGAAACACAGCTCCCTATGTAATGTTTTCGCTTTTTTTACTGCATTCAGACTCCAGACTCCCTCCAATAGTTTTCAAAGGGTGGTGTTCAGGGAGGGAGGGAGAATTATTATCTGAAACCAGAGGGCAGAGCAACTAGCGATCAGCAGGAAAAGAAACAGTGTTTTGGAAAATGGTGTGGCCGGGTATTACTTACATTTGACCGGGGCGGACGGCGGACGGGACACAAAGGTAAAAAATGTTTAAAGTAGCAAGTATGCCATGTGATGTTTTATAACAACATATCTAATATTGTTCTTATAGGGGGGAATAACATTAAACAGGTCAGTGTAGATCCAGCCTCAATTAGAGAAATTGTATTTTGGGGGGGGGGGTGCTCTTTTCCTGTCATTGACCAGGCTGTTTTTACTACAATATTTACCCTGTGGACCAAGATGCTACTATAACATCAGGCCTGATCTAATATACATATGCCTCCCTCCATGTGTAAGAGTGTGTTTTAAGAGAATAGTTATCAAATAGTCTGCAAATGTTTACTGGGGTTATGCTTTGCTACTGCAGATGTATCAACAAAGCCTCCTGTTCCTGTCCATGTCCTTTTCTAAAAAAGAATACTTTTAATTCTCTGATGTGAATCATCTTAATGAGTCAATCTATCGCCAGCAAGAGCTGTCATCTTCCAAAAGTGCTGCGGCATGTTCATAAGACAAACAGGGGCTTATTGTCGCAACTGTGAAGCAGAAGATTCTCTGTGGAGCAATGAGTTCTGCAAAATCTGAGCGGATGCATGCTTGCCCTTGGTTTCAGAGCAGCAGCAAAACCTCCAATGTTTGCTGGAGGGAATTTGGTGTGCTACAGATGCAATATATAATTTTTCATGGCTTCTAGGTACATTGTGATAGGCCACTTCCTATCCATGTTTAAAACCTTTACTGGATTTCCTGTGCTGCCTTAGCTGGTCCGCCATATTGTAGATAGTCTTGTTACAAATGCAAAGAAGCTAGTTGTCTTCTAATGCCAAGGTGTCAGGAGGCCATCCTGAACAAATTGTCCTCAATACAAAAATAAAAATGAACATCCCAGCACATGAGATATAGACCTCCTATATTATGTGTGTGCATTTTAACCTCTTTGTAACAGAGGCTTTGGAAGTACTTAGGTGTGAACAACTTTTTTTTGTATAGTAAGTTCTCTTTATATGGACATATATTCAGGCACACAATGCAACCTTTTGCATCTTTACTCGGATGTAAGTCCCTGTACTTTTAATCGGGCTTACTTGAGAGTACCGTCTTACATTCTCAGCTTTATCAAAGGAGTCATCGTCCTAGAGAATGTTTGTGCTATTCCAGGATGCTTTATCAATGGTGACTGTAATTATTTTCATATATATTTAAACTTTAATGCAATTATCATCATTGCTAACATTTTGTTCCTCACTCTGTTTCGCTAAATCTGCAGAGAGAGAGAGAGAGAGAGAGAGAGAGAGAGAGAGAGAGTGTCAACTCAAGGTAGCATTATAACATTTCCTGAATCTGACAATAGGAAGGGCCAGCTGAGGGGGTTATTAGAGTGCTGCAAAGTGCTCAGTGGTAGAGTACACGCTCTGCATGCTCAAATCCTGGTAACGAGGTAGCGTTGGAAAGATTCCTACCTGAAACCCTGGAGAGCTGTAGCCAGTCACTGCCAACACTACTGAGCTAGATGGAGCAATGGTATGACTCACTGAAAGGCAGCTTCTGGTGAAGTCCACAAAAAGCTATGCTATAATAAATGTCTTACAGCACAATCCTAGCCAAGACTATTCAGATGTAAGTTCCACTGAATTCACGTAAGTGGAGCTAGGATTGCAGCTTAAGTCTTTTAGGTACCACATGGGTCTTTGTTGTTGTTTTTCCTAGAGGAAGATAATGTAAGAGCAGAAAGGTGCCGTAGGTGCCGTGACACTATTGGCCCAATCCCTACATCATACAGAATGGAACTCCTGATGAGCATGGCATCTAAAAGCAGCCCTCACCTGTAGAGCACAGTGAACAATGGGATATACAAGGCAAGGCAATTTTTCAGGTGTCCAGATCCCAAGCTATATAGGGCTTTAGACACCAAAACCAGCACTGGGAACTAAGCCCAGTTGTTCATTCGTAGCCAGTGCAATTCTTTCAGCTTGCTCTATGCTGCCATGTTGGCCTTTATCAGAACTTATCCAGATGTTGCCTGAGGGGTGCTCAGAGATATGTTTCTTGTCTGCCACTCCAGTTCTCTGCCAATTTTATTCTGTTTGCTTTATTACATTTATATCCTGCCTTCCTATGAGCTAAAGGTATCATATATGGTTTTCTTCTTCCCCATTGTAGATTAGCTGAGAAACAGGGATTGGTTCAATGTGATCCAGTGGACATCGTGACTGAGTGGGAATTTGAACCCTGATCTCCCAGGTCCTATTCTAACACTCTAACCACTATACCACACTGTCTAGCTGCAGTGAATTAAGGACTAAATATAATTTCATTCTGCAGCATGCACTGATGCCAAGATTACATGAGGAGAAGCTCAATTTCCACATCTAAGCTCTGCCTATAAAACTTGCTTTTCGCCACCAAAACACAAAGTTTGCTTCCTTGTATCCTATTACTGGATTCAGTTGCTGATCAGAGGAGGGCGTCAAATCTACATAATATAACAATACTGCTCAATTATAGGGCATATTTTACCTATAAGGCTGTGAATTTGGAAGCCTGTATCAAATTGTATGGTAGATATTTAACCTAAGAACAGCACTCTCCCATTAAAAGTCTGTGTAAAGGTAGATGTACCCCTGACCATTAGGTCCAGTCGCGGACGACTCTGGGGTTGCGGCGCTCATCTCACTTTACTGGTCGAGGGAGCTGGCGTACAGCCTCTGGGTCATGTGGCCAGCATGACTAAGCTGCTTCTGGCAAACCAGAGCAGCGCACGGAAACACCGTTTACCTTCCCGTCGGAGCGGTACCTATTTATCTACTTGCACTTGGACGTGCTTTCGAAGTGCTAGGTTGGCAGGAGCAGGGACCGAGCAACGGGAGCTCACCCCGTCACGGGGATTCGAACCGCCGACCTTCTGATCGGCAAGCCCTAGGCTCTGTGGTTTAGACCACAGAGCTAAAAACCAAAACAGATTCCAGTGTGACTATAAGCAGGCAGAGGTGTTTAAGCAAATTCTCATTTAGTCCCTGTGATCCTGTCAAAGATGTGTGGGATTATGCCGGGACTCAATCAATGCTTTTTAAGTTGAGTATAATTTGTCATGGAATTGAGATCTGATATTACATTCAAGTTTCAAATCCCATAGATGTATTTTGTATTTGTATTTTTATGTGTTTTAGTTTATGTTAAGTTTTTGTCTATTTGTGTGGGGAAACCCAATAAAAATTATTTAAAAAATAAAAATAGACCACAGCGCCACCCGCGTCCCAAAAGTCTGTGTACAGACCTGTTTAGTGCCTGGATTAGTTTTAAAGCACATGTGGGTTCATTAACAAACAAACCCTTTCCTAGTACGTCTCCTTGCTTTGTAGTACCAATTATGAAGCGTTAGCTACAATCTGCCGCTGCCAGATGTAAAAGGTAAAATAGGTAAAGGTTTGGAAACTATTACTTAAGCTATACACACGGCCAGTGTTTTGATAATTCTGACATTATCCAAAGAGGATTATGAGACAAACCCAAGTATAAAGCCTCTGTTCTCCAATGCACAGCATTGAAGGTGATGTATATTTGTAGGGGGCCGGCTGTCACTGAACTAATTTGGCCTGGATTTTTGTTTGAGCATATGCGACTTCTCAAAGGAAGTGCCTTGTCTTTTGAGATGAAAGCAATTCAGCACCTCTGATCTCTGGGATGTTGTTTCCAAAGGAGCTTCCACCTTGCTTCCTGCTTTCTCTTTCTGTAGCACCTCCAGCAATGATTCCTCCACCCCCTGCCGCACACAACCATATTCTATTTTTGTAGCCTGAAAAAGATTTGGCAACCTATTATTCGATTACTTCACCCTGCAGTGCCTTTTGAGATGATCTCTTAGCTTGTTATTTTCAGGCTAATGTACTTTTCCTGAGTTCTGCACAAATAAGTGCTCCTTAATGGTGTGGGGGGGGGATAAGGATTGACATTATTACAAATAGCAGCTTCCTGTTTCCAATGATTCTCAGATCAACTAGAAATACCAACAGAAGCTTTTGTACTGGACAGAGTGTGGAATTGCTCATCACTTTAGAATCACAGCAGAAGCAAAAAAAAAAACAACCATGAAGCATTTCAACCATCCTGTGTGGTTAAGAGCATAAGATAAGTCCTTCTGGATCAAACGAAAGACCCATTTAGTCCAGCATCCTGTTCCCACAGAGGCCAACCATAAATCTATGGGGTAGCCAACAAGCAGGACATCAGGACATGAGCACAATAGTAATCTCGCACATGTGATCCCCAATAGTTGGTGTTCAGAGGCGTCCTGCCTCTGGAGTAACATTGATAGCCTTATCGGAGCTGCAGAATGTCAAGGAAGAAGGTTCTGGTGGTCAAGAGAACTGGTGGACATGGGTGGCAAATCGGGTGGGAGTGGGTTAATTTAAGGTTATGTTTATGTAAAAATTGCTTGCTTTTCTGGTTTTGAAGATAATGATAATGGATATGGTTAATGGTATGAGTGAGAATAAGAAATATGAATATGGCAATGATGAAGTAAAGGAATATGACAGCTAGAATCCCTAGAACGGGGGAGGGAGGGGAGATTTAAAGAATGGAAATAAAGGAAAAAGGCCTAGGGTGGAAAATAGTTTTAGATTAAGGGAAATTAGAAGAATGTGGGGAAAAATTGTGATGTGTAAATTAAGTGAAAGTAAAAGAGGTTGTATAAGAAGATGGAATTAGAAACCTGATAAAGAAGATTAATGATGAATTCAACAGCGGGGATTCAGGGAAGTCACTAGAAAATGGTATTTGAGAAAATTGGAAATGCCTAACCCAGGAATAGGGTTAGGCCTAAGCAATGTTATGAAGATGTATAAATATGGTTAAATGTACAATGAATATGGGCCTCTGTGAGAGGGGGGTGATGAAGAGATAGCTTCCTACGGTGAGAGGGGGGAAGCAAGGGAAATTTAACCATAATGTTATGTGCTTATAAAATTGTAAAATCTAATAAATATTAATATAAAAAAACATTGATAGCCTTATCCTTCATGAACTTGTCTAATGCTCTTTTAAAGTCGCCCAAGTTGATGGCCATCAATATCTTGGAGTAGCAAATTCCACAACTGAACTGTACTTTGTGTGAAGAAGTACTTTGTTATGTCTGTCCTCAATCTCCTAACATTCAGTCTCATTGAATGACACCTTTGCTGCTGGATCTGCCTGGTTACATGCAGGCCTGTTCACAAAACTATAACTTTACTACAGACCACTGTAGGGAACACTAGTCCTTTAGAAAGGACAATACTATCTTCCTTAACTTATAGTACATTGTGTGGCTCTCGCTAAAGTAACAAGATGCTTGCCTCTTGCTATCAAGAAACACCCAGAAAAAGAGTTTGCAAGGTGATAGGGTGGCCAAAGGTAAGCTAGCCAGCGCTCATAGGTCACCTTTCAGCGAAATCTGCTCACTACCCTGGGCTGCTCAGAACCCTCCTAATAATTTCAAAAATACAAAAAGCTTCATTTTGGGATGGCACTAGCTTATGTTTCTGACAAAGGCCATGACTTATCTGAGAGAGAAAACAAACATGGCTGAGAAACAGGGTGAGGAGAGACCACAAAGGTCTTCATCTTGTTATGATGAAGTCTGGTTCTTGCAGGCATTCATAAGGTCAGAGCAGACTTGAATAATGTGGAGCAGTCCAGCAAGCATAATAGCCAAAGGATGTAACCAGAGCAACATGACACTATGTCCCAGGCAGAAGACTGAACAAAGGGGAACTGAGAGATGCCCAATTATAGGAAAGAAGGTTCCAGAGAGGTGTTAGCTTTAACACAGAGGGTGGTGTTGTTAAGGTCAGGGCTGGGCAGAAAAGGCATTACCGGTAAATGACAAAGAGTAGCAGGCTGTCAGCAGACATCACAATATAATTTTCCCACTGTGGAGTGGAAAGATGGGCACAAGGGGTCTCTGGCCAATCAGAACTCACAGCCATATAACCGAGATGTTTCACATGGGAAAAGGTGGAAACATTTCAAGGAAATCTATATTTGGACAATTCAATGACTGATGAAAGAGATTGCTGCAAACCTTGGGTGCTATTCAGCTAAGGCAGACCAATAAAGATTAATAGGTTAGGTCAATTAATTTCAATAGGTCTATTCTAAGTAAAACATAGTTGACTACCATGCCTTATTGTTATTTTTCTAGAGTTAAATGAGGACATCTACTTGTGTTAGATATTTTGAGGACTTACAGAGCAATCCAGAAAACCCTTATGCTAGATTGGAGGGGGGGCGGTAGTCTGGATTAAGCAGACATGTCTCTCTACTCAGCTATCCTAGCCAAATTGGCCGCCTGATTGCTGCTGAACATGGGAGGCCTGCTTTCAAAGCCTCATTATGCACACCTGTTATGGTGGGGAAATTCCCTGTATGGTAGCTACTGTGGAGGAAAGTATTGGCGGGAATCCCAAGGACTTCCCTTGCTAGGAAGTATCAAGGCAACTCAGGTATTTCAAACCCCTAGTTGCCACCAATTCATTACAGAGGTTCCTGTTGTGGTTTGTTTATCCCACCTTGTATTCGAGAACCCTACTATGTACAACAGATTAAAAGTACCTGCTTGTGTTATGTCTGTTATGTTCCCATCCCATCATCACCATTTCAACTAAATAATCTTTGTACTCCTTTTAGCACATACATTTTGCTGGGTCTAGGCATAGGATGGGGTGGGGGGTTTCCAAGGATCTACAGAACGTACAGTTATGGTATCTGACACATGTCCTTGTGCACATCTATTCTGCTGGATGAGGTAATAGGCTACTCTAAATCAGTGGTGGCCAAACTTGGCCCTCCAGCTGTTTTTGGACTACAGCTCCCATTATCCCTAGCTAACAGGACCAGTGGTCAGGTATGATGGGAATTGTAGTCCCAAAACAGCTGGAGGGCCTGCTCCCGAACCATGTACAATTATGGAATCAGGTCTAGACATGGGAAAAATACACCAGGAGACTGGGCATTCAAAGTCAAAACAAATACATTATAATTTATTAAAGTTCACTGTAATATAAAGTAATAGGTTTATTTGTTCTGCCAAAGGACTGTTGCTGACATTCCTTTGTAGACTTTCTGCCTTTCATGAATTATGCTATTTAATAAGCTTCTGGCTACCACAATAATCCATCAGCACTCTTTCTCTGGATTGTAGCTAATCCCCCAGCAACAACAGCTGATCTCAACCCCAGATTCCTTCCAGACTTGCATGTCACCTCTTCTTAAGTCCCTTCTTAAGCTCCCCAATGATCCTTTTCATAAGACTGCCCAACTGACTCCCTAAACACCTTTATTTTCTCCAGTCAGAACCCTCCAAACAATCACTAGATTGTTATTGGAATTTTGCAACCTCATTGGCCTATAGCTATGGACCAATACGTTTGAATGGAATCTCCATCATATAAAGACTATGTTTTCCAGTCAACAGTCACAACTGAAACACCACATGTTGCATAATCATCTATTCAACAACAGAACTAGTTTGACTATGACTTGATAATAAACCCCAATTCACTATCTTTTGGGCTTCAGATAGAAGATAAACATTTTCCTTTCACACAGGGAAAGGAAAATCCAACACTAGTTACAATCCAACAGTGTTTCTTACATTTAAATTTCTCCTCATACTCATATTGTTTCTTCACATTACTAATAAATGCTTTTTTGGATGGTAAGAAGTAATGAGTAAACTTATTGAGCACAGAAGGCTAATTTAATCAGGCAATAAATCAGCATTTGTTTTTACCTCCTAGGGGTTTTTATTCCTGCAACCACCTCTGTGTCAATTATTGCCATGCAGCATTTTAGTACATAATAAAATATGCTCTGTGTTAATAAAAATGGTTTTTAAAAGGCAGTTTGGTGAAAGTCCTTCAGTATTGTGTTAATTTTTATCCAGAAAGAGAAAATGGTAAATTATACTTACAAAATGAAACTTTTGAAGTAAATACGCTCCAATAATTGTCCAACAAAACTGATTTATGTTTAAAATCCAATTTGGATAATTAGGGATAATACTGTGAATATTAAATATGTATCACAGAGACTCTGCTAAACCAGAAATGATTTATATGTCTAGATTTAATTTTTCTTCCTTTCTTTTAGCCTGAGGATACTTTTTTTGGAAATCAAAGAGCTCCTTGAACTTCTGCATTGTGTAGAAAAATGTCACTATATCTTGGTTTACCTTAAACACAGCTGACAAAATCAACCCAAATGTACAGTGGGAATTTCAATGAAATAGCTCCAGCTACAAAGCCACCCAGAACATCCTAAGTGAATTGGTTAGTTATATATGCAAGTTATCCTTTCTCCAAGGAGATTAGGGCATTGTTTAAGCCCCCAGACAATTCTTTTGCATAGTTGCTTAAGCAATTGGTCCTTCATGGATTTCAGTACAAACTGACCCGATCCTTTCCTTAGACAAATGTGCAGGTTGGAACTTAGCTATACACCAACTTTCACACTTCTTGAACATTTAAATACAGTTCTTGATGCAATAAAGTATAAAACATATTTCAAAACATGTATTCTGAGAGAAAATACATTTATAAATAGGTATGTTGAGAGAAAGTGCTTTAAAAACTTTTTTTTTAATCACAGATAAATGGCACAGAATGGGCTAAGAGTGAACATAAATTACAACATGGCCCAGAATTATAATGATTCATCCATCACTATGACTTAGTGACATCTCCAATGAACTTCAAAACTACTTAGGGGATCTGAAGCTATATTTCTGACACCAAAACCCAACACTTTGACCACTGAATCATACAGGGTTTCCCACCCACCCCCTAAAAATCACTACTTTCCTGCTCTCTGCTCCTATCCTGTTGTCAGGGTTCAGCCCTGCCTGAACTGTGAACCTGAGGTCTCCTCAAATGAAGTTCAAAGGAAACTGAACCCTCCAACAGATCTCCACACTGCCAATGAACCTGAGCATTCCTGCTCCAAGATTAGAGATCCCCAAACCAGCTGCGTGGGTTTCTGGTTGCCTCTCAGACTCTCTCTCCCACTGCCACAGCAGCAGATGAGACTATGAGCCAGTCAAGGATTTCAGAGCCACCACCCATGAGACTCTTCAAGGATTTCAGAGCCACCACCCATGAGACTCTTCAGAAACAGACAAAAGCTCATGGAAACACCTGCATAAATGAGGGCCTGACTGGGAGTCAGGAAAGAATAATGCCCCAGCTGCTATCTAAGCTGCCAGCCTGAACTGTTTCCTTCCTGAAGTAATGTTCCCATCATATTTCCAGTCAGTCTCTCTTGGGGAAACTGGGAATGAACACTGGACTCACGGGAGGGATGTGTCTAGGACTAAGGTAAAACTATGAAGCTCCCTTGTTGCTTTAACTATTGGATGTTAATGTCATAGTCTCATTGCTGAGCAACAACATGCAGTGCAATAGGAGCCAACCATAAGAGTCTCTGAGGTGTACTTGCCTGGAGGCAGAGGCAGGTCCAGTCCTAGGGTCAGGCAAACAGCAATCCACGTGGTCAAATGGTCCAGGGATCAGGGAATCCGATGATCATGGGGCTAAGGGTCGAGATGAGCAGGAAGCAGCAAGGTAGGCCAGGAACTACAAGCTTTGTTACCAGCATCTGACTGCTGTTGGAAGCTCTGCTTTAGAAGGCTGAAGCCAGCTGGTTCTCATCAGCCATTTGTGTCCTTGAAGGCTGATCAGCTGCAGGTGGAGTCACTCTGCAAATTGTTTTTGTAGTGTTTGTTTGAAATTCTGTTCATTATTGTTGTTGCAGGCCACTTTGAGCATGATTCTTTTTGTGGAAAAGATGGAATAAATGAATGAAATGAATGAATTACATTAGTGACATGGATGAAAAAAGTAAGAAACCTGGTTTTGGATGCATGAGTATAACAGAGGTGTAGTTAGGAGGTTGTATTTCAACTGAGTTTCCTACTAGGTAAATGTGTATAGGATTGCATCCCCAGGTATACATGCACAGGCATGCATATTGTGGCATTGTGAGCAGTTCTACTTTGTTTTGAATACATATACTAGCTTGGCTTCTTCATGCTCAAAAGGTAACGAGCTGACATTTTCCGTTTGCTCACCACAATATAACCGCACAATTTCCTCGAACCATTACAGACCATTCCAAAGCAATTACTTTCTTAGTTACTCTGGTTTGCTTACTCTCACTCAGCTTCACACAATATTTTCAACCTAGTAACACATTTCAGACTGAGATCTCTATTAAAACTTTTCACCGTCTCCTTTATTCTCTCGTGTCCTTTTTTTAACTCCTCTTGCCGATAGTTCTGGAAATGAAGCATTCTTTTGATGTTGGGAAACGGCCGTCTCATCCCAACTTCACTTTTCTGCAGAGCATCGGGAACCTTTATCCTACTTTATTGCAGCTACTTTATGGGTTGCCTTAGAAAACAAGTCTTTAAAAATATATAATAATTTCCCCCAAAACTCACATTTGTTGGAAGCATAAAGGGAGGGGAAAGAATAACCTATTTTAGTTTGTGTGTGTGCACACGTGTACTCTTTAGAATGTATTTTAAAAGGATCCTGATTCTTTTTAACAGAAAGTAGTTCATTTTTGCCTCATTTTTAATACTTGTTTCATTACCATGTTCCATCCTAAAGTATAAAAATGGTATTTGACAGCAGCACCAAAAACTCTGAAATCAGGACATTCCAAAAAGTTAAGTGTATAAATCTGTCTTTGAGCAAGGTGAAAACTACATGACATTTTCCTTTCTGGTGACCTTTGCTTTATGTTCCACAGCAGACCTCCAGTAACCTCTCCCAGCCCTTCTGCTACCAGCCTCTGAGTTTCCATGACTTAATTTGTCAGAACAGTGTATGTTCCTAGACTTCCTATTTGAAAAGCTGTCTTGGCAAGGAACTAGTCTCTTTTCCCTCCAGTTTAATAAATCTGCTTCCTAGCAAATGATTTTGATATATAGATTGTCTGCCCTTCTCCTGCCTTTTATTACGAGGGTTCGGAGGCAGGCTGCTGGAAGGGAGGTATCAGCTGAGTCACACTATTAAGGGCATATCTGCCCTTCCTTGAGCTCCTTATCATAAACTCTGCTCTTTTTACTCATTAGAAATTCTTCCTTTGTTATGTCATTGCTGCATGACACACTACTACTGTTAATGATAATCAATACACATTGAAGTGGCAGAAATAAGTTTGCTTAAACAATAGTGCAAAGTGCGCAGGGTCGGGTCGACTGTAACAGATGGCACAGGAGTGATCCCATGATTATTAAAGAAGGCCATTGGTTTTTCTCTGTTTCTCATTTTTCCAACCTAAAGTTCAGTTTGCTCCATTTCTGCATCAGACTGAGAAATTTTTTAAAAAAAACAACTCTACATACAAATTCATACACACACTTCCTCTAATTTATGTGTTTCTGTATGCATTTTTGCACAATTTTGAAAATTATGTCACTAACGTATGTACTTTTCTCCGTGTGTGTGTGTGTCGAAGAACTGCATCACGAAATGCAGAGAAGCGTGAACTTTGAGGGACAATTGTGTTTCAGTTCAGGTGGTGAGAATCAGGTAAATTCACTTTAAAATACAAACTGCTGTGTTGGTGATGTGCAGCAGGAGGGTGACTAAAGCCATCAGGACTGGAGAAAGGACATATCCACATAATCCACACACACCCTAGCCTGCAAATATAAGGCAGGTAAGTACTTTTCATCTATGTTATTTGTGGCAGGGATCCTGCATACAGTAATATACAGGTGGGAAAAGAAAGCCACAGCAGTCTCTTCATGACAAATGGGTGGCAGCTGCAGGACTGTAAATAGCCAAGAGCCTCTACAGATTGACTGCGGTGGGATTGTAGACCAACACTCTGCAATTTAGTGCAATTTGTGGCAAATTAAATCATCATCATCATCCTCTCTGGTAAGGCTCTGCCACTATGTAGTGTCTGGCCGGTAGTCGTTAACATATACTGGGTTCAGTTAAGGTTTGTTCGTGAGTTATGGCCTCTTGTAAAGAAGCTGGGGTCACTCCCTGTTTAAAGGAAGCAATTACAATATCACCTAAGAAACCCACATCTAGAGATTGTCTTGATGCATCAGTTGGACTGATGTTGTGTTGGAACAGCCCCATGCTTATCATGGCAGCCATAAAATCCTGAGCTTCCTCAAATAAGGCAGTCCAGCATAGATACTGAAGTGCCCCAGAAAAACCTTCGCCTACCAGATCTGAGACTCTCTCCATTGGCTCAGTCAGGGAAACCGCATGGCCGAAGTTCCTATCTGTCTTAGGTTTGTCTTAGTGTGTGGTGCAAACTGGGACTTGTGGTTAAACGCCGTCCTCTATAACCCTGAGCTGTGAGGGAAAACGACCCTTGAATGCAGACTCAATAGTAGGGAAGAAGGAGCCACTACTCACAATTCAGAAAGCATCCTTAGTCAAACCTTGGCTTAGCTCAGTGAGCTGCACCAGTATAAAGGGCCAGGGAGGACCAAGGCAGCTAAGCCATTGTTTGGACTACCTGTCATGCAAATATCTGTCCCAGCTTTCTGGGTTTTAGTCATTCATTTCATAAAATTTATGCACCTCTTGATTGTAAAAAACATCAACCCTCAAAGCAGTTTACAGAACTGGACTGAATAGAACTGAAACCATGATAACTAATGGCTTCACGTGATATCTCTAGGGCTGCAGTCATACGTTTTTATGCACAATAAAGCCCAATTACAATAAATGGGATTTTTATGTCTTTGGAAATAATGAGCAATTGCAAGCCAAATCAGCTGGGGAGATGTCAAGAAATGTTTACATCACAAAACAGCAGAAAACTCTGCTCAGTATTAAATCTGTCAATCAAGCATACATCAATCCAAGGGCCGATTTCAGAGACCATGTGTGAGTCAGATGCTTTGCATTATATAGAGAGATAGAAACAGACAAAGAGACAGATGGATGGATTCTCCTACTGTTTGCCAGTGTTGCTACCAGTTGCAATGCTCTTGCAGTTCAAATCCATTCCAACTGTATCAAACCTTGCACAGCTTCAACTGAGAACTTTTGACTTGAGCACCCCCAAGCTCATGTAAATGGCTGGAGGCCTTAAAGGATTCCAAATCTTATTGAGGGAACTATTAACTGTCTTTAAAATAGCTTTTTATGCCAGGTCTTCTTTGCAACTCAGTTTAGAAGCAGGTTGTTCTGTGTGCTAATAGGGACAGCTCTCAGAAATCTGCTGCAGGCTTTTCCTGAGCAGAATGCAAGAGGACGTGGCACAAATAATAAACTCTGAATTCCAGCTGTTCTGTACACTCACACGCAAACATCATAATTGTTTTCAGCTAAAATAAAATAAAGAGGAATTCATGTATGAAATGCATCTCCTATTGTAAAACCTTAGCCTGGATTGCAGCACCTTTAGAGCGTTATAATGTGAGTTTAGAAAGCATTATATAATTTTCCTTCCTCCTGTCTCCAAATGCTTCTGTTTTCTATCATAAATTAGGCTATCTTCTCACATAGCATGGTAAACTAAAAACATTAGCATGTTCATGTTTGCCCATCATTTGTACAAAGCAACCATTTATCTGGAATGCTCCCTACCCACCACCATTTGACTAAAAACCTGGCAGGGCCTCTCCCCCATCGGTCGTTCAATAAGGAGGTCGAGTCATTTGCCTTTTCTGTAGCTTTTATCTGTGCTCAGTATTTACAGTGTAGATCTAAATCATATGTCTGCTCAGTCACTAGCAGAATCCGGAAGTGGCGCACGACGATTTTCCCGCCAGCAGAATAGCTTAGGGAAATGGAAACGTCTTTTCCACCTACGTAATCTCTGCCCCGGACCTGCTTGCTGGGAGCTGCCAGGTCTCTCGCTGCATCCCTCAGGCCCTGGCACCCCCTTCCCTTCCGAAGAACAGCTGCTCCCACTCCCCGATGAGTCAGTCGTCAGAATGGGTGGCTGTTCTCTGTAAGCACTCAGAGCTGGACTGGAAGGGGGAGGCAGATCCCTGACAAAACCCATTTTGCAGAACTCTTAAAAGGTAAGCCTTTTGTAGGAGAAGGCCAAGTCTGGATTGCACAGCATCAAAGTACATGTATAATAAATGCCCACTGCACCAAATTTATGGGCGAAAGTCATCTCATGGCCAGGGTGGCAAGCAGGAAGAGGTAGCATCTGATCAATGACAGCCTTCTATCCACATCCATATCAGGGTGGGAATAGCAAGCAATAGGGAGATATTAAAAGGGTGAGAAGAGGAAAATACAAGTCAGCTAGGGACACAAACTCAGGCATCAATCTGCCAGCACCATAAAACATGTACCCAAGAGACTTGTCTACATCTGAGCATTATTTAGCTGTTAATCCACTTCGCTGCCCCCATTCAAATAAGAACAGAGTAGTCTTCACCTACACACATCTTCTAAGCACTGCAAACTAGCAAGTCTCAAGTGCCACAATTTTTACTGCAAGACCAAACTTGGTGATTGACCCAAGGCTACTGTCTTACAATGGACAATCATATATTTCCCTTCTCTTCCTATACTGTAAACAAGAACAAGTTATTTGCACAGGGATTTCAGCATTTCAATCCATGTCGACGTCTGGATATACGGTTCTGAATGTAGAAGAAAGTTGTGGATCTCAAACAAGGTGAAACCCATTTGTTATAGGGATCCAACTATAGTGAAAGTGAAGATCCACAAACCCCTCCTTTTGGATTACGGTAGGTTTCAGAGATTTGAACCTTCTTGATATCCTGTTTGGTTTTGACAAACTTTGAATGTCTGGTCTCAAACGAGGCATGGTTTCTCAAACGCTAAAAGATAAGATGAATAGCAAAAGGGCAAACTCCCTCTCATATGAGCAATATTGCAAGGGTTGATCAGGCACTGATGAGGATGCCCTTGGTGCTTTTAAGTATTCTGTGCATACTGTGCAGGAAATGTCCAAGGCTGTAAAAATCTGAAAGTATAATTTGTATTGTGGATCATATGAATGCATTTAGGCAACAGGTCAATGCTCTAAAAAGAGACTGTGATGCCAATTTAAATCTCAAGGTACAACAATTGAGCTTCACAAGAGGTAGCAATTGCTGTGAAGTAGGTACACTGAGATGAACAAAGCCGACAAGATAAACACACCTCATCAGACCGCAAATATTCATAAATCTCATTCTCATCTAAGTTTATTTACCCTTTAGAGATTTCATTTTGAGCACTATTTAAGGGAAAGGAATAAAAAGAAAGAAAAACAATCATCTTACTCCTAGAGTTAATTTTTATTTCCTATCAATTACTGAATATTTGTACGCAAATACTATGCTCCAGAAATGTGTTCTACATTTTTAATGGCCCAAATCCCAGAATACAGTGAACTGACTTTCGATCCAGATGCATCAATAGATTGAAATTTCAAATTCAGTTGGCTGACAGTGCAATCCTTGACATGTCTGCTCAGAAGAAAATCCCACTGAGTTAATGAGACTTATGACCAGGTTGGTGTGTACATCAGGGGTAGGGAACCGTTCTCAGAAATTGGGCTGCATTCCCTCATGCTCAACTTTCCAGGGGACTCCATACCTGTGGTGGATGTGGCCAATGGCAAAAGTGAGTAGAGCACCAAATAGGACAGGAGGCCAGAAAGAGGGACCTGAGGTCCCCCACCCAGGTGATATTTAAAGATCAGGTCAAGAGTGGTTGATCTGAGTGGTAGCCGAGAGGAGTGGCTTGTTTTATTCATTTGTTTATGCATGCTCCAATTCCCAGTTGTAAATTGTATTTCCGAAAACACTGCGTTAGCTTGATGTGCCAATTTCCATAAGTCATCAGTCACTCTAAAATACATATATATGCATTTGGCCAGGTGAAGTATGTTGTTAGAAGAAGAACTGAATATTATAAGTTTTCACTTCTAGTGTGCTGCAAGTTCATATTGATGGATTTACTCTCTTAAGTATAGTTATTTCTAATACTTGGGCAAACTTCCTAAAATGCTGCTTGTGTAAAGGGAAGAAATCTTTGGGATGAAAGGTTTTTAAGATACATCGGACTATGTTCCACAGGCCCCCGTCAATACATATGCAGTCTTTCACTACATCATTCTGCACACTGACATCCTGATGGCTTTGATTTGCAATGTAAATTAATCTTCATCCATGCTCCATGGTTTTATAGAAGAGTGGGCAGCTAGCTGCAGAACCAACCACTGAAATTCTGGAGCAATTTCTCAAATCGTCCAAATGATAAAAGTCAAAAGAGCTGAAGAAGAGCCCTGCGGGATTGGACTAAGGGTCCATCTTAGTCCAACGTCTTACTGCAATTGGCCTGCTGGATGCAGGGAAACCCAGCTAAGCTAAAAAGCTCTATGTGTCTTTTTCTTTCTTTGTGTGTAAGATGCTCCAGTCTTGAACTGTGAGAGCATGGCCTACCTTTTTCTGTATCTTTTCCTATGCTATTATCTGGACTATTTTATGGATGGTATATTAGATGTGCCTTTGATCTGATCCAGCAGAAGCCTCCTTAAGGCCTTATGCCACTACCAAAAAGGCCCTGCTTCTCATGGATGTCTACCCTACATTAACCAGGGGGCGGGACAGAGTAGAGTAGAGTAGTGGATAAATTGCTCGACAGGGAACATACAATTGCAGCTTTGAGCATACATTTTAGATATTCCTCAGATCACAGCCTTGGCATGGATTAAAACACATCATATCTATTTGGCAAATACCTTAGTAGAATCTGTAGCAGCCTATCTAGATTGGAATAGGAGTTGCTTTTCTTAGTTCAAGCTTCAGGCTTGAGCCTTTGGTTTTTCTGCAGGAATATTTGCTATCAGACTTACTAAAATTCCGCATGGGCATATCTATCAATACCACATTGGTGGGGAGGGGAGTCTCCAGGTGCACAGAAACACTTTCATTGAGACTAGCATGTTTTGTATAGCAATTCTTCTCTACGAGTGCTCTTAATCCTATCTTGAACCTTTGGGTTTCAAATCTGTTACAAAAGACAGATATTGGTTGTGCTTGAGAGTGCCCCAGAAGAGGAGTTCCTAACATGGCTCAATAAACATAACTCTCTGTATCCCTTCTTTTTTAACTATTTAACTCTCTTTATCCCCTTTCCTGTATTTGGTGACATCCTGTTTTTCATTTTTACAGCACAGCCTTCAACTGTTTTAATAGTCACACTTGCTCACCAGGAAAACTAGAGAATTCCACATTCATCATCTAACAATTCCCAGGATTCTCTGATGGAAGCCATGACAGTGAATCTGCTATAAAAGCCAATATAAATTGATAGTGTAGATGTGCCCACTGACTTGGTCACTTAGGTCTCATATAACCCAAGAATGTTCAAATCAAATTTCACAGAACAGGAAGAGACATGATGAAATACATATCCTTATTTGTCCCCCAAACCACTTTCTGCTCAAGATAAGGTACTATATGTGGGATAAGAACAGCACTGAGCTTTTAAATGCAACCATCTCACAAGCAGTAATCAAATCACAGAAGTTTTCATTTTATAAAAATCAGAAGGAAGAAAAATTACAGTCTGCTGCTTGCCCACTTGAAAGCTTCTCGTCGCATAGGAAATTCAATCTGGTGCCTGTAGCTCTTAGAGCTCTTTGCTCAATTGTCAACACTACAAGAAACATCCCAGAGCATTAGCGCTCCCGAGTCTAGTCCATGAGAAACTTTTGCATTCAATTTACACTTCCAAGCAACTCGGTTCCAGACTTGCTGTGGTTTGGAATCTTCGCATGTGTAGCTTTGTAGCTTTGCACTTTTCAGAATGAACGATAGAACTGGCAGACAGGGAAGAATAGAAAACAACGCCAAGTTCCTGGCACTAGCTGCCGTTCTTCGGAGCCTGCCTGGCTTTTGTTGCTGACAAGCCTACTGTATATTTTCTGCTCTCCAAGGCTGCTAAAAAAATCTTCCAAGTGGATGAGAGAATGGACCATTTTTCTTTCAAAGAAAGCAAAAGATGTTAAAGGGCATCATACTCCCATTAGAAAGCAATTATAGGGGAAAGTTGTGGGGTTGGTGGGGGGAAGGTAGATTGAAAACAAATGGAACAACAAATGGAAATTATTCTGGTGGTGGGAAGCTTATTTAGCACTATGTTGTATACAACCAATGAGTTATATTGCTTAATTCATGATCTGTAAGAATTAAAGCACAGAACACTGGTGATGCTCAGCTTCAGCTAATAGGTGTGGGGAAGGTCTTCTATAATATTTTGTTATGGGAATAGGACTGGCCAGTGTTCTATAAAAGAACACAGTGCTGCCATTTTCTTGAGAAATTAGCAATAGGTCTGCCACTCTGACTGCAGAAGGGGGGGGTGTCCGTTGGATGACCAGGAACAAGCACTGAAAATAATTCCTTTTGATTACTGATTAATCAGGAAAAGGGTTGATTGAAAATCCTACAGCAAAACAGCTGATGCCTGTCATAGCAACAATAATGGCAGACCGTAGGATCATTGCAATCAAGCTTGTACAACACAAGTGCTTTCCATGTCTACAATGAATGACTGCCAAATATTTCTCTCACTCTGTGGTATAAAAGTGTTGTCCATCTTCTGATAAATACCAGACCCGCCTACCGTAAGCGACCCTTAGGCCAGTGTTTCCCAACCAGTGTGCCTCCAGATGTTTTGGGACTACAATTCCCATCATCCCTGACCACTGGTATTGCTAGCGAGGGATGATGGGAGTTGTAGTCCCAAAACATCTGGAGGCACACTGGTTGAGAAACACTGCCTTAGGCTATTCCTGTATAGTTTCCGTTTGTGGCATTCCAGCATGCAAGGAGAGTTTTTGAGGTACGTACACAGCAGGTGGCGCTGTGGGTTAAACCACAGAGCCTAGGGCTTGCCGATCAGAAGGTCGGCGGTTCGAATCCCTGCGACGGGGTGAGCTCCCATTGCTCGGTCCCTGCTCCTGCCAACCTAGCAGTTCGAAAGCACCTCAAAATGCAAGTAGATAAATAGGTACCGCTCTGGCGGGAAGGTAAACGGCATTTCCGTGTGCTGCTCTGGTTCGCCAGAAGTGGCTTAGTCATGCTGGCCACATGAGCCGGAAGCTGTACACTGGCTCCCTTGGCCAATAAAGCGAGATGAGTGCCGCAACCCCAGTGTCGTCCGCAACTGGACCTAATGGTCAGGGGTCCCTTTACACCCTGAAAAGGGCAAATGATATCAGTGATATCACTCTGGGATGGCTCAGAACTGCAGAACGTGATTGCCATTTATCTGCACTGCAACAGGGCAAAAATCACAACAGGTAATTGTAAGTCCACATGATGTCCCTGAAGCCCCACCTACCACCAAGAGGCCCCATTGTAGCAACAGTCTGCTTTCATTCAAGACAGTGAGGACCACAGTTATCACATACTGTGAGGGAATTCTTTTATATATTGCAAATGCCTTTCAGAAATATTAATTTACTGCCTCAGTACTTCCATTATCTTCCAAACATTATCTCTTTGCTTTACTATTTGAATACCAATTGTCATTCATGTTAGAGAATTTTCATTTTTATAAAAGAGTTTTTGTCACAGTTCTTCCTTTACACTGAGAATAAAGCCAGAACAAGAGGCAACCACTGGATTTGCATGCTATATATCTATATAACCATAATGCAGGGTAACATGCTGTTATATTTGTATTGGTAAACTAGTGTGTCATAGAATCATAGAACTCTGGAGCTGGAAGAGACCCCAGGAGTCATCTAGTCCAATCTCCTAAAATGCAGGAATCTCAAATAAAGCATTTGTGACAGGTGGCCATCCAACCTCTGCTTAAAAATCTTCAATGCAGGGCAGCTAAGTAATGGTCTTTGCAGCTAAACAGAATTTCTGCAGAAATTAGTGATTTAAAAAAAAAAAATCCTCCTGAAAATTTAATGTACACATATTTGCAAACAGTTTCTCGTATGCACATTTCCCCCCTAATATATAGTTTTTTGTAAGCATTGTTTGGTCAGAGAACTGCATTACAAAACTCAGATTTGTTACAGACAGATTTTGATAGACGGTTGTGTTTCGGTTCTCTCATTGTTTCAGAAAGGGCACATTTGAAAACTTCAGCCTTAAATGCAAACTGAATCACATCCCAACTGCAGGGTAATAGGTGTTCTATCAATAGCTTTTTAAAATAATAATAATAGGAGTCGGGGGAGAGAAGGAGAGAATCTGAGAGTCCAATATAAAGAGCAAACCTGGGTTGCCAAAACAATTTTCTCTTGGTTGGCTGTTTTTCAATACAGGAGTTATATGAAAGCATTTTGCTTTCTTTATGCAGCAGTTAGGGCAAAATACTTGTTTTTAAGCCTTTAATCATTTTTGAATGATCTCACAGAGAATAGGCTTTAAAAATGGCTTAGTTCAGACTGTTATGCCTTATATGCCACAAGGTAATTAATGTAATGACCTAGCCTCATAAATCCTTTTATCATGATTTGCCCACTCTGCTTGTTATGGCCACGTTCCAATGTACTTTTGAAGTCAGTAGGTCTGCAGTGTGCTGTGCTCACCTAGAGAGAGACTGTGCTCAGAGGCCCTGAGCCAGAGATGCATGGATACAGCAGCAACAGTAGCAGCAGCAGACTGCATAACCACAGCTGGCGTGAAGTGCATCTACTGTTGCCTGGCCATCAAATGATCAAATCTGACAGCTCTGATCAGCTATTGGGTCAGAGATGGGGAACCTCAGGTCCAGGGGACAAATGTGGCCCTCTATATGTCTTTGTCTGGCCCTCAGAAGAAGACGAGTTTGGATTTGATATCCCGCTTTATCACTACCCGAAGGAGTCTCAAAGCGGCTAACATTCTCCTTTCCCTTCTTCCCCCACAACAAACACTCTGTGAGGTGAGTGGGGCTGAGAGACTTCAGAGAAGTGTGACTAGCCCAAGGTCACCCAGCAGCTGCATGTGGAGGAGTGGAGACGCAAACCCGGTTCCCCAGATTACGAGTCTACCGCTCTTAACCACTACACCACACTGGCTCTCTCAGAAGTCTCCCCTGGCCACACACCTCTTTAGCCCTGCTTTTCTCTCATCTTGAATAATTTGTGTATTCTTTAACCATGGTTAGTAGCCATTGGCAGCCTTACCCTCCCCAAATTTGTGTGATCCTTTGTTACATGTTACCAATATCAAGTTAATAGAATCGTAGAATTGTAAAGTTAGAAGGAACCATGAGGGTTATCTAGTCCAACCCCCTGCAATGCAGAAATATTTTGCCCAATGTGGGACTCGCACCCATGACCCTGAGATTAAGTGTCTCATGCTCTGCTAACTGAGCTATCTATAGATAATAACTAATTTCTTTCTCCCTCTATCTCTTTGGCTTATTTGTTCTCCCAGATCCATGTACAGTATTATATAATCTTCACTTACATTCCTTTCCGTTGAATTCCCCAGATCAGAATTTTGATTGCAACAGTTGATCTGACAGTTTTTTAAAAACATGAGACATTTATTGCAACATGTTATAATGCTGACAGCAGAAAACGGAACTTAAACTTCGCTTTTTAAAAAATTATCTCCCGCAAGAAACTACCCCCTGCACAGCCTAATCTACTATTAAATGTAATTTGTACATGAAACTATTCAAGTGTCTGATGTTCGTAAGAAATATCATCCTTGATGCTTAAAAATCTGTAGGTCAAGTGTAGTGAGACCTCACAGACGCCAGTCTTTTCTGTCTGGCTTAAAATGCCAATGCAAATCATGTAATTACAAGAAAATTCTTCTTGACACACTAAGCTGGATTTTTAAGCTTTCAATTTTTATTTTATTTTAAAATGAACTTCAAACAAATCTATGAAATGGATGGCTATTCTTGAGCTGAAAGCTTGCAAACTCATAGATAAAATTTGGTAAGGGAGGTGATGAACCCTCCAGAGAAATTTGATGTGTTTTAACAAAAGTATTTTTATATCCCTTGGAATTCCGCAAATTTTCATCTAAACAGAACCGCCAAATCCACCTCTGGTCAATTACCTTCTGGGTGATCCCCTCACAGAATTGTTTTTTATTTGGCCACCTCAGAGGGAGAGAAAGGATGTTGTGCTGTGTGAAATTGCACCTCCAAGAAATATATCCTCAATGAATATTGTTCTCTCATACTCACAAGAGGATTTCTCTCCCTTTTCATTTGTTGCAGCAGAGATTTGGATTTAGTTAAATCTGTTGTGTGATTGAATCTTTCTAGAACAGGAACAGGGAACTTGTGGCCCTCCAGACGTTGTTGAAATCCAAGTCCCATCTGGAATGGTCAGGGATAAAGGAAGTTGTAGTCCAAAAACATATGGGCAGCCCCATCCCTTTTCTAGAAATGCTGGCCAAGGTCGCAGAGTTCAGGTACAAATATGTGCTTCAGAGATTTGTAAAGATCGTATCAAAGAGAGGGAGAGCTTTACAAACCCTCAAATTATTATTTGGCTCAGATTAAAATCATTGAGAAAAGCAATGACAAACCTAGACAGCATCTTAAAAAGCAAACACATCACCTTGCCGACAAAGATCCGTGTAGTTAAAGCTATGGTCTTCCCAGTAGTAATGTACGGAAGTGAGAGCTGGACCATAAAGAAGGCTGATCGCCGAAGAATTGATGCTTTTGAATTATGGTGCTGGAGGAGACTCTTGAGAGTCCCATGGACTGCAAGAAGATCAGACCTATCCATTCTTAAAGAAATCAGCCCTGCGTGCTCACTAGAAGGACAGATCCTGAAGTTGAGGCTCCAGTACTTTGGCCACCTCATGAGAAGAGAAGACTCCCTAGAAAAGACCCTGATGTTGGGAAAGGTTGAGGGCACAAGGAGAAGGGGACGGCAGTGGATGAGATGGTTGGATAGTGTTCTCGAAGCTACTAACAGGAGTTTGGCCAAACTGTGAGAGGCAGTGAAGGATAGGCGTGCCTGGCGTGCTCTGGTCCATGGGGTCACGAAGAGTCGGACACGACTGAACGACTGAACAACAACAACAAAAAATCATTGATAAATCTGTGAATTTCATTTTCTCTGTTTCTTCTTTTTCTGCTCTGAATTAGGTTCAGTTCACTGCATCTTCACATTGGTTTGTGAATTATTATTGTTTTAATCCTCATGAGAATTCATAAGCATTTTAGTGCAAATTTATCCTAATATAACACTCTCCCCCCTCCCATTTTCACTAATATGTACATTTGCATTCACTTTAGTTGTTGCTTTATTACATATTACTTGGCTAGAAAACTGCACTGCAAAATTCAGAGAAGTATGAATTTCAAAGGATTGCTGTTGTTTTGAAGATTGCATACTAGGTATGGCCAACTCTTAAATACAATTTGAATTGAATTTCTTACCTACCACTGTTCTTAGCTTACTAAAAAGCTCTCCCTACCAACCAGCCAGCCACTCCCCAAACTGTCTCCCTCTTCACCATGAATACTTACTGGCCAGCAGCAATAGTGGGAAGGGAAAGGGAAAGACCTGTCTGTCTGCTCGCTTACTCGCTCACTCTCTTTTTGCCTTCCTCATTTCCAATCCAAACTGATGGAAGTTGCAACAGGAGGGAAGTTTGCCCGTCTCTAATTCTGATACTGTCTTTCCCCCCACCCCAATGTTTTGGGCTGTTGACATACTTAACAATTGGCATTTATTTTCAGATTTGCTTTCTGTTACCTAACTAAAATGTTAAGCTGGCATCCAATTAATGTGTCCTGTTAGTGCAAGGGCTTTCCTATTGCACAGTTACTTTCCAACCCCACGTTCTCCCCAAATCTGCTTGGGGTGTGAGTGTGTTGAAGGATCCCCCCCAAAACAGATTTAAAGAGTGGGGGGAGGGGGGAGTCCCGTTGTGCAAATGGAATTCTTGTGCAGGAGAAAAGCTTATTTAGCGCTATGTTGGATACAACCAATGAGTTATATTGCTTAATTCATGATCTGTAAGAATTATAGCACAGAACACTGGGGATGCTCAGCTTCAGCTAATAGGCGTATTACCATTACAATGGAATTTGTAGTTACATTCAGTTTGCAAACTGCATTTTGCTGCATTATCTTGAATTGTTTGAAGCACAGTGCATCTTTGTTTTGGTGTACTTCAAGAACCAAGCATCACAGATAAGGAGGGTTGTGGGGTACATGTTCATATATCCTTCTCCAGGCTTCTTTCAGTCACTGAAAGTTAGATTATAATTGGAGCGGGGGAAGATCCGATGAAAACAAACAGCTTCATCTTATGCATCTATTTGTCTTGACATAGAGGCTTCGAATAAGCCTATTTTCACCATTATGAAACAGCAAGGATGCTTCAGGAAACACACTAGTTTACTTTCAAGGGAAATAGCAGGAGGGAAAAACAGTTATTTGGAAAATGGACCAAATTTATTTCCGAGAGCTTGCCTCCAAAACAAGGGCCCCTTCTGTCACTTCCAGTCATTATGCCCGCTGCTTCAGACATTTTCTTGCTGAATAAATGGAGATTTTCAAGCAGCTATATCCTTAGTTAAATATCATTTGATTATCCAGTCGAATTAAACAGAGTATCTCCAACTGGAAGGCACACACAACTTGCCATGGCAGTAACAGCAGCTGTAAATTTCAGCCTGGGGCAATTTAGGACTATAAGAATTGCCTGGCTTGATCAGGTCTAGCATTCTGCCTCTAGAATTGGGGTGGGGAACTTCTGGTCATGGCCTCTCTGGCTCTCAGGACTCTTCCCAGGTCCCATTCTGTTATGGTCCTGCTTGGCTATCTCCTCAAAAGCCTTTTTGTGACTGGAATTATTTGGGTTTTTAAAAAATCCATAAGAGACAAACTGAAACTGGCATTCACCTTACTCCAGGGTGCCCCTGGAATTTACAACACAGTTGTCTACATCTGGTGGATGTTGGAGAGAGACTAGAAGCCAGTGTGGTGTAGTAAGAGCGGTGAACTCGTAATCTGGTGAACCGGGTTCGTGTCTCCGCTCCTCCACATGCAGCTGCTGGGTGACCTTGAGCTAGTCACTTCTCTGAAGTCTCTCAGACCCACTCACCTCACAGAGTGTTTGTTGTGGGGGAGGAAGGGAAAGGAGAATGTTAGCCGCTTTGAGACTCCTTCGGGTAGTGATAAAGTGGGATATCAAATCCAAACTTCTTCTTCTTTTTAACTCTTTTGAGTTTTAAGTGCCAGCTGAAAACACTGCTCTTTGCTCAGGCATTTGCTAGGCATTAATGCCTAAGCCTTACTGCTAATTATTATGGTTTGACATGTTTTTATTTTATTAGATGTACAGTAATTAAACTTTTATGTGCACTGTTCTGAGATTGCTGCTGCAATGAAGAGTAATGACTATTTTAAACTAAAGAAAATATATAAAAGATCGAATCAAGATAGCATCCACCTCTCACATTAATGGGAACATTATAAGGAGTGCCATTAATGACCATTTCAATAATCCTGCTAGGTCAGAGTAGGAATATTAAGTGCCAAACCTCTTTTGTTTATCAATGAATCATTTCCTCTTCCAGCTTCCTTTCTTGTGAAGTCCCTGCAGAGGAACAGAATCCCAGAGTTCTAAAAGGCTATAAAAGAGGGAAATAGTGATTTTGGAAGACATGGTATGAAGAACATATACTGGAATCCTGATTAGCCCCTCACAGGGGAATGCTAAGCTTTTGAGTGGTAAGTGTGCTAGATTCTGATACATGGAGATAAAATTGCTGGAATTATATGCAGAAAGGCTGGTTCAACTGAAGTCACGTTCTGCAAATACGATAATGGTTGCTTTATCTTTTGTGTGTTGAACTAGTATCAGATTTCATCAAAGGCCAGGCTCCAGGACCGAGTAGAGGTGGCTGTCCATCTAAGTGGACCAGAATCAGGTGTGTGGTCCAAAACTGGCAAGTTCCAAAGCAGCAAACAGGCATCAGAGGGGCAGGAGGTAAATGTGTAGTCAAAGCCAGGCAAGATCATGATCCAAGGCGACCATCACAAAAAGGGGGAAAGAACATAGGTTGTGCCTTCGCACCATGTACAAGTTGCTTGGACTAAAGTGCAAGCTCTGGGGCTGTAGATTTATGGTGGACTCAGCCAGGCTGGTACTGCAGTCTAGATCCAGGTTGTGGAATGTGTGGCCCTCCAGATGCTGGCAATTCTGGCTGGGGCTGATGGCAGCCACAGTTTCCCCATCTATGGTCCAGATGATATCCCCCCCCCCCAAACTGCAAACTTTGGCCTGTCAGACTTGCAGTGAAACCAGAGCTCTAGTAGCACAGGAAGCAACATACCAGCACCTAATTAATGGAAGTCCCATTTGACACACCAGCACTACTTCAAACTACTTACAGTTTCATGTTTGCTTTCACGGCTACCATTTCCAGGCAACTTGCTGAGAATATGTTTTCATTGTTTTTGGTGCTATTTAGCACCCTTTCAGTCACTTAGTTCTTGTTGCTTCTCGGCACCATTTCCTTTCTTCTTTGCTGTCACTGCAAATAAGAACTCTCAGTTTTTCTTACTGCCATTTGACTTGTGGACCATGTGATTATGTTAACGGCCTCACAGCGCTACATTTGCTACGATGTCACAGGTGCCCATAAAAAAAAACACAGGACATATCTGTGCTATAGCCATTAAACAGATGGTGTCAATGACGATCACTTAATAAAGGGGTTAGAAAGAGCAGGCCTCCAGTCAGTACCATCCACCCTTCTTCCCCTCTCAAAACCAAAGTGATTGTTCTGTTCTGACCACACCAAATATTGGTTATACATAGGTGGGCAGATGCTTGCCCGAATCTCACTCAAAGCCCACTGCCATTACTCGGGCTGTGCACACTCTTCCATCATGGATCTCTGTACGTGTAGCTTCGGTTGTGGTGAGGGACCGTTTTCCCACAGCATGGTTTTACATGCACTTTACATGCATTAGCTCTCACCAACCCAGACGAAATGCATGAATAAATTTGTACCCATGTGCATACTGTGCTTTATGGATTTTTGCATGAGCTACATAAAACAAAGGAGTACTGGTAAATCAATAAGCTACTTCAAACTTTGCTATTTTCATCAAGTGAATGTTGGCAGAGTTAATGCTGTTAAAATGATAGCTTCAGATATATTACATACACAGATATCGATAGACCATACAAATTGCCAGTAACCATTTAGAAGGATCCATATGATTTATAAAGCAGCTATATATATACATATACTAATTGTTAATTCCACTCCCATGGCAAGTAGGAAAATTTGTTAACTGTTAAAAATGCTGGAATCCATCACATGCCAATCAGTCAGGCATATTAGTATGTGTCTTCCCACCATAATGAAGTTCTTTGGGTGTCTTATTTGACAGCTGCTTTGCCCCGATGAGTTCCAGGGGGAAATCTGAGTAACTGTCAAGTGAAGTGCATTTTCCCTGAGTTTAACTGAAGTAGGATGACACAAATTGAGTTTTAACATTGTGGAATATAATAAGGCAATACAGAAGCCATGCTTGGAATGATCATCATGCCTGCTTTCAAAAATTATGTTTATTGAATGACACACATTTGAATGAAAAATTAATTTTCCAGTTGAGTTGTTTCTTTCTCCTCTTTTGAGCAAAAACAAAACAAAACCCAACAATCCCCAATATATTTGGTGTGGTGGTAAGACAGAAATAAAAAGTCACACACATTTTGGGATATGCACCATGTATATTGTTATGCCAGACTATTTCATCTATAGTGATGAGGGAGGACATTTCTAGGATAACTACAAGGGATGTCAAAGGGAAATATCTTTCATTTTCATGAAAAGTATGTTGGTAGATGACTTACATAGGTTACAATGAGAAACTAATGCATGTATTCAGCATGCCTCTTGAGCTTGTCAGACTAGCGTTTACTAGACTATTAAGCCCTCAGTAAAAAAAGAAAATATTCAGCATTTGTTTTATATAACTGTCTGCGTTTCATCCAGAGATCAATGTGGGTTTAAAAAAAAAAAAGAATTGAACTAATACTAATCTTATGGCCAGTAAGTATCAATGGGTTGGATTTGCCTTCCAAAACCAAAAGAGTTCCTTTCATCTGCAAAAGGCTTCTACAGTAAAGGAACCCCACTGGCAGAACTGGGGAGTAGGCTAGTTTCATTTATTCCCCTGCCTCTTGCAGCCCTCTATGATCCCACTGAAATAAATCTGCTTCTGAAGGGACCCTCCACAACAATGGAAGGTGATGCTGGGGGGCAGGAGTGGCATAGGGAAACGAAAATCAGTAAAAATGCTTCTCATCTCTCCATCCACCAGCATCCCAAGCAGAACTCCATTCAAATGATGCTGCAAACTCTAAATCCAACCCAATAACTTTTGGTCCCCATTACATGGAACAAGTAAAGCCTCCCAAAAACATTTTGGAGGTTGTCAGTTCCAGTAAGCTATTTTTAATGGACAGGAAGAGGTGGTAACTTGCTATCTCAACCAATCGGCGAAATAAATGCAAGGGAAAAGTTCAAAAACTGAATGGAGACCCAAGCCAGCATGGTGTCTCGCAGATATTTCAGACTACAACTTCCATCATCCCTGAGAACTGGCGGCTGGAGCTGATGGTGGTTGTAAACCAAAACATCTGGTGAGCACCATGCTGGCTACCCCTCCCATAATCAAGGGGCTTAACAGACAGGATTTCTACTGGATTTCTTCGAGCAGCCATTGTGTGTGTGTTTGTCACAGCATGATAGTAAAAGATACCAAAGCATAGACAATTCATAATTTTGCTGTTGAGGTAGTATCTCTTTTATAAAATGGTTTAATAACCAACAGATTGCAGTAGAATGCTTATTAAATGAAACTACATTTGCTAGTTCTTTACTCTTCATAAACAGAGTTTTTCATCTCAGGGTGCCACAGTAATAGGAAACGCTGCGAACTTTGGATTTCTCCCTAGGTAAAGGTAAAAAAGGTAAATGACCTCTGGACGGTTAAGTCCTCTCAAAGGCAGCTATGGGGTGTGGCGCTCATCTCGCTTTCAGGTCGAGGGAGCTGGCGTTTGTCCACAGACAGCTTTCTGGGACATGTGGCCAGCATGACTAAACCGCTTCTGGTGCAACAGGACACTGTGACGGAAACCAGAGCGCACGGAAACGCCATTTACCTTCCCGCCACAGCGGTACCTATTTATCTACTTGCACTGGCATGCTTTAGAACTGCTAGGTTGGCAGGAGCTGGGACAGAGCAACGGGAGCTCACCTCGTCATGCGGATTCAAAGTGCCGACCTACCGAATGGCAAGCCCAAGAGGTTCAGCAGTTTAGACCACAGCGCCACCTGCGTCCCCTCGATTTCTCCCTATCATACAGCTGTTAAAAGCCTCTGGGCACAGTCCAAAGGAGGACTAGGTGTATGTAGGGCAAAACTACACATGCTGAATACTGTTTTATTGTGGTATTACAAAAAAGAACAGCAGCTTATCTCAGGATTGGCAGCTTACTCCTTCTTTGAATCGTGGCAGTTAGAAAAGGAGATGGCAAGCTTTTCCAAATATTGGGAAGTATTTACAAGATGACATTCTTTTATTCCAGATGCACTCATTCTCTCTATAGCTGCCCTGGTTCTATATTTGCAATCACATTACCCATAAGATTGCACTCAGATCGTGGGAAATGATTCTGCCCTACTGCTGTTCTTCAACAGCACTGATTAGCAACACCAAAAGCAAGTATGTACATATCCTTGACTACTACCAAAAATACTGAAATCACTGTATCCCCCACGTAGGTAAACAGTTCTGAAATTTACCTAACAGACTAATTTATCCTCATTTAATTTATATAAACCCGTCTAAGTGTTGAATGATAATATTTCCCATGAAAATACTTAGTTGCAGATAACCATGAGCCAGATTAAAAGGGATTATTGTTCCCACTCCAAATCTTCCTATAGATGCGTTTATTTTAAAACACAGACAATGATGTATCATTCATTATGCACAGCTTGCCTGTTTACTTATCTACTAAAGCAAACACTGGCTGAATATCAGGTGCTTTCATACAATTAGATAATATATCGACAGGCAAATTGACAACCGAAAGAAAAACTACTGAACATCTGCCATAGAAGTGGGGTTTTCATCTGTGAGTACATGCAGACCATAACAAACATAATTTTAGGATAAAAATATAGTGCCTTGTGAATACTCATATCTCGACAAGCATTTATCTGGATATTAATTAGGGCTGAGCTCAAAAGGGACACCACTTTCACAAGGATCATTATCGGAATTGAAAGAAGTCTCCCTCTTTCTGCAGTTTCTGGTGAATCATTGCTAAGGGGCTGTAAAAGTGTTCATTTTCAAAGAATCACAGAGTTGGACAAGACAGCAAAGGTTCAACCATCTGCTGATGCAGGACATTTGTTCAAATCTCATTGTTAAAACCACCACTTAAAAACTTACAATGGAGCCAAGTGTACCATTTTCTGAGGAAGTCTGTTCCAGTATCCAAACAACTCATACTAACAGAGACTGTGGTTGTTGTTGTTTTTTTTTAAAAAAAAATAATTATTAACAATATCCTCTCTTCATTTGAACCTACTGGTTTGGGGTTCTACCTTCTTGGGCAATAATTGTCTTTATTTAATTGTCTTTATTTAATACTATTATTGGTTACAGCAAATAGTCAAATCTGATTAACTACCTAGCATTCTGATGTCTTTGTGCCCATTGTGTGGTCTCAAGTAAGATTTAGAAGGCATGGGAGGAAGGAGAAGCTGGAATCTCATTGCATGAGCTGACATTGTTCTGCACATGAAACAACTCTGTTGAATCCCACCAGGAGTTGTTTCCTTTAAAAGTCCACTGAAGTGGAAGCAAAGAAGAAGTAAAGTACCTCTGAGGAGTATCAGGCAGGCTTCTCTTAATAGTAGTAGTAGTAGTAGTAGTAGTAGTAGTATTAAAGATCTGGAAGGACTCATCTTCACCAAAATCACTACTATCGAGCTGAAAAATGAACCTAAAGAAATTTGGTTCCACCATAAGACCATTTGTGCATCTTAAATCACAATATTCTGCTCTATAAGCTGGTCAAAGAACATAAGCCCACAATGACGTCAATTAAGGATGGAAGCACATTATCTAAAGGGTCATATGGTGCATTTTTTCCTCTGCTATACAATTTTAGACTGCAGGTGGGGGGATTCACATTTGAATGCTTCTTCATATATAAAACTAATAAGTAAGGATCTAACTCTTGCTTTTTCTCTTGACACACTAGTTTCTATTCTGTATGGCATTCACACCACAATTCTTCCACCTTTAATCTAAAATTGTACAGCCCATCAAAATATGCATTATGAAATGTTTTTGATCTTGTGTCTCAGCTGTTTAGCTGCCAGTTATTAAATACAGCTGTGGCCCAGAGCTTCCTGTGCATTAGATATGAGCACATATCTCTCTTGCATTCACAATGGTCCCTGTCAATATTTCAGCAGAGGTAGGCAATTCACACACACACACACACACATACACACACAAAATAATGTGCACAGAAATTGGTTCTCTCAACTGAAATGAATGTGGACATCATTTCCAAGTGGAGAAATTCCATATAGGCAACAGATGAATTCCCAGGTTCATAACAGAAAGCTGGACAGGAGTAGCAGCGTGAATGATTCCCCCCCCCCCCAAAATAAAAGCTTTTTGTTTTCATACAGCCTTGTAAAAATGCAACAGAGGTTGGAAAAGAATGAAAAATGTCTTTTGGTCTTCAGTATATATAATCAATATACACATTCTTAGGTCCAACCCAATACAACGTGAGCAACAAGGAGATAGCACATTCCAATGATGCAGCTCATAATCATCATGGGAAAACCCAACCTGAAACAACAAGAAAAGATAATTGAAGAAACATCACTTTCTTGCTGAAATTCTAAATTAATTAATCAGCCACAAATACACGTAGTAACTTTCAGACCCAAGGTATTATTAATCACATAATTGATATCCATTGTTAGCCAGAGTAAACGCATTGAAATCAATGTAGTGTCTAAAGTCCATTGGTTTCAACTGGTTTCCTCTGGGTTTGACTTGATGAGGTATCACCTATATTTTCTTTAAAAATGCTGAATAAGAAGGCAATGTGCATTTCACATTAAATCTAAAGAAGAGGTTTACAGAGTTTACAGAGTTTTACAGATGCAAGAGTCATTCATACATCTACAATCCATCAAATCTCTCTAAAAACTACAAGTGGGCAAAATGTACCATTTATTTCAAGGGGCTTAGCCTTAGCAAACTTGTGCTGGATTGTGGCAGTAATTTGGAACGCAGTAACTCATGGATTTCATTTAGATGTCACCAAGGCATGTACTAGATTTACCGGTGATCCTCAACAGAAGAATTCTAGAACTGCCAAATGGTCTCTTTGGTTTTGCCAGTTTATGAGGAAAAGGCAAAAAAAAAAACACCAAAAAACCCCACCCTATTAAAAATGGAATTAGCCATCAGCATTATAGTACACAAATTATTATATATTCTTGAAATTTGTATGTCTCTTCCAGTCCTCTACAATGTCAAGCAGACATAAAGCACTCATTTCCATTAAAAGAGCTAAGAAAAATTGTGGGGGAGACCTAGACTCAAGGAATAGTACATGAAATTTAATCATTTTAGTTTTCCAAGCTATCATCAGTTTCTGTTTCTTCTGCTTCATCACATTTATCCAAGACTTCTGAAAGGTTTGCCCATATTGAAATATGTTTCTCCACCCCAGCTGTGGGGAACCTTTGGTCCTCCAAAGGCTACTGAACTACAGCTCCTGTCATCCTTGGTCATTGACCATTCTTGCTGGAGCTGACGCAATGACCGTTCCCCACAATAAAAGGGGTGTGCATTTTGCGTGGCTGCGAGCAGCCCTCTGTGATCACAGGCAGCTCCTGGCAGTTGGGTCTGGCACCGCCTTCCCAGGTTGGATACCTGTGGACTCCACCCATGACAGCAGCCGCCCAATCCCGGCTGGGGAGGTGTTGCCAGGGGGATTGGCCAGGTAGAGGGAGGGAACACACCTTGCAGGAGGCAGCCATTACCTGGGAAGCGGCCATAGGATCCAGAGCTTCCCCACCCTCCACTCCCTCAACTAATGCTTGTTATGCAGATTAATCTTTTATTTCCACAGCCACACAGGCACGCAGACGCTGCTATGACAAGGTCGCTGTTAAAGGGCCGGAAAGGGCTTTCCCTGCATTGGCAGGTTTCACCTTTCCCGTAGCAATTCGTCACAACTTTGGCGGTTGCAGGCCTTGGGCGGAATCCTTTAGTCATCTACATAAAATGGGAGGGGGCGTGGGGCGGAGACCCCTGCCCCCATTGCGGCGGCGATACCAGGGTTCCCGTTAAAGGGGTCTTAGGGGGAGGCATTGACCATACGCCCAGAGGTCGTCATTGCCCTCCCCCTCCAGCGGCGGCGAACAAGGGGGGTGGGCTATCTGCTTGAACATATGTTCCCCAGAGCTAGCCCACCCCTCACACATGCTGGATAACCCTGACAAGTACCCAGAACCCCGGCTGGGGGGCTGGGAAGGATAAACGCCCAATGCCTGAGCCAAGGTCTCCCTACATCTGAATATTAATAAAGTTGTGGCCAATTTAATCCCATAGAACGTTGTCACGTGTCGTTATTTCCCTCAGGGGCTGCCTGGGGTTCGGGGGGACTCTGCCTAGCCACGCAAAGTCATAGTTCAGCAACATCTGGAGTGCCAAAGTTTCCCCAGCTCTGATCTACCCTTCCACATGTCAGATTATTTCTTGATTTGGTGTCTTCCCAAACATAGACTAGTTTCTTTCACATGCTGCAGAAGATGGGGGAATCTGAAATGGGGGGAAAGCAAGGGGACTTAAAGGGTGTGTTGCATACCCTCCAACATTTCTCCAATGAAAATAGGGATGTCCCATTCCATAATGATAATGTTACTGTTTATACCCCACACATCTTATTGGGTTGCCCCAGCCACTCTGGGCAGCTTCCAACATATATAAAAAACATAATAAAACATTAAACATTAAAAAAAACCCTCTGTACAGGACTGCCTTCAGATGGCTCAGGGGTAAGATAACTTCATACCCTCCAACATTTCTCCAATGAAAATAAGGACATTCTAAGGAAAAGTGGGACAGTCCAGGATCAATTCAGAAACCGGGACAGCTTCTCTAAATCAGGGATGTCCCTGGAAAATAGGGACACTTGGAGGGTCTGGTGTTGTACAAAGGCCTCGTCACCATGTTGCAAGAGAGATGTGCTTTTAAAATTTGTACAGGGCTTATTAAGAGTGACTGGACCAAACAGATAAAGTCCAGAAAGATGATCATATTGAATCCTGCTGCCTTTTGTTTCATTGATTATATTCCACTCTGAGAGACCTTTATGTATTTTTAGACCATAAAGTGATCCTAGGATATTTGCCTTTCATGACAAAGAATAAAAATGTATAGCCTTCAGGCCTCTGTAAATCTGAGTTCTGATTAATTTAGTTTTAAGAGGAAAGCTATATAAAAATGGCATGCATCATTTTAACTCTGGAAAATGTATTTTAATTATGTGTGTGTGGATATTGGCATCTAAGTAGTGTATAAGTTAAATTATAATAATGTGACGCCAATTTGTTTCTCATAATTTGAATTAATTACATAAACTTCAAGTGATTTTAATGAGAATAAAGTTGTTTGTCACCTGGTTTAATCATTAAGCAGCTTCATCTTTTTATGCCTTTTTACTGCTAAGTACAGTTTTTGTGCTTTTTTATTCAGTTGAAACATGTAGTGATTTTTAAGTAGAAAGTCCTTACATTTCCTTATCTCACAGGTCACTTCCTGGCTTCCAAATGGTAATCTGCTTTATCTTTTCACAAAATTATGACTAAAATAATGCAATTATTAAACACCATTTTCAAATGTGAGAGAGGTGGCTGTGTGGAGCTAAAGATTAATTAAATGGTTACATCTGACTACTTTTCACACAAGAAAAATTATTGCCGTCTATCTCATGGCCTGCATTTTTTTTCTAAAGCATGCTTTCTTCTTTTTAACCAAATGAGACGAGAGGAAAATCTAACAAAAAGGCAAACCATAGCCATTTAAAGACATTCAAATAAAGCAATGTACATGGAGGGGGAGGATATAAATGTATTGGCGGTTGTGCCACGAATTCTTTTTCTTATGATGCCTTGCCTTGATATACAAGCAGTTGTATCATTTGAGGATGGGACAATATATATATATATTTGGATCTGCAAGCACATGCACCTAGATCAGGGATGCAGATGCTGTGGACCTTCAGATGTTGTTGGAAGGTCCAATTCCCAAGGAACCCCAGTCAGCATGAACAATGGTCAGGGATGATGTGAGCTGTATCCCAACAACAAATGGCAGGGTGAAGGGTTCGCCATCCCCAGTGTCTGCTTGTTCTCCATCCTCCGACATCCACTTCCTATTCCTTGATGCTTTAACCTTTGATACTGGTCTTGGAATTTATGCTGCCACAGAGTTGGGACTTCAGACCTGTATATGTGTCCTTCTACCAAACCCAAACGTACCTGACAACCCGAGGGTAGTGTTTAGACATGTGTGCATCCTCAGTGGCTTCTGCTGAGCCTTACTACTGGTACATCTAATCCAGGAGCAACCAACATGGTACCCTCTTGATGTTGCTGGATTAACAGCTCCCATCATCCCTAACCGTTGGCCATGCTAGCTGAAGCTAATTGAAGATGTAGAGTAGACCAACAGTATCTAGATGACACCACTCCACTATTCTTAACTCACACCAGCTTTCCAAGGAATCAGGCAGAGACCTTCTCTTTGGATGCACTACTTGGAAAATATCACAGGGATTGAATCTAGGCTTTTACCCTGAGCCATGAACCCTCTGACACACAATATATGCCCGCAGCCCAATAGCAACAAACCACTGCTGCTGTATTTTGAGGATAAGACTTTATGCTACATATATCATTCCTTGAAGTCCAACCAATTTCCTGAACAGAGACTGAAACAGCACAGAATTCTTCAGATTACTTTTTAATGTGTGCCATAACTCACCTAAAAGCTGGGCAGGGGGGAAAGAGACAGCGTCCGTTCATTGTATATCACTGTTTTGTTCATAGTTTATGTTTCCTATCTCTCTCTCTCTCTCTCTCTCTCTCTCTCTCACACACACACACACACACACACACACACACACACACACACAATGTCTGGTGTGAGAGATTCTTCAAGAAATTTTACTAGGTAGCTATCTGCAAAAAGCAGCTATATACATTTTGAATACTCCTAAAATCTACATTATCTACTAAAACTTAAATGATTCTGTATCTACTCGTTTCTAGCGCTTCATACAGCATACAATTAAGTTTACTACGTGCAACAAGCAAGCATTATACGTATATGCACTGTAAATGACCAAGATAGCCTAGGTGCATGTGCTTTCAGATCCAAATTTCAAGCCATTGTGGCGGCATTGTCTTGACAACAAAAACTGCAAACAGGAAAGGCAAACATAGGCTTGGATCCTCAGACAGAGGTTTTCTATCCCATCCTCCTCGTTCTGCTGGAATTCTCCTCTCTGGAGAAGCAAGTCCTCGATAATGTGGATGAAGCTACCAAGTATGGAGGGAATGATCCCAAATGAGACTTGGAATATGTAGTGTTGGCCACCCACAGCTTTAAAAATCGATTTGACAAATTAACGAAGGATAAGGCTATCAAGGGACTCCTAGTCATGATGGCTATGTTACCTCCAGAATCAGATGCAGTATGTCTCTAATTACCAGTTGTTAGGGATCTGCTAATATGGAGACTGCTTTGGTGCTTATGGCCTTCCCATGGACATCTGTAGGATGTGGGCATCTATGCTCTGAGAGCAGGATGCTGGACTGAATGGGCTTCTGATCTGATTCAGAAGGGCTCTTTGTATGTTCTAATTTTCTTATCTCATATATCAAATTGTAGTACAAATCATAGACATATCTCATAAAACACCTCTTTCCAACAACATAAATACAGACCATTCCCCCCCCTATATTTTAGAGATGTCCAGAACATTCACTAAATTTTGGGCACCTATTGTGCCAGATGCAGCAGGTGACTAAATTTGCTTTATGATCCTTAATGCCACATCAAAATTTCTGTGGATTCCAGATAGCCTAGATTTGCATGAGAATTACTGCATGCTTACCTACCAGTAATCATACATGGCAGTCACCAAGGATCAAAAAACACTGAATAAAACCTATAATCCTATTTTGCTCTGATTGCTAAAATTACAAGAATTACTTCTGGATTTCTGTCTCTTGAGTCTGTGCCCAGATTTTTACATTTAGCTGCTGTTAGCAATAACCCACACATCAGGGGTGGGGGTGGGGGTGGAAGAATAGATCTCAAGAAAGACAAATTAAAAGCTAGGTTTTGCTCTTCAAATTTGGGAAATCCTGCTGGATTTATTTTGTTGAAATCTGCACTCATTTTTTTTCAAACAAAATATGTGCTAAACATTATACTGACCTTCTAGAGAAAGTACAGCTGCCAGATGCTTCCTATTAAGACAGTAAACTTTTGGGCCTCATAACATCATGCACACATTTTCTTACCCAGAAAGCGTTATCTCTTCCACTCTTCTTTTCCACAGATAGATTTCTGATTCCTCATGAAAGCATTTCCCATTGCACAATGTCAGGTATCAAGTCTTTAACTTTGGATCCTATCAAATTGCCACCAGTTTCCTACTGCAAGTGGTGGGGAAGGACTTTTTTCACCTGCTTCATCTAATTTGTAGATTAGCCTTCCCCAACCTGGTGGTAGCATCATCATTATCATATAGAAGCGGTCACCAACATGGTGCCCAGGTGAACAATGATGCAACAATGGATGCCCTTCAGCTCTTCCCTTAGAGCAGGGGTGCCCAAACTTTTTTCAAAGAGGGCAAGATTTGATGAAGTGAACATGCATGAATCCTTTTGGGGGGATTTGACCCCAGGAAATAAACTGCCACAGGGGCAGGATTAAACCGACCAGCGGACTTTGGACATGCCTGCCTTAGAGCAAAGCAAGGCCTCTGAGGCAAACATACCCTCACCTTTCCCATTGGTCATGAGATGGTGAGCATGATTATTTTCTCTCTTAAGAAGTAAAAGGTAAAGGTAAAGGGACCCCTGACCATTAGGTCCAGTCATGTCCGACTCTGGGGTTGCGGTGCTCATCTCGCTTTATTGGCCGAGAGCCGGCGTACAGCTTCCAGGTCATGTGGCCAGCATGACAAAGCCGCTTCTGGCGAACCAGAGCAGCGCACGGAAACGCCGTTTACCTTCCCGCCAGAGCGGTTCCTATTTATCTACTTGCACTTTGACGTGCTTTCGAACTGCTAGGTGGGCAGGAGCTGGGACCGAGCAACAGGAGCTTACCCCATTGCAGGGATTCGAACCACTGACCTTCTGATCAGCAAGCCATAGGCTCTGTGGTTTAACCCACAGCGCCACCTGGGGTTAAGAAGTACTTAAGAAGTACATAGAGCTAAAGGAGGAAGTTGGAAGGAGAACTTACTCTTTCAGCTCTAGGCTTATGTGCTTTCAGAGGCTCAGATTAATTCTCCTGGATCTGACCTTTACAGTACTCAGATTGCTTGGAAAAGCTGTGTGTGTGTGTGTGTGTGTGTGTGTGTGTGCGTGCACGCGCGCGCGCGCGGCCCCCCCCCCCCCTCTTTTTGTGTCTTGCAAAGCGGACCGATCTATGGAGAGGGAAGATAAGTGACCAGAGTAGGTAGTGCCCATGGCACTTACTCAAAAATCCAAATGTGCCCACAGGCCTAAAAAGGTTGGCAACCTGAAGGAGCGTCTCCACCCCCATCATTCAGCCGGGACACTAAGGTCCAGCTCCTGAAGGGAGGAGGTTAGCTTAACCTAACCTCAAATTCCTATGTTACAGGGCTAACCTGAAATTACATGAGGCTTCACATCCCCCTAAATCAATTCATAAGGAAAGTCTCCGGCAGCAGCAGAAGACTGCATAACGAAAGTTCAGAACCACAGTTCAAGGGCAAAGCATGCGTACCCTCTTATCAGCATGGCCTTGCCAGTCTGGAAGGATGGCATCGACCGCCCAAGTACAGACAGAGAGTCTGTACAGGGTGCAAATGTCCTTATCACCGTGACGTACAAAGGGCCTAGCCAAAGTTCACAGGAAGGAATTGCCTTATATGGATTTACAGGACTCGTAATGCATGTCTTTACATGGTAGCAGGAAGGATTTTCCTAATATGGTCATAGACCTTTTGGGAGGGGGAGAGAGTGCTCTCTGAAAGGTATATAAGTTTTGCCTGGACTGATTATTTTTGTTCCTGTTTTGAACGATCAAACTGAACCTTCTGCCTCTCCGGAGGGCAGAATAAAGCCTTTCTCTTTTGGACCAAACCTCGATGTCTTTTTGGCTCCTTCTCTCCCTACCTGGGAGCAACGCAAACCCCTGAATTTCAAGGAAATAAACAAGGAAATAAACCTTTCAAGGAAATAAACTGATTTCAAGGAAATAAACAACTATCTCACTTTTAGAAGACATCTGAAGGCAGCCCTGTTTAGGGAAGTTTTTAATGTTTAATGTTTAATCTTCTTCTTCTTATTATTATTATTATTATTATTCTGTTGGGAGCTGCCTAGAGTGGCTGGAGAACCCGAGCCAGATGGGTGGGGTATAAATAAAAATTATTATTGTTGTTATTATTATTATTATTATTATTATTATTATTATTATTACAGTATTCTCTAAAGTTCTAATGCACTTTTCATCCACCAGACGAGGGGGGAAATGCAACACTATAAAATACAGCCATACACTGAAATTGACCATACACTAAAATCAAAATTTAAAAAACCACCCCTCTTCACTATGTCATTAAGACCACCAATTGAACAGTCATGTAAAAAACCACCAAGCTCCAAATAACAAAATTAACTGTCAATAAAATTAGCAGCAAACTGCCTGGGTGTTGAGCTTTCATCCTTAAAGATGTTGCCAAACCAGAACTCCCATATTCGCTGGCAGTACTGCCATGCTGGCAGGGGCTGGCGAGACCTGCAGGCTAAGATATATGGAGGTTATCAGCTTGGGGAAGGTTGTAGATTGTGACTTTCCTTATGCACAGCAATGCTTTTGTAACCAAGAGGATTGATTACTGCATTGTGCTCTCCATGAGGATGCCCAGGACAGAAGCTACAGCTGGTGCAAAGCACAGCAACACACCCCTCAATAAGAATAGGGAGATAGGAACAAGTGTACTCTTGTCTAGGTGAGCTGCAAGGAATTTGCAGTTAGCTTCGGGTACCGGTACTATTTGAAATATTGGTTTCATCCTTTGAACCTCTATGCATCCTGAGCACAGCGTAGTCCAGGGACTGCCTGTTCCAGCATGATATTTTAAGAACTTCAAAGGAGGACCTGCTTTGACTTCCTTTCATCAAAGTAGTTAAATCTGCTGCGGTGAGAAGCAGGGCCCAATTCTAGCTCTTTGGAATAATATGCTGCCCGAGGATATCTACCTCTGCCTCAGCTTTTCTTTGTTTAGGGGATATCATAAGGGCTAATCAACGTGTGTCACTAAATGTTACTGCATTTAACATGCACATTTTTCAAACAAAAATAGTTATTGGAGCAGGATCAGAACCACAGTAGGCAGGAAGAGGGAACTGAGCACTTTCCTCTTTACTATGATTCCCGTGGAAATTCTTTCATCCTGAAACCACCCCACAACACTGATTATTTCTGGTGGGTTCTTATTGGGACCCATGTTAAAGGAGGCCGTTTTTGTCAGGACAGTGGCAAGGGGGGAAAGTCAAGCTTTCCCTCCCTAGCCACCAGGGGCGCAGTCCAGTACTGAGCCATAGTCAATGCTATTTAAAAAAAAAAAAAAAAAATCACATTAAATTCCAGTGTGGTGTCATGGTTAGAGGGTTATACACACTCATAACCCTCTTGAACCCAGCCCAATTATTATTTTTCTTCTCCTCCGCTCCCTCCCACCACTAAGTCCTGGTGATGGAGGTTAATTGGGAAAGGGGAGAAGGAAATGGACAAGGAAATACCCTCCGGAAAGGGTTCATCCACACTTCACTTGTCCCGTGCCTGGAAAGCATGGGTCCGACAGGCTTTCTGCTTCTCCTGTGCGTACTATCCATCAATAGATTTTTATTGTTTATAGCCAATGGCCATAAACAATGAAAAAGAAATGCAATGAAAAAGAAATGCAAGAAAGCAAAGTGGCTGTCCAATGAGGCCTTACAAATAGCAGGGGAGAGAAGGCTAGCAAAATGTGAGGGAGATAGTGAAAGATACAGGAAACTGAATGCAGATTTCCAAAAAATAGCAAGGAGAGACAAGAGGGCCTTTTTAAATGAGCAATGCAAAGAAATAGAGGAAAATAACAGAATGGGAAAAACCAGAGATCCGTTCAAGAAAATTGGAGATATGAAAGGAACATTTCGTACAAAGATTACCACAATTAAGGACAAAAGTGGAAAGGACCTAACAGAAGCAGAAGACATCAAGACGAGGTGGCAAGAATACACAGAGGAGTTATACCAGAAAGATATGGAGGTCTCATACACCCCAGGTAGTGTGGTTGCTGACCTTGAGCTAGACATCCTGGAGAGTGAAGAGTCAGACATGACTAAACAACTAAACAACAAAAAATAGCCAATGGCCATCACAATACAATATCACACAACTATAGAATGAAATACATTACATGCATTGCATGTGCTTACTAGGCATGGGTCTGATCTGAGCAGTTTTCCATTTGCACCGCTACTTTCCCCAGGAAAACCCACTCTGTACCCCTGAATCCATGCAGAAAACCCAATTAACGTTTGCTCCAATTCAGCAACCAAGAATGGGTTTTCCCAAAGCAGTGTGATAAGCAGAAGTGTGGATGAGCCCACCATCTATGCTTGCAAGCTGCATGCATAATAATAATAATATTTCTAAGGCACTCTTGGCCACCTAGAGATTCAAGGCTTCCCCTTGCCACATGCAGGGGACCAGACAAACCTTGAGACTTCCAAGTCAGCTCAGGACACCTGGTAACACTATTCACAATGATTTGAAAGCTCTTAAAAGTTTCACAAAGAATAAAAAAATGTAGTTCATGCGATTCAGAAATCAAACAAGAGCACCAAGTTAAAGCATGAAGAAACTCACAGTATGTGCAACTTCAAAAGCAAGCAAGCAAAAAAAGAGAAGGCGATGATGAAATGGCAACTGCAGCTGGGGAATCAAATGACCTTAGTGTGGAATTAAAATCTGCAGTCCCCATACAAAATGAATGAATCCAGCTGATAATGATGAAGTTAAAAATTAAGGCGCAGCAAATTGTGATTCAAACATGTGCACAAAGCAACAAGAATTTGATAGCACAGGACGTAATTCAACGGCATGCCATTGGTCATCCAAATTAATTTATTATACGTTTTCAGAGAAGTGTACATAATTCATCAAATAAAAACCCAACGCTGTGATGGATAATGATTTCATACTGCAGGTTTGAAAATTATAGAACAGTTTTAGAACAGTGTTGAACGTGGCATCAACTAAACCTAGTCTCAATTGCTTAGAGGTTTTCCAGAGGGCATTCCTTGACTTATTAACTGGCTTATTTACACCAGATGGTGCACACTAATACGTTTTGACCACTACACCATCCTGGCACTACTGTTATTTATTTTACTCTCAATATGTTTGATTAGGAGAGTCACTGGCAGTTATTGTGGGCAATGCTGAGCATATGTGGTCTGATTTGGTAAAGGGCATCTCCCCACGTCCCTGTGTAACAGAACGGCCAGAAATGGTATGCAGTGGGCCCTCCTTAACAGAAGGTAAAGGGACCCCTGACCATTAGGTCCAGTCGCGGACGACTCTGGGGTTGCGGCACTCATCTCGCTTTACTGGCCGAGGGAGCCGGCGTACAGCTTCCGGGTCATGTGGCCAGCCTGACAAAGCCACTTCTGGCGAACCAGAGCAGTGCACGGAAAAGCCGTTTACCTTCCTGCCAGAGCGGTACCTATTTATCTACTTGCACTGAGTGCTTTTGAACTGCTAGGTTGGCAGGAGCAGGGACCGAGCAATGGGAGCTCACCCTGTCGTGGGGATTCAAACCACCAACATTCTGATCGGCAAGCCCTAGGCTTTGTGGTTTAACCCATAGAGCCACCTGTGTCCCCCTCCTTAACATACACAGGCCTAATAAGCTCACAGCCGCTGCATTCTGAGCGTACTAATTCATGTTATGTCATATATCACACTTCAGCATCCCACCAATCTCCTAGACACAGTCTGAAACAGTGCAGAATGTTTCAGATTATCTTAAATGTGATGTCGTAGCTCACCTGAAAGCTATGGGGAAGAAAACCCAAGCTGCTGCAGCCATTGGTTATATTTTCCATCACACGCGGCTTTAGGGATTCTTCAAGCAATTTTACCTGGCAGCTATCTGCCATAAGTAGCTTTTCCCGAGTTTCAATATTGCGGAAATCTACTGAGTCCTCTAAAACTAAGATTGCTCTATCTCTACTTGTTTCTAGTACTTCATTCAGCTGAGTGCACTTAAAAGACTGTATTTTTCTTGCTCCAGAGGAAAAGAAAAACCCCAAAGAAGGGGGCAATACTACTGGAACATGTTGTGGCTCAAAAATGAACTGCCAGAAGCCTAGAAATGCATAGTCAAGACAGATATTTAATACTTAAGCAGTCAATTGTGCATGCCTACCTATACTGCAAGTGCCTAGAGGCAGTTTTATATACCATATGCTGGTGTATCAGAGCAGGTCAAGGACTTTTTTTAGTTAGTGGATTTTCCAGCTGTTTCCTTTGGACGCCACACATTACTCAATAAGTTTGCAGCAACTTTCTCAGGATACACACAAACTTGAAATAACACATTTAAATTCCCATACGTACAGCAAGGACTTCTTCATGTGTGCTGCAACTCTGCTGCAGTGCAGAAATAGCCTAAAATGTGCCCCAAAATCACCAGCAGCAACAACCTATACATCAGAAACCTTGCAACAAACCCACATGCCAACTCTGTCCCCATATCCACTCAGGCATCAACAGGACCTAACAACATCAGTCAGAATATCAAGGGTTTCATTTCCTGTTTTGGTTACTAAGAATAGTATATCTGAGCCATCGAATACCTGGGTGTTTTTAAATTCTTCCTGGGAGTTCAGGATGAGGGAGACAGATGCAATAGCATTCCACAAACAGGGAACTGCTCCCAAGAAGGCTCTGTGCCAACCAGGAAGCACCTGGTGGTGGCCTCCCACACTGATCACAGGAAGCTCAGATGGTTGATACTGGGGAGAGGCGTTCTTCAAATTATTTTGGTCCCAACCTGTTTTGGCTTTGTACACTAGTACTGGTGGTCTACGCTAGTTTCTCCATTATTCACTTCCAGGAAGAAAATGTTCTTGTTTACCCAGGCACCTGGTGGCTGAAGATTATCATTCCTGGCAACCTCAAGATCATTGGATGGTGTTTTTTAAGTGTAACTGCTTTTAGATGTTTTTAGGAAGTTTTGACTGTTTAGAATGTTCTTGTTTTGCTTTTTTGTTTTTAAATGTGGATCAGTTTGCCGTCCTGGGCACCTCCAGGAGGTTGGAGAGAGTATAAATCTGATAGATAGATATAGATAGATAGATAGATAGATAGATAGATAGATAGATAGATGATAGATAGATAGAGAGATAGATGATTAGATAGAGAGAGAGATGATTAGATAGATGGATAGATGATAGATAGATAGATAGACAGACAGACAGACAGACAGACAGACAGACAGACAGACAACCTTGAATTGCGCCCAGGAACTCACTGGCAGCCAATGCAGCATTTTCAGAACTAATGACACATGATCCCACTCACCAACCTAGCAACCTCATTCTGTGCTAACAACAGCTTCCAGGTTGTATCTTGTTTTTCTTTAACTAATTTAATAAGGATTTCTTTTCTGGAGCCAAGAACATAAATTTTGATTTATTGGCTGAAATAAACCATTTTGATTTTCTAAGGGGATTATTACTAGGAAGGGGTTTTTTTTGGATGCTACTAAATCTTAGGACTAAATCTGTCCTTGAGTCTTACATCATTTTCAAGTATCAATTACAAAATATCATGAATAATATAACTTTAAGATACACCAGAGGGAAATAGTCTCTAACTAGTATGATTCAGGGGAAAGGCATGTTTTTCTTGCTGCTAAAGATTTCATCATTATGTTTCACAAGATGATCTCTTAAAAGTACCTTTTGCAAGCCTCCCCCAAGCTATTCTCCCTCTCTCTTTTCACGCAAGCTGATTTGTTTTTTCACAGCAAGCTAAGGCAACTTTGGCTTTCACGAAAACATAAACTGACAGGGCTTCCAACATTTCCCTTGTTTATTAGGCATGGTTGTGAGCGTCTAATGCTTTCCTAATAACAACATAACCCTATACACACTCGGTGTGATTTATGTAATTATTATTTTGACACATGACAGCGATTATAAGTATGGGTGAAGCTTTGTCTGTGGAAGGAATTTCTAAATCCGAACTGCAAAGGTATGAAAAGAATGTTTGAATTAAGATGTTATCACATAAGCGCTCTGTGTCTTTAAAGCTTTGCAGATTAATGTAGTATCTGTGTGAACACTGAAAGAAAAGAACTTAAGATTTCATGTACATCCTGGGAGGGCACTTTAACAGCAGTTGATATGACTTGCCTTGTGAGGGCTGGAGAATGCTTTGTGGGGGCTGGAGAATACTCCACAAGTTCACCTTGGTCAAAATCCTACCTGGTACATCTCAACCCAAAATGGCCCAAATTTCAAAGACATTGGGGATTAGTCTCATCTTGTAATATTTTGCAATTAAGCAGACAACGGACCAAGAATTAAACTAAGAGTGAAAGGAAAGAGACTAAAACCTCAGCAAAAGCAGCCAAAGATTACCTGGATCCCAGCCATCTTTCCAATGCAGCTGCTCAATATACAAGACCTCTTTTTAACAAGGCAGGCAATTCTGTATCTATTCACTGAAGTGCAAGTTCCACAGCTGACAGCAGGACCCTCCCCATGATTATTTTAGTAGTTTGGTGGAAACAGGGAAAGTGTTGTTGTTGTTTTTAAGTGATTCATGGGATTAAATAATACAGGGAAACCATGATGAGCAATAACTAAAGGCTGGCTTAGGAGAGGAAACCTTATATAGAATGGCAGCAATTTTTTGGCTAGTAAGATGGGGGCTATTAAGAAATAGCAGGTGCCAGCTGACCGACTGGAAGTTCTCGTGACTTTGTGACTTGCCATGGAATGAGACCCTAAACTACATAGAGCAAATCCTGACCTGCAACTTTTAATAGAAAAGATGCTATCAGGGATGCCTGTGGTTGAGCTAAATCCAGAGTAGCTAATGCAGAGCTTCCCAGATACTGTTGGGACTACAACACTGAGCATGGCCAATGCACAGGGATGATGGGAGTTGTAGTCCACAACTTCTGGGGGGCTCCACATTGGCAACACTTTCTCTAGATGCTAAGAACTGCCTACATCATACTGATAATATGTTTATGCTAAGGGCAGAGCAACAGAGACAACACAATTATGTAGGAATTGATTTTGACACTAGAAGTGGATATATTGTTTCGTAACTTTAGTTATTATCCTTCCTTGCTCACATTAGTGAGATCAGGAGAGTACTATCCTTTGCATGTTAAACTTGGAAGCTAAGAAAAGGTTGATTTAACCTTCTAGGAGCAATAATCCAGGATACTTTAAAGTAGACTGGATTTTCCTGGTATTACCCTTCCCCCCTCCAAAAAAATAATAATGCACACATTGTTTTGTGAAGAAATAAAAGTAGTATTTACTTACATAATCTAGGCATGGAAGCAGCAATTACAGTAGCAAAATGAAGGCAGGTTTATAATTTCTATCTAAGTTACTAAAGTACAAAATGCAACTTCAGAAATGGTGCCTGAGCTTCAGAGCTCAGACATTCACATGTGACTGAAAGCATGGTAAAGAAAGAGGAGAGTGCCCAGGCAGGAAGGAAGTATGTAGTGTTACAGCTTCCTGCCAAGACAGACAAAGGAAGTGATTTCACAGAATTCTCTCTAGCAAATTTACAGGAAAGCTCTGTAAGCCTCAGCTTCTTCATGTGCCTATCTGGAAAACACGAATTGTTGGTTTAACTGCAACAATGTCCCACAATTTAAACAAATAACTTCTGGGTGTTTCAAATCAAAGTGCTTTGTGTGACATTTCAAAACTTGTCTGCCTAGTTCCTCTGTTCCCAAGTGCATATCAGCCCCTTACATCACGGGCCCCTTGTACAGAAACCCTTGACATTACAAAATCTAAAACTGTGTGAATGAAAAGGGAGCAATTGAATTTTACATCAAACCAGCAGAGCAGAAGTGGCTGTACTGAGATATTGATTTTATATTTAATTTATTTTAAACTTCTGTGGATTTTATTTCTAAATTGAATTCCTCCTACAGAATAGTTGAAGCACTTAGCTCCAAGGTACAGTTGCCAGATCAAATGGGGGGGGGGGGGGAGAGACACAGTGTGATTATTCTCTTTCTTCTGTTGAGAACTGTAGAGTTGGGACATTCTGAAGTGACTAGAATTTATCACACTATAGAAAGCCATGCTGTTTGAAAAGAGGCAAGTCTTCCTTAGGATGGTGTGTGTAATATATTTACACACAACAACAACAACAAGTTTCACAAACCAAATTTCTGATGTTTGATCAAATCTTGTACACACATCACAGTGCAGGAACTCTTAAGTGTACCTCTAAAACCAATGGATGTTTGGGAAACAGTTAATCCCATACAAGGCTGAAAATAAAGAAACATCTCATAGCCAGTGGTGGCGGTACTCAAGAGAATGGGTAAGGGTGAGGCAGGGAGACCAAATGGGGAAGAACCAGAGCCAAAGACAGGCAGAACCAACTAATTCAAGTTTTGTCCCCATTCTCTCCCATCCCGCCCCCCCCCCCCCGGACACAAGGGCAATACTGAGACTGAGTTAAGGTAAAGGAAAAGGACCCCTGGACAGTTAAGTCCAGTCAAAGGTGACTATGGGGTATGGCACTCATCTCGCTTTTCAGGCCGAGGGAATCAGTGTTTGTCCACAGGCCGCTCTTTGTTCCATCAGGAACGAAAAGTACTTAACACTCAGTGGCAAAAATATTTAAATCAACAGATAACAACTCTATTAGCTTCTATCCTTTCTGTGGGTGATATGCCCAGATCAAGGCCCACAGTTTGCCAGCAAAGGAAGAGGAAACGGATAGCGGCTGGACAGAAACAGGTAAGCTTTAATCAGCCTTGTTTTCCCTGAGGACTAGAATGTCTCTTGAGTGGCCTGGATGTCAAATTAATGCCAGCTGGAAACAATATATATTAAGATACAGGATGGCAAGTTAAAGTAAGCAAAGCACATTTGATTTGCAGAAACATTAATCACTCCATTAGGTCCTCTAGAGTGCACTTTCTTTCAAAGCCAGCCTCACAAACAAGATAAATTATGGCTGTCAACGAATTCAGAAATAAGACCTCTTCCTCTCACCACCTATTTTTAAAAGATATATTAGATAATTTGAAATCCCAATATCTAATAAGCAAAAATCCCATTTTGAAACTTGCTCTTCCTACACACCAATCTTATTAAGTGTTTCCAAGCAGAGCAGGCATTACAGAGGTAGGCTGCAGAAAGCCATGTTATCTGACCTGACATACTGACTACATCTGGTCCCCATTTTGAAGGGCACCGTTTGTCACAAGCTCTTCACAGAATTCTAGAAAGTATTGGAGCTACTGTGTTAAAGAGAAGAAATATTAAATTGAGTTTTTTTGTTTTGTTTTGTTTTAAAATAGTATTTAACACAGGAGTGGAGAAATAACAACCTCTGGGCCAAATTAGGCTTGCAGAGCCTTTTGATCCAGCTCACTGACTTATATGCACCTCTACATGATACAGGCCTCGTCAACCAAACAACAGGTGTATCCGGTGGACATTGGGTCCCCATGTATATATGTCAGCTAAGAGTGCCATCCTATACATGTCTACTTGGAAGCAAATCCCATTGAGTTCAACAGAATATTTCGAGTTTGGGTGTGATGTTTACAGCACAAAACTAGCACTCAAAATTCCAACCAGTCACACTTCAGGCAACACCTGCAGTTTAGTTTCTAGCATTGCCATTTCCATTAAGGGGATCAATAACTTGTCCTCTCTAGAAACAGGAACTCTATGGCCCAGGAGAACTTCCTATTTACAATTTTCACTCAGCCCAGTACTAAGTACCTTGCAGAATACAGTTTTCCTGACTGAAGTTGAAAAATCCAGTTTTGTTGGCAACCCTACTCTCACTCTTAATTGATCTGATCTTACAGCAGCCATTATTATTATTATTATTATTATTATTATTAATTACTACTAGTAGTAGTAGTAGTAGTCATCATCATCATAGTAGTAGTGTTTATTAAATTTCTATACTGCCCTTCATCCGAAGATCACAGCGTGTTTTACAATATAAAAACACCTAAATACAAATCATAATAACAATAAGCTGAGCATCAAAAACCCCAAAGTAAATTTAAGTCGCAAAAGTAGGGTTGTTGTTTTTACTGTGTATTACTAGTTGCTGAAGGGAAAGACTCACTTTTAGGTGACTGTGGGCAAGTCTGTCAATTTCAGTTTCTCATTTTTCCATTGCCAACACACCCAAGAAGACTCCAGACAAGAAAGATGGGAAGGGGGAAGGAAGCTTGTTGCAGCAAGAGAGTAGGACGCCCATGACTCATCTCTGCCTCTTGGCTTCCCTCCTTCCACTCACTTCGCTTCTGTCTCTGATTCTGGACACCTCTCTGCCACAGACTCTCCCAGCTTACTAAGCCCTGTTACCTCTTCAGCTTCTGACACCTCTTCCTCCCAGTCTTCTGCCTCTGACCACTCATTGTTGTCATACCACCACTCCCCGGGCCCTGAGCATCCTTCATGTGATGTGATCGTTCCCCAGCTGGTTCCTCCCACCATTCATCTACATCCATCCAGTCCATGACATTGTGGTTGCCCCTGCGGGAGAGCCCATCTCTCCTCTTCTTTCAGGGCAGGAGGATGCTGCAAATGTGCCCCTCCCATAGAAAGAAACAATTTAAATATTAAATTCAGTTCTCCATATTTCCACATCACTTTGCAATTTAAAAATCAGAGTTCCCCACCAACAGCTGAAACACAACTTCCCTAATAGACACATTTTTGCAATACAATAAATTTTGAGTGTTATTTTCACTAATACAGTATATGCATTTTAATGCACACTTTACCTAAGTATGTGGATTTGTGTAAAGGTAAAAGGAAAAGGACCCCTGGATGGTTAAGTCCAGTCAAAGGCGACTATGGGGTGTGGAGCTCATCGTGCTTTCAGACCGAGGGAGCTGGCGTTTGTCCACAGACATGTGGCCAGCATGACTAAACCGCTTCTGGCGCAACAGAACACCATGATGGAAGGCAGAGCGCACGGAAACGCCGTTTACCTTCCTGCCACAGTGGTACCTATTTATCTACTTGCACTGACGTGCTTTCGAACTGCTAGGTTGGAAGGAGCTGGGACAGAGCAACGAAAACTCATCCCATTGCATGGATTTGAACCACCGACCTTCCGATCAGCAAGCCCAAGAGGTTCAGTGGTTTATACCACAGCACCACCCATTCCTCTTGTGTACATACTGTATTTGTGTACATATTAATTGTCAGGAGACAAAATTCAGAAAGAGCAAATTTGAAAGGGTGGTGGTGTTTCAGTTTATATATTGTTTTGGAAAGTGCATATTATGTGATTTATCATTTAAATGTGAACTGGATCAATTTTCTCTCCATCCCTATTTTAGTTGGCCTATGGCAACTTCATTAAGAAAATACTTTTCTCTGTCTTTCTCTGTTTCCCATCTTCTTTCTATAGCAAATTCTTTCTTATCCCCCTCCCCTTTGGTATGTGATTGTGTTGAGATTTGTCTCTGACCATTTTTCTTTTGTTGTTATGAGCTCCAAACAGCCCCCGCCCCCCGATCTCAGGTAGATTCATCCCATCTTATAAAAGCAAGCAGCTAACCCAGCCATCGAAATGGATCTTTCATTTTCTTGGCCTTCAGTATGATAAAAGCTAGTTTCTCCTTTGATCTCAATTTAAGCTCCTAGAATTTTCTTTTGAAACACTTGTACCAAATGTAGGAAATGGCACAGCTAAAAGAATAAACCCGCAGGAGGGCCTTTTAACAAAAACTCTGAAGCATTATTCCTGAGCACAAGAGGGTTTCTGACATCTCTAATATTACATGGGCATGCGATTAATCAGACCTGTGACAGATTTGCAATACATACACACAGCTGGATGTGTGTAAAGACAGTTATTCTTTGTACAGGCTTTAATGTGCCATGTTCTTTCAGACAGGTATTGGCATATTTGCAGTACAAATCTTGTCCATAAAAAGCTTTCATTTCTATTCAGAAGCATCAGATTGCCGTCACATAAAGCCCTCGACTATTCACTGTGAACTATTTAATATTTAAAAAATAAAATTAAGCACCCAAGAACACAGCCCTGAAAAGTATTTCAGCTTGGCAAAGCAGTGGTCCTCATTTTCCACCGTAATAGAGTGGGGAGAGAGGAAGCAGTCAAAGCCCACAAAGATCTACATCAGGCATAGGCAAACTCAGCCCTCCAGATGTTTTGGTACTACAACTCCCATCATCCCTAGTTAACCGGACCAGTGGTCAGGGATGATGGGAATTGTAGTCCCAAAACATCTGGAGGGCCGAGTCTGCCAATGCCTGATCTACATAGTACGGGATTCTATTTAGGGTTCCATGTTAGTTGAGGCCTTGATGGGAATAGCATCTTAAAGAAGAACTTGATCTGCCAGATCAATATGGCCCTATTTATTTTACATAATATGATGTTGTCAATTATCTTCATATAGTTTGTAACCTTAGCTTCATTTATAATTTATTTATTTTTAAACTCGGGTGTCCCGGAAATATTTTAAGTAGGAATGGACTGGGGTGGCATATTTTCAAAATATAAAATCTCAATTTTTAATGGAATACAGGATTATAATTTATAACATTCCCTTAATCCAGATGAGACAGAAGTGTTCTTAGCTAGGAAGACCAAGTAGATTCAGCCTCTCTTGGATGGGGCAGCGCTGCCCTTGAAAATCAGGTTAACAACAGTACTGCACCAATTGCAAGGAAAGATGGACTTGGCTGTGGTTACACATTGCCTTGGTTACATCACATGCCTTGTAGGTAGATTGCAGACCAGGACCAGGTTTTAGGATCATGTTACTTGATTATGGTGCTGGAAGAGACTCTTGAGAGTCCCATGGACTGCAAGAAGATAAAACCTATCCATTCTTAAGGAAATCAGCCCTGAGTGCTCACTGGAAGGACAGATCCTAAAGCTGAGACTCCAATACTTTGGCCACCTCATGAGAAGAAAAGACTCCCTGGAAAAGACCCAGATGTTGGGAAAGATTGAGGGCACAAGGAGAAGGGGACGACAGAGGACAAGATGGTTGGACAGTGTTCTCGAAGCTACCAACATGAGTCTGACCAAACTGCGGGAGGCAGTGGAACACAGGAGTGCCTGGCGTGCTCTGGTCCATGGGGTCACGAAGAGTCGGACACGACTGAACGACTACACAATAACAACAACAAACTCGATTATCAGTTGCACTGGCTGCTGGGCTTTACTTTTAGAGCTCTACATGCCCTTGGGATCAGGATGCCTACAGGACTGCCTCCTCCTATTTGATCCTACTTGTCCACTAAGGTCATCAGGAGAGCCTGAGATGCACTTAGCACAAGCACTTTTAAGGGCTGTCTTCATTGTAGTGTCTGCTCTCAGGAGAGCTGTTTTGACCATCTATGATGTAAACACCAGAAGCCCTTTTTGTTTTGTTTTGTTTTGTTTTTTAAGCTTTTTACTTCAGTCTTGGCTAACTTTCTTTGGTTGGTTCATTCACTTTTTGCTACAGATCTTGTGGTTTCCTGTATTTTTATCTGATGCTTATTTCTTGTGTTTTTATGTTGTAATATTAGCAGTTTTGAACTAGAAAGGGATTTTCCACAAGATGAAAGCACGGCTCTGATCCCATTAATTATCAGTCCCACCACCACCAGTTGATATAATTTGAATTTTACAAAACAAATAAAAAACAATTGCATGTTAGATGCAAAAACATAGTTTGGGAGTGAGTAATTTCTTAAAAGTTGACCTCCTTTTGACTAAAAGCAAAAACCTTTCTTCTCTTTCAACAGACTTTTCTTTTTGCTTATGATCATAAACGATAGTAATGACAAGCACATTGGTGTAATGATCCACATGACCTTTACTGTTTGGCTATGCATCATTTAACAAAAAAACATGTTTACTCCAAATGGAGAATCACAGGGGAGAATCACCTTTTCTGATATTTATTTTTTTTGTCCATGGAAGTGCTTATGAAAGTATTCTCATAGAAGCATACATGTGGAAAAGGTTATATCCGAACTGACTGTCTGCATAGCTATTTCTGAAAGGATACTAAAGCAGAGGCTAGCAGCAATTTGGTATTCTACACCTTTTGTGAGAAATGCATATGGGGGACCAATCGTAGTGCTACAGTTTCTTTGCAAATGTCTCTTACGTTAACTGGGTAAAAGAAAATGTACTTCACAATGGCAGGAGGCAAAACTAGGTGACCATGAGGTCTCTTCCAACACTATCATTCTCAGAAGATAGTACTGCTTACCAGTAGGGTGCTTGTGACCCAAAATGGTAGCTTCAGTTGCATGAACGTCATTCCAGTAAATGGACAAAACTGGGACTTGGGTCTGTCACTGACAGCCACCCACCTCCAAGGAAGTGATGAAACAGAAGCTAACCGTAAGATTTGACACCACATCTTTAACACCTTGAAAGTAGGGATCCAACGGTGGTCCTATAATATTATGGTATGCTATCATCTGATAAACACTGTGATTCCAAAACTTCAGCATAACATATGAAAACTGATGACAATGGGGAAACAAGTGCTCAAACGTAACTCTCTAAAGAAAAGTGTTTACGGTGGCCCTCATCCAAAAATAAATCAAAATATTATTAGACGTCTATTTCCCTGGTGGAGTATATTTAGAAAGGATGGCTGAGAACATGCTTCGTTGAATGTATCAATAATCTTCTCATACTTTATAACAACTGTGCACTGATTATTATTTTTAAGAGTTGGAATGCATAAATGAATGCAATTTTTAATTTTTAAGCAAACAAATACAGTGGTACCTTGGGTTAAGTACTTAATTCGTTCCGGAGGTCCGTTCTTAACCTGAAGCGTACTTAACCTGAAGCGTACTTAACCCGAGGTACCACTGTATGGTAAACTGCTCATATCTCATCATGTGCCTTTAATCCTATACCAAATGCTGTTTGGCACAACCTAGCATACATACATCAACAGCTAAGTGCAGCTGATGGGGGGGTGTTTTCAGAGACTTCATAGAAGAGTTTGGATCTGATATCCCGCTTTATCATTACCCGAAGGAGTCTCAAAGCGGCTAACAACCTCCTTTCCCTTCCTCCCCCACAACGAACACTCTGTGAGGTGAGTGGGGCTGAGAGACTTCAAAGAAGTGTGACTAGCCCAAGGTCACCCAGCAGCTGCATGTGGAGGAGCGGAGATATGAACCCGGTTCACCAGATTACGAGTCTACCGCTCTTAACCACTACACCACACTGGCTCCCATAGTGGTAAGATACACTAGCATTATTTGTGCAAAATTTCTGGCACACATGTCCATTGGTACACAGTTGTCCACAGTTAAACAGAATCCATAGATTTTTGAAGCACTACAAGGGAGCTACTGGGAAAGGGGACTGTATACTGTGAGTAATGATGCCTCTATCATACTGCCCTGGCCTCAGAAAAGCTATATTCTATATACAGCTAAGCAAATCTAATTTTGCAGTGGTTAGTACCTAATAGTCTACCATCTTGAACAGCCATATCTATGTCTGCAGCACAGACTTAAACTAATTTGCTTTGTTGTTTTTTGTTTTTGTTTTTTGATTGTGTGGCATAGTTAAGGCATTCATTGATCATAAGGCAGCAGTAGCGATACAAGCCAGTGATAAACATAATTATCTTGGAGGACTGCTGCATTAAACTAAATCAGGTATTCTGTGCCAAACACCAGCGAAATCTTTTAAGTTATGCCGAAAGAGAGATCTGTTTAGATTGTAAATAATTCAGCCCTCGTTATGATCTCGCAAATTTGCTATCCCACCATTCCATGTTTATGATTGACAATATTTTCAAAATATTAGAACATATGTTTTATAGATTTTTTTAACGTTAGCAATGAGAATCCTGCATTATAACAACTCATGCGAAAAAAAACAATTACATGAAAAGGGTTCGCCCTCTCCATTTATTGTTATTCTCATTAGAGAGATGAAGGCGTTTCAATTGTCAGACACAATCCCTCCAATAAATACCATTTGTGTCACCAAAATGGATTTATATCTCATTGGCATTATTTATTTATTTCTTAAATACTACGGTATATCAGAACTAGGGAATCTGTGGCCCACCTGTTAATACTGACCTACAACTTCCATCATCATGATAGCTGGGGCTTATGGGAGTCAAAGTCAAATATAATCCAAAAGGCTACAGATTTCCCACCCCTGTGCCATATGGACTATTCTGCCTGACTCATTTTGGTTTGTAGAGCAAATCCCCACTTTTTTAGAGGCAAATTTAAACACAGATTCATTTCGAGTCTAAAATGTACCTGAAAAATTCCATGAAAGAGAAGCCGTAGCCATGTTGCTCTGCAATTCCTGCACAAACAACATTTGCAGATGCTCCGATCAATGTCCCATTACCTGTAATTCAAAACAAAAACAAATTCCAGCTGATATCGAGGCTCTTTATCTTTTGGCTTTCCCACTCAATTAGATCAGCTAGCAGAGATGCAAAGGAGGGGGAAATCAATCATTTCACATGCACCTGAAAGGATATCACCTGAACAATAACCTCCCTGTCTATAAATAGCTGAAGGTTTTCAGAGGCAGACCTGTCTTTGTCCTCAATGGAGAGAGAGAGAGGGAGAGAGAGGTGTTGTCAAAATGACACCTTCTGCAAATATTCTGAGAAACTTGCTGATTACTTGTTTCAAACACAAAAACGTATGAGTAAGATAAAATGAAAGTGGGAATAGGAAGCATAGGAGGGGGGTACACATCTCTGCTGATAGCAAGTTGGGCTATTGATTGAAGGAATAATGAAAATTTATGGGTTGTTCCTTCCCTCTCCCACCCCCCACCCCCCAAAATGCATGCAAGAAAAATAAAATAAGGTGCTTGTTTTTAAAATGTGTCTTTTACACTGGAGTACAAACAATTAGTTGCCTAAAGTACCACGAGTTCTGAGGCCGTATGCAGAGAAATCAGATCCTCTTCAAGGAGGGTACGCGTTGCGCTCGGGCCCCCAGACATCTCCCACCTCCTGGTGTGGGCAGAGCTATGCCCTGCTCCACTCTGGTTGGTCATTTCACGGTCACTTGGTCCCTAAAGCCAATGGCTTGGCTTGGGGGCGGCTGCGAAACATTACTTAATCCCTGCGGGGTTTGCTGGACCTCTTTGCCTTCGCGCAGCGGATCACCCGCCCACCCCACCTTTATCTGGTGCATTGGCCTTGCTATGGACGTTGTTGGTCGCCTGTTTTGCAATGGGGACCTGGTAGGAATTTTTCCATCTGGCAGATTGGCAGAGTCATTTGGTTTTCGCCTACTGCGTAGCAATCGTCACAACTTTGTAAGGTTTGGTGGTTAGGCATTAGATCAGCAATCACCTGCTATATTACCACATCCCCACACATCTGATTCTATTGTGAAGGTGATAATTATTATTACTACTACTACTACTACTACTATTATTATTACTATTGTTGTTGTTGTTGTTATTTCTAAAAGCTACTTTGGGGAGAAATGCAAATAAATAGAAGCCCTGACTTTTTCCTTAAATCAAAAGCTGCTGTAAGGAGTAACTTTAAGAAGTAACAACAAAAGATAGGAATACTTTTCCCCACAGACTCCCCCCCCCCATTCAAACCTACCACATTGCTGCTTGGGCATTTTAGGAGACCAAACACCACAAAAATCGTGGAGATTGTGCCAGTGCCTCCATCATTTCCAAACTGGTGAAAGACTACAGTCATCCACCTCTGAACTTCCAGATGAGCTATGTCATTCGTTCATTGCTGTCTGAACAGGCTGCTTTTGATTTAGTTTAAGGGAGCACTGGAACGAAATCTGAAATAAGGGCCTTTGCCATGATCTTGACAAGAGCAGGGAAGGCTTGGGCCAGAAACTAGCAATTTGTGACATGAAATGAAGGGCAGCTAGAGCATCTCATCTTGCAAAGAAATTGTGACTGGAACACTGAGATCAGCAAGAGGTTAGCGCCATGGCAGCTGTGCTTGTGAAAAGTCTGTGACAGTTTGAGAATAGCACTAATCCCAGTAGTAATTGAAAAACTATTACATCCAATTTGGTTTCCCTACTCTGTCGCCTCTGGACAGAATTTGAACATTATTCTCTTGCAAGCTGGAAAAAGCTGAAGTCTCGATAGGCCTCTGCAATGGGGACTAAAATAAAGTGGGGTGGGGTAAACTCATTCAGCTTCCCCTACTTTTCCCTGTGGCAAGCATCTCTGAGCTACAATAAGACTGAAAAGGCGAATGAAAGCATGCAGGAGCTGGGGGTAAGGTTAAAATGAGGTAGCAGCAAAAATGAGGGTCCCAAAGTTGAGATGGACATGATGTGAAAGTTGGCCCAAAACCAAATGAGAAAGGAAATTTAAGCTGACAAACATTCACCCACACAGCTTTAACACCATCTTCATGCTCACATTTACATATGAATTCTAGCAATTTGGCAGGGAATTTGCTAACATGAAATATTTTCCTAATCCTTCACGGTGACTGTACACTTGACATGTTTCATTTGCGGTCTCACTATTATTCTATCTTCATCTGGTTTCCAGTTGCTATCCATTGTGATATCCACCAGTCCATTATGGATGGATGCTTTTTCATCATCTCTTTCCTGCTCTCATTTTTAAAATCTGAAAATCTGTGTTATATAAATGACAGCACATTCTGGCATCTTACCACTATCAGGATTTATTGATGCCAAGTATCACTTGGCTTTGACTGGACACAAATTCCATCTCTGCTCTCTTACAGTGTTCCTCTTTTCAAAAGCACCTTAATGTATCAGAAGATAGCCAGGCATGGCTATGTACATACTAACAGCAGCAACACTTTCTTATCGTTGCATCAATAGCTGGCAATACTTGGTGCAATAGGCCAAAGCCATGGGTAGTCAAACTTGAATTCAGACCTGATGTGCACAGTGCTGTTTTTCTAGAAAAAGAGGTGCTGTAACTCACTATGAATGCCTCCGTTGTTCTCTTAGAATGGCAATGGCACCCACCTGAGAGGTACCAGAACTGAGTTTCAGTGAGTTCCAGATGAAAAAAAGTCCTGGATGTACATATTCTCTAACCCAGGGCCCCAGAAGTCAATTAGGAGAGTTGCAGATGGAGAGGACAGAGCTTCCCCTGTAGATTGAATAATGGCTGTAGAACTGTGTTGTAATACACAGTTACTGACCCACACTTGCATACATGAAAATGTTAACCAGAGTGGGGAATGGAGCTTAGCAGGTTTCCTTCTCTCTGTGCTTCCAGGAACAAGCAAGGAGCTATGCGGCCATTGGCTTCCAGCTACAAGAGAAACCAAGCAAACAAAATCTCTCCAAAAGAGAAACCTAAAGATTGCATGAACCTTTTGGTAAGGAAGCCAAGTTATTTTCCTTTTAAAGTCATTTGGCAGTAAAATAAAGAGGGGGGAAATGCCCCAGATAGGTTCTAAAATATTTATCTCAGGTATCAATGGCCAGAGTAAAAACATGCATCTTCAGCATACACTGAAAATCACATAATGAAGTTACTAGACACATCAGAAAAATTCACCAACTCTAGGGGCTGACACAGAGGATTCTAGATAGTTCTAGATAGAATCCCAGCCACTAATCTGGTTGCTGCCAGTTTATGGGCCAGTAGTTTCCAAGAAATCTTCAAGGGCAGCCCCACATTCTGTTCTAGAAAGAAAACAATGTGGCAGAGCAAAATACTGAAGCTTGTTCAAAGCACAGCTGGCTGAGTATTACAAATATTCAAAGCTTGCAGACTAGATCCCAGATGCACTATGGCCTTCAAAGCAGGTAACAGGTTGGCTAAACTGGAAGCAAATTATTGTTGAGATGATGAACATTCTTGAGGTGGAGAGGCAACGACAAGGTTATACCTCGAACTGAAAGAATAACTGATAGGTAGAAAGGATGGACATGAAATGAGGACCAAATTAAATTTTAAAACATGGGCAGAACACCATTAGGTAAATGGGAGTACCTTGAAAAATGGATGAGAAAGCACAGATGCAAACAAGGAATCCTTATATTCAGATGGTAGGGGAGTGTTGTTAGACAGAAGCAGCAAACAAGTAAGAGAGGTTTGAAGAGTTTTACTGAATAGGCACCAGCCAAGCACTGGACCATGAACTTTCATTTTTAGGCAAAAATTGAGAACACAGGAAGAGCAAGATAGGTTACAAAAAGAGACTTGTGATGTTAGCTTAAGTACCACTACAGAAACAGGGAGCGAGGCAGTCAGTGCAAACACAGATCCTTTGATGGATCTTTTATTGGCAGGATTTAAGCAGGCACAGAGAATCTAGAAAGAAAGCCAGATTTTTCAAATATATATATTTGAAAAAACCAAGACGAACTGGTTGATATGAGCCTGGGAACAGAGTGTAATGCTGACATCAACAAAATTATTTCCTTATTCTGTGAATAAATATGCAAAATATGTATTATATCTCTGTAGCTGTGAAATATAGCAAAATTCGTAAAAGCAATTGCCAACTCTGCCGCAAGTATTTCATTCTCACTTCCCTGTGGGATGGAAAATCCAGGACAGACTTTTCAGCAACCTTTCAAATGCACTGGAAACTTAATGGCTTTGGGGAAAACATAGGGAGATTTTTGCAAGAACAAGAACTGGTCCAGATATTTATTCCATGGACGAGGCCACATTGTTGACCACTTTATTAATGGAGGGACATTTTGTTTATGAAGGCAACTATTTCACATTTAGCGCCCGACACATTTAATGTATGCCTCCCTGAGGAGTAAACTCACTTCTGGAATGCAGCTGCCTGTTTGGCACAAGTGCTAGAAAAATGAGCCCAGAGAGAATCTGTTTTTCCATCAACATTTACACAAAGTAGGACTAGGCATGGAGGAAATAATAATAATAATAATAATAATAATAATAATAATAATAATAATAATAATAGAATACGCAAGTGCCCAACCTCCTGGTGTGATAATGCACAGGCACTGACTGAGGTGTCAGGAGATGGATGCTGTGAGGAAAACAGTTAGCAGGGACTGACTAAGCAGAGCTGAGAGGAAGGGAATCTTTAAAATGGCTGCTCAGATCTGCTTACTTACCTATAACAGTGTAGGCAAAAAAGTTATGAAGCAAACAAAGGTACAGGAGAAAAGAACACATAGTACATACATATTTATACCACTAAACTAATATCACTAGATAACTATTTAGAATATACTGTATATTTTATGGTATGCTGCCACCATATAATATCTCTGCTCAGAAATCTTCACTGGTTGGCGGCCAGTTTGTTTTCAGGACAAGTTCAAGGTGGTTATTATTAATTGGGACCAGTTTACTTGTGAGATCACCTTACCCCAACCACACTGATTTGCAGAACTTATTCCACAGTTGTAAGAAATCAATATTTTACTGTTGCATCAGTTAAACTTTGGAACGCCTTGCCTATTGACATTAGACAGGCACCTTAGCTCAAAACAATTTTTTGTAGGCAAGCCTATCCTGACATGTAGAATGCTGACATGTGTTTTTGCTTACTGCTTATTTTAATTATCTTTTGAATGTTTTTAAATGCCCATTTTCAACTGTTTTAGTTGATTGTTTTAATGCTTATTTTGTAAACTGCTTAGAGGTTTTATTACAATCAGGTGGCATGTAAATGTAAAATAAATAAATCCACTTTCAACAGATTCCTCCAACATCTCTACAGTGAACTCTGAAGAAAGAATATTTAAGTGAAAATTGGTGGTCATATTTCATTTCAAATGAATGAGTGGTGAATGAAACATTGAGTGAGATGTTGCTCTTTTGTATTGGGGGGAAGGGACAAAATAATTCAAAAACATTTCAGAATGCGTTATTAAACTCACTCAACATAATAGTAATTATTCTTTCTTCTAGTCAGCTCACTGTTTTACTTCTTACTTGGAGAGAGGCAGGGGGGAAAGCTGCTTATGTGTTTTGTCCTAGCAAGTTTTTCTGTTCTAACTTATTCATAGCCAATATTCATGGAATATGAAAGAGAATAATCAGCATGAAGATGAATTAAAAAGCAACCAGATGGCTCTTCTATATTGTTCTTCTAAATTGCAAATGAACTCAAACCCACAACGCTCCTTTTGTGGGATTGCTCGAATAACAAAGTCAGGCAGAATAAAAATCCACTCACTCTAAAGCTCTGGCCCAGCAAGCAGTGAGATCCTACAAACCAAACAGGTCAAAAGCTTTTGGCAGGTTTAAGTTTAATTCGAAAAATTACACCCTTCCTTGTTCAGGGTTTATTCAATTGGCCTCTGGGGATAAGTCACAGCTTCATAGGGAAATGCTTGGTGGAAATGGCTGCTTAACGGGGTGGGTGGCTGTTGCGGCCCGGTGCAGTGGTTTCCAGTTTGCCCAGAAGCAATGCTAGGGTCAGGCGGGCAGCAGTTGGGGAATCTATGTGCTGGCTGCTCTGATTGGCAGGCTTTTCTGCTGGCTCACTTTTGAATTATGGGCCAATCCAGGCCAAGGTGAGTGGGTGGGACTTCGGAGCAGACTGGAGAAGAGCAGGCCTCACTCTGGTTAACGCCCAGCGGATAAAGGTTGGCTGTGCCCAACCTCAGAAATCACAGACAGCCCATACCTGTCCCATACCACAGTCTCAATCTGACTCATTGCTCCTCTTTTGTTTTGTTTTGTCAAAGAAAGAAGCATTCACAATGGAGGTGGCATTTTCCAAAGAACTCTGTGTCCATCATATCCACACAGGGTGATATCCAACTAACATGTTATTTCAATGCAAGGATTTACACTTGTGCAATGGAACTCAACTTCCCCCTGCCACGTGTTCCCTAAATCTGTTCTAAAAGTTCACCCAACCCTCCAGAGCAAATCTGAGGAGAACACAGGCTGCGTGCAGGGGGAAATTTCCATTGTGCTAGTGGAAATAGCTTTAGAAATGTTTCTGAGCATGGTACATTTCTCCCACCTCTTTGTATCCCATTGTTTTGAATGTGAGGGGAAATGTAAACAAACAAACCAGGAAACATACAAACACACGCTCATCCTTCCACCCCTCCTTCTCCCAGGCTACCTCAAGTCCATCAGGATGTGGGATAAGACAGTAGAATCACCTCTGTACAGGATCACAGCCTGACATCAAAGCTTACCTCCAAGACAGGCACCCATAGCCAGTGAAAAGATTAGGGGCTTCACAGGTAGGTTAACATCGGGATCCTGACTGAGGTCGAGAAGTACAGGAATCTGTAGGCAATAAGTGGAAAATATTGATTAAAATGTTCCATATTAATGGAATATTTAACAAATGGCTTACTACTCCACTCTATATAGTTGTATTTTACTTGTTTTGTCCTTATTGGTATTGTATTTTAAATTGTTACGATTTGCCCTGAGATCACATGATGATGGCAAGGGATTTAAATTATATACATTAAATAAAAAATATTATTACACATCGATCACAACTAATGGCCAATTACAGCACAATCAAGTACGGTACTGTAGAGGTGAGTTGTACCAGAATGAGCTTGGTGTCTAACTTTTTATTCCTACACACACACATATATATAGTATATATATGATGGTGAACATTCAAGGAAAAATCATGGTAGGCTTCTTTTACGGAAATTCTGGGAGGATCCCAAATGCGAATGAATGTTCTCCCTGGTCCAAATGCTAACAAAACACCATAACTTGGACAAAGGCTATGTTTGAATCCTTGATCCTGACAGGAAAGTGGGGAACATTTTGTCCTATGGTTAGTATTTTTTCATGGACTGAGCATTTAAGCGGTGGAGCAAGCCGATCGGGCATCTGGGGCGGCGTGAGTGCCCTGTGCCCAGGGGTGGGGCCAGCCATCTGTGGGGCAGGGCCAGCCGGGGCAGGATGTTCCACAGGGCCTCCGAGGAGTCTGCCTGCTTCCTCCCACTCACCCGCCCTACAGCTGGGGGGAGGCAGTGGGCAGATCGTTTGGGGCAGTGCAGAGCCTGCAGGCGCCCAAGCCACTGCGTCACTGCCAGGAGAGACTCATGGCTCGAGCGCACTGCAGGCCCCGTGGTGAGAGCCACTGGGCATTTTGTCACCCCCCTCACTGGTGACACCCGGGGTGGCCCGCCCCCACCACACTCCCCTTCCTCCGCCCCTAAGACCAGTAGTCCCTCAGCAAATACTAGCACAAAAGAGACTGCACTCAAAAGAAGGGCTCCTCGTGTAGACTCAGGTTTAACATTTGAGTAGAAAGCAAGCAGGACATCCTATCATGGCTACGGTATATGAGGAAGACAGTCCAAATTAGGGTCTGCACTGGAGGATAAAGCTGTTGGAAGTGCAACATTGGGGATCATGGATGCTTCCTGTTTAGTAGAAAATCACAGGAAATGCCCTAGGAATGCTATATGCCTCCTGCCCATTGATGACAGGGTATATACCAGTGATGGCTAACCTTGATACTCCAGATGTTTTGGAACTACAACTCCCATCATCCCTAGCTAACAGGACCAGTGGTCAGAGATGATGGGAGTTGTAGTCCCAAAACATCTGGAGTGTCAAGGTTAGCCATCACTGGTATATACAATGACTGGGCCTACACAATGGGGAGGAGGAAGAAAACTAATTTACAATGGCCATTCTGTTTTCTAATTTGTTCTCTCTCTCTCTCTCTCCATGTGTCTTTTTGTTTATAGCTTGCTCTTGGAAGACTTTCCGTATCAGTTGATCAATCTCTGTTTATCTGAAAAATTGATTTTCTCTGAGGCACTAGGCTTAGGGTCCTTAAGGCTGGCTGCTCTAACTACGTATCCAACACTGCAATTATGTGCCTGATTTCTCAATGCGATGCTAGTTGCTGTTAGCCTTTAATCCCTCTCCTTCTGCAAGCAACTGAAGCAGCACTGTTCAAATTCTGCATTATGAAGTTATAGCTGCCCGGTATAAGGTTTAGAGCCTTTCCAGCTTAAAAAAAATACAGTGGGAAATATCAGAAAATATTCATTAAATTGAAAGCACATATTGTGGGATTTATGATGTTTATCCTAGTTTAAAATGCCAACTGTAAACCTGTGAACAGGTTTACTGTAAAACTGTAAACAGAAAAGGCAGCTTTATCAAGAAGAATTGAATGTGGCTATGTTCATATTAGAACATAATCTGATTAATCATATTAGAATCATATTAGTTCTGATTTGGTGCTGAAGGAATCACTAGATAGATCTTTCCACTGCAAAAAGCTCTTAATTCATTACTGGTACTGGATACTAAAACCAACTGGGTTACCAATAAAAGATCCAACAGTTGCTTCAACTATATCCATGGAAATGTTTAAAAGAGGCAGTGGGCATAATCCAAGTATTGGTTTATGATTTCCGCTGTAGCCATGACCCTCAAATGCAGCAGCATCCTTCTTTCCCTACACACTGGAAGGCATCATATGTTAGCCGGGTTTGCAATAGCAACCTCATTCCTTTAAGTGGCAATATAGGAATAATATCATGTTTCTTTCATTTGACTTTTGTATCCCACCTGGCATGTTTACCATCTCCAACACTAGATTGTCCCTTTGTGGCATAGGCATGTCTTAAATAAATCTTGAATAGGTGTAGCCATCGATTTCCTCATTTTGACTTTATACTGCTTTTCCTTTATATTTACAACAATCTTTATGCTTTGCTTATCTGTCATTCCCTGACTGATGCAGTGCTTCAGGTAGGTAATTTTAGACTCTGAACTTCATGGTCCTGGGGACTTCATGGTCTTATGGGACCCTCTGTGTTAGTAGGCTGTGTGTATTACTTCATATACGGTACTTCAAAACGTGGCAGGCCACCCTGGTTGCATCTGGGGGTGCTACTGCTCATCCTGCAAAATGAGGTCCTGGACTTCTGCTCCCAAATCCTTCCCTAACAGCACCACTGCTTTGATGTGCTCTGAAAAACTGGTGATGATCGGAGTGATGGTTCTCCTAATTCTAATTCACCATGTTGTTGTTTTAACCAAACTTGCATTGCAATGGACATTGACCCTGAAAAAGTTTTTGCTCCATTTCCACCATGTTTTTAATCAATCTTTCAAAAAACCACTTGAGCTGTATCCAACCACATTGCTCAGCTGACAATAAGGTTTCCACCAGCAGAATGGGGAAGGAAGCAATTTTCAGCAATTCTTGTTGCCCTCCACTTTGTCTGAAATCTGTTCCAAAACAAATTTAGGGTATGGGGAGGTTGCAAGGGGAAGGAAGATTCATTGAAAATTGCTCTCTTCCCTGTTCTGGAGCCTTTCCAGCTGAGGGACACCATTGGATGCAACACCTTATTTCTTCATTTTCTCCATTATGTTTCAAATTTGGAATATCTGTTTCTTGTTATTTTTGAATGACACTGTCGCACTGACGCTGGAATTTCTGACCTTTAGCCCAAGGTTAAAAGAGCATAATTAAAAGTACTGGAAGTCTGCAGGTGAAATTGTATGGTGTGGGATGCAGTTTTTCAAGGTAGTCAAGAAAGGAAAGACACTAAGCTTGCATCACAAACACTTTTCTTTTTATTGTACCCTAACTTTTAAATCTGGCGTCCCAAAGCATTATCAAAAGGCAACAAAGGAACAGGCTTTTGTAAACTGATATTTGTGAGGACTGGAAGGAAACCTTCACTGGCCCAGGAATACACTACTGTTTTTGTACTTCTCTCCCCTCCGGCCCCTTAACAGAAGAAAATGCAACTTACCATTGTAGCAGTAAATGGAATATTATCAATGAGGGATGATGCCAGGGCAGAGACCCAGAGTACTAAAATGATTGCAACTGTCAAGCGTTGGTCTTCAGGCACCACCTGGTATTAGAAGGAAAGAAAGAAAGAAAGAAAGAAAGAAAGAAAGAAAGAAAGAAAGAAAGAAAGATAGAAATTTAGAGTCCCCTTTGCCCTGAAAGCTATTATTTTGTGACCAAAATTGCCACATTGGTTTCTCTTTTTTAACTAAAGCCAAAATTGTGCAGATTTCCCACATAAATCAACCCCAGTTCTTAAAACAGATGTGACCTCCAAGTGCATAACAAAGTAAAAACAGTATAATAATTGTCTGACTAAATTACCTCCTCTGGAGAGAGGGGGAAATTCCAGCTTGTAAATGGAGTTTTTCTTCTTCTCTTGCCAGGGGTAGTGACTTAGATTTAAAGGGCTCAAGGAAGGACTTTGAATTCAAGAGACATCTTCTAGTCCCTTCAGCTGCACCAGGAAGTTCCTGGTGGACCCAGACAATTCCTGTTGATTATCAAGGCTGGTCTCTGAAGCCCCAACAGGCAGGTGATGCTGGATGTGTTGGGCTCTCTTCAAGCACCAACAATCAGCTCATCATCAGTGCTTGCACAGAGCCCTGCACTGCACTTTGAAGACCCAACAATCAGCTGATAGGCCTTCAAAGTGCCTTAACAAGGGGAGTTGCAGGTGCCACCTTCTTCTTCTTCTTTGGCAATCACTCGTAGCCAAGTAAGATTGTTTTCCATAAACACGGTTTTAACAATGAGCCCATAAGTGACTGTGGAGGCCAATTCTGGATCCACACGTCCTTCCACAGTGGGGACATTGGTTTCTGGGTGGGAGTTTATTACGGTGTGGATTTGCCAAGCGTGCCTTCCTCTTAGCACGTTTCTCCCTTGCGTCCTGAGTTCGAGTGTCTTCAAAACCCATGATACCTTTGGTAAAAGCTGTTCTCCAACTGGAGCACTTGCAGGCCAGTGTTTCCCAGTTGTCAGTGTTTATACTAAATTTTTTAGACTGGCCTTGAGACAGGCTTTAAACCTCTTTTGTTGACCACCAGCATTACGCTTTCCATTTTTAAGTTCAGAATAGAGTAGTTGCTTTGGAAGATGATCATCAGGCATTCGCAGAACATGACCAGACCAACGAAGCTGATGTTGAAGAATCATTGCTTCAACACTGGTGATCTTTGCTTCTTCCAGTACACTGATATTAGTTCGCCTTTCTTCCCAAGTGATGTGTAAAATTTTTTGGAGACACTGTTGATGGAATCTTTCGAGGAGTTGGAGATGGTGTTTATAAGTGGCACCACGCAGGTGCCACCGCAACTTTAACAGCCACACACCTGAAGGCAGTTGGGTATGGTGTGGCCCTAATGGCCTCGTGGGCCATACAGGGAGTCATAGCAGGCCTAATGAAGCCTGTAGGTCTGAAGTTCCCCACCTCTGATCAAGGTCTTAACAGCTCTCCCTAAGTGAGCTCCTGTTTCAGGGAAGGGGGAGCAGCCTCAAGTCTTCCACCTTGCTGTTGTGCAGACATTTCCTTCTGGGCTCCATCTACAGCACCAAAAAGATGGAGAGGAAAAGGTCTGTAAAGGTTGATGCCTCTCCTTGCTCTCTCACTCTCTCTTGAAGAGGGCAGGTTATCAGACAGCAAAGCAAGGAGCAGAAGGGACGTATTTGGGTTTTCAAAGGACAGGTGCCCTCTGAGTTGTGGCACAGGATGCATTGGATTCCCAACAGTGCAGACTCCTGACATTGGCTCTCTGCACAATTGCACTAATAGTCTCCTAGTGCTAAATACCACTAATGTCATCTGTGATGGGAAACAGTCTGTATCTCTTTGTAATGAGCTTGCTTTACACCACATATCCAAAAGGGGGAAATTGATTATTTCACTGCTGAAGTGTTCATAATTTTGTTACATCCAGGGTCAGATGGGAGAAATGTAACACATAAAAGAGCCCAAGGCGTCCTCTTTGTATCCTTGACATCAGAATGTACACTGTAGTTTAATAATATAATACTTTGTATATATGCAACAAAGAGGTTTCTCCATTTCTGCATGGTAAGGTGTTATTATAAATGGTACCTTTATTAATAAAGCTGTCTGTTCTCCAATGTATTCTATTAAATGAAGGTGAGCCAAAGCCTAGATGCAGGGAGGAAAAATCAACATTTATAAAATGCACACTTTAAATGTTTATGTAAAATAGCCCTTAGTATTGCCGTTTTGGTGGCTCACTCCTCCCTTCAAAACAGATAATCTACCAATAAGCAAGGAAATATTTGATCCACTAACTTTTATTACAATTCTTACCAAGAGAAGTTAGTTCAATTAAACTTTCATTGAACAAACTTCTCATGGTAAGAATTATACTAAACGTTGGTTACTTAATTATTAAGTTAACTATCAATTATTAATATAATTATTAAAGCTATAACTTTGCCTATTTTGTCCCTCAAAATAACTGTGATGGTCCACATTTACCTTGTCCCTTAACTGAGCCAGAAATCACCAATAAGCTTTTCAGATTAGCCAAAATAGGGTCCTATTCTGGCCAGTTTAAGAGGAATCCATGAGGCACTATGCCACACCTTATAGGCACTGACCTTCAATTGCACTCAACCAGTAGCAGTTGGCAGGTGCTGTCAATAGGCAAATATTATGGGTAACTGGATCAGGTTCTGCAGAACCAGGGAGAGCTCCCCAGAGTCTGAAAGTTCTGAGGTTCTCCTCCCAGCTTCAGAGTCAGTTACCTCGTCAACAACTTCAGAGAAGTTTTCAGAGTTCTGGCTCAGTTTCCAGATCCAGTAAACAGAAAGGCCATAGAACCTTCAGGACAAATAGCCCTGGCTTAGGGTCATCAGCATATGAAGTTCCACTAACAAAAGGATGGGCTTGGTCATATTAAATCATGTTAAATGTGCACTTAAGAGCCCCTGAATAATGGGGGGCGCCTGCCTTTCTTTTGTTTTCATCTCTTTGGGCAGGTCCACCTCAGTGTGGGCAAAATTCACAGCAAGAACCTGGAAGCTGCAGCTATGATTATGTGATGAAGTTGTTGATTTGGCATAACCTAGGAAGTTAGAAACTTTAGAACAGCAAAAAAACAAATTGTTACCTACATTGCTATATATCAGCCTAAAATGTAGCATAACTAGCAGAGTTGAAGAGATTAGTACTCCTAGCAGAAAATACACTGATTTGTACTTGTTGCTCTGGAAACCACATTTAATCAAAAGGCAATAATGCAGACATTTTATTCCCATTTGAAGCAATACTTCAAAGTTTAAAAATCACATCTCTTCTTCTAGGAACACTGTTTGAAATCTAATCACCGGGGAGTCGCGTAAAGTTCCACCTTTGAAAATAACCCAGGCAGTCCCACCTGACCAAATCCATTCATATACCAGGAAGAACCATGAGCAGATTTGTATTCCTATCCAAGGACTCTGGGAGATTATGTTCTTTCTTTATTATTATTATTATTATTATTATTATTATTATTATTATTATTTGGCTTTTAGGGGGCTTTTCCCCATTTCTTGTTAATATAGTTTGGTGGGAGGGTTCCCACTCCTTGCTAAAACTAATAAGAACATGGATTTCCAGGATAGAGATCGTTATAATGTCTTCATGCGGTCTGTGCTTTTTAGGAGATACTCCAAAAGATGACCTGCATTCTAAAGTAAATTTCTGGGACCTCTACATAGCCCTTTCTGTTCCAGTATTTTTGTTATGCACAAGTGGTTTCAGACATCATAGTTGTTTCAAGTGTTCCCAGTTGTGTAGCTCAGCAGTTGTGCCAAAGCCTTAGGTTCAAAGCTTTCACATCTGTAAAGGTAGCTAGTGGTCTGTAGCAAAAAAGAATATAACTACTTTTTGGAATTAGTATTTGAAATGCAGACCCTCACAAATCTCAAATATCATCCTCTTCTAAACAAAAGAACTTTCCACATCCCTCAAGACAGCTCCATCAACTTGAAACATTCTATTACTGACTCTTCTTTCATCCTCAGTCAGATTGTTCTTTACCATTATTTGATATCTCAGGCACCCAAACAATGGTGTTTTGAATGTCTGTTTGTTTTTTAAGGGGGTTGTCCATTTTGAATACAGTGCCGTGAATCTGCTGCAATAACATGCACCCAGTGTTTCCAGGCAGCCCTGTAGTGGGACGTTTTTAACGACTGATGTTTTATTATGTTTTAAGATATGCTGTAAGCTGCCCAGAGTAGCTAAGGAAACCCAGCCAGATGGGTGGGGTATCATCATCATCATCAGGCATTCAATACAAATTAACATGGATGCTCTTTCCAGCTGTTGCCTATGTTGGAAATAACAGCAGAATCATGCTTTAGACCAGTGATGGCTAACCTTGACACTCCAGATGTTTTGGGACTACAACTCCCATCATCCCTGACCACTGATCCTGTTAGCTAGGGATGATGGGAGTTGTAGTTCCAAAACATCTGGAGTGTCAAGGTTAGCCATCACTGCTTTAGACTTTATATGGCAGACTGGGTTCACAGATGTTTCTATGGTATGTGTCCACCACGTCTATGGTTATAATAATAATAATAATAATAATTTATTATTTATACCCCACCCATCTGGCCGAGCCTCCCCAGCCACTCTGGGCGGCTTCCAATCAAATATTAAAATGATACAGCATTAAATATTAAAATTTAATATTAAAAACTTCCCTAAACATCTCCTGTTTATAGAATCATGGGTACATGTTTACTGCAGCAAATACAGGTGGAACAGTAGCACACCCAAGCCACCACCTAAATGTGAATCAGAAAGTGCATCCTCCTCAGGTTTCTAAGACACAGTGCACATTCAACTGTCTGCTTGTTTCAAGCATTAACTGCTCTATTGGGTAAACCAAAAGCACATAAAATAAAGAGCAAACATCATGTTTGCAGTGACATAAAAGACAGAAGGAGTATATAGTACACATGCCTCTGACAGAACCACCAAAATAACCTTAATTCCCAGTAGCTCAAACCTGTTGAACTTTCTTCCTCTGTTTCAAGGGATGAATACTCCAGTGAGGAATGGCATTGAAAACACCACCACAAGCCACAACTGAGTGACATAAGCAGTCAGACCTACAGAGAATGTCTGCCCCCCCCCAAAAAAAAAAACCAGCTAGAAGCTATTAGTGTCGCTTAGCTGGTAATATAGACTCTCAAGGTTCCATCTTCAAAATTCCTAGATAAAAATTTGGGTTGATGGTCATATCCACATTCAAGGATGATTCAAGAACAATGGATGAAAGCACTCTAAATTGGCTTTCTCATGCTGTCACCCCCTGCAAGAATAAGATGCAGTAGCATCTCTCTAGTCTTTTATCTTTGAATGGGGTGGGGTGCAGCTGAATTTGTTTTTATATATCTCTCTCTTACTTGTCAATTTTAGGTTGTTTTATACTTGTTTTTAATACTAGTTTTTCGAGTTTGTTTTTGTAAGTCACTTTGAGTTTCATTTCAAAACACTGAATTGGGTCCTGAATAAGATTTCTGGGGGAAGCACACAGCCCTAATATACTCCATCTGCTGGAGTTGTATAGGCACACATACTGATTCCGTCTTCTTGAACCAGCTTATTTCTCAAGGGTAGATCTAGACACTGCAAGGAAAATACTGAATTCGCAGCCCTGTGCTGCTCTCCTAACACCAGTCTAGGTACTCAATGACTCTTAAAGGTGAAAATCAGCAAAGTGGTTAACTGCTCCCCCTGAAAAATGCTTCCCCCTTGCCGGTTTTAATTAATTTTTTTCCCATTGGAGACATAGGAATGGAACACTGGCAAGCACAGGAAAAGTTTCTATTTCTACTAAACATCTATAGCCTGCATTGTCTCTGAGCTCTGTTTCACAAGCTGGCTATATGATTGTGCAAATAATATTTACTGAAACTGGTAAATCTACTGTGAAGAAATTGCTCTTTCAAGCCTGAACAGACATTATGATCATCCTGCAGATGACACTAAAGGGTATAGACTCCTTTTAAGGGTCACCATCCTTTTATCAGGAGACAGTGATATGCTGCAAACTCCTTTATGCCGCAACTGGATGTGTGGTCTTCAGAACGACATACGCAGCTGCAGCCAATTCAGACTTCTCTAGTCACTTCAGTGGAGATGACAGTTCCACATGCACAACAAATATGGAGTTTGCCCTTCTGTTTCAACAAGGAATCTTGCATATGTTTTGTGTGTACATCAGAGCTACTACACTTGCTAAGGTGTCTCTCTCTCTCTCTCTCTCTCTCTCTCTCTCTCTCTCTCTCTCACACACACACACACACACACACACACGAGGTATGCACTGAGCACAGTTCTATTCAGGCCCCGTTTCAGCATTTGGGGAAACAAAATGGTCCTTTGGTCCATGCATCCATACAGTAGAAACATGAGTGAACATGACACATAGGCCCTGGATAACAAACAGCTGAGGCCACTTGGAAAAGATGTAGCCTCTGTCTCAGTCTGTCCTAACTATCCTCCTCTACTTTCTCCATGAAAACAGTGCACTGTGGTTAAGCAAACATGTTGCAGTAAAGCACATGCTGGCACTCAGTGACAAAGATTCTGGCGTTTGTACAATGTGTCCCTCCATACACCTTCCTCCCTTCCTGAAAGGTATTCACAACATGGTTTCTCTCGGGTTCTTAAAACCCAGATTCTATGGCACCAAGAAAGAGAACAAAGATAAATATGCAGGTGAAGGCTTCCTTGTTTCTCAGTGGCTTCCACTGAATTCAAAGTCAATGGGATGCAATCTGGCACACAGGTGGCAGAGGGAGGAAACCTATCCCAGACACTTGATTTACCAGAAGCAAAGAAAGCCTTAGCCCTACCTTAGTGGATCCCTGACCAGGGGCGGAGGAAGGGGGTGCGGGGGGGGTCCGCCCCGGGTGTCACCACTGAGGGGAGTGACAATATGGTGGGTGGCACTCACCGCGGGGCAGTAGCGCGCCCGAACCACAAGTCTCTCCTGGGAGTGACGCGGTGGCTTGGGTGCCCACAGACTCTGCGCTGCCCCAAACGGTCCGCCCACTGCCTCCCCCCAGCTGTAGGGCAGCTGAGTGGGAGGAGGCAGGCAGACTCCTCGGAGGCCCCACAGAGCGTCCTGCACTGCCCGTGGGTGGCTGGCCCCGCCCTTGGGCGCAGGGTACACACACCACCCCAGGCTCCCAATCGGCTTGCTCTGCCGCTGTCCCTGACTGCATCCGTTTACTCTCTACAGTATAAATAAATGGCTGGTATTTCACTTCTGATGAATAATGAGGCGCACATGGCAATCTGCAATATACAAACCCTCTGCCCACACATGTTCCACTTGTGATAACAATGGGCATTTAAGTAGCATATACAACGGAATCTAGAAACTCATATTAACAAAAGAGACCTGTAGCATTCATGTCTCTGTCATTTCAAAGCAATGGATTTATCAGAAGCAGCAAAAGCAAAGCCTTGGCCTTGCTTTACCATGTCACTGGCTTCATCCAATTACTTTCTGCAATGCAAATAAATGGTTGCCATTCCCTTCTAAGGAATAGTAAGGGTAGCATTGCGAGGGTGGTCAAAGCTTTCTTTTTCACTCCTGGGCTAAAAGGTAACAGTAAAGGCTACACTGACTGGGACCCAATGGATGGGTACACAAGACTTCCTTCCACACATATTCCGCATGTCATAATAATAGGCACTGAAGTTGCATATACAATGAAATCTAGAATCTCATCTTAACAAGAGTGCTGAAGCATACACGCCTCTTCAATTTCAAAGGAACGGCGTATTGTAATCTCTCCTGTGTGAGTATGCAAAGATCTCCACTATTATTCTACCATCCACTTCAAGGCATCAAAACTCACAGGGATTTTATTTTATTTTATTTTATTTGTAACTCTTCTTCTTACCTCCATTAAAACAAACAGTGCTGCAAAGAAAAGGAGTGTTGCCCATTCCACTCTACTCAGAATCATCTCAAAATCCTGAATGTTGGCTAACACGAGAAGCCATATTGCTCCCAGCATAGCAATCCACCCTGCATAAAAGGAGGGAAAAAACAGCATGAATACAGCCTTATTGACTTTCAACCATTTACCTGAATTTCTTCAAGACAGGCAATTCTTAATTTTCTTTGTAGGTGTATTAAAGCATGTTTATGTTGTGCAGTAGCACATACTCAGAAGCAGTTTGCTATATTTTGGGGGGTTAATTGTCAGGGCTCTTTCACATCTAGCAATAATTCAACAAATGGAACTTCTCCCATCTCTGCATCTCCATACTAATCCTGTTGAATATCTGCCTATCAGAGGGAAAGGAGTCAGGAAACTGGCAGCAATCTTAAACTTGTCCTAGTCTTGTATTTAACCTGATATCCAATGTCTCCGGCTGTGAACCAAAAGCAAACACCTATGAGGGCTGCACTTGAATAAAGAGGCTCATATTTGACCATAACTATGATTCTCCACCTGGCAGAGCCAACAGATTGACTTGGTGTATTCTGCATCTACAAAGAAGGCACGGGGATGTATTCAACAGTGTCAGTCAACAGTAAGACTTCCATCAACAGAAACAGAGCAGCAGAAGGTGTTGTCAGTAATTCCTCCTCCCACCTCCAGCCTCCTATGCTCCCCTAAATTTGTTCTGGAGACCCTGCAGTACAGATATATAGGGGTGGAGCTAAAGATGGGAGGGGGATTGGATGAAAATGGCTTCCCTCCCCAATTCACGGGCGGAAGCCTTACCATCCGCTAAGCAACACCGTTCGATCCAATCCCTTATCTTTCATAAAAGTTTGGTTCACAAATATAGTTTCCAGCTGCGCTGAAGCCCCTGAAAGAAGCTCTACAATAAGACAGCTGTCTTTAATATGCAGCACTAACTTCATTTGATAATTGCAAGTTTACACCCAGCTGGATATAAAAGCGAAAGGCAATATATATACATCGCACAATTTGTGTTGCCCATTTAAAACTGTGCTGTCTTCGGTTTCTGGGGAAAACACATTTCCTTATCACAGTGATGGCTAACCTTGACACCCCAGATGTTTTGGAACTACAACTCCCATCATCCCTAGCTAACAGGACCAGTGGTCAGGGATGATGGGAGTTGTAGTTCCAAAACATCTGGAGTGTCAAGGTTAGCCATCACTGCCTTATCATAAATATCCCATCCTGAGGAGAGTAAGGGGGCATTCATAGTCCTTTGGGATTGCACCCACACAGACCAGTTACCAATCGGATTCCACCAGATGCTGGAAAACATTGTGGTAGTGCATGCCACTCTGTGGCTGTTGCCAGTATTCATTTTTATGGAACTGGCATATAGGTAAGTTTCTGTGACAGTTTCCGATGAGTGTCAAGAAAAGAGGAATTCTAGCAACATTTATTACGTTGTGCTTTATGTGAAATTCTGAAATACCTCCTACACAGGGAGCTTGCATATACTGTGCAGTCTCAGAGGAAATAAATAGGTAACAGAAATAGCAAGTGTGCTTTTGAGACTTTTGTATTTTTAATATGTCGTGGTTTTCTTACCCAGAAAAAAAATAAGGTTTCTGAAGATATCAATGTCAACACTGAATTTATGAAGGGAAATGTCTAAACAAGGACTGTGCAAGCAAGAAACAACAAAATTCAAATAAAGGGTAAACAAAAGATTGTGGGAACAGCTGCAGTCTTTCAAGACGACTAATAATGAAAGCCTGCCTCCTTTAATATGGTGACTCTTGGTTGGCTCATATGAAAAGCTCCGGGGGGGGGGGTCTGAAATAGTTAGAAAGCTTTACAACTTGAAATGAATTATTTTTTTGTGGAAACTATCAAATATGCGCTCATGGTGCCACCTGTTAAAATCCTAAATGACATTTGTAGCAAAGTAAAGCTTGTAAAATGTACTTTGTATACTACTAAGCACACATTATGAGGGATAATCTGAATGCAAAAAATAGTGCAACTGGTCACTTGGGACAGCGGTATTTTGGAAGTGCCAGTGAATTGGTATTCAAATTAACAGATGCACTCCAGAACCCTCTGCGATGTCACAGAGCAGGCATCCCCAAACTCGGCCCTCCAGATGTTTTGGGACTACAACTCCCATCATCCCTAGCTAACAGGACCAGTGGTCAGGGATTATGGGAACTGTAGTCCCAAAACAGCTGGAGGGCCGAGTTTGGGGGTGCCTGTCACAGAGGATACTAGAGCAAAATTATTCATTCAAACACACCAGAAGTTTTCTCCAAGCATCCCCTGTGACATTTCTAGGTAAGGAGAACAGTTGAAACCTGAATGTCATGGTGCTATCAGAATTGGTCCTGGTTGTCAGTAGGGCACCAACTGACAAGATGGATATTTTTTTTCCACTTAGTGCAACCTGACAATGTGGACAAGCTTATTGGAACTGCCTCCTCTCCAGAATACTCTCTTAAAACATTTTTGTTTAGGCAAGCCTATTCAATACTTTGGCCACCTCATGAGAAGAGAAGACTCCCTGGAAAAGACCCTGATGTTGGGAAAGATGGAGGGCACAAGGAGAAGGGGACGACAGAGGACGAGATGGTTGGACAGTGTTCTCGAAGCTACCAACATGAGCCTGACCAAACTGCGGGAGGCAGTGGAAGACAGGAGTGCCTGGCGTGCTCTGGTCCATGGGGTCACGAAGAGTCGGACACGACTAAATGACTAAACAACAACAACAATCCAGAAACATAGCTGTTGATGCATTTTTATCTTTTTTATAGTTCCTTTTAATTATCTTTTAAATGTTTTAATTGTTGTTGGTTTTTTACTGTTTTGTTGATGGTCTTAATATTTATTGTAAACTGCATAGAGGTTTTATTACAATCAAGTGGTATATGAATTTTGTTAAAACAAATACATCTTCCCTAGGTATTAAAAAGAAAGAAAGAAAACTGGACACATAGGTCCACCTGTATAGTGATGTTCTTGATATTCATCCATTCATCCATGATACCCAATAACAAACATGGGCGCATTGCTTATAAAATATTTGGGCCTTCATGCATTTCTTTAAACTGCCCTTTTTAATGATGCCAGAAACTTTCTGTTTGAACCAAGCATGCCTGCATCTTCAGAGACCACTGCAGTTTTAAAAACAAATGTTCTGTCCAAGGTGATTTTTTAAAAAAAAGATGCTTAGGTAATGGATCGATAATAAAAAGGAGGATTGTGCCAGCCTGTATTCTGCCCCCCCCCCCCCTCCAAAATGTTTGGCAAGTGTTTTGAAATAAATTATTTAAAGTTGGGAAGCTACTATAGGGGAAATCTTCATCAAATATTCTGTAAAAGCTTGTAGCAATTCTGCCTGTTTGACATGGGTTAAAGAAGGTTAGAGCTTTTTGCCAAAGAGAAAAAAAATCCCCCAGGTTCATTCAGTATTCATATCCTATTTCCATATACAGCATTATGTAAAGAGTGATATAGCCTCTTTAATCTTTTACAGAGTATAAGGCTTTCTTCCATGCTATCCAGGGGTATAATAATAGGCATCACCTCCAACAGAAGCAAATGTATAGGCTTTGTCTGTGAAATAACTTTTCACAAGGCACTAAACTCTTGGTGGCATGTGAATTAATTGCTGCTAATACTCCTTTCGGAATCATCCTTCTTGCTCATGCCTCTCCATGGAACTTGGGGCCAATTAGAGGGCTGGTCACAAACTTATTTAGTAAATATATTTAGACTGGTTTTCGGAGGCTCCAGTGAGGTGTAGAACACAGTGTAATGATAGTTAACCCTGCTCCATCGTGACTGCCATTTTTGCCTCATTGTGCTTGCAATAATGAGCACTTCACTGTAAATGGTAATTGCTTCTGCTTGCGAGGACAGTGGTGGTATTAAGTGCACGGGGCTTAATACGGTTCTAAAGCTCATATTGGTACACAGCAGATCTTTTGAGCAAACTCATGAGAGTTTCAGGAAGAACAAAAACTTAGGGCAGAACTACTCGTTACAAGAAGCAGAGGCCTGTCACTGTAAACAGCCTCACAATGAGTTCTCTCCTTCACATCCGTAATGTGCATCTGATGGACCTCATGTCCTGGCATCATTAACTGAGCTTTTCCTCAGCCCCACCATTGGCCACCATGTTGTGGGAATGCTTTGAGTCAGCAGGATACAAGGTTAAGTGACTGCTGGACAAGATGTTCCAAGGATATTGGAACGGCATGATTTCCCCTTACATTTGCCCTATGATACAGACTGAGGTCCTGATTTGTGTGTCATTTGTGTGATGTGGGAGCCACTGTTCTGTAGCTTCTTTCCTTGATATACTCTGGCCAAGTCTAAGGGGAAACAACCAAATGGGTTGGCCAGCTGCCACAATTAGTCCCCATGCCGCCATTGATCACCCAAAGATTCTGTAGGCCTCAGCACAGTAACCTAATGATCTGGAAATGCCCAGTGTTGCATTTGCATCCTTCATTTGCCAGCACTCACACAAGCACACAGAGATAGGCCGAAGTCTCAAAATCATTCATATAGCTGGGCAGTTACTTTATGGCACATTCGAGCAACATTTTGTACTTTCCCCTGAATGAAAACAAATCCTGTTTTCATGGCATGTGATAAGAGAAAGCTGTTCTTTTGAGCACTGGGGAAATTCTTTGTTTACTTTCTAAAATCAATTATTTCACGTAATTTCATTTTTACAGTCTCAACACTTCTCAATCAACTTACCGCATGAAAAAGGTAATAACAAAACCAGTTATAATGCAGAACATAAAAGATTAAAAAGCAAAGAGAGAGAGAGAAGAAAATCTACCTCAACAGATTGCCTAGTAGATCTGTCCCCATTTCACCAGTATGATGCCTTTTTCTTATTATTATTTTTTATATACATAGATGATCTTGTTCTTTGAAGATTCTTGCTAGGGAATGTTGTTGTTGTTGTTGTTGTTGTTGTTGTTGTTGTTGTTGTTGTTGACGACTGGGGAGGAGAGGGGTAAAACTCCCCTTTCTATGTGCTGTGTTCCCAATGAAAATTGCATCCCATATGTGTTATTAATTTTATATACTACATATAAAAACTGAGATGGTTGCCAATGACACATTTAGTATCATGTCCAGTTTGAGCCTAATACATCACAGATTGGATTTCTGCACTCAGCTGAGCCTGAACCTGTTAGAGCAAGTGCAAAAAAGCTGATCCAGGCTGAGTTTGCCATGTGGAGACAGCAGTCACAACACTGGCTCAGCCTGTGGCAGTACAACAAAACCTCACATAGCTCAGGGAACAAGAGAGTAACATGAATGCTCTGGCTCTTGCTCCCATCCACCTTCCTCTTACACCAGATGGTAATGGCCAGATCGGCTGCCACATTGACTCTACTGTATATTTAGCAATATGGTTCATCTAGACTTAATGGCTCCCATCCCAGTTCCAGAGAACACAATTCTGCTACACAAAGCTCTAAACAAGAGGCCTGGTTTATATCAAAGAATCAAGGAACTACATGTAACATGCAGGTTCAAATCACAACCTTAATGGTCTTATCGTGTGTGTTTGTTTGTTTGTTTGTTTGTTTGTGTGCGTGCGTGCGTGCGCATGCACACAATTAAGTCATTAAAGTTGTTGTTTGAATCTGCCAGAAGACAGAAAATGAGAATGACAGCAATCTTTTTACTCTGCACAGGTGCTTTAAAAAAGAGGAAGTTATTATGCTCCCTCATTTCCAGGGAGCCCTGGAGAAAGTAAAAGATTGTTGCCATTTCCATGATCTGTTTCAGTCTTAAAATCCAGGCAAGGGAAGCAGATCAGCTAAGCCAGGAAGTTTTTTCATTTATTTATTTTTACGACTGAAGAGCTGAACAGCAGCAGAGCTGCCCAGCAGCACCAACTGGATTATCAAGAGTCAGAAGCCCACAGGGCCAAGGCCCAAACAGAAGGGATGCTGTCCAGGAGGTCATTAGGACTAGAAACCAGGACCTGATTGTAGCACCAGCAGCTTCCAAGTCACAATGGCCAGGTTTTGAAATCAGTCTGGCTGCCACACCATCCTTGTGCCTTAGTGAGATCTTGATTCTCGCCAAACTTAAGACAACAACAACAACAACAACAACAACAACAACAACTGCACCCCACCCATCTGGCTGGGTTTCCCCAGCCTCCTTCCAAGAAGGACTCTGAAATAGGATGGCTGATGCTGCCAAGTGAGCATGCCAGACTTGTTTCCATTTGAGGATGGGCCATAGTTCAGCAGTGGAGGATCTTCTTTGCATGTAGAAGGTCCCAAGTTCAGGTTTTATTTAGTCGAAGGCAGTTCCCTATGTTCCTATCTCTACTATTGAGCTGTGAGGGGTAGAGCAAAACTAAGGAGAAGAGTTTAGTCAGGAGACATCAGGCACCATCATTCTGCAAGTGTCCTGAGTGGGGTCAACATGGATTGTGATCTCAAGTTTTCCACCAGGGTGCCCTGACTCTACCCAGTCCCCATCCATGATAGGGCTTGCAGTGAGGTCCTGGGTCCTCCATTTGATTTTTGTTCTGTTCCTGACACCCTGTTATATGCAGGGGGAGGGTAAGCACCAGTCCTGATTCTTCCACCTTTTTCAGGGAACCTGAAAAAATGTGAAAAGTGCTGCAGGATTTCTCCCCACAGCAGGGAGAGGAGATAGTGAGCAGTTGTCCCTAATCACCTATGTGCTGCTTCTGGTGAGAATTCACAGCCACAAGCATATTTTTTATTTAAAAAAAAATTAACTGTATCCTCCTGCTCTATCTTACAAGCAACTCAATGCAGGTAACAAACAGTATCACAAAATATGAAGTCTAGCGAGGAGCTAATTTTAAGCAAGACAAGCACTGCTACAGCTCTCGCTACACCACATTTTAAAACTTCAAAAGTAATTTCAGTTGGGCGTATGAGACACCCCAGAGTAATGTAAACATTTTATCACTGCTAGACAGTACTCCAGGCAAGGGTCACACATGGCTACTCAGCTACCAGCCTGTTATGTTCACTCATTTAAGCATGGAAGTCACTGCTAAAGCCAGCAATCCTGCATGACTACCTAAGCATCAACAAACAGAGAAATAAAGGAGGAATTACATGTGCAAATCCTGCCACCTCCTCAGGTGTCATTTGTTTGTGTTTTAAGATGCAATTTCCCTGGCAATTTACCGGTACATAATGCATTTCAATGTCGTTTGTTTAAGGAACTGGGAGTGCTGCCTGAGGGGGTTCTGTTGCTGCCCTTTGCAATTAGGGTGGTTAATTTCTCTGGTGTATTCCCCCCCCCCAGAAATTCTTACATATTATGCAAATTAGTCAATAAATATACCAACCAGTTTACAAAAAAGGAATAACAATAAAACAGGGGGCCTTCTAATCAGAGTGGTACAATGCAATTCTAGTTGAATGCTCTGGCAATAATACATTTTGCTGAAGAATTGGATGTCAGATTAAGTAAAATAAAGACATATTGCAGTGCTGAAGGCACATATTTAAAATGCAACCCAAATAAGAAAGGTTCCAATGGCGGTTTATAAACACATGCTTATATACATCAGTGGTAGCCAACATGTTACCTTCAGAATTCACAAAGAGCAAATTCCTCAAGAATTCCTACTTTTCCACCATCATTCATGTCACTCTACCACCTGAATGTCAAGTCCACAATTCTGAGGCTGTAATTTTTTTAAGAGTAAACCCTATTTAACAAAGTGGGGCTTACTTCTGAGTAAACACACCTAGAGTTGCATTGCCACTGTCTTCCAGCACAACCCATATAATAGGTTAAAAAATGCCTTTCTGTTTCCACTGTCAATAAGTTTAGATGTGTACACCCATCTCTTAATTTCTGTACACTACATGATTTGCATGTGCAAAACCTCCAGCTCAAACAGATCAAACACTATAGAAATAACTTTCTTATCACTACAAGTTATATCAGACAAAATACTTTTAAACCGTGAAGACCACACATTTAGTTGTATGCCATCTGAGATGAAGAGATTTCTAATGATGTGTATGAGTTATGGTCCAGACCTAAAATTACACTTCAAATGCCAAAGATAAAATGACTGTAGGCGGTTTGCAAGCTGGAAGGGATATGTGTTAACATGTCACTTTCAGTAACCCAGCACCAGCCAAATAAAATGAGAAACTGGAACAATCCATATGATCTAGAATCAGTCCGCACAACACAGCAAGCTAAGAGCAACTTGTCAGACATAACAAGTCATTCGCATCCTCCTTATTTTTACAGTCAAAGACAGGCAGAAAACTCAGCAGATTATCAAACCCCAATGGACTGCATTCAGCATGATGGGTGACAAATTGTGCTGACCAGACCTAGCGGCACCAGAAGCAATAGTCTCATGTCACTGCACAGCTGGTTCACACTTAATGCCAGATAGCCATTAACAAATAACCAAAATTACCCAGAATGCTGTGAGATATTTTCACAGGGAATACTCACCATGTTACTCAACCATTTGGGAGGGAGATGCACCTTAACTAAGCTATTGTAGCCTCCCATCCAGTTCTCTACTACGTCAACATCCATCAATACTATGAGAGACTTCTATGATGAGCCTACCCAATAGTGACCTTTACATCTGTGGCTTCCATTTTCAAAATACAAAGCTCCATTTTAGGAGACAACCTAACAGGCAAGATCAATGAGGATTTCAGTTCTTCTCTGGTTTGGATTTCAGGGCCATGACATTTGGTTTTATATTTGAAGCAAACATATTTATAAACAGCTGAGATTCAGATTTCCAAGCTAGGAAATGTGAAATTCAGCAACAGAATTAGCCCAACTTAGCACGCAGAAACCAGAAATCTGTATAGATTTCAAAAAGGAATGTCATGAACCTTAGGGTATGTGTGCCCCCCCCCCACAAACTGTGCTTGTTTAAGAATGTCCAGGGCACCTGCCAAAATAGTGAGAAACAGGCCTTTCTAACAGATCAAACTGCAGAACATGCTTAGACTGTTTTACCCATGTGCAACAGCACCCAGTGGTTTAACAAGGGCATTGAGCGAGGCAACTCAAAGGCCTACAACATTCTCACAGGCTTGATTACCTACTTGACAGAGCAAAAATGACCATTCTGTTAAACCAGGTGTGAGGAACCTTCTTCAGCCTGAATATCACATTCCCTTCTGGGCTATCTCCCAAGGGGCATGTGGCAGCGGTGGGTAGGTTCTACAGACCAAATTGGGTGGAGCAACAAATGTATGTTTTACCTTTATACAGTAGGGTAGTACACATTCACACACACAAAAAAACCTTCTATACTCCTTCCAGGCACAAGCAAGAGGCATTATTGGAGTTCAATGGCACATTTCAGTCAGCCAAGGAGGGCTCTGGCCTGGGGAGAGGTGTTGCCTAGGGTGAGTTACAGATAGAGAGGCCTTGAGCTCCACATTTGTTGCCTTGCCTGAGATTTCCCACCCATGCAAACAAAAAACACCCCATAGGTATTTCTAAGTGCACAGAACTTCTTTTGGAGGAAGGCACCAATCCTGAACAAGATTTTGATTCTTTTCCAGGCTCCTCCATTTCACTGTTTCCCCAGGCACCCATGTACTTCTCAGGCCATTAAACCGCTTCTTCTAAAATTCAAATGATTTGTTGTATTGGCTGCACTAAAAGAAAATATTTGATCAAAGTTTGATTATCCCCCCAGTTCCTGTAAGCAATAAAAAATTTAACAGTCCGAGCCATGTAAAAGCAAGATAACGAAGGCATTGTGTAGAAAGTTGGTATTAAATGAAGGTCTTTACTCAAAGTGCCTATCGCTATAGATAACAGAATTAGAGAAATACACAGCTAGACAGCATATCAGGATATTTGTTTTCCATTAGTTTCATATACTTTTGTTACCTAGGATGCTGCTGTATAATCAGAATCAGTTCACACGTAGGCTGTGTTGTTTCAAGGGGCATGATGCCCACAATCTTTTCCATTGGAAAGATTTCCAGGAAAAACAGACCAAATACTTGTGTCTCCCAATATAATGTTCTTCTCCTAAAAGCAGTGGCAGAAGCTCCCTTGGATCCCTTGTAGAGGGAGATGAGTCTAAGCCCATCCACCCATCCTGTGCCATGGCCCTGATCCAAATCCTTCTCCCTAAGCTACAATTAGCTACAAAGAGGAAAACATACAGACAACTATTCAATCTGCTTGTTTTCCACACTTCAGCTAATAGCAGCTTGGAGTTGGCTCTGCAGCATATGGGGAAAGGATAGGGTCTTTACTCCCCTGCCACTTTTAGAAGACAGAAATTACACTGGGCAATGCAGTCCTCGATCTTCCATGAAGCATCTACCTGTAGTACATGAAGCACTTTAAACCTTCTAAAATGCCTGAAACCCAGTGCTATTGCATGTTACTGTGGAAGTCACACTAATTAATGGGGTTTACATTCAGGTTAAGCATTCATAGAACTACAGATTCTATGAATTTTCCCAACACCCCTCTCCTTTTTTGGGGGGGGTCTCTTTTAAAGGAGCAACATGGCACTGTTGGGAAGGGGTTCGCATTTCATGAGCAATCTTCAATTGTGTACTTTTGTGCTGAGTTCCCAGCAACAAAAAGTGGAGGTATATGGAGGGAAGCCATTATGAGTGCAGAGTTACAAATACGCCATTATTGTTCAAAAAAATGAAATATCTGTACAGGCCTTTAGACTGCATGGTAAAGATGTCTAAGTACCTCTGCAAAAAGCTGCATGAAACACTCCATGTTCAAATGCAGCTTTTTCTATCCCCAACAATGAAAGAAGAGGAGCAGAACTTACCAAGATCCAGGTGAATCCCTGGAACAAACGAATTGAGAAAGAACATGAGGATAACAACTCCCAAAACAGTCAGGCATTTGATGAGAAGCACCTTGTCTGTTATTCTGTGCTGTAGGAAAGGAGAAAATACAGAAACCGTATCAACAAGAAGAAGCACCCTTCAGATATATCAGCATGCTTTAAATATATATTATTTGAAATACGGTTTTTAACAACAATACAGCCGAATCCATTAAAATGAGAGAGGGAATGCCTGAGGTGTGAAACAGTATCTTACATTTAGAAAGGAACTGTGTCTTGTTTCCACAAATGTTAACACGTTTTTCAGAACAACACTGTTTACAGTCTAAGGAACAGTATGGAGGCAGATGCAGCGACCCTAAGGTGCAGTTTCATCTTAGTTACACAAATAAAAGGAAGCTTTATGTCTTATCGGTTACAGGGCCTGGAAGTAAACGTGTTTATTAAATTTGTTTCTCCTTATAACGGGAGCAGTAAGACTGGAATGCAATTTCCACCATAAATACTTGATACCTTGATAGGCTCGGATTGGGTGCCCCAGCGGGCTCTGTTCTTAGCATCAGTCTTTTCCTGTTTCTTTATAGCCCTTACTATTTCATCCCATTCTCAGGGTCACTTCACTCATTACAGTTTCCAACTTCTTGTCTAGGAAACAGTGTGAAACTCACAAACTCGCATACGGCTATCCTACACCTGAACACTGTACAGTGTAGACTTTGGCTGCGTACATACCATATGATGTCCACTCTTCATTGAACATTTATTCTGATTAGTTTGTGGGGAGGTTATACAACAATCAGCATTCAACCTGATTTTCTTGCAAACTAATATCAGTGTACTGAATGAAGCAAAGATCACCAGTGTTGAAGCAATGATTCTTCAACATCAACTTCGTTGGACTGGTCATGTTGTGCAGATGCCTAATTATCGTCATCCAAAGCAACTACTCTATTCCGAACTTAAAAATGGAAAGCATAATGCTGGTGGTCAACAGAAGAGGTTTAAAGACTGTCTCAAGGCCAATCTAAAAAAATGTAGTATAAACACCGACAACTGGGAAACACTGGCCTGCAAGCGCTCCAGTTGGAGAACAGCCTTTACCAAAGGTGCCATGGACTTTGAAGACACTCGAATTCAGAATGCAAGGGAGAAACATGCTAAGAGGAAGGCACGCTTGGCAAATCCACACCATGATGAACTCCCGCCTGGGAATCAATGTCCCCACTGTGGAAGGACATGTGGGTGCAGAATTGGCCTCCACAGTCACTTACGGGCTCATTGTTAAAACCATGTTTATGGAAGACAATCTTACTCAGCTACGAGTGATCGAAGAAGAAGAAGAAGAAGAAGAAGAAGAAGAAGAAGAAGAACCTGGAACAGTTGCGGCTGTCACAGGGCTTCCCCTAGTCCCCCTGGCGGGTGAAAGATTACGCTCGCAGCCAGCTATTATATCCAACCCTGGCCAACTGCTGTGCATGACAAGATACCCAGCCTAAACCAAATATCTGAACTTCCCAATCAGGGGCAAGTGGGTGGGTGGAGCTGGAGCAGCAAACCAGAGTGCCGAAGTCTTCACTCCAGTCCATCACTTGCAGATATAAGCCAGCTGCGTTTGCCTCTTGCATTACTTTCCAAACCATAAAAAGTCAGTTTCCCTTTTTTATAGTGGATTTGCTTCACCCAGGCACATCAATCAACCTAGGTATGCACTTGCATCCCTCCAGGAAAATACTGATAGTCTGGAGGAACCCTTTCTCACGCAAAGGTAGTTCCAAGTCATCTTTGTTCTGTGACATTTGGTTTTTCTGTAAGGAACGAGTCAAAAGTTCACATTTTAATTTCTATATGGCGATACTTCTAAACCCTGAAAGCAGGGGATCATGGTAGATTTTCAAACAGAAGATTTATGTTCCTATCTGGCTTCATACATGGTCCAACCTAAACTACATAAAACCAGTTGTTTGGAAGTTATGAACTGCAGAGCAATTTGTGCACTGAAAGGCACACAGTCTTATAGTAAAATGAATGTAATAGAATATAGTGGGCAATGTTTTGCAATGATGTGAAAGCAATACATTACCTTTTTTTGGAGCTCCTGGATATTTGTTTCCCAATTTTTATCTTCTTGTGAGATTTGTCTGAAATAAAAATCCACAGAGAAATTCATATGGATGGGAGAGCTCTTGTAGAACTGCAGTTGCAATTCTGTACCCACTTATGCTTAGCAAAATCATATCGAAATTAATCTGAGTCTCTTTATTAGTGCTCAGCCCTAGATCATTTTGTTACAAAGGGAGTTGTAATGTGAAGTTTCCAGGGTCTGTTAACTGCATCTGTTTTCTTCCAAAGAGAGAGACAGGGGGCCATCAATGGAGACTTAAGCTGGTCTTGGAAAATCTGTGTATTCATAAGTTATACAAGCAAAGCATAACAGAAATGAGATTTGCTTAAAAGTGGTAATGTTGCCAATTTGCAACCAATTATAAAAAATAATCAAAGCATGGTAATGATTTTTATAATCACCATTATCACTAAGTAATTATACTTTATGTATTTAGTGCCATCAATGTGCATGGCACTTCACAAAGTACAAGGGGACAGGTCTCCTCCCCGGGGGAAATTACAATCTAATCTTTGGCAAAGGAGAAAACAGAGGAAGGGGAGATCGTGACAATAGCCTTACTTTTTCTTATATGCAAGATATTGCGTGTCTAAACCACGTTGCTACGCATGACCTCCCATGAGCTCAGTGACCTTTTGTACAATGTCGCATTAAGTGTCATGGGCCCTACCTGTGGAATGTTTTCAGCTTTTTCCTCAGCAAAATCTCCAGAGTAAGAACTTTTTGCATTAGGAGGCACTTTACAGCTGTTTCTTCTCTGCTGGCAGGGTTAATCCTCTGTGCTGTCAGTCTCCAAACATGGATTTCATGTTTCAGCTCTAAGGGGGGGAGGAATATAATTATTTAGCTGAAAGTGAAGACACGACATATTAAATCACAGCAAAATAGCTGATGGCACACAAGCGCGCACACACGGTATCCTGGGTCAAAAAGTGAAGCTTCTAAAACAAAATTGTATAGTGGCTAACATCATTCATTGAAATATTTATACATCAGGGGTCAGATCCAGAGTTGCACTCAGCAGAGGAGGGGTGAAGCAGTAAGACCTTCCGACTCACCTGAAAGGGTGGGTCTTAGAGGAAGTGGTAGATGACACATTGCCTCTTCCCCTTGATAGGGTTAGCTCGCCCAGTTTGTTATGTGCAAGTTACTATCCTGCACCTAAGTTCCCTTCTGCAGACCTTAGGTTAATTTTAAAAAATGTGGCTGAATTCACCCAGCCCTTGTGTCTTGCCTTCTTACTTCCCCGTGTGAATGCAAACTGTTATAGCAATAATATATGTCAGTAAGGCCACGGTAGAATGGTTTGGCTCACTCTCACTTTCTTTACACAACCAAGGCTTTGGAGTTAGATATCAAGCGGTAGGGCAGAGACCAGTTTATCCAGTACAGACTAGTTGATTGCCTAGAGGTTCACAGCACCTTTCAGACAAAGGAGAAATACAGGCTGTCCTTCCCCACTGTGTCTATAAACCATTCAATAATGGTGTTCTGCACTCAGTTGCTGAACACTGGGGTCCATTTCAAGGGATCGCATGTACAGAAATTCCAATGTACATCTAGGAAAATTCTGAAGCTGGTTTAGAGCATTTTCAGCACTAATATGCTCTGACAGGCATTTTGCTCATAGGTATACTTAATTCTTAATCTCAGATAGGTTAAATATTCATGGAACCATTATTCTTAGCTATGTCAACTTGTGTAATTACTTTACCAAGAGAGCACTGAGACTCCGAAATCTTATTCAACATTTAAATCCCCGTCTTTCTCCCAGCACCTGATCATTCCAATGTATAAAAGATTAATGTACAGTTTAGTCTAACACAGATCTATCCTTGGTTAATCAAATATAATGCCATTGTCAATATAATAAGGTCGCATATAAGCATTAGACTTGGGTTGTGTGTATTATTAAAAAAAACATTGCCTCAGCTACGACTTTTATGATGTTGTCCTATTATCTGAAAGTAAGTCCCACTGAACTCAGTGAAGCTAACTTCTGAATAGACATGTATAGTATTGCACTGTTAGAATCTGCAAAACTACCCAATACATAAATGGATCCTTTTTTAAAAAAAAAAATGTGGCTAATTATCTTTATGTTAAAAGTTGTGATAGATAAGGTCTTTTATAAATAGTCTGTATATATTTTGCCAGTGATTTTTCAAGCTTTCCACCTTCAATGCACCCTTGTCATATTAACTTCTCTGGCATGAAGCCCTTCAATGTGTTCTCCACATATTGCAGAGCATTTCCAGATATGCTCTAAAACAGGAATGGATTTTAAAAATAAAATCCTCAATCCGATGGGATTATTACCAACTAGCTGGGGAAAAAAGGAGTTGCAGTTTATCTCTTGAATCAATAGACCCACTATTATTACTAAGCAAGCAGTGCTGGTTTCCTGTTGGGCACAATTCAAGACACTGGTTTTGACCTATAAAAATGGTTTAGCACACGCATGCAGCTCTTCCCATATAAATCTGCCTGCTGAAAAGGAAATACCCGTTTCAAAATCCCACCCCTTTAATGTATAGACATGGGCCTTCTGGGGCACATTTCCAGTATTCTAAGCTAAGCTTCCGGATTTCAGCAGGAAGTTATGGGATAAACACTGATTGGGAATCAAGAGATGTGACTGCTTCAAAACTTCTCCTTAGCAAACAGCATTTGGAAGCAAGATCACATACTGTATGACTGCTCCAATAAGCATCATCATGCAAACTGGGTTTCCCATGGCCAAATGTAGCAATATGTCACATTTCTAGACTTTTTTGGATTAAATGTTTCTAATGAGGAAAGGGGGGACAGTACAAAGAATTGTAACTGCTGCCAGCCTTTCCCCATAGTCTCCCATATAGTCGTGGGCAGCACTTTCATTCAGGACTGAGGATGTTGTGGGGCTCCAACTCTCATCTGCCTTAGCTAACATGGTCTATAATAGTCAGGGATAATGGGAGCTGGAGTTTGACAACATCTGGAAGGTTCTCCACCCCTAACTTAATGCACTACAGTTGAACCTCAGTTGTCGAACGCTTCAGAAGTTGTATGCTTCAGAAGTTAAACGTCGATAACCCAGAAGAGAATGCTTCCGTTTTCGAACGCGCCTCAGAACTCAAACGGCTTCCAAGGCATGTTTCTCCATTTTCTCCATTGAAATTGCCGACAAGCAATTGCGCCTCGGTTGTCGAACGTTTCAGAAGTCGAACGGCCTTCCAAAACGGATTACGTTTGACAACCGAGGTTCCACTGTATATATAATTTTCCATTCTTTGGTTTATAAAACTCCAATATAGTATCAGTAATACAATATCCGTTGTCCATTCATGTTTGAAGGTATGCCAATTATGTATCTAATCCCTATTGCCACTGAATATTTACCTCAGCCAGGAAATATCTGTGGATAAAAGAAAAAGCAGACCGCTTCACCACCTATTTACCTACCAATCACTTCTATTCACAATAGTATTGTATATTTAATGTCCTTTTACATCGTCAGAAGAGCAAGTTCAAAATCACAAATTACTGCTCTTCACTCAACTAAAGTCCTGACAATGTAATTTGTTGCCGAGAAAATTGCATCAGCTTTGAAATCTATCAAAACAATTTCCATTTACTCCCTACCAAGACACCGTAACTCAGAGTGTCAGGCTTCTAGGTCAACAACATTTCCAAAATCAAGTTAGCCAACATTTTTCATTAAAGGATACGCTTACACTTTGCCAACTGTCCAGAGAAAAAGAAATCTCTCTGCAATTCATTATACTCGTTTCAGAAGTACATATACATTTTTCACCCTGCTTTCTTCTTTTCTTTCTTTCTTTCTTTTTTTAAATCACAATTAAAACTGATGGGGGTCAGGTAAAGAATGATTGATGCAACCAGCTGTCTGCACTTGATATACACAATAGCCAATAGCCTATTATGAAGTGTGGAATTGCTCTCAGAAGGAGGGTTCGAAAATGATTTCAGTAATATCTCGAGAAATTGGTATTTCACTTAATGCTTTTAGTGTAACTATACCTTGTTAATATTGACATTTCCTTGGGATATAAATAACATTAATGAAATTAATTATAGTTGAAACACAAATACGGGATATATGTGTTGAACAGAATCAGGATGATAGACTTGGAAGGAATCTGGGATCCTCTAGACTAGAGGTTCCCAGACTTATTTGGCCTTCCGCCCCCTTTTCAGGAAAAAAAAATTAATCAGCGCTCCCCTGGAAATCTTCTTTCTTTAAGCAAACAAACAGAAAGACGCAGTTACAAACTTCCATTCTTTTATGTATCTATATTTCTACCTACATCCTACAACATAGTGAAGAAAGGTGTTGTTGTAAAGAAGACACCTTGAAGCTTGAAATTATAAAATTGACAAGGAGGTGGACTAGGCCCTGGATTAAAAACCTGCCGGATCAGTCTGATCTGCCCCAGGGATCAGCTCACCTGCCATTGGCCAAGCAGACAAGCTGCGATCCACTTCCCAGTCCTAGGTAAAGGTAAAGGGACCCCTGACCATTAGGTCCAGTCGTGACCGACTCTGAGGTTACGGCGCTCATCTCGCTTTACTGGCTGAGGGAGCTGGCGTACAGCTTCCGGGTCATGTGGCCAGCTTCCCCATCCCTGAATTAGTGTCACAGACCCCCCCCCCCATTCTTCACACAGTATCTAAAGAAAGAAAGTTAACATCCTCCTGGCGTGCTGATGTGTATGACCTTTCTCTACATCTAAAATTCCTCCTTCAGAAGTCCACACCAGAAACACAAGGAGTGGATTCGCAACTTATATTTCTACTCTCTCCACTATGCTGGTCAGGGCTAGAGAAGGATCATTTTGCAGGTGAAGGGGGCAGCTTCTACATCACTGGCAGAATCTGAGAGAACCTAGATGCACAGGGCAGGCTTCCCGTAAAGCCAGTTCCCTCTCATTATCCAGTGAATTTCCCCGTGCCCCACCTTGTCCAATTATTTTTCATCCATGACACAATTAGGATGAAATCTGAAGGATCTCTAAAGCTGCTCAGTTGTCCTCTTGCAAAAGAGAAGTTGTTATTTTTTTTTTCAAAAGGCGGCTATGTATCCCTGGCGGAATTTGGAAACATCACAGGAAAAAGAGATGTACCCATCATTATCACTAAAGCAGTTGAAGGCTGGGGGGGGGGGGTTAAAAGAGACTGTGAACTGCAGTAGTGCCAGATCCTCAGATTTTGAGATGATTGCAAAGCTGCAGCCTTCAGCTGAGCAAACAAGAACGTTCAGTGGGGAAATCAGAGCATTTATTTGAAGCTCATTAATTTCAACAGAGTTGCCATATGTTCTGCAGCACAAACAGTGCCCAATCGTCATCTCTCAGGGGCCAATGCAAACTTGTAACATGGCCCCCTTCTCACCACCACCACCACCAATCACTTGTCTGTTTTGAAATATTGGAGGTCCCTTTAGTTTCTTTTAGTTCCACCTGTTTCAGCTCCCAAAATACCTCGATGCCTGATTTGTATTTATAGCCAGACATGCCTGCATGTATATTAAGTATATGCTAGCACCCTTTAAACACTGCTCCCTGGCACCGGAATCAGGGTTGGCACAAGACCTGGCATTGCACAAAGTGGCAGGTTGCTGCTGCTGCCACCACCTCCTTCTCCTCCTACCGCTACAGAACCCGCTTCCCCTTTTAGCTGTTTTGCTACATCTAATGCAGTGGCAGCACCACCGCTCTGTCTGAGACTCACTTCTTGAGGGAGCATGTTGCATTAGGTACTATATATGCTTATTCTCTGCTTTAAACGGTATTTTTGGTGCTGTGTTAAGTACTGGTTTCATTCGATTCTAAATTGTATCGTCGTTCCCCATGGGGAACTTGATTTATGCATCAGATCTACTGAACAAAGCAGGCTTGAATTCACCACCAGTCATCTGATTTCAACCCTGCTGATCAGCGATGCTTCAAAGCAATACTCAGGGCTCTTGGCATGTCTTGAGTGGAGCTTTGAAGTCCTGGTGTCCTTGTTACATCAGATGGTTGACAGGTGGGCCTCTCCATGCACAAGGAGTAGCAGGGGTAAGGCCAAAGGATGTTCCCCACCCTGATCTATATTGACTGGTGGTGGGTCTCCAGCCCTATCTGAAGATGCCAGGAATTGAACCAGTGACCATCTGTATGCAGGTGGCCTACCGGGTACAAATCCATTGTTGGATTAGGACAAGAGGGAAAAGGCAGCTGTGGAAATACAGCCAACTTGCTGCAAAGGTGGAGCAACAATGGGGGGGTCTTAGGGGCCACAAGCTTAACACGAGTCAACAATGTGATGCAGAAGCAGCAACAAACAAACAAAAAGCTAACGCTATTCTAGGCTGCATCAACAGAAGCCTTGAGCCCAGATCAAGAAGCTGAAACATGTGCAGAGGAGGGTAACCAAGATGATCAAGGGTCTGGAAACCAAGCCTTATGAAGAACAGTTGAAGGAGCTGGATATGCTTAGCCTGGAAAAGAGGAGACTGAAAGGAGATATTGATAGCTATCTTCAGATATCTCAAGGGCTGTCACATGGAAGCTTGTTTTCTCCTGCTCTGGAGGGTACGACTCGAACCAATGGCTTCAAATTACAAGGAAGGAGATTCCAACTAAATATCAGGAAGAACTTTCTGACAGTAGGAGCTGTTAGACAGTGGAACAGTCTCCCTTGAGAAGTTGTGGTCTTTCCTTCCTTGGAGGTTTTTAAGCAGAGGTTCGGTGGCAATCTGATGCACTAGTTAAGCTTCCTGCATTGCAGGGGGTTGTACTAGAAGCAGGACCGGTGCTGGCAATTTTGGCGCCCTAGGCGAGGGGGCGGGCCACGTGACGTCATTACGTATGACGCACGTTGCGGAGCGGTGCCCCGCCCCCTGCCCCGCCGGGCGCCCCTCGCTGCCGCAGTTTGCTTGTCCACCGCTGGCTGGGGCGGCGGCGGGTGGCGGCGGGGGGCAGGCTGCCCAGCGCCCCCTCCATTTTGGCGCCCTCGCCGCTGCGGTTTTCGCCCCAACCAGCTTGCTCCGCCGCTGGTTGGGGCGGCACCGGGCGGCGGGGGGGGCGGCGGGGGGCAGGGGGCAGGCTGGCCAGCGCCCCCTCCATTTTGGCGCCCTAGGCAGTTGCCTAGTTCGCCTAAATGGAAGCGCCGGCCCTGACTAGAAGACCCTTGGTGTCCCTTCCAACTCGGCGATTCTATGATTCTATACTCTGTCAAAACTTGAAAAGCCTTCAATAAACAGTTAATTAAAAAAGAAAAGTCTGCAATACATATGAACATCCCAGCAGAGTGCAAGTAGTCTCATTACAGTGGGAAAGATCAGTCTTGTGAATCCTTTCTAATTTAAGCAGCTGAATAGCAACACGCAGTACTCAAAAGGATATGACAAGGAAGGAAATCAAAGCAGCGGAAAACAGTAAACTGGTCCTTTATATATATATATATATATATATATATACATGCAGTGCTTGTTTGATTGGTAATCAGAGGGCAACATAGCAGACACCAAGCTGATTGAAACAGCTGCTTCAAACAATCTATTGAAGGTTATCGCAAAACCACAGCAATTAGAGATCGAAAAGACCCATTAAAACATCTTGCAGACATTCTGTTACTTCTCTGAAGCCAAATTACCCCAGCTCCCTTTTAATGAAATGTTCTTTGATCACCTCTCCCGTCCCATTTTACAGAAAATGTTAATAGAACTAGTACTTTAGTATTTGCTTTTATTGAGCAGGTACTGATTGGCTCCATCATGTAGCTTGTTGCTGATTATAGGGAAAAAAGAAGATCGCTTGCTAATTACGAGAACTGCTGAATCTGACTATAGTAGGCGGCAGAGTATCACAGATGACAAGTCTAATTTGAGCCTGAATATGCTTGTTTCTTCAAGGGCAGCAGAATTTTGGCTAGTTAAATATACCATTTTTGTATGGATGATTATGCTATTTTTAAACAACAGCGTGTCCTTCCATTTCTTTTCTGTTTTTCAATAAATAACCCAAGCTTGAGGAAGAGTTCAACCCTCCCTTTGTTTCCAGGGGGACTTGCTTCCAAGTAAATGCCTTGGGATTTTAGCCTTGTGTCTCATTACCAATTAAATGAATGTCGTTTCTTACAATGTCTTGTACTCGGCTACAGATCCCCAGTGCAAAATTTGCATATGGCAAATCAGATATGAAGGCTGCATGTGTGTCGAAATCTATGCTAACCACTGGAGACGGAATTCAATTCAATTGAAAGCCTGTCAAATTTGCGCTTTCTGAGACAATACACAAACAATAACACAGGCATCTTTTGAAATTCACACTGTTAATGCCAAATTGCAAGTCAAGTGTACAGAAAGGTGTATACCAAAGTATGCATATATTAATAAATCTAACATGCAAAATATGCGTCCTATTAGGGAAATTTGCTTTGCAAAAATGTGCATATTCAGAGAAATTCGCACTAAAATGATGAGGAGTTCTCATGAGGATTTTTCTATTAAAAATGCAAACTGATGTAGAAATGTGGAGGAATGAATTTAATGTTGGAAAAAAACGAGAAACAGAGAGAAACCAAAATTGGCAGATTTGCTCATCCTTACCAGTCATTTTATAATACCATTTATTCAAAAAAAAATTGTTTATTTCATAAAATTGTAAACAAACAAACAAACCTTGAAGCAGTGAAAAACCTCTAAGCAGAAAACCTCAAAACCTATAATCAAAAAAGTTGTATAATCAAACCTATAATCAAATAGTTGTACATACCCCAATTGTGTTAAGGCACTAAAATCCTGTGCATATGGGTATGTACAACTAATCCCCACAATACTTATGAAAGGTTTATGAGGACCACGAAAATCTATTATTTTTGCCGGATCTATGCATATATAACTACATCACATATTGCATCCTCATATGTGGGGGAAGGGCATCATTAGCCCCTTGTTCCACTCAATGTACAGTACAGTATTTAAAGATCTGCAATTGTGTGAACTGGGCTCTAGGGATTCGCCAGTTTTTAAAGTTTGCCGTGAAATATTTACTATTAAATGCATTTTTTAAAACTGGCAGTGAAATGGCCAGAGTTTTTAAGTTAGAAAAGATCTGAAGATATTGATTGGAAAAGATGTTTTCTGCAACTTAGAGTTGGAATTATTTATTATTATTATTATTATTATTATTATTATTATTATTATTATTAAAGCCTTATATTAAAAAGGCTTAATGGCATTTCATGAATTCTTTTTAAATCTGGTTGTTGTTGAAGAGACCCACATACAGATTTTTATGTGTTTATTTTCAGAACTTCTGTTCCGCTTTTCCATTCAATAACCAAGGCAGCCTGTGACAGAAAGATTTCTCCATGGGATTAATTTCGAATGTTTGTACAACTAGCTTTGTATTTTATAAACTGCTTAGAACTCTATTAAGCATCATATAAATTTAACAAAATAGACTGGAACAGGTCCAATTCCCAAGACCCTGATTCATTATATCTGATACACTTTGCACCATGTGCTCTCCGCAGCAAATCCCTGATGTAAGAAGGGGAAATAATGGCTTGAGGGCTAAAGAAAACAAGCAATGGTCCATTAGTATAACAAAGAGGGAAAGGGACTTGGCAGCTAGACTAAGCCATATTCATACAATTAAAAACAGAAGGGTGTTAAGAGTTCATTTGGTTATTTGTATGCATTCCCCTTCCCCAATATATGATTTCAAGCTCAAACTCACCAACAATTTCACTTGGCTCTTTGTTGTATAGCTTTTTGTTCCAGTAAAGAAGCCTTAGGAAAGGAATGGAGACAAGAAGCACGAGGCAAATCCCAACAAACATGTGCCCTGTAAATCCTGCAAAGTCCACTCCCTGGGAATAAAAGAGATATAATTGAAGTAGAATCAATTACAGCAACTCTCAGTGCCATACATAAAACGGCACTGAATATTATTGTAGTGTCTTCTTAGCAGAACAATGCAGGTCTCCTTCTGTACTTGGCAATATACCGGTAATCCAGCCAAAATATAGCACTACGTTTAGCACCTTGATTTCAGTTGAGAAGTCAGGTGTATGCTCAGCAAACTTCCACTGACATAAACCCCATACATTTAAAGTACATTTATACCACTTAAAACATTTGTGGTGTCCTCCAAAGAATCTTGGGAACTGTAGTCTAACCCTCACAGAGCTACAATTCCTAGGAGCCTTAACAAACTACAGCTCCCAGCATTATTTGGGGGAAAGCCATGTACCTTAAATGTGCTTTAAATGTATGGTGTGGATGTGACCAGAAAGGATGGTGGAATTTATTTTATTTTATTGCAATAATCAAACCTGGTATTCCACTGAACTCTGTTTTATTGAGGCGATGGTGGTAGCAATTAGCATTTATTATTATGTTTCTTATCCTGTCTTCCGACCTAAACAGCTCTTCATTGCATGGTGAGGGGGATGAAGGTAGTAATGATTAATCACAGAATCACAGAATTGTAGAGTTGGAAAGGACCCCCAAGGGTCATCTAGTCCAACCTCCTGCAATGCAGGAATCTCAGCTAAAGAATTTTTTGACAGGTGGTTTCTGGCCCACACCTACGAGTCAATGGCGGATGTTCCAATTTTAACGCTTATCTTTGATATAAAATGACTAACTTCAAATAAACATATAATTTATAATTAATTTATTTCCCTCCTTTTTGTGTTTTCGATCAGCTTTCAGAAAGTGTGAACTTGTTGCATTCATCTTTAAATGCATGCTGAACTGAATTTCTTCTCCATCCCTAGAAGCAGAAGCTTCTGATCTTCTTGAGGTTGCACCAGCAGAAGGGAAGACTCACCCAGCAAAGTCTCATTCATGTAGCACTAAATTAAACTTTTGAACTCTTGCTGGCACATGAATCTCTTGCTGATTAAGATGTGTTACACGATTTCAAGCATCCAGCATTCTCTGAAGCCAGTGCTTCCCTTTACATCATCTAAGAAAGGAGCATCTAGCAAGATTTTGTAACTTACTCTTCCCACAATTACTTCAAGAGCCATATACTACATGCATAAGATAAGTAAGATAATCCCATATTGTGTGTGACAGTCCTTTGGCTATATAGAGGTGGCTGCTAATATTAGGAAAACGTTCTTGCTTCCATGTGGAACAGAACTGGAAATGTTCCAGAAATAGGCTTCATTTGAAAAGGAAACGTATTGAAATGAGCTAAAAATCATAGTTGTTGCTTTTTTGCGAAAATGGAAATCATGACAAGCAAGACAAGACTACTCAAGTCAAGAACATTTAAAAAAAGAAATAACAGAGCTTAAGCTTTAAAGGGTTTCAGAAAACTTTATGGAGTTCTCCGGGGGGGGGGCGGGTGCTCTGAAACTTTAGGCGACATTTTTACTTTATGGTCTACTAGTTTATGACCTCTCAGGCCGTGTAAAGCTAAGATAGGAAATTGTTATAATCTCTGAAGCCTCAAAGTCACAAATGTTGAAAATTTATGGGTACAAAGGTGCTACTCTTCTAGTCAACCCTGCACCACAAAAATAAAAAACATTTGGTTGTGTGTATTTTAAAGAAATAAAAATAAAATTTAACCGAGCAACTTCTTACCTGGGAAAACATTTTAAAGTTTTACAGAAATAAATTTTGTAGTATTCTAAAACTACATTGACAAATGCGTAAGTACATCACCTTGAGCCCCTTGGAGAAGATGTTGAAATAAATAAATAATAGACTTGTGGTTTCCCAAGACATATGCAGCCCAGAGCCATATACAGAGAACTACTACCAGGTGCTTGATGTCACCATTTAATTATTATTATTATTTTACCTACACTGGGTCACTTACAGCTCTTAATACTAAATGATGGCGGGAAACAAAAGGATGTGACAATCCTTTTCATAACCTGAAAACCTTAATGCAAGCAGAGGTCCTGGCATCTATCAGCCCAATTGGCTGCCACACAACAACACTGAAGACAGATCTTACGCCCCATCTAATTAATGTTGGCTGGGCTGGTACACACTAGATTACCGTTTGGGCATGGTCAGGTTAAAACATTTTATTCTCCCAGGAATTTGGATAGCTTGTATTTTAAATGGCTCTGTAACTAAGTAAAATATTGTCATAGTATGTCGTCCTCAATTGGCTTGGAATGCCAGGGCAACTGTGTTAAAACATGGCCCGGCGGATTGGCCAGGATTCAAAATTGGCCTGTGGTAGGAAAGCCCAACAATCCACAGTGGCCAGCCTGGGAATTACCCACGACTGGCTGCCTAGCCCCCTGACATTGCTCCCATAGGAGGTTGAGGGACCCACGAGGGGCCGCAACTGCCGCCCACCTCCGTGACTGGGTAAGCCGCCATTGCTGACTCTAGAAGATCGAGCTGATAGACTTATTGTTAATGCATATTCCCCATCTAAGCAATGGAGAAACAAAGAGAACAAGAAATATACCTCTTCTGTTATGTAAATAGCAAAGGTAAAGGGACCCCTGACTGTTAGGTCCAGTCGCGGACGACTCTGGGGTTGCGGCGCTCATCTCACTTTACTGGCCGAGGGAGCCAGCATACAGCTTCCAGGTCATGTGGCCAGCATGACTAAGCCGCTTCTGGCGAACCAAAGCAGCGCACGGAAACACCGTTTACCTTCCTGCCAGAGCAGTTTTATCTACTTGCACTGCGTTCTTTCGAACTGCTAGGTGGGCAGGAGCAGGGACCGAGCAATGGGAGCTCACCCCATCGCGGGGATTCGAACCACCAACCTTCCGATTGGCAAGCCCTAGGCTCAGTGGTTTAACCCACAGCGCCACCCACGTAAATAGGGTACCAATAATTTTTATTCCTTTGCAGAGTGGGAGTAAAGGGCTATTAATCACTGCTGGGAAATATTTCCCATTTTAGTTCACTTGCATTTTTCTACAAAGTACATCCTTATCACTGTGTTTTTAATGAACAAATTGTGGCAAGTCTAAATGCATTCAAACAGTCTTTGAGCCGAGAAAGAGATGGAGTCTATAAAGGAGAGAAAGAGATCTATCAAGCACAGTAAACCGATGCCTAACATAAAATACAGCTTTTGTATTATTTTATTTCTGTTTGAGGCAATAAGCTGCTTTTCGGATTTCCATTGCCAATGTTTAAAAATCTAGACTTGAATACTGTATTTCATCTGTCTGAGGAAAACATTAAAACACACATACACACACACACACAACCCAATGTATTTCTAGAAAGTATCACCTTGGAGCAATCAGGATCTCCAGGAGAAGTACATATATTCATGTGCCACACATACATAGAGAAGTGATTTCCCCCCCCCAAAAAAAAAACCACCCAGTTGGGGCTGTATTAAATTAATGCACCGTGTCACTGGGGGTCAGTGCAGCCAGCCTTTATTGGGTCCCAAGCCCCACCCACCTGGCCCAGACGGATTGGCCAGGATTCAAAGAACATATGGCGGGAAAGCCCGCCAATCTCCAGTGGCCGGCCTGGGAATTCCCTAACGGCCAACTGCCTAGCCCTGGCATTGCTCCTAAGAAGGAGGAGTTTGGTACGATGGACCATATCTGCTGCCTACCCTGTGACCGGGTAAGCAGCCATTATCCACCATGTTGTTCACACAGTGTCAGTGCAAGCTGAGGTTAATACTAGAAGAAGCTTCAGTAGCCAATAAAAATGTCCATGACAGTGATAGGCCTTTTTCAAGAATAAATGACATCAAGTTGAGATATTTTGGGGAGTCACTGGTTTTCAAAAGTCATGTTTTAAATGTTAAAAGAAGGGGATATCCTCAAGCAAATGAGACGAGTCTGAACATTTCACAAGTCATACAAAGCTCAACAGTGAGAAAGAAAGACAAGGGGAAATCCCAGGACAGCAACAAATCCCTCCATCCGTATTCACGACATGGCAATAAAAGTGCGTCTCTGTGCAAGTGCAACAAACCAGAAGTTATAATGCTGGTGATATATTAAAGCTACTGTTATGTTTATAAAAACCAGAAGGTGCATATGGAACGCATACAGAGTATCTGATGTTTAAGGGGAAAGTGTATTCTGTACATTAAGTATAAAATGTTTAAGGAAAATATATATTTTTAAACTGTTCCCATATCAATACTGCATCCATAATGTCATTTGTCGTTCAATTCTCCAAAGGGAAAGGGGGGAATTGTTTGTTGTTTTGGATTTGTATGCTTGGGGAAAAAAATCTGTGTGTGTGTGTGTGTGTGCGCGTGCGCACATGCCCAGATTAAGGAGAAGGGAGAAAACAAGGCAATGTTCAATACAACTAAAAGGCCTGATTAACTGGATGGCAAAATCACAAACAAACTAACCAATTACCCAGCTGCAAATCCCATAATTTCCATCACTTACAGTGCAAGCCTATGTGTATCTACTCAGAAGTAAGTTCCAGTGAATTCAATAGAACTTACTTCCAGGTAAGTGTGTATATGGAACTGCAGCCTTTATACTAAAGTAGAATTTATATTAATCAGAGATGAGATGCATATGTATTATGTATTAGTGTGGGGCGTTTTTCTTTCTTTCCTCAGGTTTGCATTATCCCTTACAGCATCAGTCTGGAAAAAAAAACAACTGGTTCTGTGCCAGAACAGGTGCAGTCTTTTATCTTTTAGCACAGTGGGAAGAACAGATAAGCACTGCTGAATAGAGCATCTGTATTTATTTTCCATTTGCACAATAGGCAGCAATACATACCTCGTTCCTGAGCTCCTGCTTTGAAACAATAATCACATTGGGTGGGTCCCCAATAGCTGTAGAGGCCCCTCCAATGTTTGTGAAGATTACTTCGGCAATCAGGACATGCCTGGGATCTAGGTTAAGCACCTCACATAACCTGCAAAGACACAGATCAAAAATACAGTCTGATCCTTTTCATATGATTTCTAAAATTGCTGGTTTATGTTTCCAAAGCTAGCTCAAACTATATGCCAGAAAGAGAGCCCATTAGTACCGTATTTTCTGGCATATAAAACGACTGGGCGTATAAGACGACCCCCAACTTTTCCAGTTAAAAAATAGAGTTTGGGATATACTCGCCATATAAGAAATACGACCCGGCGTATAAGACGACCCCCGACTTTTGAGAAGATTTTCCTGGGTTAAAAAGTAGTCTTATACGCAGGAAAATACTGTATTTGTGATAGATAAAAATAAATATCGTGTCCCACACCCCAATGAGCAAATCATTTTTCGCTCTTATCATAAGAAGAGCATCCACATAATAGTTTCTCACTTTGCTGAATATTAGATTGCAGCTTTCTTGTACAGACCTGATTTGCAAAGCACAGACAAACAGTTCAAACAGCGGAATCTAGCGGAAATTATAATAGATGCAGATCTGCTTGCAGTTTGCTTGGGTTGCTCCTCCACTTCCTCTCCTTAAATCCCTTTTCCTATTGACAAAACCAAGACGACTAGTATTCACAAGTGGGCCATGCAACAAAATGTTGCGAAGTGAAGTGCTCCTGTTCCAGCGGTCGAGCCAGCCATGCCTCTTCCGAGGCACTCCATTCCATTTCCTCCCAAACCCGCCCCATGTTTTCCTCTCAACAGTCAAGTCAGTTGCTGCGGTGCTGTGTGTGGCGGTCAGCTCAGCGGGATCCCACCTTCGTCGCCAGTGAAATATACTCGGAGTCGAGTGTGGATTTCATGCTCTTTATTCAGCTCATAGTAGCGAGGAATGCCAGTTCCCCCAAAACGCCTGCTTTATATACATTATTTACACAATGGGCCCCACGGGATTGGCTAATTCCGGGATACTCCTGTAGGCCAATCAGGTTGCTGATTCACTTCCACCTGCTGATGGATTGGGTGGCTCCTGCGGACCAATCAGACTGCTGCATTCTGGATCCTATTGTTCTAGGACCAACCAGACTGCTGCATTCTGAATCCTATTGTTCTAGGACCAATCAGACTGTTGCATTCTGAATCCTATTCAACTCAGTACATAACATCAGTATTCCATGGCCACTGGGCATGCTCAGGCCTAACTGGACTGGTTTGGGGTTTGTTTGTACTTCTGCAAACCAGTGTGCCTTGTGTATGGAGGGTGCTGTTCTAGTTATATGGAGAACCCCCACTTAGAGAATGGGTTGGTATATAACAGGGATGAGGACCCTTTTTCAGCAGAGAGGCCACAAGCCAGTGGTAGGCGAGGCCAGAGGCAAACGTAACGGGGTCAAATGCAAAAGTGAACAGAGCAACTGATGGGAGCTACATTCCAGCCACAGAAAAAGCTAAAGGTTTCTACTCTACACACCCATCCAGGCAAACAGGGCGCAATCACATAGTTTAAGGGCACTTAGCCCTGCCAAGCACATAAAAGCACTTGGGAAGGGTGTAGAGCAGGAATGGTGACTGGTGTGGCCCAGAAAAGGGACACTGGCTGGGGACAAACCCGGGGGCCAGGCAGAAATGCCTGGAGGGCCACATCTGGCTCCTGGACCTGAGGTTGTCCACCCCTGGTATATAGGATTGGGATTCATCTTGGTAACTCCTGCAAAGTACTGAGTTCGCCACAAAATGTGACAAGAAAATAAGATCATATTTCATGCACCGCTGGTAAAGGGCTAAAGCCTTATTGTCAAGGAATCAGGAGAATTTTCTACTAAGCTGCATCACCATGGTAATAGCAGCTTAGAATACCATTTTAAAATTGGACTGAAGAAGTCTGAGGAAGACAGCAACAAAATAAAGTGAATGACTAACACAGCAGTGGGGGGGGAGGGGAGGAAACAGAGCTTGTTTAAAAACAGTGTGTGTGTGTGTGTGTGTGTGTGTGTGTGTGTGTGTGTGTGTGTATGTGTGTGTGTGTGTGTGGTTCCAGATAAGGAAATTAAAAAGTCATGTCACTGTGACATCTGCATATGAAAAATATATGTGCACAAAAATTATTACCAGTTAAGTCAACTTCCACATTTTGCAGCATATCTGAAACAACCAATACCTTAGCAATATTTATTTTACTCAGGGACAACTCTACCATTATGGGCTGAAAGGTGGAGCTCTGCCTAATAAAATATCAGAGAGAGGGGAAAGTACAATTACTTTTGTTTGGGCTTCACGACTAATTTCCAGCTGAAAACTCACAAACCAGCAGGCAGGGGAAAGGAGTGTCAGTATATTGAGGGTGTGCATCTATATGTGATGGGGACAGTCCTCAAATAAAGCTAGTGGTGGAAGTCAAATTTTTATTACGCAGTGGTGAGGGCAACTGAAAACTCATCATTGCAGGCACTTTGCTTCAGTTTTGAAGTGGGCTGCACTTCAGAACTGAAGCAAGAATAAAGCGGAACAGTCTGAAAGAATAAAGCACAGAGAGATAAGGTTGGGTTCAGCTGCCATCACGCATACAAACGCCTGGTTGTCTAAGGTCAACCCTCCACCTCCACCTTTATGCATGAATGGGGCAAGCACATGAATAAATAAATGTAGCTGCCCACACCATGCTCTGAGTCACATGATGACTCATCTCTCTCTGGAAGGTCTCCAGGTAAATCCCTCCCTGGGTCTGTTTTCTCCCAACCATTGCTTTGTTGCAAAATCCTGGTGACCCACAGGCTGCCTGTTAGGTCTATCCTCCTCCTTCCCTCCTTGCTTCCTCCAGTAAAGACAAACACAATCCCAGCCTCTTGGGACTGTAAGAAAACAGCCCACATTGGAGCTGACCATATGGGGGAGGGGGACTTGTTGCCTGGCTGAAGTCAAGAGAGGGGTGAGGCAACCTGAGTGAACACATGGCCAGGGTGACCTCCTACCTGCCTGTGTTCAGACGGCATATTAGGACACGCAAGATATTTTGAATCCCCTGCCCACTCCACCTTTATGGGGTTTTGCTTGTTTGTTTGTTTGTTTGTTTGTTTGTTTTGGGTTTGTTTGTTTTTTGAAGAACTACCTTATGGTGACTGGGGTAAAGAGGAGCATTGTAGTAACGTTGTCCAAGAAGGCTGAGAGAATCGCAGCAATAAGACAGAGAATGATAATCATGGCCCACACTTTGCCTCGAGAGAGCCTGTAAGCCTAATAAAAACAGACACACAGAAAATATGATGGAATTGATTAGCACGATGGACAACATCACAATTCTTGCTAAGCAACTAGATGTGGAGCTGTTATTCAGCTTCACCTCATACCAAGAGGTACGGTGTTTATTAAGCTGTGGTAATTGGGCAAAGTGACTTTTGCCAGTTTTTCAAAACGGGAAAGGGGGGGGGGAACCTTAAGAATCTTAAGTATTTCAGAAGACAAAAGCCAATGTTATCATACATTCCCTAAGATACAGTATAATGAAGCCAAAGCGAATTGTGCCTAACATTAAAATTTATGAGTACATGTAAAATGCTGCAAAGGTTCTGTTTTATTGTCATTTCTTAAAAATCAAAAACATACTCCGCTCTTCCTCCCAAGGAATCCATTTTATATTATAGCAATGCACATGCACTGAAACTGATAGTACATGCTGCACCAGGCATTCACCATTTGCCACTACTTAATGTGAGAAGTGGTCCTCTTTGCCTTATTGATACTAATGGCATTTAAGTACCATTAATTTAAACAGGGTTTAAGAGAGTCTAAGTTGAGCACTCTGCCTACAGCCCTTCCCCATCACTTCTAAGATAATTTTGCCAAAAGTGCCATCCATCTGCTAAAACCTTTAGAAAATTACAGGATGAATGTTGCTGCTTTTTTTTTCTTTTCTTTTTTTTTGCAAGGTCTGCCAGTAATGATCAAAGCACGAATAGGCTAGAAATAAGTAATTGACCTGAGAGGGGAAGAGAGACAGTCAAATAGACTCAACCATGCTTTTTTTTTTTTGTTCTGTATAGCACAGGTGCCAAAGTATTATTAAATTCTTATGCTAAATAGTATATAAATGCTTTCCACTAAAATGAAGGGAGGAACAGACCTACCTTTACTGCACAATAATCAAAAAATCCAGTTTCAGAAAAGATGGCAACTAAAAGCATCTATGGAGGTTTAAAAAAAAAGAAAATATTTTACTTTTCATACAGTTAGTTTTTATCAATAAAGAATGCTTTAATGCACCCACCCCTTCCCATTTTTGGAGAATCCTTCTATTCAAATTTGCACATATATTTCCCCTTAAAGGTAAAGGTAAAGGGACCCCTGACCATTAGGTCTAGTCGTGACCGACTCTGGGGTTGCGGCGCTCATCTCACTTTACTGGCTGAGGGAGCCGACGTACAGCTTCCGGGTCATGTGGCCAGCATGACTAAGCCGCTTCTGGCGAACCAGAGCAGCGCACGGAAACGCTGTTTACCTTCCCGCTGCAGCGGTACCTATTTATCTACTTGCACTTTGACGTGCTTTCGAACTGCTAGGTTGGCAGGAGCAGGGACCAAGCAACGGGAGCTCACCCCGTTGCGGGGATTCGAACCGCCTACCTTCTGATCGGCAAGCCCTAGGCTCTGTGGTTTAAGCCACAGCACCACCCGTGGCCCATATTTTCCCTTACTAAACTTAAAAGGGAATGCACAGGTTTTCATTTGCAAAAGAGGGTTTCACCAGGGCACCCTCCACACTGGGGTCTTTTTGTGGGTGTATCCTGCAGCATGCCACAGATGCAATAATAGCACAGGTCAATTTATACTGAACCATCCACACATCATTCCATTTTAGTAGTTGTCCCGATATGCTTCCCCATTGTCACTGCATTACTTGAACTCTGGAACTACAATGCAACAAAAAATAAATAAATCGCGATGTTTGTGGTATAAAAAGCTACAGAATGTAACCAGGAAATTACAGGATATGCACTCGTCGGAAATGAAGCAGTATATCCAGTCCAAATATTTTGCAAGTGCACAAGTAATCATGGATGCACAATATATATGTATAAAAAAAATCTGGAGGGCCCCCAAAACTTAATCTTTACTAGATCAAAAATGATCGGATGTTCAGTGCAAACTGCTTCCCAGTTTTTAAGCATTTATTTATTGCTTGTCACTTGATAGTCAGTACCAGGGCTAGAAAAAGAGATGCTAGAACTTGTTGAGCTTTTTTTAAAGGGGGGGAACCTTATGCTGCCCTCTACAATACCACCCGCAGCCTCCGTCACGCAACACAGAGTACCATGCCACCCGCAGCTTCTGTTTCGCCACCCCCCAGTGACGTGCTGATGTGCCAACATGCTGCCATGCTACAGAGGTGTTGGAATGCACCAAAGAGATGCCGGAACTCAGTTTCTGTGAGTTCTGGCTGAAAAAAAGCCCTGGTCAGTACTAACAAAGCAAAAAATTGAAGTCATCTCTCTTGGAATGCATGCTCCCCTGCATTATGAAATTATTTCACCACAAAAGCCAATGGAGGATACCAAAATGATTTCAAAATCATTTTGGTATCCTCCATTTCTGCCAACCCTAAATTTGCCCAGAAGCTTCCAGTCACATTAAGAGGCATTAAATTTCCAAATTCCTATACTGGAAAAGCTTCAAAGGGAACTAATTTGACTGTAGCTGCTCTCAAATGTAGCATATTTTTTAACGTTTAGCAACAATTAAGTTTGATATAATATAATTCCAGAACACTTAAGGCACAAGGTGTATATATAGAACTTTTTAATTACCATTCCGAACAAAAGCGCCAGAGTTTCATAATCAATCCATGCCACTACTTTGACCAGGCTCGGCTTCTGCAATTAGAGAGTGCAATTATCATTTAATCCCATAGATCTCCTACCTAGTGATTAGCTCTGCAAATGCAAACTCTTTTTTTTAAAAAAAAAAACAACTATTAAAATGCACTTTGACGGAAATTAGTTACCTAGTCTTTTTGCAAGAATTTTTCCATTGACATTGTAAAACGCAGACAACTTGAAGGACTCATTTACAAGGTGCCTACATTAAGCATTTTCGATTGTCTTATTATTTTTGTTTTTCTACACCTTACTGCACCTTTATAGAAATAAATGAAAACTGAAATACTGGGCTCCTTTAGTTGCTGTTTTGCTGACAAGATAATATTGTGCAGGTTCTTTCTGTGGACATTTCAAAAGGAGTTCAGGGAGAAACAATTTTCAAGTTTAAGAAGCGAGAGACAAAACTGAACAGTTTTTTTCTTTAAAACAATGTTGATTTGGCAAGGATTTGTCTGCTGTGCTGTGCTAAGAATATTTATAATAATTTAAAGAACTGAATAGGTAATGAAGAGGAAGAAGAAAATCACAACAAAAAGGGTATTGTTAAGAACATAAGAGCACTCCTGCTGGATCAGACCAAAGGCTTTTCTAGTCCAGCATCCTCTTTCCCACAGTGACCAGACAGAAGCCTGTGGGGTTCTCACAAACAGGATCTGCCATCTTCCACTTTTGTTACCCGTAACAGGAATTCTGAGGCATGCTGCCTGGAAGTATTATAGAGCTATTATGAGCACTGATGGTGCCATGGTGGATGCAGAGGAATAGTGGGAGGCACCAGCTGGGGAACCCTTGGGGAAGAAGGCTCAGAGCCAGGGGATTGGTGGTGGGACAGCAGTGAAGGGTCAGAGGGAGAAGAGGGAGCAGACTAGGAGGAGGAGGTGTCAGAAACTGAAGAGGCAACAGGGTTTAGTGAGCAGGAAGAGGCTGTGGAAGAGGGCAGTCCAGACTCAGAGGCAGGAGAGGAGGAGGTCCAGGAGACAGAGATGAGGCAGGCTGTTGAAGAATCCTATGGGTCTCCCCGTCCTGCTGCGGCCATCTCCCTTCCCCACCCCCCACCTGTCTCACAGAACACACAGAGAAATGAAGAGGGTGGAGCAACGTGAGACAAGATGATGAAGCCTTAGGCTGCTGGGGAATTAACCAGGGGGAGAGCCTTAGAGAGCAGTGGGAAGGTGAGGGCCTTCAATCCTTGGGGCAAGACCTACTGGGAAAAGCTGCTGTGACCACTAGGGATGAGCTGTTTTGTTTCTTTGAATAAAGAGTTAACTTCACTGCCATCTGATGTTTTATTGTTTTATTGCTGACCTACACCTGACTGCAGCTCCTGACAATGAATTTTTCTAATCCCATTTTAAAGAAATCTAAATTAGTTACCCATTATCACATGACTATCAAGATCTTAACAGCTTGTAGCCAGCACATCTCAGAGATGCTTTCCTCCTATGTCCCATCATCATGCATAGTACATCAAATGAAGATTGACTTTAGGAAGCCTTCTTAAGTGTGCCATCTATATGAGGCAATCATATATATAGATGGCAGACTTAAGAATTATATAACTATAAGTGTGTGTAGTTCTTACACCTGCAAATAACTCTCAGGGTCCCTGTCCTGATTCACATTTGCAAACACACAACACAAGCTGTTTTGTGCCTACGCTAAATAGTGTGGATGACTACAGGCACTTTCACTGAAATGTTTTCTTCCCTCCAAAGACGGCTGCTGATCTTGGCAAGGTTGTAAGTGGATTTAGGAATTGGGCGTTTGTAAAAGGAACATATGAGATTTTGCTACTTACATCACCGATCACAGCAAGGGCAGCTAAGGCAGCCAGGGAGCCCAGCATCGCCGCTAATGTCCTGTGAACAATCTGCAACAACAAGAGGGACCAACCCTATTAGTCCAGTTGCTGTCCTTTTAACTCTTATTCCGTATGATGTAAAGATCTAGTCACATCTTCCCTTCTTGGTCCTTTGAACACGCTGCTTAGAGACGTCTTCAAGGCAAATACTGGAACGTCAACATCAGAAGTGACTGGTCCACAGTCCATAAACTATATCCATCTGGAAATGTTTTACTGCCTGCTTTTACACTTTAGCCACACCCATTTTAATGCTTGGGCCACACCTACTTCAACATGCAGCCCCACCCTGAGGGTCCTGAATCACCTACAGTGGTCCCTCGACTTACGAAATACTCGACATCTGAATTTTCGACTTACGAACGAAAAAAGTGGCCGCACGCCTACGAATTTTTCGACATCCGAATGGAAATCCATTGCCAGTTTTAGATGCGGTTTCCTTGACTTACGAATTTTAGATGCGGTTTTTTCGACTTATGAATTTTTTCGAATATTTTTTCTCCCAATGCATTCCTATGGGAAATCGCTTTTTCGACTTACGAACTTTTCGACCTATGAATGTCCATTCGGAACGGATTAAATTCGTAAGTCGAGGGACCACTGTATTTGGTAGCTTAGGGTTCATGTTTACAATTTAATTTACTAACTAGTAGCCAACTGAGTTCAAAGGAAGTTGTGAGAGAGGAAGCATAATTTAGTTGTGCCATGCTTCACTTCAGGGTTTCATCCTTAGATCTACAAGGAGATGCACGTTTTGTCCCCACATTGGAAGAATGTCAAATCCCCCTACTTTTGACGAAACCTTGAATTGTGGGGAGACACTTTGCAAGCCACATTTCCTCTCTCACAACCACATTCTAGTGGCTGGAGTGTTGTAATTGGAACAATTGGATCACTTTTACGTAGATGTTCCCCCTGTGGAAACAAAGATTAAAGCATTTCATGCAGTTTTCATTACTTTGCCGCCTGTTTGCAAATATTTAAGAGGGAAGTGGCAAGATGGAATATCTCAATAAATGTTTAAGGCCTCCATGCCAACTTGATTAAGGATGTCCACAAGATTGGTTCTACAAACAATATTCTTCTTCTTCTTCTTTAGCCATCAAATGGGTAATTTCATTAAATGAAATGCAATTGCAAAAGGTTTAATATAATTGAAAGAATTTACTGTTATCACTGACTCACCTTCAAATGAGTTAGCAATACTTAAAATATTACTCAGATTTATTTTCTGATGAAAGCATCATTCCACAAAAGCTCATTCACTGCTAATTTCATTAGAATGTCTTTGGCTGAACGGAAAGTAATAAAGCAACCCCTGTGACTCTTTTTTGTTTCTGTCACAATAGGGTGAAAACTTGATAAAAGGTTTAGCTTCTGTTGCCCGTTCTATCTGAATTCAGATTTCAACAGTATTCCATTTTAATCCTAGACAGAGACCCATCACAGAATGCACAGCAGCTGAACTCAACACAGACTCCCTAAACTCATTACACACACAAGCATGGGTACAAAACGCATTGTAGGGGTTATCGCTGCCCCCCCCAAACACCAATACACACAATGGCCATGGCTCTTTGCACCTGTATATGCATGCAGAGGTGGGACCCAGGTGGCGCTGTGGGTTAAACCACAGAGCCTAGGGCTTGCTGATCAGAAGGTCGGCGGTTCGAATCCCTGCGACAGGGTGAGCTCCCGTTGCTCGGTCCCTGCTCCTGCCAACCTAGCAGTTTGAAAGCATGTCAAAGTGCAAGTAGATAAATAGGTACCGCTCCGGCGGGAAGGTAAACGGCGTTTCCATGCACTGCTCTGGTTCACCAGAAGCGGCTTTGTCATGCTAGCCACATGACCTAGAAGCTGTACGCTGGCTCTCGGCCAATAAAGTGAGATGAGCGCCGCAACCCTAGAGTCGGACACGACTGGACCTAATGGTCAGGGGTCCCTTTACCTTTACCTATGCATGCAGAGCACCAGTCTGTTGTGCACCACAAGCTCCCTCCATGGGCTCATGAACCCTGTAAACTCAAGTTAGTATGGGGAATAAATTCCTCCCTGGCCCCAAATACAGTGACCAAAAGTTCCATACCAAAGGCAACACCCTCAATAGTGAGTGGTGTGAGCCATATAGCAAAGGAGGGTGGCTGGGAGATCCAAAGACGACTGTGATGCCGGGTCCAGGAGGTGGTCCTTATTTAAGTCCATGGAATGCACCTGAGTGAAGGCTCCAGCAGGAGTCCCAGTCAGCTCTACCCATCCAAAACCTGCCTCAAGGCTCTCCTGCGATTGGCCAGTTTGCAGGCAGGCCAAATTCAAATGTCCATGGCCGGAGGGAAAGGTTGGGACATCTCCCACCAGCCATTGAGGACTGGCCCAAGGATCCTGGCAATGGCAGCGGGGCAGTGCTGTGCTGCAACTGCCATCTCACAGAGGAGGCTGAGCAGACTTATACACAATACCAAACTCACTGGACCAAGGGTTTGACTTAGCGTGGCAGTAACATAAAGATCTAGATACGGTGTCAGACATCCTACATCATCCACAGCATTTCCTTTGCTATTTCAGAATTCACTGGTGTTTGGACTGTCTGTGGTAACAGTCAACAGCTAGTTCTTTCATTGTAAAAAAAAATACTGTAAAGATGTACTTTTAGACCTCTCCTCGAGCGAAATTCCCTGACATGAAGAAACGTCTTCTCACAAAGCCCTTCTGAGGAACAGAACAGGAATTTGAAATGGATATTTAACATGCCATAAATCACTTGCAGTAAGGTAAGACTTCAAATATCTGAAAGCTACTGTGCTGTTGTTGTTTTGTCCACTCTATGTAAAGTTTTGCAGTGTTTTGTTATCAGCAGCTAACTTATTCTTTTCTGGTGACTTCTGCCAGACAGTGTGGGATTACATAGTTTCTAAAAAATAGGACAGACTGAAGCAGAAATTCAGATACAGTATCTAAAATCAGCTTCCTACTCCTTTGGAGAAAGAGCTTGAGTGGATTTTGTTAGACAATTCCATACATTGTTGGGGATGTTCCATTCTAAAATTCATAGTGCTGAGGCTGTGGCACTGGGGAGTCCCAGGTGGGAAAGGGCTGTTTAAGAAAAACCAAAGAATAGTCTCATAATTTAAAATAATGAATGCCTTCCCAGGCCAAATCCAGAAAATATATGATTTTGATAGTCCACTCAGTTTTTAATTCAAAGACTAAGAACTATAAGGAAGTTGATTGCTGATTTCTGAATTTATGCTTTAAGTCTACACTATGTTGAAGAAGTATGCTAAACTGTGCCATCTGGCAGAGGACACCAGAAGGGGTCAAAACAGTTGCTGATAGCAACAAAACTGAAAAAAATGTTACACATTGTGGCATATAGTATTTTATGTATATTTTTATATTTTATGTATATTTTTGACAGGCTCCCGCCTGGTTTCTTATTATGTGCTATGGCCAGACGGCTAATGCAATAAATATTTATATATATATAGTATACTTGAACATGGATTGTTCCATTTTGACTACATAAGCACCAGTACTCTGAGATATATGACATAATCCAGAAGGCGGTTTAAAAAAAGAACATTTCCCCTTCATTTATGATTGCATTTGCCATTACTAAAGAGAAAGTAAGAGGTTCAATGGATTTTTGACAATTAGTATTTAAGGAAAGTTCTCCTGTTTGCTCTTTTTCAATCTTCTACCCTATATCCATTTACTTAATGAGGAAAATAACAGGGCCAGCCTTACTATTAAACAGAGTGCAGCAGCTTCAGGTAGCAAATACTAGGGGGCAGGGAACAACACCAGGATGTTAGCAGAAAGGAACTGTGTGTACCACCAGACCCACTAAGCTAGACTGGTTTCCTCAGTCATGGTGGACCACTCTGTCCAATTGCCAGTTGAAGTAAAAGTCTACTGCTAGCCTGGTTGCCTTGTTGTCCTTTTCCTCAGGCAGATATAGATAGGGCTGCCATACACAGCCAGGTTATCCCGGACACATCCAGGAATCGAGCTGAAAAACGGCATCCAGGCGGAAAACCCGGATGTATGGCAAGTAGGGCAATTTTTTTAAAAATGCTTAAGAAATCCCCCAAAAGCCCCAAAATGTAACAAATTTTGTGAGATGTTGCCCAAAAATAAAAGCTCAACAACTTTGTCCGAATTTTCACTTTGGGGAATATGGCAACCCTATTCATAGAGAACATTTTCTAATGAACATCGGTTTAGGCTTCTTTTGGTAGAGTATGAATAAATAACATACTATGTTTTATTCATTTTGTTTCTCTATTACAGGCAGTGGAGCATGGTATATAAAAGTACCTTAAGACATGTCCCAGGAAATTAATAAAAACAACAACCTAAGTGGATGACCCCAAACACAAAAGAGGTACTCTTGAGAAAGTAGTCATAGAAACAAAACCTGAGAAGATCCTGTTGTTTTGCTCTGACAAGGGTTTCATGTACTTGTATAAATACAGAGCCCTTTTAAAACAAAAAAAATTGAGATCCCCCCCCCACACACACACACTCAAACAATTGTCCGGGCAATAATAACATCTATGTGGTATTTATATCACTGCAGTATACCTACAGGGCTGAGTTGAAGTATTACCAAGCTGACCCTTTGGGATAAACTTTGAGCAAATGTTGGGAACCCCTTGAGCTCACTCAGAAACATATTTTGTTTACTTCTTCTGTAACTTTTTACAACAACAACAATTTATTTATACCCCGCCCACCTGGCTGGGTTTCCCCAGCCACTCTGGACGGCTTCCAACAGAATATTAAAATGCAATAGTCTATTAAACATTAAAAGAGTCCCTAAACAGGGCTGCCTTCAGATGTCTTCTAAAAGTCTGGTAGTTGTTTTTCTCTTTGACATCTAGTGGGAGAGCGTTCCACTGCTGTATATTAAGAAAAATAAAATTATCCCTCTCACAAAGACACTCACATCCAAGCCATTTCTGTGAGAATGAGCCGGCAAAAGGTCAAAGCAGAACTGGTCTCTGGTAGGTGTGTAATGATTTAAAAAAAAAAAAAAACTGGGGGGAAATTATAGAGGACTAAGCAAACAGGATGGAAATATCTAAACCAATAATGTCAGCTTACATTCTATACATTTTATGTTTCAGTTACAGGTAGGTAGCCGTGTTGGTCTGCCATAGTCAAAACAAAATAAAAAACAAAAAAATTCCTTCCAGTAGCACCTTAGAGACCAACTAAGTTTGTTCTTGGCATGAGCTTTCGAGTGCATGCACACTTCTTCAGATGCATGCACTTGAGAGTGCACTCGAAATGCACTCGATATCCATCTAGAGAATTTAAATCCAGAGAATTTAAATTCCTGCTCAGAATTCATACCAAGTTACTCACACTCAATATCAGTCAAACTTCTGCCTGAAGAAAAATGCAGAGAAGGCATAGGTTTGTCACATTCCGAGCGCACTGTATGTGCTAAAAAGAAGTTTAATGAAACAAAAAGTGAAGATTAATAATGTCGATTTGTGCCCCAAAAGAGCCAAAGTTCTTATAGCTCACATATACGAAGCAGAAACATGTCCTGACCAGCCTATGGAACTATCCTTTGAATGTTGCTTTGGAAATACCACTTAAGGAAATGAGACTTGTGAGCAATGATAATGTGACCAATGAATTCAGTGTGACTTAGGGTGGATCTACACACAGGGGGAAAACTTGCTAGAAATTAAATTGTCATAGCAAAACGGGAAAGCCATGTAAAATCGCATAGAAAAGTTTTCTGCTCTACAGCGCCAGCTGGTGTTGCATGTTTACAACACATTCAAAACACTGTTTTTGACTAAGGTAGCCGAGTCCCTGCTTCCTAACAGCCATGCTTAAAATTGCAGCAATATTTTATGGATCCTACAAATTCCTCATTGGCCTTGACCCATGGTAGGGCCTTTTCAGTGGCAGTTCCCCATTTGTAGAATGCACTCCCTGATAAGGTACACCCGTCTCCATCATTATTGACTTTCAGGAGGAATAAAAAATCATTTCTGTTCACTCTGACATTTGAAAGCTGAAAGATACTGTCCACAACAACAACAACAACAACAGTCAAATAATGTGAATGACCAGTTTACCAGGTGGCACATAGAGACCACAAACTGAACATGTTTTGATTATATTCTGCAACAATCTAAAGCAACTTGGTAAAAATTCTTCCAGAGAATCTTCATTACCTCATTGCCCTGTTCAATGGACTGCCATATTATATCCCAGGGGTTGCGAACCGTTTTGGACCAGTGGGCACATTTTGAATTTTGAGAAAGTGCTGTAGATGCCACTCATAGGGTTGGTGGTCCTTGTCAAGGGTGAACATACTCCCAGATCTAAAACATTACCAGGTTACTGTGCAATAGTGAACAAGATTAATTGCAAGAATTCAAAAACCTTCCAAATCCATAAGGGCGCTTTATTCATTTACAACAGATTGTAAAAGCACTAGTTGAATGGAGGAACTGACAATTATGTTCAACTCATCTCCATAAAGCAGGCTCAACCCACCAAATTCCACATAAAAAGAACACTACTTCGAGATATAGTCAATATTGCAGCTTCAGGTTGCTTTGGACAAAGGAGGCGAACCTTTAGGGGGAAGAGAAGCAAGTCTTACTAACCAAATATATCCTGAGAAAAAACTCATTTTCAGACTCATTCAGAGTTATCATCAAACATTCAGAACCCAAAGTTTCATTTGCTTGCAACAGGAGCACAAACAAAACCTGTTAAAGGAGAATTTCATCGGTGAGCATTTGAGCAACATCCAGCTGAAAAAATCAGATAGGCACCCCTGCTTGTGATCAATAACAGTTCTGCTGCGGAGACTTGGTACATGGGATTTACTCCAAAGTTTGACTGATCACCAAGAGAAGCTCATCCAGTGGGGCAGCAGACTCTGGCAGCTGCACTGCTGTCAGTTACCAGGAGGAGCAAGGGTTGGGGGGTTGAACAAGTGCCCCCGAACAAGCACCAGATTGGCTCTGCAACTCAGCAACACTCCTGATGGGAGGCTATTGCTGCAGCTCCATCCAACTAGGCCAGGCTTCCTAAACATTGGCCCTCCAGATGTTTTTGGCCTACAACTCCCATGATCCCTAGCTAGTAGGACCAGTGGTCAGGGTTATGGGAACTGTAGTCTCAAAACATCTGGAGGGCCGAGGTTGAGGAAGCCTGAACTAGGCTGTCAATCCTCATTCTACCAATCACCAGTGCTTTTCTTCTACAAAAAAATGTTTAGGGGTACTCTCATTTTCCTACTCATATTGAAATACTGCCCCTCAATGAGGCCAAACTTAGATTCACAAAATGTTTAGGGGTATGCGTACCCCTGCATCCCCCCAGGAAAAAAAAAATCACTGCCAATCGCCATATTTCAGGTTTATACAACATGCAATCCACTACCCACATGTGGCAGCTGATGAAAGGCCTACGGTTGGGGGGAAAAGGAGGAGAAAGAGGAATGTGCCTTATACTGAGTCAATTGGACCAGGTCCACCCAAATCAATACCTTCTGCACTGACAGTGACTCTCCTGGGTTTCAGGCAAGGGACATTCCCAGTCCTACCTGGAGATGTCAGGGATGGAACTTGGGACTTTCTGCATGCAAAGCAGCTGCCCTACCACTGAGCTGCAGCCCTTCCCTGAATTGTCAATCATCTGGTGAGTCAAAATCCTTGGCTGGTGGGCTGCAGTTGGGTTGTTAAAACAAGTTGTTCAGGTCTACCGAGCCACTTCAATAAAAGCACAGTTGTTTGTGACAAACAGGTTAGTATATAAAGCTGAACTGGCATCTCAGTTTAGTTTGTTTTGTTTTGTGTTTTTCTGCTATGGGTAGCCTAAGCTACTGAAACACTTCTGGGTCAAAACTCGGCTGGTTGCACTTGTAAGCAAGAGTGGACAGAAAAATACAAGCTGGCCAAGATCCAAGCTACATGGAAGGGTATTCAAGGAAATTGCAAAATAAAACTGCTTCCTAATAAATGAAAATAGAGGACCTAAAGTTAAAAAAGCAACCCCAACCTCACTCCCCCCTCCAAAAAAAATATTTTAAAATACATCAAGCACGGCTACATACCAAGTACGCATCTTCGCCATTAAAAAAAGAACCAGCAGGATTTCAAAAAGCTAAACATCTGTATTTAATTAATCTGTATCATCAAGGCACACAATTTTAGTAGTTTGTTTGGAATGCTGTGTGTTCTACTGAGGTACAACAGATGCAGCATTGTTTGCTCTTATATATTCAGCTTTACGTGAAATGCCTGCTCTCTGTTTTTTAATGTATTGCCTTTCTTCAATTCAACCAGTTTGCCTATGTACCTTTTAGCTTTATTGTTAAGTCTTTTATCATCTCATTTCCTCTGCAGCTATTCATTTTACTACCGTTTATTCTTCTACCCCAGAAAACCTATGCTGCCATATAAACAAGTACTGAAAGTTTGGATGCATGGGAATGAATACTACACAAGCATGCATACATATGCACATGCATGTGCATGGGCAGAAGAGTATTCTTGCACTTTGTTACATTTTTAAGACTTTGCAGCTCCCTTTCGCCTAGGCAGCCTTGGGCAGGCTGGAAGCAGTACAGTAGCATTCAATTAACCCAGCTTAATATTCCACAGCTGCCTCCATCAGAACAAGAAAACACAAATATGATGCAAGGCGGGTCACGTTTTGATACGAGCACAGCTCATATTGAAACGTGGCCCTTTTCAATATTTTATAAGGCAAGAGAGGATATAAAAATGGGACACTCTTGAAAGTTGGTTTTCAGCTTCACGGCGCAAAGACATAGCACCTCGCTGATTGTTGCCAGAAAACAACAGCCTTTGTGTGAGAAAGCCCGGCTAAAGCTTACAGTGAAAGCAGCATCCAAGATTTAAGAACAGCAAGCAGCGCCACCCAGTGGTTAAATGCATTCTGAATTTTCAGCCTGAGTCAGGGCTGCCATCCTAATTATAGAGCAGAATAATCTTTCATCTACTTAAAGAGTCAGGAGGATGGGCTGCTGAAAATGTTGTGAGGTGCCCAGACAAATAATAACACAACTGGGGCGGGGAGGGGGAATGTAGAACTTAGAGGGGCACTAGGTAGGTAGGTAGGTAGGTAGGTAGGTAGGTAGGTAGGTAGGTATAAGTGAAACAGCATCAACTAATTTAACATTCCCTTCCCCTGCTGCCCCTGTAATCCAAATACCTATCTGAGTTCAGGGACCAGATTCTGTATTTTCCAAAGTCTCTTCAGCCAAAAAGGAGAATTGGTTGATACAGAGTTGAAGGAGGGGATTTTAATTTTGAAACCAAAGAAGAAACCAGGCCCTGCTTCACTACTGTTCAGGGGGCCAATTTTGGCAGATTCTGGCCCATTTATTTCATTTCAGCCCATAGGTGCATTTAGCAGAAGATCAACCCTTATTGTGGTAATGAAACAAAAGGACAGCCCTGCTGGATGCAGCATCCTATACTCCACAGCAGATATTCAAACACCCACAGCAGAGATAGGGAACCTGCATCCCTCCAAACGTTGTTGGGCTCCACTTCCCATCAGCCTCGGACAGCATGGCCAATGATCAAAGATTATGGGAGTTGTATTCCAACATATGGAGAGCCAGAGGTTCCCCAGTCCCAGGGGAAGCCCACAAGCAAGACAAGTTGCTTCCCAGATACTGATGGGTAGTTCATCTTCACACAGCTTCCTAAAAGCCCAGTCAAGCCTTGTGAGTATCCTCCCTCTTATGCTGTACTGCAGGGCTGGCCATCATGGTGCCCTCCATATCATCGAATTGTGGCATTGGAAGAGACCCCAAGGGTCATCTGGTTCAAACCCCTACAATGGAGGAATACGCAGGTGGCCCATATGGGAACCAAACTCATGGCCTTGGCATTATCAGCACCACACTCTAACCAACTGAGCTGAGTTATGGGACTACAATTCCCATAATCCACAATGGTTAAATGATGTCTGTTTTTACCTCTCTTTTTTGTATGGTTTTTATGGCATGCTTTATGTATTACTGCTGTGAAATGCTTCAATATTCTTCTCTTTATGTTATAGCAGTATTTAAATCATTAAATAGTATCTGTGCATTGGCCATGCTGGTTGGGATGATGGGATTTGTAGTCCCACAATTTCTGGAGGTCACCATGTTGGGTATCCCTGATCTACTTGTCCTGCCTTGATGCAGAAGTGCTCGAAATGGCAAACTGTGCTCTGGATACCTCAGATTCAAGCCACATGCAGGTACCAGAGGAGAGCCATAGCTTCCTACACATCAAGTACCGGTAGATTATGACATGCTATGAGCAGAGAGGGAAGGCACAAGCCATATGGTTTCTTGAGGCAGGTATCTTCGCTTGCTCTCATCACGGACTTGCAATACAACTTTGACACCCTTCTGATCCATAAAAGGTAAAGGTAAATGGACCCCTGACCGTTAGGTCCAGTCGCGAACGACCCTTGGGTTGCAGAGCTCATCTCGCTTTACTGGCCGAGGGAGCCAGTGTACAGCTTCTGGGTCATGTGGCCAGCATGACAAAGCCGCTTCTGGCGAACCAGAGCAGTGCCGTTTACCTTCCCGCCAGAGCGGTACCTATTTATCTACTTGTACTTAGACGTGCTTTCGAACTGCTAGGTTGGCAGGAGCAGGGACCGAGCAACGGGAGCTCACCCCGTCACGGGGATTCGAACCGCCGACCTTCTGATCGGCAGGCCCTAGGCTCTGTGGTTTAGACCACAGAGCTAAAAACCAAAACAGATTCCAGTGTGACTATAAGCAGGCAGAGGTGTTTAAGCAAATTCTCATTTAGTCACTGTGTTCCTGTCAAAGATGTGTGGGATTATGCCGGGACTCAATCAATGCTTTTTAAGTTGAGTATAATTTGTCATGGAATTGAGATCTGATATTACATTCAAGTTTCAAATCCCATAGAAATGGCAGATTTAAAAACGGAATGGTTACTGGAATTGAATTGGAACTACGATTAAAATTGACTGAGCCTGATATAACAGAGTAGATGTGCTTAGTAGCAATGAACTAACAAGCGACTTTTCTGCTTGGTATTTCTGATATACATTAACTATTCAAAACAATTCTATTTCTCATCTCGACTATTTGGAGTTTTTTTATATTAAAAAAAAAATCTTCTTACCTCAAATATGATGAGCACATAAACACCTGCTAAAATGACTGAAGCAATTGTGACTTGAGTCTCTACATTTGCATGAAGATATTGATGAGTCATGGAAAGAGGAACGATTTCCAATTCCTGGAGAAAAGCTTGAATACTTATGGATGTTTCTTTACTGTTGAAAGATATTTAAAACAAAACGAAACACTGTTTGACAGAACGAAGTGGCAATGCTAGAAAGCATTATCATTATTTTATTTTTTTACACTTTCAGATAGCTTTCTCGAAGCTATTACGGGCAACATCATGACTTAAGTTGAGATCATAAAATATTAAGAATTTGATTTAGTTCGCTTTCACAAACGATGCAAACACCTCTTAGTCCAGAACACAAAACTTCTGAAACTCACAAATGTGGGATAGAAGTAATATAGAAAACGCAAACACATACATACACTTTAAGCATCACTCATGAAGACAGATTTATTTTCTTTTTCTGTTACCTGCAGCATTCGCTATTATTGGGTTAGGGAAACAGAAGAAGGTGCCTGGGCGGCAAATCTTCTGCCCAAGAGGAAGAACAGTGGAGGAAGGGCCCCATAAGACAGGGTCCTGCTACAACTGGTTATCTGGACTGAATTCCCTCTGAAGAGTTGCTGTACGTATGAGTGGATGGGATATTATGGTTGTGCAGTAGTTTTATGCAAAAGTGAAAGGCAAGACCCATGGGTGAAATCCAACGTCACTCTCTGAGATGCAATGAGATTCCCCTTCCGTACCTCTCTTCCTCAACCTCTCACACTTCTTACAATCTACTCTGGATGATGATCCCCCAACTCTCCAGAACAGATTTTGGGGGTACAGAACAGATTGCCACACGAGGAAGCCCATTGTGCAAGCAGGAATCCACAAGTGGATATCCCCCACTGTTTCCATGATTTGAGCACCTAGTGAATTAACATTAAAAAAAAATCAAGTGGTTTTTTCTGGATTCACAAACCAACCTGCTTAACATATCAAAAGTTCGTGACACAATAACTTGTTCGTTTTTTCTCAGATTTAAAGGCAGGGTCCAATTGTATAAGATCTGCAAAAAGAAAAAAGAAAAAACGTAGCTTGAATAAATTAGAGATTAATGCTGTTGCTTGAATTCCACTACCACAGTGTATTTTTACGAGTTGCTAATTTGATGGGGGAGATTCTTTATAAATGGACACTTTCCGAGAACTTTTAAACCACTGACTGTTATTCAGCTTTTTGTGCTATCACGAGGGGAGATACAAGGTACAGTATGTCAAAGGGCCCAACACTTATGCATGTTCATTTAACATCTGATTTCTTGCTGCTCTATAAAACATTGGTCTACTTTTTATATCAAAAGCAGCATGTGGGGGAGAGGAATGAACCCTGACCTCCTCTGCTTTAACTTGACACCATCTAAGTAACTTCTCCCCAAGCCTGGAAGTGAACTATGCTGGAGAACAACATCTTAACAAAACCAAATATGGTGATGAGGTACAGTTCCCAGGATCTGTTGGGGGAAGCCATGGCTGGCAAACGGCCATAGGAGGGCTTTAGGCATATAGTGTGCAGATGTGACCATAGTTAATGGCTTGTTGCAAATGTGCTAATCTCAGCTACGTTGCTCCTCCCAGTGACATAGCGTGGGTTGCCAACGTCCAGGGGCTCACAGAGGATGGAAAGGAGGGAAATGGACAGGGTATGCACACGCATTCAACTGCCTAATGGCATCCGCATCACCCAGGAGATCGCAGCCACAGAGATAAGGGAAGAAGAGTTGTTCCCTTGTCTGGAGAAGCTACTTCCTGGTCTGCACGGAGAAGCCATTTTCAACAGAAGCACACAGAGTGGTGTTGAAATTTTGCGCCCCTAACAATCTGGCACCTGGGGCAACTGCCTCTGTGCGCCCCCTGCTACACCACTGACTCCTCCTCGCTGGTGTGTGGGAGAAACAAAACCATGACCCCTGGGCTTAGAATTCTCTCCAAAGCAGGGATCATGGTTTGTTTCATGCAAGCAGTCCATGATTAGTAAGCAAATAACAAACAAACCTTGGATACAGAACACACAAACCTTCCTCTGAAGTAGATATAGATTTTAACCTGCCCTGCACTGTCTTGCAAAGGGAGTGTAACCATAATACTGAAAGAAGAAAGAAGAAGAAGAAGAGTTTGGATTTGATATCCCGCTTTATCACTACCCTAAGGAGTCTCAAAGTGGCTAACAATTTCCTTTCCCTTCCTCCCCCACAACAAACACTCTGTGAGGTGAGTGAGGCCGAGAGACTTCAGAGAAGTGTGACTAGCCCAAGGTCCCCCAGCAGCTGCATGTGGAGGAGCGGAGACGCGAACCCGGTTCACCAGATTAAAAGTCTACCACTCTTAACCAATATACCACACTGGCTCTCAAAAGGAAAGATTTCCTTTTGTCTTATGAACATAAAATGAAAGCAGTCCAGGGTATTTGAACTTTACCTGCTGACGTCTCCTTCTTGAACCAGAGTCTTCTACCTGTCCAATCTGAACTACAACGTAATCCTCTGGTTGCCGACCAGCCACATCTGCCACAAAGGGCCCTGCCAGTTCCACCTTTAGAAGGGCAGAATCACGAAAATTGCTGAAGTTCATAGCTGTTGGCAAGACAGTTAAGGACTGCAATTTTGTCTCTGAAGGGAAGAGCCTACCGTCTTTGGGGATTATCTCATTCATGATGCCACAATTAAAAACAACAGCAGTGCCAGCATTCCACAGTAATGCCAACTAATTCAACGTGGCTTGAATACCTATGTAGCTACGCAAGAGGTTGAAAAACCAAAGAGCTCTCGTTTCAAAGGATTCAAAATAAGAACATCCTCAAAGGCCTATATAAAAACATGCTATGCTAAACCTTATTGACCAGTCTTTGATGAATGGATATAAACATTTAAAGCATGTGTTTGTAACCTGGTTCTCATGTTATTGGAATCCAACTAGAGATCATTTGGAGGGATCATTTTCAGTTTCGTCCAATGTTTGTTACTTGCAGCACTGCTTGCATTCTGCTGCAGTTCATCTTCCTTCAAAAACTAAGCTATTTGTCTTGCTGTCTGCTGTGGTAAAATTACATACCTTATGTAATTTCCATAACTGATTAAGTAAATTATGTAATTGCATAGTCATTACATTGTTCCACCCCATCCATTTCAATGCAATGGAAATGAAAAGCAATGCAGATTAGGGAGGCGGGAACATAATTACTGGTATGTATCATTTGCAGACTATAAGCAATGACAAACACATACCATCCAACATTTCTCCAATGAAAATAGGGACGTCCCATTCCATAACGATAATTTTACTATTTTTACCCCACACATCTTACTGGGTTGCCCCAGCCACTATGGGCAGCTTCCAACATATATAAAAACATAATAAAACATTAAACTTTAAAAAAAAAAAAATACCTATACAGGATTGCCTTCAAATAGCTGGGGGGGGGTCAGATAATTCCATACCCTCCAACATTTCTCCAATGAAAATAGGGACATCCTATGGAAAAGTGGGACATTCAAATCAGAAACTGGGACAGCTTCTCTAAATCAGGGACATCACTGGAAAATAGGGACACTTGGAGGGTCTGTGAACACCACTCGTATTCTCCAGATTCATTTCTATCCCAGACATGAGACAAGTAGGTGAACACAGGCAATTTCCACTCCCATTTCCATTTTTGCCAGAATTCTCCAACACCCCAAACTCCAGCTCCCACCAGTCCCAGCCAGCATGGCCTTAAGCTCCTGAGAGTAAAAAGTGGGGTTGTTGTTGTTTAGTCATTTAGTCGTGTCTGACTCTTCGTGACCCCATGGACCAGAGCACACCAGGCACTCCTGTCTTCCACTGCCTCCTGCAGTTTGGTCAGACTCATGTTGGTAGCTTCGAGAACACTGTCCAACCAAAAAAGTGGGGTATAAATGTCAAAAATAAAACCACCAGCTGTGTGGAGTGGAGTCTGATGTTGCATGTCCCAAGGTTGCCTAAATGAGACAAAAAACAATTTAAAGCAGTCTCTTCCTTATTGAGCTATATTGCTGGTAAGTGATGCTTTTTAAAGTTTTCAAGCTATTTATTTTGCTTCTTCAAGCCAAAAAAGATCAAAACAATATCCACTATGAAAAATCATGATGTTGGCCTGGGTGAGAAAATTAGTATAGCAATAAATTCCAAACAGTCCTGTCTGAATTTCACTGAGTCCTTATTTGGACAATAATATGGTGGGAAATCATTCTGTTATTATCATTTTTTTTATGTCACCTCTTTTGCATTATATTCAATAAAATTTGTTTAAAGGTACCACCAGAGAAGTGTGGAGCACAGAATGAGACTGTATATTTAAAGCATATATAATGCACACACATTTTATATAAAGCTATGCACTTTAAATGTATGATGTGGATGTAGTCATATATTTTCATTCTGAAAAACTGAATTGCTATATAAAAAAAGATTAAGAATGCAGCCAGGCAGCAATAATTATACCCATTTTGAAAAACTGTCCACTATAAAAGTTTAATCTTGCAATATTTAAGAGGGGTAGGAATAATTGCTACATTTTCCAGGGCCAGATGAGTTGGAGACTACACGGTTCAAATCCTATCTCAACTTTGAATTGTGCTTCAGAATGGTTCGCTGGCCTATATTAATTAACCTAATGGCCTGGGACACTTTGACAGCCTGTAGCCAGTTTTATGAGTACAGCCAATAATTTGTATCTGCAAAAAGCTTCAGGTGCACATTATTACAGCGGCTTCCTTTTTCACAATATGACTAAAATATACCCTGTAATTACACAAATGGCACGTTCAGAAGCCATAACAAAGGAAACATAAAATTACAGGAGGAAAAGCAAACTTCATTTTCACAATATCTTACACATATAGAACAAAGTGGTCAATACAGAGTGAGCTGAAAGCTCTTACCTTGTAACACATATAAAATGGTCTGTCCTTTGCAGACCTACTTTGAAATGCTTAACCAGTAGGCCCATTGGTTAAGTGTTAAATGAGACAAGCTTGGGGTTGCCATATTTTGAAAAGTTAAATTCCTGATACCTGCAAAGTTGTTGAGCTTTTGGCTTCCGGTCGGCGCGCCGGAGGGAGAAGGTCGGGGGAAATGTCGCTCTTGACATTCCCCGACCCGACCGGCTCAAAGGGGAGCTTGCGACGGCGACGCAACCCCCAAAACTCCCGGGAGGGTTGTCCCGGGACCTAAGATCCGGCAGAAGCTCGGAACGTTGCCCCAACTCCCCGGTAGACCCCAGTAGGGGCCGCCGTGAGCGACGCGGGGCGACGGAGCTCATCGGATCGCCATTGCCCGTCGGGTGGAAGCCGCGAGTCCTTCCCCCCTGAGCGCGCCGATTCCTCAAAAACAAAACAAGATCGGACGACTTAAATGTGAGTAATTAAGAAAGAATTTCAAGAATTTGGACTGATCTGGAACAGCATTGGGATGTAATTACGGAGGTCCGTCCCTTGCTACTGTGGCACCAAATCAGGAACTTTATTACCGATGCGGTTGAACTGTAATGGAATTTGGTTATACAACAGAGATTGGATCCTTTTGATACCCCTGATCGGGGGGGCACCTAACTAACACTCTTGATAAGTAGAGGATCTGAATCGGACCTGTTGGACTTTATTGCGGGAATTTGGATTTTGAACTTGGATTTGGTTCGGTCTGGAATATTGCAAAGCTATGTCTATGAAAATGGAGGATGATTTTGAAAATGGAGGCTGGAAGAGGGTCCTTGAAAAAATCTGGGAACTGAGAAAGGAATTCCAAGCGGAGACTGCAAGAATGAGAGGAGAAGTAATCAACACTGATGTCATGCCAGCTGCACAAAGGATGGAAGGGGGAGAAATCCCCCCCAAGGTCAAAGGCAAGCCTCGCCACAGGAAAATTTCTTCTCGGCGCAAGATATTTAGACTGAAGAAGAGGAACAAGAAAACAACATCGGCAAAGGACTATTTTTCTCGACGCAAGAAGACACCAATAAAGAAGAAGAATTGGTTTAAGAAGTGGGAGCAGGAACAGCTGAGAAGTCAAAGAGAAGGTGAAGTCCAAGTGCAAGCAAGCACTTGGACTTGGACTGGGGAAAGGCGAGGGGAGGGTTGAACAGTGTAGGTGGGTAACCCCGGATTGATTAAATGTGTGGATTTTGAACATTTCTATCGGACATGGTCTTGAGTTATGATTATGTTAGGATCTTTCGAAGTTGGGAGCCTGAAGATTCAGGGGAGTCAGAAGGAAATTTATAAAAGATTTGGGAGGATGACGCAGAGGTTGGAATTAACAGATGATATGAAAAAAGAATGTAATGCTACTTTACTAGAGTTAGAACTATGCTTTGTTATAAAGTTAAAGATATGCCTAATGTAACTATGTACCTGAACTGGAGATATATTTTGTTTAATGCAGCCACTGGGGAGGTGCGGAGGAAGCCACTATGACTAAGTTTTGTAACTAAGAATGGTTTACCCGGTAACAGGGTTAGGCCGAAGTCAGATAATGATTGCTTTAAGGTCAGGGGAAATAATGAATGGGTTTACCTCTGTGAGAGGGAGGGTAAGATTTAAATAACTCCCCAAGGTGAGAGGTGGGGAGTGATGAATCCTGACCGAAATGTAACGTTGAATATTTATAAAATTATAAAATCAATAAAAATTATTTAAAAAAAAAAAAAAAAAAGTTGTTGAGCTTTTCCATACATCCGGGTTTTCCCTGGCATTTTGCCAGTTTGGCAAAAATTCCCCCCGGCGCCATTTTTACACCCGGAAACCAGGACATGTCAGGAAAATTCATGACGTATGGCAAGCCTAGATTAGCTTAACTAGGTTCCACATGCAAGTGACTTATGCAAAAGCATCAATCTCTCTGTGTGTAAATATGTATGCAAATTCTTTCACACCTCTAATTATTTCCTTTCAGTACATTGTAATTCTGCACAATTATTCACGCAGGGTTTGCACAGAGAAAGGTGAATGATGTATTGTTTTGAATTCATGACACTATGGGACATAACCTTTCCATTCCCCGTTGTCCTGCTTCCTTATAACCCCCAGATATTTAAGCGCCTCTCAGACCTTCACACATGGAGGGAGGGAACAGGATCCTACCTGACATCCCTACACCTTTACTTTGACATATTCAGCTGAAGGGCTGGGTACAACCTATGCATGCATCACTGTGTACGGTGATTGTGTACAGGGGGGCATTTCAGACAATCAAGGTAGGTTCACTGAGTGCATATAGAAGTGGAACAAACAGCCCCATCCCTGAAGGCTAGCATTTATTTGCTTAACATACATACATACAAAAAGCAGAATCCCTAACCCTGCAAACAAGCCTGTAAGTCTGCACATACAGTCAGGCCTTATTAACAAACAAGAATCCTTATTACCTTCTCTTTTCAGAGATTCTATTTCTAATATGGCAATTTGGCTTGTTCCAGCCCTCGGTCCTCCATTTGCCTGCATAAAATATTATAATTTAGCATAGATTAGAGCAGAAGTTATTAGGGACACAGCATGAAAGGAAGTGCGGTAATGGATAGGAAAGTAGACCAAGTAATTCCGAACAAGCCAATAAAACTAAAAATTGCTTTCATTATGGCAGAAAGCAGACATATTTTACAGTCTCCTCTAATTCATTTGCCCAAAGCATTTGAGGCGCACTGGTGGTGATTTTGAATCTACCAGCCCCAAGATCACTGAGGATTATCAGATGATCATATCCTGGTGGCCCTATGGGAGGGAGCATCTGATCTTGTCTAAAGGGGAGAATTGGGATCTCCTTCCAATTCTCAGAGATGCTTCCTTTCTCGGTTACTGTTCAGCATAGATACTTGGATTGATCTGCCCAAAAATACTTTACAAATAACACACCTAGCGCAAGCTCTCTGCCCAGTAAAAGCGTTTGCTTGCAGTTGGGCACACTGGAACCAAACACTTCCCATCATAAAGTCTTTGAGCTTTTAAGCCAATAAGTCACAGATGAAAAGAGGGAACAACAGCAACCTCGCCATTTCAGAAAATTACACTAAAGCTATTTAATTTGAATCACTGCCAAGGTGGAACTCAAATGCATTTGCGATCAAAATAGATTCAGAGCAAAATCTTAATAGACATGGAAAATTCCCATCGGTTCAAGGTAGCATTTGTAGGCCAGAGTCAGAGGAGGCGTGGCTGGCTGGCTTCACATTGGAGAGCAGCAGCCAAGCCACCTCAGCACTGAGGACCAAGCATGCATTAAAGGGATGGCAAATCAATGGAGATTGATAATAGTGGGGGGAGGGAGGAGGAGAAGGGAACAAGGTGATTTGATGCCGTGCCAAATTAATCATGGCACAAATGTACCATCTCCCACAGTGATGTTGGCTGAAGAGAAATGTTCCAGAAGATCACTCTCGGTTAAAAACAAAACAGTGATTAGCAAACATTTTTAAAAAAATAAATGTTCAGCCAAGACGTTTCTCTGTATGTAACCATTTCGAGAGTGGTAGCTATGTTGGTCAGTTGCAGCTAAAACAATGAAGTGATTTGTTGACACCATTAACAAACTTTATTACAATAGTCCCTGGGTGCTTATGCCATAATTACATGTCTTAGAACTGTGTATGTATTTTAATATTTGTTGGAAGCCGCCTAGAGTGGCTGGGGAGACCTGGCCAGATGGGCGGGGTAAAAATAATAAATTATTATTATTATTATTATCCATATAAGAACATAAGAAGAGCCTGCTGGATCAGGTCAACGGCCTACCTGATCCAGCATCCTGTTCTCACAGTGGCCAACCAGATGCTTGTGGGAAGCGCACAAGCCATGTTAGTCTTTAGGGTGTCATAAGACTCTTTGATGGTTCCACCTCTCTGAATTATTCTCGCCATTCCTTTATGTAGCGCAGGGACATTGGCTTCCTCAATTCAACTACCCAACCACACTGATTCACAAAACAGAAGAAGAGGGAGAAACAGTAACATTAAAAGTATGTATGGGGAGGATTAGTTATGAGTGAAAGAAACTGTTGGTTTAGCATAGAGGAATGCTGGGATGCCAACATGAATAAAATATTGGGGGTGTATTTTGTGTAACCGATCACAAAAACAAGGTACATGAACACCATTTGAATGGCAAAACCCATTAGCGGGGGTGGGACCTCAAATATTTCATAGGGGGGTGAAGGGACCTTGACCCCTAGGATTTGGCTCCAATGGAGGGATGTGTCAGATCCTCAAACTCTATGGGGAGCACAAGGTAGGATGGAAGACAGCAAAACTCAGTATCGAGAGGAAGGCTGTCCCCTGTGGGCCTAACTTTGCAAAACACTTTTGTTCAAAATGAAGACATTCAGTATGCTCATGAACTTGCCCTCTCACATGTCGAAGCTGGATTTGGGTCCTGCAACAGCCCCACCACAGCTGCTCAGATTCCTATCAGACTGGCAGGTTGCCATTGCTAAAGGGGCAAGGAGGAAGAGGGATAAGCTTTACAGTGCCGTGTTGACCACACATCCAAGTCACAGGCTCCAGCAGCCAAAGGGGGACAAGCCAGTATTCCAATCAAATCATTAGAAGTCACTACACAGATTCAACACATGTGTTTCATGGCTTGGCTGTCCCAGTTCCCCATAACTGTTCAGCCACTGGGGTGTGCACAAACTCTCTTCTTTCTCCCCAGCACCCACCACAACTTAGCAATGGCAGCCCCACTACCATTAGCCAACCCATATGCATAGACATGCCATGTAGATCTTGTGCCTGATGTGAGAGTAGCCTATTCAGGAGCATGGTTCATAGGATTCTGGTTAGCTTAACATCTGTCCCAAGAAAACTGGTAGAAAGCACTGTTAAAAATAAAACAACCAGGCTGGTTCTAGGTGTTATATAAAGCATAAACAAATTAAAACTGCATGCTGTTCCCATTTGTTTTGTTGCTCTCACCCAAACTTACAAACAACCTCACAAAATTTACACTTCTGGAATTTCACTTCAGTTTTCACCCACTTTACTTTCCCACAGAGATGCAGGAGGCATCTAAAGGAGATATAATGGAAAAAAACAGACCTTTGCAGTCTTCATTATCACTTGGATAGCAAACTTGGGAAACAGATTTGCAAATGAATTAATTTGCTGTTTTAGAAGCGGTCCCACGAGGCAGCATCAGGGCCTCACAAGAAATAAATCACTGTCAGGATTTAATTTAGCAAGGAACGAGTCAGCCATTTCGTATCAACCATCTTGAAATCAGCCTACTGTCAGTGATTCTTTACTAAGCTGCTCCACCGTTTTGTTTTAAAAACAACAACAAAAGTAATTGGTAAAGGATACTGTAGACGTCCATAGGTGACACAGCCAGCATCTGCCAAGGTGTTCCATTTTCAGGGTGAATGCTAAATAAAATCTGAGGGCACATTAAAAGGTTATGTGGGAAATTGCCGAACTGTTAAACGAACTGCCTCTAAAAATGTTAAGACCTGCAAAAAGAAGTTGTTGCTTTTATTATGAGCTCCTAAAGTCGGGGTCCTGTTGCTTAGCCTTATATCCCAAACTTACAAGACTGTATCCAATATTAATCATACTCAGAGAAGACCTATTGAAATAAATAAATAGAACACACTTGGGTCTGTTAATTTCAGTGGGTCTATTCTGAATAGAGGTTACTTAGATGCAACCCATGCATACCAAATTGGCATATGAATGAAGAAGGATTCCACACATTATTTATTATTATCATCATCGTTAGTTCGTGTGCTGCTCTGGTTTGCCAGAAGCGGCTTAGTCATGCTGGGCACATGAACCGGAAGCTGTACACCAGCTCCCTCGGCCAATAAAGCGAGATGAGCGCCGCAGCCCCAGAGTCGTCCATGACTGGACCTAACGGTCAGGTGTCCCTTTACCTTTACCTAGTTAACTTTCTATGTAACATTAAGAGCACCTTTGAGCCTCTTGCATACACTCTGAGTTCACACATGAGTCTTACGAACAAGGGATTAAAAGCAGAGGACAGTCATTTTTATATATTCTAGCCAATAAAGGTTCAAATGACAGAATCCGGAAAAGCAAAGTGGATTTCAGTGTTGTGCATGAAAACACTCCTAGGTTCCTTACCCAGATCTCATTTTCTCCCTTCCTTCATAACCCCTTAGCAACAGTAAAGTACAGGAAGTGAGAAAAGCCATTTTGATATTATCCATATAAAGTTCCTAATGCTATGTTTAAAGGAAAAGGAGGGGGAACTATACATTGCATTTGATATACAGATTTATTTATTTTTGTATTTGTAATTCTCATCTGAACTGATTTGCAACTAATCTCGTGTCACTTGAAAATTCATCTTAACTTACACATCTAATAAAGTATCAGTTGAATCTAGCAGTTCATCCTTTTGAAATGCATTTTAAATTAATCAGTTGTATCGTCCTGTACCAGGGATTCAGCTATACAGCTGCAAATAAAACGTTTTAAGTGTGTTGTAAAGCTCAATATACAAATGTGACACTAGATGGCGAAGTGAGCTATGGCAAATTCAATGTATTTTTCAAAACTTTTTTTTTTTTTAACCATTTTCGCAGCAGGTTTTTTAATGTGTGTGTATATTCCACCCAAGTAACCATAGGTTTAACCTTGCTGGATGTTTCAGCCTAATTTAGCTTGTCATCCCTATCCCCTAGTCCAAACCAGATGTTTAGAAAGATATAAATTTGGGGGAAAGAGCTAAAAGGATGTTTCACTCCAGGGTTAACCAACACAGTGCCCTCCAGATGATGTTGGACTACAACTCCCATGATCCCTCATTGTTGGTCATCTTGGTTGGGGGGAGGGGAATTGGAGTTCAACAACATCTGGAGGGCATCACATTTGCTACCTCCATTTTAGGTTGTCTACCTTTAGGGGAATTGAGACATCCAATTCTTCTGTGTGGTTAATCTTAACTTGCATCAGTTCAGAGAGATCCGAATGCCAAGGGGAAAGGGCACTGCATTGGTAAAGGAACACTTTCCCGGTATTAACTGGGAGTGTGAAGAACAGGTAGGCGTGCTCCTAGGCTTCATATGACATGTTATATCCTATTTAAAATCATGGTCCTACTTCCAATGTTCAGACCAATGAGAACTGAGCATGCCCAGTATCCATGGAATGTTGACTGACTAGGGCAGGGAAGAATGGAAGAGTGGGTGGAAAGGGGGAATTGAATGGGATATCACAGAGACGGGCACTGCTGACTGACTATAGCAAGAGCACACTGCAACTTTTTTTGCTGTACATCCCATTGTATTATCAGATTCAGCTTTGGTAAGGACTACCAAATTACTCCGAAACTTTGGAAATCCAGTACTTACAGAGCATACAACTACAAAGATGAAAAGCCCAGAAACTTTTAGGAATCTTAAACAGCATCTGAAAAAAAGAAGAAAAGAAACAAGGGAGAAAAGTTTCACAGAGAAAGAATATGAGATGCGGGTATTATTCTATTAATCACCAACTTGTAAGGCCAGCAGACAGAGTTTAGGTCATACAAAGGATTCTTTGGGGAAAGCAATGTGTTTTAAATGTGTGGGGTGTGTGCAGCCATATATTAAAATTACATGCAACAGTTCTTTTGGTTATAGAGTTGCTTGCCTTCACTTTATGTCAAGGTTCCCTCTCATATATTTAAGCACCTGCTTTTATTATAATTGTATGGGGTTTTTTCCACATTTAAAGTATTTATTTTACAAATTTCATTATGTGAACTACAACTGCATGCAGTATATTAAATACAAGGCTGACTTAATCTTTTCAAAATAAGATTAAAATTACCGTTACTAAAAGAGTCACCCAAAATGACAATAAAAGCTAGGAACCATTACATTAATCCTTTAAAAGTCCAGAAGCGCTTGTCCTTAAACAACTAAGTCATCTTGGCAAATTGACACAATACCATGCAGAGCTCACACTGGGAGAGGGGAATGCAATTTTATTAATAAACTGTAGCACTTAGAGCATTTCCCCCCACCACCAACAACCACCACCCTTTGGTGCTTAGACTTTTATGGATTCGGTGCTTTTAACAGCTTAGCAAACTAGCCATGGTCAGACCTTGACTTGCACACATTTGCTGTCCCCATGACCTTCACAACAATTCTAATCTGACATAGCATTGCAACCCTGTGACAAAAGCTAGGGAAATTTAAAAAGCCAACAGAGCGTCTGCAGTTTAAGTGAGGTGCGGCAAAAAGGGGTCGCACATCCACATTTTTTTATTTCCAAGTTCAGTGCAAGTTGACTCTCCACAGCAGGAAGTCCAACCGCAGAAAGTGTCTCTTCTTCAGACCTCCACAGGGAAATGTGGAGACAAGCAGGCAGAGTTCTCATGTGTTATAAATAAACTTGGCCAGCTCTATTCAAAGTATTCCACTGCAGGATGAAGTCAATATACAGTTTTCCATATTTCTAGCACCAACTTGTGTCCTGCTTTGGAATACGCTAGTCAGCTTTTCTATTGGAATTGCATGTATGCCCCTGCAAGAAAACAAATGATAAACTAAAGGAACAGTACCGTAATCTGTAAGTAAGAACTGTGTTCTTGAGCAAGAAGTCTGAATAATGTTTCCTGCTGAGCAGTGTATTTGTATATGAATTTAAGAATGTAGTAGGGGAAGCCCTCAACTTCTAAATTGACTTTGTTTGCCTTTGGTAGCATCACCATGTAGCCAAATCTGAAAAAAATATATGCAGTATTGTGACATCATCACATTCATCATGTGATCCCTGACTGGCTGGGATCGATTTAGGAAGGATTGGGGGAAACCCTAACCTAAAAGTCTTGCCTAAAGAAGGAAAAGGGAAGAAGCCAAGATGATTGGAGGGGGGTGCTAAGGTGTCAGTGGTTTCCTCAATTTTTGTCTGAACTGGCTCTAAATTTTATAACCTTAAAATTATATGATATAGATAAGCCAGAATCTCCAATTAAAAAAAAAATGTATTGGATCATCATGCATAACATACCATGTAAAGTCCCATTTATCCCATACATGCCAGCATTTTCTAAACAATTAGTTTAGAAACAAGGTTCAAAACAAAATGCTTCACTTTAGGTCGGGTATGAGTTTCTTATCTGTGATGCTCACCGTAACGGCCTTGAAGATACAAAATTATTGTTGGTATGCGATCATGCTAGCAAGCAGTATTATTGACAATACTTAAGCTCCTTAAAAGTCTTCCCTTACTCTTCCAGAGATAGGAATAAAACAAGTGAATTGCAGATAAATAATTATCTATGTTGACTAGGCAGGCTGTTTAAGCAGCAAATAATGTTCCAAGGTTCATTTTAACAAAATTGAATGATGCATTAAGCATGAGCAGAGAGACTTCTGGGATCATAATAGCAAATCTATTTTTCTCTAATATCCATGGCAGCACTTTTAAGAGGTTTGGGGCTGACATTTCTTTCCGCTCCTGAAAGTACTGCTTTAGACCTCAAAATCTGAGCCAGCAAGACATTAAACTTGCAGGAGAAATATGAACAGATGTCCAAGTCACCCTTATCCTTGCACACCAACCAAGACATGTTTCCCCATTTGTACGGGTGTAGTTCTCCTGAGCCTACTATAACAGGTAGGAAACGTTCCCTTGCCCTTCCCATTGAACTGTTCTCCGCAGAAAGGCGCACGGCTGCTTATCTGAGGTGTTTGGACTCAGGCATTCACTCTGTTCCTTCAAGGCCTCTGATCTCTAGCTAATATTCTTGTTCTTTAGGCCTTCAGCATGCATGGCTCAGAGCACTCAATCGAGTTTTGCAGATTTAGGCCATCTCAGCAACTGGCAGCTCTAGTATGTTTATTCAATAATACGGGATCGAAAATATTTTGGGGAACAATTTGTCAGGAGCACCTTTCTGCTGCAGCATAAAGAAAACAATGTTGGCGTAGCCGCCAACTGCTCTACGTAACTAGGGCAATTGCATCTCACTGTGCTTACACAGCAATGATACAGAACAAGGAAATAGCCTGCTGCTTCCAATGCATTCATATATCCATAACGAAAATAGAAAAGCAAAGGTTAAGAAGGAAAGGTACCAACACACACAAATATTGGGCACAATGATATGTCATTAGCAGATGCTAGGGGTTTTAATCTTCCTTCTTGATAACTGTGTGTGTGTGTGTGTGTGTGTGGCAGCAATTAACCATATTAAATATTAGCTGCTGCATTTATTATATCTGAATGGAGTATGGACTGTATTCCAGTTAGTTCATCAGATGTGGTAGAGTCCTCTCTTGCTGCTTAGATTAAAAATGAGGGGGCATATTGTTTGGAACCATCCTACTATATCAAGGATGGGAAGTCTGTGGCTTTCTGAAGTGTAGGTGGGTTCCCACGAGGCAAGACATGGTGATAACAGCAAGAACCTTTATTGAACTACATAACTGGGAAACAGGGGCAAAGCAACTGCTTATATACATTCCTGAAAGCCTGGGCCACTCCCACTCCCAATGGGCCAATGGCAAAGGCCCAAATCCTGAAATGTTCTGTGATTAGACATCATGTATCGAATCAGAACACAGGAGCTCAGAATCTTTAGTCCAAACTCAAGCTCAGGCAAACACAGACCACTGAATGCATAACACTTTCCAAATGTTGTTGGACTCCATGGATTGTATGTATCCAATAGGGAGTGAGCAGCATTCCACCTCCCCTTCTCTCCCTGCACAACCACCACCACCCAAATTTGCTCCAAAGGGTCCCCCAACCACCTGGAGCAGATTTTCAGGTGGGGGCAGCAGGGAAGAGGAGAGCAGAGCAGGGCAAAGTTCTGTTGAGAGAGCAGGAGCCTGTCATGCAAGCAGAAAGCCAGCATTGGATACAATCCCATCTCTTACCAGACTCAGCCATCATGGCCAATGGCCAAGGATGGTGGAAGTCCCAATTACATCTGGAAGACCACAGGCTCCCCTGCCCCCATCTCTGAACTAGATGCATTAAAACTTCCTACTTCAAAAGGCTGTTCACTTTGTCTTACACATGTATCTCCTCCCTTCAAGAGTTATAGACGCTTTCGTGCAAGAAAGCTAAGAAGCTGGGTTCTAAACAGAAGCATAAAGTGACAGATCACAAGATGAAATACAGACAGCACTACTTCCAAACATGAAAATCTGCAGTGAACCAGGTTTTCTAGTCACATAAACTATCATGGCTTAGAAGTGATTGCCTGCTTAGCCCCTATTGTTGCATGGACCTATAAATCTGAACAGATTTTATCATCAGTTTCATTGGTGCAATATCCTTGAAATCAATGGCAAGATATGACACAAAAATATGGAGTGTTATTTTACTCATTTGTTGAAACGGGGGGGGGGGGGCAGGAATTCATTTCTTGGCAATTTCCCTTAGCCCTCAATACCGGCAAAACAAAACAAAAGGTTTGGCTCATACCTCATCTTGGTTAAATTGAATTTGACATGGAAGTTGTCCAACATTTCACATTTCTCTGAGGAGGAAGCAGATCTGGACAAGCTGGGCATTTCACTTCCCAGATGGGACCTTTGCTCAAACTCAGCAGAGCTGTTTTCCCAAGAGTCATCATCTGTGGTGAAATCTGTGTTATGAACAGCCATGCATCTTAACCTGAAAAACACCATTGACAAATATCAACACACACCATAGGCTCTGCTGTTCCAAGGGTCCATGCCATTGGTAGGATGCAAACCCTGAGACATCGAGGAACAGCAAAAAGCTGATCTCCTACCCACCCATTTTCTTCAGGGGAAACTTTCAGCAGAGGCGTCCTCTCCGTAAAGCAACTATCTTTGGATCTTGTGCTGAAGAATTTGGGCAAAGAGAAGTGATACCTAAAAAATAAAAAAAGTAATTAATTTCAATTGTAATCACCTCCACAAAGCTGTACAAATGGTTGTTTTTTTTAACCATTTCTTGTGGTTAGTGAGCAGAAAACTTAACTACTAGTCCTGGTTTAGATCACACATAAGAATAGGGAAAACATTCGGTTCACTTCGCAGTGAAAGGTAAACCTATAATTTTTACTGTCTGAAACAACGCATGAAACTGAAACACAGCCATCATTCAAAACGCACAATTCTCTTAATTTTGCAATGCAAGTTCTCCAGGCAAGCAATGTGTACAAAAATGTATACAGTAGAATAACGTGCGCCTAGAAATGAATACACATGGGGGAATTGCTTTGCACCAAAATGCTGAAAAATTTTCCAGAGAACGTTTTTTTAAAAATAAAAAATGGCAAACTGATGTGAAAATGTACAGGGCTGAACTTAACGTTTGGAAAAAATGAGTTACTGGAATTGTCAGATTTTGCCACACCTAAAAGCATACGAACCCAAATCTTGGCCTAACTCATTGCAGAGGAGCAGCCAAAAGGACTGGGGAAGAGCAGTGAGCCCATACATTCCTGCAGTCACAGTAAGCCATAGCTTGGTTTACTAAGTTGTGCAAACCAGGCCACTGACCAATTAGATGCTAGACGAAGTTAATGAATTCACCTAAGGTGTGTGTTACAGCAGGCAAGCAAGATCATCTCCATTGTTCACTTTGGAACTTCTCCGGATGGTAAGTGCACTTAATGAGCACATCCCCAGACGATTTTTCCTCAGATGCAAGGAGGACGACTCGGATGAAATCAGAGGTCAATGCCATAAGAGCTTCCCAGCAGATCAAGGTTCAAAATATTTGGACTCAGAAACACATTAACTACGCAGAGCCCAGCTCATTATTGGACCTAACTGAATTCTTATTATACGAGAAACTAATCTTTCTTGCAAGCGTTCAGATGCTACAAAAAGCCACCCACTGAGATATTCTCATAAAATTACCAGACATAGTTTTAAATACCTGTTTGTTCATTTCTGTTGAAATGAGGGAGCAATTGGTGCAGACACGACACTAGAGTTGTCCAGTCACACACTGGAGAACAAGGGCATAGCTTTTAATTTCCCAGTACAGTGAAAGACAAGGCAGTGACAGCTTAATCTGTCCCCAGACTCTTCCCTTACCTGCTGTGCTGCACACCTGGAATCCTGCTCATTATCACTGGCAGGAGAAGAGACAGTGCACAGAAGAATCACAAAAGGGAGCTGCATTTGCCTTTGTATCCTACTGCATCAGAGAATTTCAAGGTATGTGTACTAGGGGTGTGAATTGATCAGAAGATACAGCATAGGTACCAACTCCCTGGGTGCCCAAGCACCCACAAATTTTGGTGCCAGGGCCATGCACGCTGCATGGCACCCACAGCCCCAGGCACTCACTGTTGCTGGGCCAGGTTGGCACTCCTGTATGGATCCAGATTTGGCACTTTGTAAAGCAGCTTGCCTAGGTCAAAGGTGCTACATAGGCTATCCGATTTGACTCATCCGCCTCTTCATTTCCCCTCAAAACATTCACTATTGGGAAATTTTAGAATTTAGGGTTACAACTTTTCCCGCTTTTGAAAGTAAGAGATGGAGGAGAAGGGAGGAAAGAGGGGTAATTGAAGGGTGGAGCAGGGGAAGAGTAGCTAAAATATGAAAAGTAAGTGTGAGATGGAGGGAGCAAGGAATTAAATGGAGCTAAGGGAAGCTGAGGAAGAGAAAAGAGAGGAGACAGGAAAGGTAACCAGGGGGAGGGCAGTAGGAGGAGGATGCTGTGCCCCCTGGCAACCCTAGAAATAGACCCCCTCCTACTTGGTCCACTGCTGCTGCAGGACCTGCACAAGTAACACTAATAATGATCATTATTAGTATTAATATAGAGTTAATGAATACAGGCAAAAGATAAATGTCTACCTAGGGATAAACTGCCCCTTTACTTTTTTGGTACACCCCCCATACTTTTACTGAAGGTGGGCTTTATTTATACATTTTTAGAATGACAAAAATGGAGACAATATCTCACCCTGTGCTTCCTATCCGTTGCTCTAAAACTAAGCTGAAAATCCATTTCATTCAGCTGGTAAAGGTAAAGGTAAAGGACCCCTGGACAGTTAAGTCCAGTAAATGTGATCGAAACTTGGTTTCAGAATATTGATCCATCTGAAGGCAATTTTGAGCATTGGCTTGCTTAAATTAAGTAATCACCATCAGCCCTTGGTCTTGGAGAGGAGTGAGGAAGAGACTTTCCAGACTTTGCAGGGTGGGATAATGCTTTTCTTGCTTCCCCATGTTAACATTACCGGTAGCTACATGAAGCAATCTATTATTCCCCTTGGAAGAGGGGGCAAGCAGATGGCTTGGTTGTTTTGTTGCTTTTCCAGTTGCACCAGGTGTGTTTTGAAGCCCTCCTCCTCCAAATGAATCATTTGAAAAGACCTTAATGGAGCTTGCATTACAACTCCTAATATATGAAAACCATCTGATCATGAGCTGGTCATTTGCAGGCCTTATAAATTAATCCAGCATTCTTCACATGTCAGAACTCAGAAACTGCCTGAGCGTGAACAAAAACCCTAAACACAACCTCAGCACAGAGTCTGCTCCTCGGCTTTATAACATTACCTTTTAAAATGCTTATTCGCCAAACTGGTTCAAGGATTCTGACAGAACATTAATCATATTCACAGCCTTTGTTCCCTGGGAGATGGAGCCAGAGACCTTTCGCTACACTCAGAATCGCTAGGGCTGTTGTTTGGACTGAGAGAATGGGGTAAGATTCAAGTGCCTAGGAAACGCAATCCTTGATAAAGCTCACTGACAATGTGCACAGTGTTCTGTTGACTTGAAGGGCAGCTGGATGGAACTAGAAAGCAGAAAGGAAATTCAAGAGGACTAGAAGTCTTCTAAACTTATCCACTGCATTTCAGATGAATCCGGCGGGCAGCATGAGAACCTTATCCTACAACGGGGGTCGTGTTAAAGCTATGCAGACCAAATAGGAGACCAGGAACTTTGTCTCTCAGTCTTGGGAGTGGGGAGTGTTCCCAGCCTCTGGGAGGACTTGAAACTCTGTGTGAAGACAACTATGTATTGTCTTATGCTTCGGCTTCTTTGGGAAGTGGCTGCTGTGATCATCTTTCCAGTTCTCTGGGCAGAGAGGAGGGAGGGGAGGTCTTGTCTTCTGTAGGAACTCAAACCAGCAATCTTGGGAGCATGTTTCTGGGTTGCATGTGTGCTTTTGCAGACATCCACAATGAGTAGCTGTCCACTGGGGTTGCTCCATCGCCTGGCATGTCTTGTTTGTGTTGGTGAAGGGGACGGTGAAATCAGGAATAACTTTCCGACAGTAAGAGCTGTTTGACAGTGGAACGGACTGCTTTGAGAGGTTGTTGACTCTCCTTCATTGTAGATTTTAAAGCAGAGGTTGGATGGCCATCAGTCTTGGGTGCTTTAGTTGAGATTCCTGCATTGCAGGGAGTTGCAGTAGATGACCCTGGAAGTCTCATCCAACTCTATGATTCTATGAAATCAGTCATGTCCCTGCACAGACCCTCTTGGAGCGTGATGCTGGGGACCCCTCCATCGGAGGCTCAAGTTGTATATATGTGCAAATAAACCATATATTATAAAGATACCACAGTCTCCGCTGTGCCTCATTTCCAAAAGGAAACACAGACCCTGGGTGAACCGCTTCTGGAGCTCTCAGGAATCATGCACCACTCAGAGATTGGGAGTGGCATATAACAATAGAATTTGGTGAACATTGCACCAGTGAGTGCATCTCCTCAGTGTAACTGATGTGTAGGATTGTTCAGTAAATATCACACTATTCGGATTACAAGTTCATCAAAGATAGGTGATTCCCTCCCTACAACTTTGTAGCAGATAAGGGGGGGGGGGAGAATATATGACAAGAAACAACCATTACTTATAATTGTAGCTGTCACATTTAAAACTGAGAGTATTGCCTTATGGCATAAAATCAATCCATACTTCCTCCAGGGCAAAACACAAGGCTAAACTAGAGTACTTTATTGTGGCTGTAACACTTGCCACTTGGGCTAAACAGACAAAGGCAAAAATCAATTCCTAACGTTAAGCATGGGAAATTGCCTCATATTGAGTCAGATCACTAGTTCCATCTAGTTGTCTACACTGACCGGCAGAAGCTCTTCAGTGTTTCTGACAGGAGACATTCCCCAGCCCCAGCTGAAGGATTGATTCTGGGACATTCTACATGTAAGCCTACAGACCTTCTCCTTAAAAGAACTTAACAGGGACCCATTCCGAGCCCAGTTTTATACAAACAGATATATATCCATTATCCACATGACTTTTACATGACTATATAGAACCTCCAAGGGTCTTCTGGCTGTTCCCTCACTGCGAGAAGTGAAGCTACAGGGAACCAGGCAGTGGTGCCCAACCTGTGGAACGGCCTCCCATCAGATGTCAAGGAGATAAATAACTACACAACTTTTAGAAGACATCTGAAGGCAGCCCTGTATTATGAAGTTTTTAATGTTTAATGTTTTATTATGTTTTTATAAGTGCTGGAAGCCACATAGAGTTGCTGGGAAAAGCCAGTCAGATGGGAGGGGTATAAATTATTATTATTATTATTATTATTATTATTATTAGATAGGGGAAAGGTGTACAGCTAATCTGTACCGTTTCTGTACCAAAGCAAACAAGCCCATTTCATGTATGGTTTTTCTGCTTGTGTGACAGCAAAAATGGGGCTAACCAAGCACTTAGGTGCCCAAGGTGGATCACACATGCACTTTCAAGCCAAGTTTACAGCTGAATATCAGCCGTTGCACTGAGGTGCATAAGGAAACTCAACAACCTCTTAAAATATTATTTAAAAGTTGAGCTCGAGATACACTGTTGTTGCTGTTAATAATTTGATGCCAAGCAAAAGGTATATGCTCCTCTCAGATGAGGCACAAGATGTTGATCTAAATCACAGGTCATTGCTTTAATGTCACCTCTGCAGTATCAGTGACACAAATCTAATTAATGTCTCTGGAAGTCATTGAAGAGTGAGCTAAAGAGGTCAGGTGGGAAGGAGACTAAGCAGCAAACTGGCTCCACACAATATTGGGAATTTATTTATAGAGTAAATGGAGAGCTGGCAAAGCAGGTGTCCAATGTTACAAAATGTGCCAGCTCTAAAATATTCATAATTCGCAGTCCTCTGTTCCCAATTTCACCTACCATTCACCAAAACAGCTGCCGGCATTGGCACACCCAGTAGATGGGACATGGGCAGTGCCACCAGCTTTCCAACCATTCAGTTTCCATGTTTGTTCCCCCACCCTGTCATGTTTGCTGAATTGTTCTGAAACATCCCATGTACCATTCCTCAGATCTGGAATGATGTGAAAGCAACGGAGCACTAAGTGAAGAAATCAGATCCAAAGCAGCATTTTGATTGACTAGGCCAGGGTTTCCCAAACTTGGGTCTCCAGCTGGTTTTGGACTACAACTCCCATCATCCCTAGCTAACAGGACCAGTGGTCAGGGATGATGGGGACTGTAGTCCAAAAACAGCTGGAGACCCAAGTTTGGGAAACACTGCAAAAGAGAGACATGTTTTTTCTTATTAGTTGGTGGTTTATAAGTACCATTATAAATAAAATTAAATGATGCAACGGTAATGCCATTTTATAGAGAGCATCGTCTCAAACTGGGGCAACTGTAAACAAAATCAGAGTTAGGTCCGAGGGAGGCCAACAACACTGGCAATCAAATCCCGCCAAAGTACCTAAACGCAGCAGATGATCCTGGGTGAGTCACCAGCTTCTGCATTATAGCCAATAAGTAGTTAAGCAAGCCAGGATTATACGTAACACAGCACAGTCCTCGATTCTAAAATGAGAAGTTGCAAGGTTCAAGCTGCACTGGAAGCCACAGCCTGCCCAGGAAGCCTTTACAATTAGATGAATTGGAACTAGTTGCAATAATAATGCAAATGAAAAGAAATGCACTCTGCACATACTCATGTCCCAGGGCTCAGCTAAGCTCTGGATCCAGAGTCTTTTCCCTTGACTTCACACAACTCAATTAGGTTTACATATATTTGAAAGGTGACACTCCAAACAAATGCAAGATTGGCCGTCTAATGCAACCTATGTGTGTTGCAGGGCAGGGGAGAGATGCTGTCTATAGATTAAACATGTAAAATGTATAAAAATTGGCCATATTTCTTGTAATATGGACTATGAGATATTCTGATTTCTAACTAAATAGACTAGAGAAAATATTTCTGGCTCTATAATCCTCTTTAAAGCTGTTATACAACTATGAACAGATTTGGAATAGCAACCTTCTGGATACACATTGCTATTCAACCTGTGGTAAAAGAAACAGAAGCTCCTTAAAAGGTTGCTCTAAGGATTTGCCATTTAAAATTTTCTTTTCTTTCCCCCCTGTAAGTTTACCCAACACATTTGGGGTATAGCTACTGCAGTTTCCAATGCATAATCCATTAAAGAAAAAAGAGTAATTAAAAAAGCATAAACCAAATTGGGGCTATAAAAAGTAGTAGTAGTAGTAGTAGTAGTAGTAGTAGTAGTAATAATGGGGCTCCTGTGTTGAATCCAGACAAGAGACGTGAAAAGAGGGGAAAGGATTCTCTTTTTAATTTAATCCAACTTATTTGGATGAAAGAGGACAAGCTTTCAAATCACACTCTTATTTGGCCAGCCTTAGCAGCATCCATTCTGCATTTTCTCTTGAAAATTGAAGCAAATGGAGCTATCCTGTATCATGAGGGGAAGTGCCCTAGCAATGTGTAAAACACAGAGAGAGAATGTGTGTGTGAGAAAGAGAGAGATCTCCTCCTCTGGATCTTTGCTGATCCAATCTGTATATTCCTTGCAGCGCTGATCATATAAAAAAAAAACCCCAACATAAATACAACTAATAATTCAAAGGAAAACTGCTTTTCCAACTCTCCTCCTCCCACCCCACCTTGGCTTTACTATTCCTTTTATCAGACATATTCATTAAAATCACGTTCATGGTTTTCACTCTAAGAGGTTTACATGATGAAACAGCTGTCAATAAAACCCTAAAGAGGATTGGTGCTCACATGTCAGCGGCATGACTGAAGCGGGTGAAGTTGCTCCTATTGCTCCTATAAAGATTAATATCTGGATCTATCTGAGGCTGCTGGTTTTATTTTTATTTTTATTTTTATTACTATTGCCATTATTATTATTTCTTTAAAACCTTGGGAAATGCACATTACGTAAATCAACAATAGCGGCTGAAGTACTCATCCTAAGAATATAGAAAAGATGAATTAATTCAGGCTTTCAGGTCCTTTGTTGGAGTTTTCTACTACACAGAACATTCTTCACAAGGGACAAGAGCAGGCGTCCTCAAACTCGGCCTTCCAGATGTTTTGAGACTACAATACCCATCATCCCTGACCACTGGTCCTACTAGCTAGCTAGTTGTAGGCCAAAAACATCTGGAGGGCCGAGTTTGAGGAAGCCTGGACAAGAGTAATGGCTCACCTCACATGCAAGCAAAAAAAAAATCCCATTGGGGAAATGTCTCTTTGGTGATACTACTGGCATCTGTTGCATAAGAATTGCCATGCAGTCAGTCTCCCAACATGAGCAGCCAGATATCTTTAGGGAGGCTTAGGGGAAAGGGAACACAGCTGCAGTGAAATGCTGGAGAATACAGCTTTGCATTTCTGTTGTCATCACAGAGAGAGAAACATAAATAGTCAGATTTTCTTCACAGAAATAAATCAAGGTTAGCAAACCTAACGTCAGATACGCATTTATTTGAGCGCAAAGAAGAAAAGTTGCACGCAGGAAACATATTAGGTTTGGCAAACCAATGAATTAAAGCAACTGGCATTTTATTCTCTCATATATCCCCCTGAATGCCTCTCAAATGCCCACAAAGCAAACAGATCGTCTCTGCAGAAGGCATGGAGATTTTGCTCCATTTCACCAGAGTGGCTAGCACTGTCACTGGTCACCTTCCTCCTCCCTGGCCAGTGTGGGGATCCACTGCTGTTTTTTGTCACCTCATCCCAAGAAGTCAATTAGGAAGGTGACCAGAAACAGTGGGCACTGCTTGTTGTTGTTGTTGTTGTTGTTGCTGTTGTTGTTGTTTAGTCGTTCAGTCGTGTCCGACTCTTCGTGACCCCATGGACCAGAGCATGCCAGGCACTCCTGTCTTTCACTGCCTCCCGCAGTTTGGTCACACTCATGTTGGTGGCTTCCATCTCGTCCTCTGTCGTCCCCTTCTCCTTGTGCCCTCAATCTTTCCCAACATCAGGGTCTTTTCCATGGAGTCTTCTCTTCTCATGAGGTGGCCAAAGTATTGAAGCCTCAGCTTCAGGATCTATCCTTCCAGTGAATACTCAGGGCTGATTTCCTTAAGAATGGATAGGTTTGATCTTCATGCAGTCCATGGCACTGCTACCACATCCCAAACAGCACACGTAAGTCAGTAGCATGCAGGGAAAGGGAGTGTGCCTGAAGGGACACCCTCAAAGTCCCTAGGCCACAGTTCAGCCCCTCCACAGCCTGTTGCTGACTGACTGCTGAGACCCAAGGTGGGGGCACAGGAATGTCATGCCTCTTCCTCGCCACCATTGCATGTTGGCCAACTTCCCATCCAATCCTTCCGCTGCCAAGTCAAGGGGAGTAGGTTTAAAGGAAGCTGGTGAGGTCAGTAAGGGGGTGGGGGCTTTGATGAGGTCTAAGGGAAGCTGGAAAAGGTCTACGGGAAATGGGGGGGTTGTTGAGCGGGTGCGAGTAGCAGGGGGTGGCAAGGGAAGAAATCAGGGGCACAGACCCTGGGTTATTGCATGTTTGAGAGAGAGTTAGTTCTGAGCACTGCTAGGAGAATGTGTCTCTCCAAGCACTTGATTGTTACATCTCCCTAGCAATGTCACTTTCCCACTCCTTACGTTGCAGGAAAATATGAAACAAAACATTCATTTATTATTGAACCCAACAAAATACTTTTTGCTCTTCGTTTTGCCTCCCTTGCATGGCAAGGCAATGGCTCAAAATCTAGTTGTAATCCCCTTTTAAGTCCGTGTAAATCTATTGTCAATACCACATCTTGTGGCAGTAAATTCTATAAGTTAATTATGTGTTGTGGATCCTCCTTACTAACACAAGAAGCTGCCGTATATCAAACCAAAATGTTTGTCCATCCAGTCCAGTATTGTCTATTCTGGCTTTCCAGGCTCTGTGCCAGAGAGAAGCCTTTTCAGTCTCTTGCTCCCAATCCTTTAATCTGGAGGTACCAGGGATCAAACATGGACAGAGGCAGTCAGTAGAGAGGGGCAGCGTTGGACACAAAAATGGTGCCAGAAGTTCAAGGGGCTGAAAATGATAGCAGCGCAAGTTCCCACACACGTACACAAATCCTCAGATTTTCAGATGTACTTGGGGAATTTATGAATTTCTGAGCTATCGCTCCAAGAGAATAACTGATCTCAAAGAAGATGGTTGCTAGATCAGACAGATACTAGTACAGGGGTAGGTAACCTAAGGCCCAATCCGGCCTGCAGACAGTCCGGGAATCAGCGTGTTTTTACATGAGTAGAATGTGTCCTTTAATTAAACCACACTGTGACCTTTGGTTGAAGGGTGGTATGTAAATTTAATTAATTAACTAGTAAATAAATAAATAGAAATCTTTATTCATCCAGTTGGGAGAGGTCTTTTGGAGCACGTCACAGTCTGATTGGATTTTCATCAATCTGACTAATTTGGTGTCATTGACGAACTTGGCTACCACACCAATCAGCCTTATGGGGAGGCACCATAGATACACTTTGCCCCATGTAATCAAACTCTGAAAGAATAGCTGATATCGGAAAAATCGCTTCCCCACCCCAACAAAAAAATATATATATGCATGCAACACAGCTGCTATAAAAACCGATATTAGTTCTGAAACCTGCTGAGAGAATATCCCTTCCCAGCAATTGGCCACTCCAGCCTCCTAACTAAGCCTCTTTCCCATTAATTATGTTGCAGGAAGACATTAAATAAAACATTTATCGACTGAGTCAGAGAATAAAAACAACCACACCAATATGCCATCAGATGAAGCAGAATCTGTTGACTCTGGTTTTCCTTACCTTCCCTGCATGGAGAGTGGGCTGAAATCTTTCCCCAGGGTAATGCAACATTCCTGTTCCGGAGCACTGCTTGGGTAGGGCTTGTGTGGTTCTCCCTGAACAACCATCATCTCCTTCAACAGCTCCAGCTCACTGAAATTGTTGGGAATCGGTTCTGCTGCTACACCTCCGAGCAAGTCCACATGGTGTGGGATAGGGGCCTGGGTCAGCTCCATATCTACTTTTCTAGACATGGCACTGTCATCTTTGTTGTCCAAGTACATAGCTTGCCTGATGAATTCTGTGTTCTTGCCTGAAAAGCAACAAAAATAAAACAATCAGGAGCCAATAAATACAGAAGTCTGTTGCAAGTACAGAAATCTAAAGTGTTGTGCCTGCATTAGGCTGTGCAGTTCTTAAAAATGATCTATCACCTTCCCGAAGCCAAGTGCAGAGTACCTTTGCATACACCCTAGTAAAGAGAAAGTCATGATATCATCAGTTTGCTACCTGCTTGTCAGCTTTGATCCATTTTCACTAAAATCAGTGGCTGTGTAGAATTCCTACAGGCTTCAAAAACTCCAAGGCTTCCCTGAGATTTGAAGTCTAAAACAGAACAAGCACTTGCACATAGATGAGCCATTTGTTGACATTTAACCTAATAATATTCCTTTGAATATCGATTCCTTTGGATATCCATTTGTACCAAAATGTACAAGTGGTGCATGTGAATTAAGGCTGCATTGCCTTTGTAGACATAAATTGTGATGTGCATTGGTAAACCATAAATAAAGTGTTGCACTGCAACTATAGAACATCAAAAAAGATATTTGGGTCATCATCAGGTGGGGAGTTGACCAGTTCCAGGATGTCTAGTATTGCTTTTAGAACTGAAATCTCACATTGGACTTGAATGTGCTTCTTGCCAGTCAGCATGTGTCATGCAATCACCTCCTTCCTCAGCTAAGCCTGTTCAACTGGATAATGCAAGTTGCAGGTCACACATCTTGCATGTACAACCATTCTCATGGAATGCAACAGATATTTAAAGGTAAAGGGACCCCTGACCATTAGGTCCAGTCGTTTCCGGCTCTGGGGTTGCGGCGCTCATCTCGCTTTATTGGCCAAGAGCCGGCATACAGCTTCCAGGTCATGTGGCCAGCATGACAAAGCCGCTTCTGGCGAACCAGAGCAGTGCACGGAAACGCCGTTTACCTTCCCGCCAGAGTGGTTCCTATTTATCTACTTGCACTTTGACGTGCTTTCGAACTGCTAGGTGGGCAGGAGCTGGGACCGAACAACGGGAGCTCACCCCGTCGCAGGGATTCGAACCACCGACATTCTGATCAGCAAGCCCTAGGCTCAGTGGTTTAACCCACAGCACCACCTGGGTCCCTTAACAGATATTTACTACATGCTATAAGTGCAGAGCTGGAGTTAAGTGCTTGGACTACGACCATCACTTAGAGGTAGATCATCTGCTTGCATACAGAAGTTCCCAAGTTCATCCTGGGGCATCTCCAGTAGACAGGACTTAGAGAAATCCCTGAAATCCTGGAGATGCACTGCCAACCCATGTAGACAATACTGAACTAGACCAATGGCCTGACTCAATATAAGGCAGTCCTATGTTCCTATGCTTTGGTTCTGGCCAAGTCTGAATTCCTTGGTACAGAAGCAATGCACACTGGATGCTTTGGCAGGTACATCTTGAGGACAACGATGTTGGCGCATTTGCAAGTAATCCAGTTTTAGCATAGGCTATAGAAATGTAAGGGTTTCCTTCCACTACCATCTCCAACCAAATAGATTTTGCAAGATTTGACCATGCATGAAAACCTTCAAAGCCTGTTTGGTCTGAGATGATAGCTGAACAAAACAAATGGATGTGCAAGTCCTGGACAACGATGGCTTTATCATACCACCTACGACTTTGAGGGGGCAAGCACAAGATAACTGCCTAGCACAATTTAATAGCCTAACCCTTATGCATCAGGAATAGGCCAGGGCCCTCTAGAACTGTAAGTCCCATCAGCGCCAGCCAGCATGGCCAACGGTCAGGGATGATGAGAATTATAGTCCAACAACATCAAGAAGGCGCCATGCTGGTTCCCCCTTCTATTTATGTTCTCTCGGGGTCAAAGGAAACATTATGGGGAATGTGTTGCTTTTGTCAATCCCTATCACCCCCATGGTAGCATATAGTAGCAAGAAAGAGAGAATCACATACAGCATTTCCTTGATCCAACTCCAGTTTCTTGGCTGTTGTAGGACAGCAACCGCTACCCATTCCTTGTAATAGAGGCCACAAGCTCAATGGGACTTATTCCCTCCCAGGAAAGCACAGGTGGTTGCAGAGTGTTAACATCACATCTGAAAATGACTTAAGGAAGCTCCCAGTTCACACATAATCTGGCAATATTCCTGTATTCCTTAGTCACAGGGAAAATGAAAAGGAATGAAGTTGCCCAGGAGGTGAGCAGGACCCCAGAGTGAGGGAAGCTGGCCATATGGATCGTATAGTCAATGCTGGCCCTGTGTGCCATGCCTCGATAGCTATCAGGACTGACACATTCTTGTAGATCTTAGCTGAATCAATGTCCCCGCTCCCTGAAACCAGAAGTAGTTGGATCTATGTATGCATATGCTGATGAAATGCTCACTTTCTTATCTCTCTTTCACACATGCGCACGCACAATGTTGGGAATGGATTGCTTAAGAAGGAGTTGTGTTGCATGAGAAATGTGTGTGTGTGTGTGTGTGTGTGTGTGTGTGTGCGCCTGTCAGTATATCTGAGGGCACATACAATGCTTAACAGATGTGCCTGTGTGGGCGAGTAAACTGATTGCCACAGCTAAGTAGTATTTTATTAAGCTTGTCCATTTTACAAGGCAGCATTAAATACACATTTAAGCAATGATTCACAGAAAGGGCTTCCAGGCACAGCGGCATTCTGAAAGGCATGAAATGCTATAAATTTGGAACTGTGATGTTTTTCACCCACCTCGCAGTGTGTGTCGTTCATTAATGTCATCATACACTGTAGCAATGTGATTTTTAAATACACACACACAAACACACACACAAGCATACACTGACCTCTTGTGGCAAATAAGCAGAGGTTTCTTTAACTCCCCACTCCCGGTAAATGGCATGTGTAAAAGGTTTCTCTGCAAAATGGGTACAATAATAACATTTACATACACATGTTTAATCAAAGCAAAACCCCACAGTGTTCAGTGGGGTTTACTCCAAGGTAAGCATGCATTAAAATTGTAGCTTTATGTTTGTAGTGCTTTTCCACAATAACAACAGCAAAGGGCAGGTGCCTGCCCTGACAAGCTGACAATTTAAATTTTAGATGGGATGGGGGAAGGGAAAAAGATGTCCCTGTGTTTGGCTTAGCAGAAGACTTTTCCCCAGCCCCTCTACTGATCCAGATCTGCGGGGCACTTTTTGAATTCATTTCGGTCTTTAAATTACTGGGTTGAGAGATCTTACACTGTGCAGAGGTATAAATCTTAGAAAGAAACTCATGGAAGAGATCATATTTTGGTGGAGGGAACCATACTTTGCATGCAGAGAAATAATTACTTGGGAGAACATGAACACAGTATATACTTTGGGCTTTTAAAAATAATAATAATAATATAGAGAGAGATAACATAAGACAGGATTTAAGAACAAAAAAGCAAATGGGAATAGATATTGCACCCGCCTCTGGTTCGCCCCTAGTAAAACATGGTAACTGTTCAGATAAGGCTGGCGATATTTACTTTTGCAAATTTCTCCTCCAAATGGGGCATGCAGCAATCAGTGGAAACGCGTGTCTTGTGTTTGGTATTGGGGACATCTGGAAAGAAAGCAGCTGTGTTGTGCTCAGGTGAGGAGCAAATAGGAGTAGGGGGTGTGGCATTAGAGATCAGCCACATGACAAATGACCATCCAAACAGCATTGCACTATGAAGCTTCCTCACCAGCAGTGACTGACTGCAGACATTTCACAGTTACTTTGACTTTTCAGATTTTCTACTGTAAAGTGAAATCTGGATTAAAATTCTTTTTTTAAAAAAAAAAGTGTCGACTGTGGTTTTTCTGGCATCCTGGACATGAGCAGCACTGTTTCTTGGAATCATCCCCAGGCCCAAGAACAAATAAAAATAAGTCCTAAATACGGTAGTAGCACCATAAAAACACAACACTGAAAAAAAGATAAAGTTTGCCTTGTTTATTGGACGGACAGGACTCTGGCCTTGCCCATGTCAGCTATGAAATTTCAAATAAATAGCTATGAAATACCGTCTCAAAGTATCTGTAAACCTTACTGTAGCCTAGACATTGCTAGAACTGGGAAAATGCATTTCCCCTGCTCCCTGTTCCTGTGGGAAATTGCAGTCAAACATAACTGTGTGTAAATGCTAAATAGTGCATAAAATGGCATGATCTCTCTGCCTTGTGGATATATTAATGTGAACAGCCACTTTGCCAACTAAGTTCAGTTTTACACAACCATCACAAAGCACTGGTCTTCAACTGGTGGGTCACCCTCACAACCTACAACTAAGTGGCAATCTTAGCGGAGATGGGTCACATTGTCTGTCCCATAAAGCATGTTCTCCTTCATGGAGAGCACGTGTTGCGGGTGGGGCCGGCAAATTACTCCTTGGTTGCTGGGCGGGATTGAATAGATGGTCACTGCTGTGATTGGACCCAGGGTGTTGTTGGGGAGATTTGTATGTTGCAATTTATTGATGGACAGCTCAGTGTTTATATAATGGTTGGTATGCAATGTGATTTCCCTCTTGGCTGCGTGCTTCGGATCACCCGCCCTCCCTCCCTATATTTTAGGCCTCTGCTTATTGACCTTGCTATGCCTGTCATGGGGTCATCTGCTGTTGGGGCAGGGGCCTGGTAGGAATTTTTCCATTTGGCTGATTGGCTGGTGCCATCTGGTTTTCGCCTACTGCGTAGCAAATAGTCACAACTTGTAAGGTTGGCGGTTAGGCATTGGTTATTATGTTGGTTGGAGGAGGGGTTATGATTGACTGTGTCTGCCCCTCCAATTGATGCTGGTGTACGGGGAATTCTGTTAAAGGAATCCAGGGGCTCAATATGCTTTTGTCCGTAACCCCCGGTCAGGGGCCAGGGCCTTGCAAGAGCCCCTGGGAGCCTGTCGGGAGGGGGGAGGGTCAGATCACCCGGCTCCCTTTCTCTCCCCAGAGTGTTTTCCCCTTACAGACGGTCGTCAGTTCTGTCCCCAGTGGGACAGATAGTCTTAACCAATGCCTAAGTAACCACTCACATTATTTGTATTTTAATAAAGTTGTGGCCAAAATCATGCCAAAAACTAAAAACTAAAATTCTGTCTGATGTGTGAATTATTTGAGGGGTGGTTTGGGGACCTCGACACGCACTCATCTTTTTGGAGAAAAAAAACCCTTGAGCAAGCAGGTGGGCTAAACAAATAGACACAGCAAAGGTAAAAATAATATATAAAATTAACAAATAAAAGTGGTTCATATCTTGTCAGTTGATATTAAAATTGGATCTCGAATCTAGAAATCAGTACGGTTAGCTTCTTCTCTTCCCCACACCCCACCCTCTCCTTGTAACTTTGTGTTAGAGATGTTTGCTTGTTATGTTTCTCTGATTTCTGTTCTGCCATGTAGTCTGCATGGACTCCCTGGACTGCCTGTATAGTCAAAGAGCTAAAACTGGTTGAGAAAAGTATGGATTTCAATGAGATCTCAATCCGTGGTTTAAATTACACCTCATAAAACAAGGTAACGCAACACAGCAGAAGAAGCAGTAAGACTTATGAAGAGAACATCCACCTCGCCTTGCGAACACTAGCTAAAATAAAGTACATTAAACACCCTGACCCAATGTATTTTTACAATGCTATGTAATTTATGTTTTGTGAACTGCTTAGAGCCCTCTTGCTATTAAGCTAGATACATGCAAAGCAGCAGTCTGGGCTACAGATGAAGGGAGCTTAATAATAATAATAAACTAAAGCCCTAAGAAGTATCTCTCAGCATGGAAACAGGAAGCAGCAGGGGCTGATGCCAACCCTTCATTCTCCTCCTGTGCATCCAACAGTTAAGTCTTTATCACTTTTATAAGCAGCCCTGGCAGGGAGAACTGTGTTTGCAATTTCTATGTGCACACAGACTTCTACATCCTGCCAAGGATACTCGCGTTGGGAACCGAGTGTGCCAGAGCGGCTAGAGCATGGATGGAGAAGTTGTGGCCTTCTGGATACTGCTGGACCACAACTCTCCATAAACCCCAACCATTGGCCAGGCTGACTGGGAACAATGGAAGTTGAAGTCCAACATCATCTGGACAGGTTCCCCATCCCAGGGCTAGAACACCAGACTTAGTCTAGGAAGATCTTGGTGTGAATTGCTCATCAGCTACAAAGCTCACTGGGTGGCTACAAAGCTCACTCCTGTATCTGTTAATGTGTATTACTTCACACACAAATCTAGTGAACCTGCAGTCTTGCAGTTAGCACCCCAACTGCTCGTTCTGCTGAATGAGGCCCTGAACTTCTTCCCAAAAGTCGTACCCCGAGTGCACCATTGAGGTCCCCCAACATCAGGGAGTAGAGAAAACAACTTCCAGGTAACGGGGTTTAACTTATTGCCAGGCAGGCTTGAGCCCTGCCATTTTCTTCTTCTAGAAGTTAAGCTCTGCCGAAATATAAAATCAGTGTCAGTTCCCTCCCACCCATTTTGTTTTTAATGCTTTAGGCTTCCAAGAGAACAATGGCTTTAAAACCTGTCTAGAAGCTACCCAGCAGCCTTTCAAGCTGTGAACCCAAGCTTTCTAAAACACATCTCAGAAAAATGTGTTATTGTACCCAGAGTGACATCTCCAGATTATTGTTATTCAGTGATGTCAATCTTTCTTATGTCTAAGTTGATAAACGGCAGGTGCTTCAAGTTTGCAGCTCCACAGCCGCATACTAATGAATAGCAACGGTTCACATTGCACATCCCCTGCCTGATAGAGGCTATGTTTCCTTTTCAGGAGTGTAGGAACACAGGATCTGTCTTTGGCTGCACACGCACTATGCCTTTAAAGCACACTCAAAACACATTTCCCACCTCAAAGAACTCTGGGTACTGTAGTTTGCTAAGGGTTGCTTGGAACTGTAACTCTGTGAGAAGCAAACGACAGTGCCCAGAATTCTTTGAGGAGGGGAAATGTGCTTCAGATATGTTTTAACGGTATAGTGTGTTTGCAGTTTTGTACAGAGTCAGACCATTGGTCCACCTAGCTTTGTATACGGACTGGCAACAGCTCTCAGGGTTTCAGGCAGGTGTCACTCCTAGTAATAGCTGGAGGTACCAAGAACTCTACTTGGGATTTTCTGACCACAGCTAGAGCTCTTCCCTTTTCACAGAAGTGACGTTGGGTGACAAACTCTTTATCCCCAAAAGATTCAATTCACAGAGTGGTTTCCCATCTTTTTCATGGGCCATCTCATCATATGCTAATGGAACCAGGTATGTTGTTCTGCTATTAATACCGTGTTTCCATAGTCAATCTTTAAGGGGCTATTATAATTTATACACATTGTTTTTCTTGTTGTTCAGGAGGCAGCCCAAGATTGCTGTTTGCAAAAGGGCTTTCCTTGAACCTCTGGTTTTCTTTGAACTACTGTTCTTCGAACCTCCAGACTGAGGGTTCAATCCCACTGGCAAAGCAGCCCCCAGCAGCATTGAAGCTTCTGCTCATCAGCTGGTGAGCGAAGAGTGCAAATCTGCTGACTGCAGGGTCTGCTTTGCCAGTCCACTCCCCACAGGGAATGTTCTGGTGAAGCAGATCCCAGCAGGATTGAAACTTCTGCTCTCCAGCTGATGACCAGAGGGTTCAATCCTGAGGGCTGCAGGGGTCTTCATTGCAAGCGTATTTGTCGGTTTTGTCTTCTATCTTTGTTACAGATGCTATAGGCCAGGCATAGGCAAATTTGGCCCTCCAGATGTTTTGGGACTACAACTCCCATCACCCCTGACCACCGGTCCCATTAGCTAGGGATGATGGGAGTTGTAGTCCCAAAACATCCGGAAGGCTGAGTTTGCCTATGCCTGCTATAAGCAATGTACTGGGTGCTATAAATGTGCTTTGATTATCCCATGTTGTTAATCCAACATTAACTATTTAACTTTTCCACTGTACCAATTCTTCCTATTCTTTCTTGGACTTTTCTATAGAAGGTTTGAGATGCTTGTCCATAATAGCCTTCTAAGTTGAGGATATCCAGTCCATAGCTCCCACAATTCTCTCTCCCTACAGATGTAGCCAGCCTTGCTTTCTTCCCTTGACAATATATCTGTTTATATTATTCTTGTAAAGCAGAGCTTTACAAACTTTTCAAGTTGGTGACACACTTTTTAGACATGCGTCATTTTGCAACACGGTAATTCAGTTTTATATGCCTGTTGTCTTTGTCCATGGAGTTTTCTTGGCAGGGATACTGGAGTGGCTTGCCAGTTCCTTCTCCAGGTGGATCACGTTTGGTCCAAACTCTCCACTACGACCTGTCCATCTTGACCTGTCCATAGCTTCCCTGAGTAATTCAAGCCCCTTCGCCACGAAATTAGAAGACGCCTGCTTCTTGGGAGAAAAGCAATGACAAACCTAGACAGCATCTTAAAAAGCAAAGACATCACCTTGCCAACAAAGGTCCGTATAGTTAAAGCTATGGTTTTCCCAGTAGTAATGTACGGAAGTGAGAGCTGGACCATAAAGAAGGCTGATCGCCGAAGAATTGATGCTTTTGAATTATGGTGCTGGAGGAGACTCTTGAGAGTCCCATGGACTGCAAGAAGATCAAACCTATCCATTCTTAAAGAAATCAGCCCTGAGTGCTCACTAGAAGGACAGATCCTGAAGTTGAGGCTCCAGTACTTTGGCCACCTCATGAGAAGAGAAGACTCCCTAGAAAAGACCCTGATGTTGGGAAAGATTGAGGGCACAAGGAGAAGGGGACGACAGAGGATGAGATGGTTGGACAGTGTTCTCGAAGCTACTAACATGAGTTTGGCCAAACTGCGAGAGGCAGTGAAGGATAGGCGTGCCTGGCGTGCTCTGGTCCATGGGGTCACGAAGAGTCGGACACGACTGAACGACTGAACAACAACAATTCAGTTTTACTGGCAAACCAGAGGTTTAACTAACCCCTTTCCAGCCCCAGAAGGAGCACAGGGAGCGTTTGCACGACACACCTACACACTGCAGCCGTCACACTAATGTGGCGTGACACACAGTTTGGAAAGGTCTGTTGTAAAGTCTTGGTTGTCAAGTCTTGCTTGGTTTGCTCTTTGCAATGGAAGGCAATTATATAATTCTGGTAATCTCACTTTTTTCTTTTCTTCATCCAGATGTCATTATCATGCCTCACATACTGGGACAAGATTTCACTTTCTGTTGGCTTAAATTTAAGTCATGCCACTTGTCTACAGTTCTTTTAGACTTTTCTCAAGTTTCATGGCTGACTCCTTGCTATCTTATAGGAAAATCTGCTTTCATGACATACACTTCACCATATACATATGTACTGTGTGTATATATATGTAAATGTACATATACATTATGCCTTACATGCAAATGGTTAGTGATGTGGGTGGAGCAGAAGGAGTCAGATCACTTTGTTCTGCACAACTGGGCTAGTGGAGGGGGTCAGCCACAGTGAGCAAAAACCTCTCTTCTCAAAGAGCCAGTCCATGCTTAGGTTCATTTCAGTTTACCATGGGGTAAGCAGAAGAACACAGGAACATTGCATTATGCTGGTGTAAGAGCTGCTGATAGAGCAGAACTATGAAAATGGTCAGCCTTATGGGACCAAGTAAAAACACCAGGTGGTTGGGTTTTATATTCCTGAGTTTTCCTTCTTCATTTTTAGGTGCGTTTCTTTTTAAATTCATGAATGGGGGGGAGGGGAGAGATAGCCTTAACTTCTCTTGAGGAGGAATTGCATTCTGGCATTGTTTATTAAACTCACTCCCCACCACTACTTTGAAATAGTCATTTTAACGTAAGTAAGGAATCCTTTCTGCACCGATTCTCTATCAGAGGAAATGAATAATAAGCTGGGAGAGGTTCTGGGGCAAAGTTGCTCAGTTGAGCAGAACTGCCGAACTTCCTTCCCAGACAGCAGGAATAAGTGGCGATGGGCAGGAAAACGATCTTGCTACAGAACTGGAATGCAAGACTAATCACCTCCATCAGCATGTGATCCTAAATTGCAGGGATGGTCTGCATTAAAGAGAACTCAAGAATATTCCATGACTGTGTTGCAGTTCAGTTCAGTTCAGATTGCACTTTGAAAACTGGAGCAAATATTGCCCATTTGATACAAATATAATCATAAGAAATGCCTTGCTGTTTCATATCAAGATCCATTTAGTCCAGCATTATATTATATTAATTGCCACCTTTCCTCTAAGGAGCTCAAAATGTACATGCTGAGAGGATGTGACTGGCCCAAGGTCACATAATGAGCTTCACAACTCAGCGAGAATTTGAATGCTGGTCTCCCAAGTCCCAGTCCAACACTCTACTACACTACAATGGCTCCCATCAACAGTCAACCAAATGCTTCTAGATGCTCACTAGCAAGGCTTGATGAGGGCAGGGGCCCAGTTCTTTCCCCACCTCCCCCCCAATCCTTTGTCATGGCTAATTGCCATTGGTACACACATACTTCATGAATTTGCTTTTTCTCTCTCTTCTTCCTTCTGCTTCTGTTTTAAATAAGAAAACAACACTACAAGTGGGCCCTGCAACAAAATGTTGCCGTTTGGAGTGTTTTTGTTCAGCTTACCAACCAGTCAGCCAGCTAGCTAGCTATGTTGCCCTCCTTCCAGGATAGAAACCAAGGAAGCTGCCTTGTGCAGGGTTCTATCTAGCTCAGTAATGCTTACACTGACTGGCAGCATCTCTCGAAGGTTTCAAACAGGTCACATTCCCAGCCCTACCTTAAGATTCCAGGGGTTGGACCTGGGACATTCCGTGTGCTACCAAGCCACAGCTCTTTCTGCTCCACCCAGTTTCCCATTCCACCACCGACCCAAGCCAGTCACCATCCCAAAGCCCTGTCCTGTTTTGGTAGGGTCTGTAGGCTCCCCCTCCAGCACACCTCAAGTTCCAAACAAGCCTGCTGAAATCTCCCCTCTTGCACATGGGTGGTGACATTTTAGCTCTGGTCTGGAGAACGAGAAGACCTATTAATTACGTGTTCATCCTGATTTTGCAGGGAGATCAGGTGATGTTGGCTGTTTAATGAGCACCCTGTCTGATTTGTTTGTGGGGAGGCTCGGCAATGTTGCTTCAAAGCAAGTCTTTCCCCAAACTTTTGGCTACATTTTCCTTTCATTTTCGTTATCATAAATTTAAAAAAAACAAAAACCAATCTTTGTGAGGAAATGGCTTTGTTGTGCAAGACCTCCCAGTTAGCTGTAATTTGCAGGTGTGTGGTTGAAATCCCACCCCAAAATAGCAGCAACCTGAAAGTGCCCTGAGTTTGCTATTAGTGTTATAGGATAATATGACATAAACCAGTCTGTGGCCCTTCAAGATGCTCCTGAACTGCAGTGAGTGGTGGGCAAATCTATCCATTTTGGTTTCTCCAGTATCACATTCTGGTCTCAGCATTCCCACATTTTTTCTTGATTTGTTTCTTAAAAGTCCGCCTGAAAATTCATCAGCATTTTAGTGCTAATTTTTCATAATATACACATTTGTATTCAATTTTGCTTGATAAGCTTTTTTTTTTTTTAGTAAAGCAATTTCCCCTGATATAATGCTTCTTACATGTTATTTTCACCAATATATGTATTTCTATGCACACTTTCCCACAGTCTATGAATCTGTGTGCACATTACTTGGCTGGCGAACTTCATTGCAAAATTCAGAGCCGTGCAAATTTTGGAAAATTGCTGTGTTTCAGTTTTCAGATCGTTTCCCCAAAAAAGTGTGAATTAGGTAGATTTCCCATTAAATGTAAACTGGATTTAATTTCTACCCCATCTCTACAGCTCCCATCATCCCTGGGATCATCATCTGGAGAGATACAGTTTCCACATCCCTCTAATAGAGGGTTAAAAAAGAAAAAGAAATCATGGGTTGGGAGGTAATCTGTTGGGGCCCTATTTAGAGTACAAAATGTGTCTAGAAGACTAATATCAAAGCACACTAAAAGAGAAAGATTTATCCAGAGCTTTGATAGTAGTGTAGATACCACATTTTTTGGCTTCCCGTGTCTCTCAGCTGACTGACTTGGGGCTTAAATAAAGTTGCCAGAGATTTTAATTAGAATTCCCAGACAGACAAGGGAGTGCTCTGAATAACAGCTGGCTATTCATACTGCTTCATGTGAAGGTTAGCTAACCTTCCTTGCATCTACATTTCCCCAAAACTGAAAACCAGTTGCTGTCTTCCACTAACATAGTTGTAAAAATTTGTCACATGAAGAGTTATCCAAAAAACAGGAAGCCCTGCCAGCTATCAGTTCAGAGAAGGCAGATTGTTCATTTCCACATTCAATTCAGATGTAATTGTGTGTGTGTGTGTGTGTGTGTGTGTGTGTGTGTGTGTTTTGTACCACTTCACTTCTTAGTTTTAATTTGCCGTGGAAAAATAATTTGCAGCAGAAAATTGTATTTTCCGTGTTAAACATACATTAGCTGACTGAGCGTGGCATTGTAAAACAAACTAACTGGGATAAAACAAAAATCCAAAAGAATGGGATTGTTCTTCAATTATCCCAGTGAGTTGTTTAAGCCCCTTGAAACCAGCTTTTAAAGTATTCATTTAAATGTGCCAGCGAAAAATGGTGAATGTTAAATTTATTAATTTAACCGAGGTTGATAATCTAAAAGTACAAATATGGCGAAACCCATTTTGGGTGATCGCTCTTTAGAACGTGATTGTTTGTATATGGATTAAGGGAAGGGCTATAGCTTAGTGGGGCATGCTCTGTCTGGTTTGCATGCAGAAGACTCTATATTCAATCCCAAGTAGAGTTGTGAAAGTATCTTGCCTGAAATCCTGGAGAACTGTTGCCAGTCAGTGTAGATCAGGGTTTCCCAAACGGGTCTCCAGCTGTTGTTGGACTACAACTCCCATCATCCCTCACCACTGGTCCTGCTAGCTAGGGATAATGGGAGTTGTAGTCCAAAAACCAATGGAGACCCAAGTTTGGAAAACCCTGGTGTAGACAATTCTGAGCCAGTATTGCCAGCGTTCCTAAACAATTCTATTTCCAGTGTTTCCAGTGTTCCTAAACTAAACTGAGGTTTCCATTAAAATTAATTGTGATCATATAAGCATTCTTATCTGGCAAGTGTGTTCTATTAACACCACTAAAACATGATTCCCTGTGGTTTAAGCTTGGTGTGTAAGGGCCACTTTTCAAGTAGGACGCTCAGTGTGAATGTGGCAAGCTAAAATGCAAAGCATTAATGTGAGTTTACAAGTGTGTGCATAGGAACATGTGGAGCTGACTACTACTAGATTGGGCAGGTTGTCTATCTATCCTAATATTCCCACACTTTGATTGCCTCTCAGCAAAAGGCCTCTCACATCAGCCATTCCTTTTAACTGGAGATGTCAAGGGTTGGACCAGAGACCTTTTGCACACATTTGCCCTCTTTTTGCTAACATGGAACATTGATGCATTGATGCAGCCAGTCTTTGATGACCTTGTTGTCATAGACAGAAGCTGAGTTGCTGCTGTCTCCAATTACATTGTGTTTATTTCATTCCATGTAAAAAAAGGTAAAGTTAAAGGACGCCTGGACAGTTAAGTCCAGTCAAAGGTGACTATGGGATTGTGGCGCACATCTCGCTTTCAGGCCGAGGGAGCCGGCGTTTGTCCACAGACAGCTTTCTGGGTCATGTGGTCAGCATGACTAAACCGCTTCTGGCGCAATGGAACACCGTGACATAAGCCAGAGCACACGGAAAAGCCGTTTACCATCCCGCCACATTGGTACCTATTTATCTACTTGCACTAGCGTGCTTTCGAACTGCTAGGTTGGCAGAAGCTGGGGCAAAGCAACGGGCGCTCACCCCATTGTGGGGATTCGAACTGCTGACCTTCCAATTGGCAAGCCCAAGAGGCTCAGTGGTTTAGACCACAGCGCCACCCGCATCCCTATAATTCCTACATTCCATGTAGCCCATGGAGACACAGCTGAGCAAGGAGGGCAAAATGTATACTCAAACCCTTGTGCTGGTGACCCCACAGGGCACAAAGGCATATTGAACTCCTGAAATGCATTCCCTACAGGTCATAGCAATGGGGGGGGGTTTCACTATACATGCTGCAATTCATTGCTCTCTGTCCTGTTATTAAGAGTTATACAACTATTTTCTATAGGTTATAACCCAAACTTAATTTCTAGCCAAGAATGAATGGAATGTTAAAAAAAAAATCACACAAGAGAAATTTCATAGATATCAATGGAAGTTTTGTACACAAAACAAAGGAAAACATATGCCCTTGAATGTATTAAGACCATGCTTTGATCACAAGGTTTCCGTTTCAAGTGAGTTAGCTCTAACTCTCCATAAAGTATCTGTCCACATTAATAAAGCTAAATAAGCATAATCTAAAAAAAAAGGAGGGAAAGTAATCAGAGCAGAAAAACTCAGGAGGCCTGATGTCATGAACTGGTTGGACGCAGAGTAATGGTGGGAGGAAACAGTTGGGTAACCTCCAAAATTAGAAGGCTCAGAGCCCCCAGAGTGGTGGTGGGACAACAATGAGTGGTCAGAGTGAAAAGAGGGAGACGATTGAGGAGATGAAGTGTCAGAAACTAAAGTGGCAAAGTGAGCTTGGAGAGTATGTGACAAAGAGCAGACCAGAATCAGAGGCAGAAGCTGGCAGGTGGGATGAGGGAGGCCAAGAGACAGAGATGGGTCACGCTGGTGAAGAGTCACCGATGTCTCCCTGTCCTGCTGTGACAATCTCCCCTCCCCCACTTGTCTCCCAAAACCAGAAGAGGCATGAAAAGAGCAAAGGAGAGGTTGGCTGCATGCAGGCATAGTCTCCAATTGCTTGGGGAAAACCCTGAGGAGACGGGAGTCTCAGCAACTGATTTTTATGGAGGAAGACCACCAGGAATGAGTTGCTCTGCTCATTAGGCATGACACTCAGTCATGGAGTGTGGAGGTTGTGCTTTTGCTAATAAGAGTTAACTCCATCTTTGAACTGTGTGATTACTGACCAGCTCTTGTGACACCTGTCTATATGCAAAGATTATACAGTGGACCCTCGACTTACGAATGTAATCCGTTCCGAATGGGCATTCGTAGATCGAAAAAATCGTAAGTCGAGTCCCCATAGGAATGCATTGGGAGAAAAATATCCGAAAAAATTCGTACGTCAAAAAAACCGCATCTAAACTTCGTAAGTCAAGGAAACTGCATCTAAAACGGCAACGGTTTCCATTTGGAGGTCGAAAAAATTCGTAAGCGCTTTTTTCACTCGTAACTCGAAAAATACGGAAGTCGGGTCATTCATAAGTCAAGGGACCACTGTATTGGCTTTATACTATTGTTTCATTGAAAGACTAGTGGGGAGCTCCTGGCACTGCCCAGGAATTTTAATAAACCAAAAATATAATTTAAAAAACCCACAGCATTAAATCCCAGGTTAATAATGCAAGTGTGAACAGAAGCTAAATATCACAATCACACATAAATGGGGCGGGGAGTGATACTGACATGAGTAGATGCAATTGGAAGCATTGGTTTATAGTTCATTATCTAGTGGTTGGGAAAGCAAAATGTGTCTTAAGGAGTGCTAAGGAGAAGACAAAAAATAAGCTGGCAAGGCCATTTTTTCGGCTTTGACTGTGTAAATGTTGCTGCTTGAAAATTTTCTCAAGGCATGATAGGGTTGTATGGATTTGAAATAATTCTGAGAAAGAAGCAAAGTGATTAGCAAATGGGCTGTACAGTGCATGTTTGGGGTTTTTTAGCTACGCTTTTTTACTTCTTTCGGTTTGAAGCAGCAGCTAGGTGCCCGCAAGCACTCTGCTCACATTTCACCATCCAATCCAATTTGAAGTGCAGAAGCTATGCAGCAACTTTGGGTCAAAATACTACTATGTGAAACAGATGTTTTTAAATCTTCAGAATTAATCCCTAACCACTTTCTGCTGTTAATGGGATTTAGCACTAACTTTTAATTGGTGGTTCAGAGTTAATCACCTGAGTTAAAAGGGAAGTGGAAAGCATATCCTTGCCACTCCTACTTGCTCTTCTTTCTGTACACTTGATGATGATGATGATGATGATGATGATGATGATGATAATAATAATAATAATAATAATAATTTATTATTTATACTCCGCCCATCTGGCTGGGTTTCCCCAGCCACTCTGGGCAGCTTCCAACAAAAGATTAAATGCATGCATGTGCTTAAAAAGTGCTGAAATATTTGCTGTACTGTCCTGAAATACCACAACCTTTCAGAAGCAGTAGCTCATAAACTTCTTCCTAAGGGGTCTGCCCAGTGGACTTCTTTCCCCCTGCCTCTTCAGAATCCATGTACTGTAATGATCCCATCTAACCGGCCTGGTCTCCATCTACAGCAAGTAACAAAGTGACAGAATGCTTCAGAGTGTAGGTGGATGGTCACAGGGGTTAGAAGAATCTCACATACAGCCAACTTCCTCCCTCACCCCCAAACTCATAACACAATACAGTTGTACGCTGGATCCAAAACACCTTGGGAGTTGCACGTTTCGGCTCCCAAACACCACAAATCTGGAAGTGAGTGTTCCAGTTTGTGAATGTTCTTTGGAACCTGAACATCCGACACAGCTTCCGTGGCTTCCAATTGGCTGCAGGAGCTTCCTTGGTTTCCAAGCCCTGTATTAGACCCAATTTGGGCACTTGATCTGGACTCCAAAACTGATGCAACAACAACAAGAATTACACATCCAAATCTGGTGGCTAGATCTCAATCCAGACCAGCAATCATGTTTTGCACCACCAGCGCTTCAGTCTGTCATGGCTATACATCATACGCAGGTGTTTTATAAGCTTACTAGTGTATTCGGTCACTTCCCTGATCTTCTGCTTAGGAAAGCATACATTGCTGTCATGGAAACCAGGTATCCTAGCAAAGTAATTACTCGACTCCTGTTCAAGCACACCAGGGATGTTTCTTTAAAAACCAGATTAGAAAGGCAACTGACACAAAACCCAGAGTAATACGCTAACACTAGCTTCTCATTTTGCGCTCAGGCTAATAGCTACCTGGAAACAATCAAATAGGGGTAATTTGGGACTGACACAAGTTCTAAGCACTGCTTCCCATTTAAACAGCGGGGTGTTGTTGTTGTTTCCTTATCTCACCAACTGCAGTCCTTTAGAGTGTAAAATTAATGCTCCGTGGCCTTTACCCACCTAAATGGTAAAGGAACATATAGGAGGTGACAAATTTATTCCACAATACGCCTGGAGCACAAAGATTTGACCCCAAAAAGGGCATACCAGTAATTTTTAGAAACACAAGCACAATGAAGTGAAACATTTCTGTGAAAAGAAACTCTTTCCATTCATATACATTGGACCCACCCATTATTGTTAATATTGTTTCACACCACTCCAATCTCTGAGTGGTATGAGATTCCTGGGGTTCAAAGTGATTACCTAGGGTTCGTGTTTCCTTGGAAATGAGGCAGAGCAGAGACTGTGGTGTCTTTCTGATATATGGTTTATTTACACATATCTGCAACCTGAGCCTGAGATGTTCAAGGCATCAATGCACCAAAAGAATCTTGTTTCTCCCATAGCCGCAGCCTTGGATTCAGACAGAAATCTCACTATTCTGACTCTCTTTCTCCACTAGTTCACATCACTGCAAATTCCCAGCTCTAAACTCATGTTTTGTCCTTCTCACTATCTCTGAGTTGAGATTGCCGCCTCACACAGAGCCCCCATTCCTCTGCTTCCCTCTGCCCAGGCACTCAGCTCAACTCAGGAAGCTAGCCTGGCTTACATTTTAATGCTTGCTGGATCCAGCCTATTTCCTCCCCCACCCCCAAATTCATAACACTATATTTTCAACCGCTGTGGAAATTTTTAATCAAAAGACCAGTTCTAAATATTTAAAACTGACAAACATAGGACATGGCATGCAGGCTGAGGCTGCAATCCTTGCCCCATTTACCTGTGTGTAAGCCCCACTGAACTGAAAGGCAGGGTGGTGTAGTGGTTAGAGTGTCAAACTAGGATCTGGGAGACCAGGGTTCAAATCCCCACTCAGCCATGCAGCTCCCTGGGTGACCTTGGGCCACTCCCAGTCTCTCAGCCTAACCTACCTCACAGGGTCATTTCAAGGACAAAACGGAGAGGGAAGTTTTCATAATTATGTATGAAAACTTTGAGCTTGGAGAAAAAGTTGGGATATAAATGCAACAAAAGAAATAAATAACTCCAACACAATAGGACTTCCTTCTGAATGGACAAAAGTTAGGACTTTGCTGTTAGCTAGGTGGCATTTTTCAAACCCAATTGTGATAGAAGGGATGCTTTCTATGCCAAAAATATCTCCTACACAAATCATTTATCTGCAGCTCAGTGGTAGAGTGTCTGCAGTGCAAACACAATCCTATACAAGTCTACTCAGAAGTATGTCCTATTGGTTTCAATGAGCCACAAACACCGTCAGATCTGAGTCATCTACTTTGAAAACCTAAAAAAAAAGAGCTAATGTTCCCAACGCTCCATTAACCTCTACTATACAGCATTTCAATAAAAAAAGTTTAAAGCTGATTGTTCCAATCCAGCTATTTCAGAGTAACTCCAAATAGTTATCATAATCATGTTTTTCAAGGAAGGGACGTTGCTGCCTAATTTTTCTCAAATTAAGTTTGAGTTGCCTAGGGGATGAAAAAATTTATTCCTTTCATTTCAGTGTGTATGACAGTCAAAGAAGTGGAACACATTTATAAGTACATTCCAACTATCAAACAGTAAACATAACATGCACTTTCAAGTGTTTGTATCAGGGCAACCTTTACCAGTGAGTAGTTGCCTCAGAATATTTAACAGTACATTTTAAAGAATATGCTATCAGTGACATAACAAAAAAAAAGGTGTTTTACCTGTAACCTGTAGATTTCTTGCCGTCTTCTCAAAAAATGCCGCAAAAAAATGAAGGTCGTAAGTTCATTATCAGATTTCGTCAGTTAAAAGAGCAATAAGCAACTCAAAACTTTCCATTCGTGTAAAGGCTGTGTCTAGATTAAATGGCTCGCAGAAGAACTGGGTTAAGCATTTGTGACTCTACAAGTGTCCATTCCATGCACTGCACACAGGAATGAAACAAAAATTCCTAGGTTCACCATCATGTGACACCAAACATAGAAGCTGGCGCTTGCTTTGACTGCTATTAGCAATTTTCATTGCATTAACAAGGCTCTTTTTAATCCTCCCACAGTTGCTACAAAGGGCAAGGGAGGAAAAGAGCAAATGGATTGACGCTAGTTCTGTCAGGAGGTGGAGAAAACCCCACACCCAACTTCGGTTCATGAGACGATTGTACTTTAGGAGAAAGTACTGAACAGCACACAAGAGTACCTTCAGAGTATCCATCTTAACTGGAATTCTGAGCAAATAGTCTTTTGACAGCAGCTGTTTGTGTAAGAACAAAAACCTGAGGTAAATTAGGGAAGCCAGCATGAGTGTGCTTAATTCTTGTGTAATTTTTTTCACCTGGGACAGTTCTAAGGTCTTAAATCAGGACAAGCTGTGAGGATAATTTCCCAAAGAAGGATGTATTATTTGGTCTTGAGGGATGGTTGATAAAACTGCCTGGGCTAGATCAGCAGAGAATGGCTGAGCCCTGTCAGAAATGGTGAAAAGTAAGAGGAGGGAACAGGGAGCGAGGCTCACTGTGAACTGGTCCCAATTGTACCTTATGGAAAACATGCCAGGGGGTGGAGTGAAAACACTTTGTCTGCATTCCTAAGAGACTTTTGAGTTCTGTGCCTTGAAGCAGAAAGGATAAGGAGGAGGGAGAAGCGGAGAAACCTACAGGCCCCATCATATTTACATCCTTCCAGAAAAGTAATAATTATTATTACTGAATATGCATGTGTACGACAGCAACTTCATAGGACAGTCTCATCAAAGCACACATCAATGGTTGGCAGTCGGATTAAAGTATTTTCATGGCTGGGGGTGCAAGTTTGTCATTTTTCTGATGAGTGGTAGGCATGGCTTTGTGCTTGTCTTAGGAAATTAAACAGTCTAGGCTAGTTAGAGGCCAGGGGTGCCCACCTGAATAAAATATTGTGGGGGCCCAGGTAAGCCCCACCCCACATAATCAATCGCATGATGCAGTGAACACATGCCATTTGAATGGGAATACCCTTCAACTTGGGGGGGGGGGCGCCAGCCGCCTCAAATATTTTATTGTGGGGGCCAAAGCCCCCATGGCCCCTAGGCAGTTATGTTAGAGGCAGTAGCTGGTCCCTGTAACTACCAGGAAAAATTTCTGTGCATAAGGCTTCTTTATTATGCAGGAAGTCATCGTCAATTTATTATAGTCAACGGACTAAAAATAAGACCAAAGTGGCAGAAAGTGAATAATGCAGCGGCTAAGCCCTGAAAGTTTCCCATGGGAGTGACCTTGGGGAAACCACGGGCCCACATCGCGTCTGCCAACCCTAAAGAAAATCTCATACAAAATGGAACTACAGTATTTGGACATATAACAAAATTTTCATAGAAAGGTGATACATCTTCCTACACGTCAGTATTTTCAAATATAGAAGGAATAGGGGTTAGCTTATAACTTACTCCAGTTAGTTGTGGATAGAATTTATGAGAGCTGCCTATGAATGTGTTTGCTTAGGTATCTTCAGGAACAGAATTGGGGTTGGCCGTTTCAGATGTAGCCAGATCAGGTATAAAAATATACAGAGCCTGGCCTCTCACTACCCTTGCCAGTATTTTCTGCCTACAACATTTCACACTTCAGCTATAGCCTACAACTAAAGCCCAGGCCTGTCTCTTCCAACTTGCAAACTCCCTCCTCTACTCCACTAGTAGGTCACCAGAAACTCTGAGGTGAAAAAACACCTATCTGAACTCTGAACGCAGATGGGATGCATTGGCCTAGTTCAAATATTACAACAACAAGATGGCTACATGGTCCTGTTTCAGTTCTCTGTCTAACTGAACTCCATTAACTACCAGTGTTGTGTAGTGGTTAAAAGTGTCAGACTAGGACCTGGAAGACACGGGTTCAAATCCCCACTCAGCCTTGAAGCTCACTTGGTGACTTTGGGCCAGTAACCTACTTCACAGCATTATTTTGGGAATTAAATGAGGAGGCGAAGAACCATGTATGCCACCTTGAGCTCTTTGGGGGAAAAGCTGGCATATAGATGCAATAAATAAGTAAAATAGCAATATTAAAAGGTACCTCCTTTCATGGCTCAATGTGCCATATACAAAAACAGTAATAATCACAATAATAATACAGCATCAAATTGCTTTATCAAAGAGGAGAGTGAAGTGTGACATTTTCCATTCAAAGGTCTCCTCATGAAGTGACAGGAAATTCAAGACAAGACGAAAGGAAGCACATTACAACGCACATTGAGTTCACGGAATTCGTACAACTCTATGATCACTCTGAAATGAGGTTTGGGAAGCGGTGGTTGCTAGATTACAACTCCCATCATCCTGAACCATTGATCATGCTATCCGGGCCTGATGGGAGTTGTGAGTCCAGCATCTAGAGCAGGCATTCCCAAACTCTGCCTCTAGATGTTTTAGAACTACAATTCCCAACATCCCTGACCACTGGTCCTGTTAGCTAGGGATTATGGGAGTTGTAGTCCCAAAACATCTGGAGGGCCAAGTTTGAGGATGCCTGATCTAGAACCACAGGCTCCCCAGCCCTGCTTAAGTGATGTTTACTCACTTAAATAGCTTTAAAGAATAAAGACAAATAATGAAAAGTAGGCCTACAAATAGTTATTAGCTATGCTATCTAAAAGTTGTCTCCTGCTTTCATTGGGATTACATTTCCATTACCAGATGTTGCAGACACACAGGATAGCTTTGTCCACAATGCCCAGTTTACAAACTTCCCAGACAGACACTCTTCAAAGCACACCGCCTTTGGACTAATCCATCAGGAAGTGGTATTATGACTGATATTAGCAACACTTCTTCCAATAGCAATGTCTGCAGCAGATCCAGCTGCTACCAAAATGGTCATCTCTCTCCCTTCTGTGCCACTTTGAATTTTCAACTAAGTGTTCCACAATTTAAGGCCCGGAAGTTTCCTTTGCAAGGCTGAAACTGAACAGGCATTGTTTTGTTTTGTTTTAAGTTAATGCATTTGAAAAGTCAGAGGAATTTGCCCTTATAGTGAATGCAGGGGCCTCACATTGCTTGGCCCAGTATCAAAGTGTGTGTGTGTGAGAGAGAGAGGGGGGGTGGGGAATGTGATAATCTAAGATGTTTAAGGAAAATCTTACTGCATGGCTTCCAGTTTTGCCTCAAAATAACGGCACCCCTTCTTGCAAAATAAGCCCACACAATGACAAGTCAAATGATAGGCACTGATTAGCAAGCTTTAAAGGAGCTCTTATGAAGCTCATTGCAATGTACCAGAAGTGAACAAGGCAAGAATTATTAAAGCAGAACTTTGTCAATGAACCCTAATTAAGGATTAGCCTTCTGGGATACGATAAGGCTGTTTGTTTTCAGATAAGGCAAATTTTAACAATAAAAAAGAGGAACTCTCACCAAGATTAAAACACTGTTCCACTTTTCAAATAATCAAGGGATTCTTTTTATTTTCCAACAATGCCGAGTTCTAATTGACCTGACAGCATATTTCTTTGAGGTTGTCTTTGATTTAAAAAAATATATTACAAATCACGACTTTGACAGATGGCAGATGCACTGCTTTGTGTATATATAATTTTTTGAAGCCGTGGGAGCCAGTTTTTTAAAAAAATTCTTTTATCTTTAGCACATGCTACAATTGCAACACATTTTAGGGTACATTCACAAGAATTCGTTTTGACTAAATGTCTTACTGCATTTCATTGTTTTCAGGTGTTTTTAAATGTTTTAAAAGTTTTGATTATGTTTTTATTACATGTGTGTTTGCCACCCGGGGTTCCCCTGGAAGGACAAGATATAATAAAATTTAAAAATAATACCCTTTTGTCAACACTTTCAGAGTTAATTGGGAAAAATATGCAAGGCTACCATGGGTTGTATCCAACTAAGTTATACTCAGTGTTGGCCCATTCAAATGAATGGACCTTAATAAATCATGCCCTTTCATTCAGTAGGTCTACTATGAGTATGAAAACACAGTAACCTACATTCCGCAAACCCACCATTCCCTTAATACTATAGAGTACAATAGAATACATTCTACTATAGAGATCAGACTCCTGATCAACAATCACAGCTTGTTTATCCAGAGTCTAAATAGAAAATTTGTTTAGTTCATCAGAACAGCAGTCCAATATTCCTTTGCCTGAACTACAGAAAATTACGAGAAACTGTTAGTGAAAGCACGGGTTCAGAAACAATTGAGATGATGAAGCCAGAACAGTGTGATTTATATACAGTGGTACCTCAGGTTACAAACACTTCGGGTTACAGACTCCGCTAACCCGGAGGTAGTACCTCGGGTTAAGAACTTTACCTCAGGATGAGAACAGAAATCGCGTGGTGACAGTGGGAGGCCCCATTAGCTAAAGTGGTACCTCAGGTTAAGAACAGTTTCAAGTTAAGAACGGACCTCCAGAACGAATTAAGTTCGTAACCAGAGGTACCACTGTACCAGCTAAGTGTCCATTTGACAGCTCTAGGCAAATCACTGATAATGGTCAAATTACAGTTCCTTAAAAAACCGAAAAGAAAAACTTGAAACATGGAGTAAGTAGAAGATTTGATTCTGCCATGTGACTGATGTGCAAGACTTAAAAAGAAACACGCAAAATCATAGCTTAGGAGCGCAATCGCCTCAAATTTAGCTGAACAAACCTTGGTGAAAGATTAATCCAGACACTTGTACTATTTGGGTAGTACAAAGTAGTAGCCGTAGGGATAAGAAATTTTAATAGCAACTTTTTCCAAACAGTGCTCCCTTCAAAACTCTGTTTTAGAAGCAGTAAAAACAATTGGGGAGTGGGAGATCACCAATTCACAGCTATGTCTACCACAGCCTTTTAGTCTGGAAGCTAACCTCAAGAATAAGCTTGGATTTGTCCCAAGTTTTAGTTGAGCAATCTGACTTGTCTCTTGTAGGCACCTAGTGATTCTTTAGAAGCCATCTTTAGGTACCTCAAAATCCCGTGGAAGGTTTCTCACATTAAAAAGCCCTACTAAACTGTTTGTGACAGATGTTTTATTCAGCGGGAAATTATAATTTTTGCATATACATTGCACAATTATGTACAGTAAATTTCCCATGTTAAGAATTCTGGAGTGTACAGAAAGTTATCAGTCCAAGATACATTATATATATATTTATGTATATATTTAGAAGCTAAAATATAGACACTGGAAAGTGGAGTGAGTTTAATGAGGCGTTGGGTTTGTGAATGTAAGGACTACTGATAACGGAGTGTTCCAAAAAGTTTCTTTTAATAAACAAAACAACTAGTAAAGTTAATTGAAATATTTATAATACTATTCAGTCATTGCACAGTAGTTCCAATATACAATCAAGAAGATGCAGAGAACACAACACTTAATTTGGAAGGGAAAAAAATCTATTGCACCCACAATTTAAAATTGTTCAATTTTTTGGAATTCTACTCTAGTAATATTTTATAAACATTTACAACACATCAGTAAACACAAAGTTCTACCTGCAGTGCAGCATAAAGGGGGGGGGAGAGAAGGGGACCCTTCAGCTATCAAAATAGATGGTTCGGTGCCCGTTCACGGCACCCATTTACTCTAAAAGGAAGTTACTTCATTTATCAGCCATCATTCCTACAATGAGTAACACAAGCTCCCTGTGTTCAGTTAATAATTAGTAGTTCTCTGGTTATTATATGCCTCTCTGCTCTCTTCGCTACGACGGCCCGCCGCTCAATCCTACGTGTTGTGGCGCTTTGCCTCAGTGCTCGTAACATCAAGCTCTGGCAAGGAGCTTTCCCTCTGCTTCAGTGGCCTGTCAGGTAGTCCTGTGTTGAATCCGAAGCAAAAGAGTCTGCATCCTCGTTGTCGGAGTCATCGCTACTATCGTCAGCAGTCGGCTCTCCCGTCAGCGCTATTCGGGCATAGTCGTCAGTGTCTATAGATTTGCAGAAATGGATGGCGTATTTCAGTTTCTCTTCCAGCACCTGTTTGCAAGAATACCTAGGCAGCTTCAGCAGAAAGAAGCACGTATAAGACTCTGGCAGGAAGTGGTCTGGAGGGTTGTATTTATCGAGAACCTGTCAGGTCAAAAGAGAAACGGAAAGGTCAGTTTTGCTGAATCGGCCACCACAAACAGCACCTTTACAGCAAATCATATGAACACATTTTTTGGTGTTTTTTCCTCCCCCTCTCGCCAAGAAAAGCAACCCCCTTACAATTTGCATTTTCACTTCCTTATTATGTGCATCACATGCCTTCTTAAATATTGTTTTAAAAACTGAAGTTTTTCGACCTACGCTATCTTGCCATCCTTTTCTCTCTCTCTCTCCTTGTCATTGGCTGACTTAAGCCATTAATAAGAAAAAATAATAATCCTTCACAAAAAATATTTAACTTTTTAAGTTCACCTCAAAGTAGGCAACTGTTGCCAGTGGAAACACAAGTCACCTATTCAGTAGAAAAATCATAAGATCAAGAAATGTCTGTTAATGCTGTAATCACAAGCAATGCATTGTACAGTAAGTTTGGAGCAAGCTAGTGCATCCAGGCTAAATTTAAACAGCAGTTATAGAGGAAAGGGCAAACTGCAACTGTAGCAAGAAAATCTCCAAAAGTACAAATTTTCCAGGCAATTTTTGAGGATAAGAGTGTCCTGCTCTCTTCTTGTAGAGCTGTGTTCTCCAACCTTGGGCCTCCAGCTGTTTTTGGAGTACAACTCCCATCATCCCTCGCTAGCAAGACCAGTGGTCAGGGATGATGGGAATTGTAGTCCGAAAACAGCTGGAGGCCCAAGGTTGGGGAACACTGTTGTAGAGCACCATGGACACACAAGGATTTCCTACAGTACATGCAGAATCCAAGAGAAAAAGGAGCAATGTTAATAAAATAAAATAAAAATGGTACAGGCTGGAAATTCATTAGAGCTCATTGCAGTCCACAATCAATCTGGAATTCTCCATGTCGTACCTGGATGACAAAGTCCCTGCCTCTGAAATCTGCAATTGTTCGCGGTAGCCTGGTCCTGCCCCACACAAAGCGCAGAAAGAGAGAGCGTTCTGTGTTGGAAAAGGACTCCATCACCTCCCAGAACCACTGTATAAGAGAAGCGGTGGGCTCGATCCCTTTATACGTGGCCACAGATTTCAGAAGATGAAGGGGGATGTCTGGACTTCCACAGACCTGCGGAGGGAAAGCAGAGAACAGAATAATGCAAAGGGAATCTATCATAAATGTGTGTGTGTGTGCTCATGTTGGGTTTTTTCCCCAGTGAGAACATTACTACTTACTATTATGCATCAGCACGACTGTGTTTTAAAGCACATTAGAAATGGAGAGCTTTTAGCATCTGATAACAATGATTAGTCTGCAGTGATGCATTAAGATCAGGTGAGTATGAGTGATAATGTTGTGTATATGAAATGCCCCCAGTCCCCAAAATTTGGAGCCGTGTCTACAAACCCTTGGTAGAGGAAGAATTCTCTTTCAACGAATGCATTAAATAATTAATGCATTTATATTGGGTTTTTTTTTTTATGTGTCTAAGCATTCAAATTGTGTACGCACATTTACACATGTGCGCAAACACACATCACACTGAACCCACAAGTGTCCAGGAAATGTCACAAAAAAGAGGTGGAATGGGGCAGGGACAGAACAAGGTGTTTGCAGGCTTTTCCAATGGTGGTTCAAATGTACACAATTTCACTGACACCCCTGTGTGAATTGGGGGTTGTCTGTATTTGTGATTTAAAAAAAAAAGTTTCTTAATTTGTAATCGCTCAAAATATAGCAAAAACAAGAGTCTTAATTTTTTTTAAAAAGCGCCCCACTATTTCCTGAAATCCTGTAATGTTAAAGGTAAACATGGATTTTTAGGACAACAGAACAGAGAATGTATATTCTTAATACTGCATGTGAAAACATGGGGATCAGAGTTCAAAGTAGCATCTAGCCTAACTCAATTTTATTCTTCACATTTTGCATTTTTTCCTGAAGCTGGAGTGTCATATTCCATTTTTAGAGCCCAGGAATTGAGAAACGTGGCGTGGTTTGCTGCCGTTAGTCCTACCAGGTCCTTAGTTTTAGTTCCTCACCTCACCTGTCAGTATGTGCAAGCTAGTGCATATTTAGAGCTATCTGTTGTTGCCATTTTTAAACGTATCTGCAAAGCTGTATTACATGGCAGCCGTACTAGCACTGCACAGGAGAGCCTGGCTTTACCATACCCCACCTTTGAGGATGGCCTACAAACCGAAAGGAGCAAAAAGGAATTCACTGTTCCCATCAGAAGGGAAGTAACAGATGACTTGGGCCAATTCTCTCCCACTCTCCCATTATATAGCAGCCGCTAAGACTGCAAGCCAATGACTTGGCCCAAAGTTTAATCCATGCTTTAAAAAAAAAAAAAAAAGTGCACAAAGCAACTTTTGTAGCACATGCCGATGGGGCAATTATGCAAGTCAGAGTAATCTTAACCTTTGGCCAATAACATGGCATAACCTACTGCAACTCTTTTGCTACATAACAAGTTCAAGGACATGTCCCGATTCACATACTTTGGGCTTTCAAATTTCATTGGCGCCGTTGAATTCTGCGCCCCCACCCGTCTCTCACGCTCTACTCCGCCAGCGCTGTTGTGACGCCCCCTGCAGCTGAACTAGTCGTGCTGCCCTAAAACCGCCTCTGCGCATATAGGCAGCCCCGCCACCAATTTACATGCGTTCGAGTCATGTGCCGTGCCAGAAGGCTGGAAGTGTGGAGGGGAGACTTGAAGAGCCTCAACAAAGCCCCCGCTACGCCTCCAGTCCATGAGGAGACCTTCCTCAGAGCCCAAAGAGGATGTCCCCTGTGGGCTCTGAGGAAGATCTCTGCGCAAGAGGTACAACAGGGAACTCCCCATTTACACACATTTCACTTTTGTATGAAGGCCGGAATGTAAACCTCATGTAAATAGGGAGTCGCCTGTACTAATATTTGGCCTGTGCTTTTGCTTCCGTTTTTTTTTTTTTTTTACTAAGTTGCCCCGAAGAAGTGATGGCTGCACATACATACCATTGTTTCCAGCTCATATCCTGTGAAAAGGGAAAGAAGAGGAACAGGAACAACACGGGCCATCCCTTCCCGAACTGCAGCGACTTGCTCATCGAATTCATGAAGTCTGCCAAAATACACACATTTTATCAGTGAAAGGGATAGTCATTGTGATATGCTTGTTAATTATGTGGATCTATAGGAGGAATGAAAAGAGGCTTAAAAGAATTCTGGAGCAAGTATTCATAATAAACTGGTCTATGATCCCGAGAGCTTTTAGGAACACAGGAAGGTGCCTTGTATATCAGATGAGGGTTCCCCAAACTTGGATCTCCAGCTATTTTTGGACTACAACTCCCAACAACCCTAGCTAGCAGGACCAGTGGTCAGGGATGATGGGAACTGTAGCTGGAGACCCAAGTTTGAGAAACTCTGGGTCAGATCAATGGTCCACCTAGGGGAGCATTATTTACACTGATTGACAGCAGTTCTCCATGATTCCAGGCAGGAGTGTCTCAGCGCCACACGGAGATGGCAGTGACTGAATCTCTGTCTCTTCGCATGCAAGACACGAGGCTTTGCCACTGAGCTACAGACTTCCCCCATGATAACCCATGATCAGGGCTCTAGGGGAAATGCAAATGATCACAGGAGGAAAGCAGAAGAATAGTAGTGTTCCACAAACCTATAGTTTATCGCCAGCCGCACATACTCCGCACGATTATCCAGTGTAATATGGGCGTATTTGGAACTAAGCTGAATGTCTTGACCACTCGCATTTGGCACTGTGAAAGGCAGGCTCATGGCTTCAAATTCTTCGGAAGTAGCTTCATTGTCTCGGATGTACATAAGCCCAGGAATGAAATCCTTATCAACCTTTCAAACGGGAAAAAAAAACACACGTAAAGCCTTTCCCACAAAATACTTCTAAATCCAACATGGGCTCTTCATGGTTCTGTAAGCAAGCCTGCAAGCTTGCAGAATCGCAGGAGATAGTGGAAAATTACTTCTAAAAACCAGCCAGAGATGTTATAAAGCCCTGTTTTTGCGAGTCACCTGAAGATTCCTGTTGGCACACAGACAATCGCTGAAGTACAGAAGATTATAGGAGAGCTATTCTGGGCTCCAGCAATCGTTAAATATAACAGGAGAATGAAAACACACATAGGAGAGAGATGAGCAAAATAGAAAATCTCCAAAAAGAAATTATTTCGTAAGGAACTTCTTTTCTAAGAAATGACATCCAGAGGACACAGTGGATGTGTGTTCAGCAAGGGTTGCAAACCCAGCACCACACAGTGCCCCTGGAAGGGCGCCCCAGACTCTGAACTTTATTTTCTTCGGGGGGGGGGGGAGCGAGCCTTTAGTCCTCCTAGAAAGAAAGTTATGGGACAAGATGTGCAGGTCCTTTTTAAACAACTTCTATGAAATGGGAGTGGCATGGACACCTTGTATATATTTCCCATTACTAAGGAATGCTCCCTGTTGTTGTTAAGACAGCAGCAGCAGGTGTCTGTCTTTGTGTCTGTGTGATCTCCATAATCAGAACAACAGGGCATAAGTGACTTCTCACAGTAAGCATAAAGTTGCCGTGGCGGTTCTGTCCAATTTTGTGCTATCCTACATTCTCCATGGCAGCCATTTTGTGTTATAAACGTTGGTGTGCAGCTACCATCTTCTCCACCCAGAAAGTCACCAGTGGCAGAACCACCAGCAGAAACATTCATGTCTGGATTAATGCATCTTACCCATTCAAATACAAAGTAGGCTTCTGGCAATAAATATGGCCCCTTAGCTGTAGTAATAAGCAGACCAAGCAAAGGTCTTACATTTCACTAATATTTACACGGATGAACATAAGCTTATGCTTGCCTCACTGAGATCAGCGATGGTTAAGTTCATTCCTGCCAACTGTTTCCACACAGGTTCTGCAAGGTTGAGGCTCAGAGGACTCCCGGTCCGAATGGCAATCCCCAGCAAAACCCCTTTTTTTAAAAAGCAAAGAGAGAAGTTTGTATGTGTTATTCAATGAAAGCTTTGCACAGACTTTAAAGATGTTGCAATGTCGATGTGGCAATTACCCAGGAAACGAAACATGTTCATGTGCAACAAAGACTTTGCTGCAGGGTTTAAGAGAAAGCAATCTCTGTTTGCTCCCGATTCATCCCGTCCGTTGGGAGTCACAATCAGAAGTGGCGTCAGCCCGTTCTGAAGTTCCTCGCACATTTCTGCTATTGATTCACTGTAGCCTCCACCGCAATCATCTACAGATTCACCTAAGGCACAAAAAAAGAGAGGGAGGAAACGGCATAAATTTCAGTGTTAAGGATAAATTAATTTGAGAGTCACTTACAGCTATGTCAGGTTGCAGGTGGGGATTACATGCAGTGCAAATGAATAATTCCCAAATGTGTTGTTGTTGTTTTTGTGTTGTTTTTGTTTTTGTTTGTGTGTTTGTTTGTTTGTTTGTTTTGGCCTCACTTCCAATCTCCAGGGACAGAACAGGTCACATATTTCAAAGAATTTATTGGCCATAGGAATGCATTAGTCCTGCCAGGGCTCATATGTTGCAGAAGTATTTGTTTGTTGTTATTATTTATTTCATTAGCAAATAGCTTCCCATAAAACAACTATGAACAATCCTTGGGTATAGCCCACAATTAATGAGGAAACGGCTTATCCACGATGGTTGGGACAACATGCTAAGCCAAACCTTGGTCTAGCTAAACGCAGGGTTGCAGAAAGAAGGGCAGGTTGGGGGGTGGGAAGCAAAGCAGTTGCAAGCTCCTCTCCAAGAGCTTGCACTTTCATGCAGCTTTCCACATTGCATGAACCAGATCAACATATTAAATAAAACCACCAAAGGAAAACTTTACAATGTGAATAATTGATTTCAACATGGCTATAAGAATCCAAATTCAGCCCTAAATTAAATTAATTTCAGATTTAATCTGAAATTCATTTTCCCCCACCATTAGTACAAAGTGAAATACAATTCATAAGGCACTGTACATTTGTGCTGCGAGTTTGATTTCTACAACTATTGTTTAGCTGGCATGGCTTTCTATTTGAGTATGACAAGTATGGAATCATTTTGATTGATAACTAGTTTACAAAATTTTAGTACAATTGCCAGGGGTGGGGTGGGGACTTGTTCATACATTTTTTTATGTTTCTTCTTTTCTCTTCTATTGCAAAACACACTATTGAAGGAAAAAGGGGGGGGAATGCTGGACAAGTTAAGACATATGGGGGGGGGGAAATACTTACCCACAAATTTGACTTTCCAAACACGATGAGGTAGGAGAAGACTGTCTGGGCTGAAGGAGCTCATTTTAGCACACATCTGTCCAAAAACAGATTTTGTGCCATCTGGGCCAGCCAATCCTCCTTTACTTCTGGAACGCTTTACCTGATAGTAAAAAGAAAGAAAGCACACCTTAACCACACAATTCAAATTTCACAGACCAAACACTTAATGCTTAATGAACAGTGCTGGGATACTTGTGGTAATGTGGAAACTCTGTGTGTGCGTGCATCTCAAAGGAGTGACTTTATTTCAGAAGGATTTTTTGAAATCATACATGTTATAAAAAAATAACAAAGAGCTCAGCACCTACATAGAGGAAATTGTGACAAAAAAGAGGTGGTGAAACAATGGAGTGACAACTCCTAGAACCTCTTTTGGGAGAGTACAAGAGTTGCTTTTTAATCCTGCAACGTCCCCTGAACTGTTTTTCTGTAATAAATGCTCCGCAATTGTTTGGACCCCAGATTCAGCATTCCCAGTTAAGAAAGATGGCTCCAGAGATGGATTGAACACCTCTGTCCAAGATTCAGGAGCATCACTTCTGGATAGAGTCAACAATACTTATACAGTCATACTCTGGAAGTCGAACGGAATCCGTTCCGGAAGTCCGTTCGACTTCCAAAACGTTCGGAAACCAAAGCGTGGCTTCCGATTGGCTGCAGGAAGCTCCTGCAGCCAATCGGAAGCGGCGGAAGCCCCGTTGGACGTTCAGCTTCCAAAAATAGTTGGCAAACCGGAACAGTCACTTCTGGGTTTGCGGTGTTAAGGAGTCAAAACGTTCAAGAACTAAGCTGTTCGAAAACCAAGGTACGACTGTAGAGGGATACAGACAGAGGTAGAGCTCTTTAGTGTTCTGCAGTTCCTTAGAATATTCACGTTTTCCTATGGAAAAATGTTTTTTCCATCTCATATCTTAGACCTCTCTTTGAAAACCACAGTAAGGCTATTACAATGTTTAAACTTCATGACAGACCAAATCCCAATGCAGTGTTGGTGTTAAAATATTCCTCTACATTTAACAGCATACATGAAATTTAGAGCATTTCCCACCATGCCCCTGCCGTAAATTCAGTCCTCCCATCCCTCCCTATGCCACAAAGGCAGGCAGGCAGACTGACTACTCTGTCATTCAGGTAGACCTGGCAATATGCTCCACATTATCACAAAAGCAAGCCAAGCTTCCTTTCTACGCTTTAGTCAGTGTATTAAAACAATACTTCATATTCAGCCTTTGAAGAAATTTCTTTTGAAAAGGCACATTTGGCCTGAGGCTTGGCATTCAGCTTTCCCGCGTCATTGGAAGTTCTTCTCCTAACCCACATCCTCCTCAATGTGACCCCATGTGATGCCCAAATGTTTGTTTCCTGGACCTTAATAGTACTCAAGGCAATCTGAAGTTCTCCCGAGCTATGTAAGCAAAGGCAGCCCAAGATCATGTGGGAATAAAAGGTACAAAGACGAGAGAAAGCGCGCTTTTCATATCATATCCGACTCCTGGGCTTTAACCAAAAAAAAAGCTACACACAGAGAGAGATGCACAGTACAGGAGCGGCCGTTTGATGGCTTCCCTGGTTCTTTTCAGGTTAGCTTTCCTTTTTTAAAAAAACAAAGAACAGGCACACTAAAAACCAAGGTGACAAGTGAACTTCACAAATAGGTAAAGAATATTACACGAACAGTAGAAAATTCATGGAAGAAAAGTTTGTCCATTTGGTCCTCCTTGCTGTGAGATTTTAGAGGTTGCTGACAGAGGGAGGAACCATTCAAAATTGGGAGGAGCCCCATGAGATTTTGGGGCAACTCCCTCTTGATCCACCTCATCACATGTTGTGAACATATTCGCCACTAGAGTGGCTGGGGAAACCCAGCCAGATGGGCGGGGTATAAATGATAAAATTATGATTATTATTGTCTACCCAACCACATATTTTCCCCTCATCCTCCGCACCTCTCGAAGTTAACTCACAGAACAAAATTGTTGCATGGGAAAGGAAGGAATGGCAAGATTTTGTTGCATGGACTTGCCCCTGTTCACTTATATTTTAAGATCCAAGCCATTCGCTGGATATTGGTTAAGAAGCACTCCCTTCAGCATGTTAACTCAAAGTGTTAAGTACTTTATAAGTCAGAGTTCGGACCCTTCCCCACCACCCCACCGCAAAAAAATGGCTGCATTCCCTCGGGGGAAATCTGTTGTGGGGGCAGCATGCCAAATCTAATTGCTGCATTGGGGAGGGTTTTGGGGGGCATGTAGAAGGATAACCTTCCCTAGCTGTACACTAACACACACACAAATTAACACCTATACAACAATTAGTCATTGAAAAAAATCCTATTGGCACTAAGGAAGCTTTTCTTAAAAGCCTAATTGTCATGCAGGGGGCAGATTTCCAAAGAGGAGGTTATAATTAGGCTTGGAAGAAAAGGTTCCATCTCACAAACACTGAAATTATATTTGGTGAAAGATCAGGTCTGCATTCACCTGCCACAGCCCGCTTGGTGCCGCATGTCTGTTGAACATCACTTTTGAGGAGATACCCAGGAACACAACCTAACTTTTGAAAGCCTGATCTGCACAATCTTTACCATTCACAACCATTGAGGTGCATCACTGATAAAGATGGGCTTCTCTTTTATCAGTTTCACCAGCTGACGAAGCCTTTGTTGGCCCAGCCATTTACCGGCTGGTTAAGGCTGAGAATACATTTGTTGGGATTTTACTACTGTATAGGTGTTTTATTTCATAATGCTTTGTGTACCCTGCTCTGGGCCTGTTGTACAATGAAGAGCAGATGAGAATATTTTAACAAAACGAATTAAGTTCAGGCTGTAGATGTACATAAAACCCTATTTATGGGGCATCAGGTAGCCACAATTTCAGTCCTTTATCACACATAAATGGAGCTGGAATTGCATCTGCATAGGTGTCTTATTGCCTCCAAAACATTTTTTTAATATACAACTCGGAGCTTTTCCAAAGGACCATAACGTGGCTGTTGTCATTATAATTAGTTAGAAAAGAGCAGCACACAAAGTTATTAACATTACAAGTGCTCACCGCCCCCCCCCCCAAAACTGAGAGCTTGTAATGCTAATAACTTCTTGGGCCGTCTTTTTTCTAAGCAGTTATGATGACAACTACCATGCCTATTGCCTGAGCACAAAGCCCTGGAAAGCCTGGGAAAGTTTTTGCGCAACAACAGATTCATATTCAAGGCACTCAGACAGCACAGCATTCTGACCTGAATTCTGTTGAGTTCTACCACAGGCCCATGTTGGCGATCTCTCACCATAGTTGCTTGCACAACCTTTCTGAAAGCCGCCTCCTAGAAAAAGGAGAAAAATAAGGTGTTGAGAATGCAATCCTATTCTTGGGTTATGTTTGCCGGGTGGGGTTGGCATTGCTACTGAAACCTCCTTGCGCTGGGGTCAGTCCACAGCCATTATCAAGCAGCATAAACATTATGGCGGCAAAAGAGGTAGCAACATGGGTTTTTTTTAATAAAAAAAACTCCCATTGTTCAATTGGAAGCTCCATACAACTGCCCTCATCCCAACTGTGCAGCCACAAATGACTGTCCTGATGTCCCTTGTCCCCATGTGTCAGGGAAAAACAAGGAGCAAGCAGATAGGAACTCAGTGACAAAAGATATAGCGACAAGGGTTCCATCTCCAAACAGCCAACATGTGAGAGTGGAAAACAAAACAAAATGGATCAGCATAATGAACAACGCTTCATTTCTCAGAATCCTTACAAGGCACCCTGTCTCAGGACTCCGGACACGAACAACCACAAGATACCTCAACAGTTACAATTTTGATTTCATGTACCGTAAGTAAGTAAGCAAAGCAATGGCAATCACGTTTTGAAGATGTAAATTTCCCCTTAGCGTCTGACTCACTCAGGAGGAAAAGATGCAGCCCACTTTCTGGTAAAAATGTGAAATGCCGTTAAGTAGATATGGACAGAAACGCAACAGGGAAAAGCTGAGTCATTAGATTCCCTGCGTCTGCACCCGTGAAGAAGAAGAAGAAGAAGAAGAAGAAGAAGAAGAAGAAGAAGAAGAAGAAGAAGAAGAAGAGTTTGGATTTGATATCCCGCTTTATCACTACCCGAAGGAGTCTCAAAGCGGCTAACATTCTCCTTTCCCTTCCTCCCCCACAACAAACACTCTGTGAGGTGAGTGGGGCTGAGAGACTTCAAAGAAGTGTGACTAGCCCAAGGTCACCCAGCAGCTGCATGTGGAGGAGCAGGGAATCGAACCCAGTTCACCAGATTACGAGTCCACTGCTCTTAACCACTACACCACACTGGCTCTCACATAAACATTATGCCGGCATAATGTTGGAAAAGCTCCGAGTTGTATATTAAAAAGCTTCCAATTGAACAATGGGAGTTTTTTTTATTTTAAAAAAACCCCATGTTGCTACCTCTTTTGCCGGCATAATGTTTATGCTGAGTGAAGTCCATACAGAAGATAATTGGGTCTGTACAGAAGACCTGAAGGGCACCATTTGCATGTCATTACCATGACAGATTTTTCTTAGAAGGTCATTTTTAGTGGAGAAGCTGAAGTTGGGATAGATACCTTTCCTTGAGAGATCAAAATTCCACGTAACGTATCAAAGCCCACGGAAGGACCCTGACCAGTTTCATCAAGGCGTCCCTCGAGATCAAACATGGGAATGCAAGGACAAAAGAGTTCGGAGATGTGGTGAAGGAGCAGCAATCTGTTTCTTAAAGCAATTATAGGAATTTCCTGTACATGGTTGTACTCCATAGGAACCTAGAACAAGCACATTGTTAGGGCTTAATGAGCACTGAATAAGTCATATGCTAAATGAGATCGTATCAGGCACAGTCCATTTAGCTAGCCTATCTACTGAATATCCAGATATTGCCTTTGCTTGAGATTTGTTATCTCCAAAGGTTTATACATGGCACAGCCAAGAAGGAATTTTTGAATATTGTTAGGGGCCCGAAAAGGTATCCTATCAATTAGTGAAATTGATCAAGTAGTGAAATTACTACTACGCTGCATAATACACAGCGTGTTTTTAAAAAACCAAAAAACAATCCTTCTGCTCTCCCTCACAATATCCATCCCATAATTCATCAATATATTCATGGCTCTTGTAGTAAAATTTAAGCATCGTTCCGGCACCTTTCTAATTTCTTGCTATCCAAGGGCACGGATGTTGCTCCTCCCATCATATTAGTCATGGCAAAGCAGCTTGGATTGACAGACAGAAGCTCACTTTTGATTTATGCAAGTTTTCATGAAGTTTTTCCATGGCTTTACAGTGTGAACAGGTATAAAACTCGCAAGAGGGGCTGCAGGAAACACACAGCAGAGCCCGAGCTATTCACTGTACCTATTATTGCAATATCAAAAAAAACCCAACCCATGCACAGCCTCCTGACTGGGAACAACGATGCGCTGCTCTCATTTTCAAATGGCTTTGTCCTCAGTGGTGTAACAAAACCACATCTCATTCCGACGTAGCAACATGGTGCCACCTCACGTCTAGGGTTTTCAACCACTTAAAAAGAAAATCTACTTTCGACCAAAAGAGCTGAAACGGGAAAATACTTAGCGTAGCCTTAACCATCACACTAGGCAACCACTAAGATGTTACCGATGGGTAAGTTGGGGATGGGAAACCAATAATTATTAACATAGAGCCATTGAGTGCTAACAGTTTATACATTTTCCCAAGAGTTTGAACCAGATGTGGGAAATATTTGGTCGCCCAGATGTTGCTGAACCCACCCTATCCCTGGCCATTGGGCCATGCTTGCTGGGGCTGATGGGAATTGCAGTGCAGCAACAAATGGATAGTCAAAGGGTCCCCACACCTGGCTTAAATATATGGTTTAAAAGGCATAATTTTACCTGGGTAGGGAGCTTGCCTGCATTAGCAGGCTTGCTGGTGGACCAGGCTAAGGTATGTGCTGAGCCACAGGCCACTCTATTGATTTTTTTACCCTGAAGTGCTGCAACCAGGCGTGGCCTTTGGATAGCATTAGTTGTTCCATCTCCAAGCTGCCCTTCATCGTTATCTCCCCAAGTATATACTTCACCTAAGACAAACAAAATCGTTATTTCGCCACCAAATTATGACCAGTATAAAAAGTCACAATAATAGACAACGTAAATCAGTTCAACATACCAGCATCAACATTTAAACGTTTTTTATTATTATTTTAAAAAGCACAATCTTTTAAAAGGTAATTCGTAGCTACTTAGTGCTAATATATTCCTATGTGGAAAACAAACTGAAATAAATAGTTGAATGCAGAGAAAGGATTTGCAGAGCAATCCTAACTACAGAAAGCTGCTGTAACTTAGGCTTTTACCCTTAAATCAAAACTCCATGCAAGAGCCTCTAGGAGGAGCTACCGTCAGCTGAGTCAGCAGGTGAGTGTGCGTCCAAATTTTGATGATAAGGTCACAGGTTGCATGACTGAACTGAACCTCATTTGGAATAGGTGTATGTCTCTCTTTGCCATGTCCCAGAGTACTTCTTTTTGGAAACTTATACTGGTGTAAAGTTTCTGCCGCTTCCGTTCTAGTGGCTAAGCCCCTGCTGAACTGGGGGGGAGGGACAGGGCCCGGTGTAGCTCTGGCTCAGTTGGGGTATATACTTCACCTATATATAACAGCTCAGCCAAGAAAGCACAAGATCTGCTGAATCCAAACTTTATTACCCCCATGGATCCCGGGTTTGGCTTGTGCTGGGAGAGTGCTAATCGAGTGGGAATAATGTAATGGCGTTTGCATACAAAGTCATTGAGAGATAATCTGGGCATGAAATGTTCAAATGGGCCACATCTGCGCTACTTCTTATTTGTGCTTGCGAGTATGTACATTTATTTGTGGAAGAACCTCCATTCAATGGCAGAGCATGCAAAGGAACCTAGACTCAATCCCTGGCATCTCCAGGTAAATTTGGGAGGGATTCCTGCCCCAAAGCCATGGACAGGTCCTGCCAGTTCGTGTGGGCAATACTGAGCTACATGGACAGTTGGTCCGAATCAGTGTAAGACAGCATCCCATGTATGCTTTCTAAATAGCCGTCCTCCGCTTTCCTGTCGCAGCCTCCTAATGCTGCTTTGAATTTAAAAAGCCAACCCCAACCCATTAAGATATTGATACAAAACTTAGGGAACCTACTGGATCAGAGCAAGGAATATCTCAGTCGAATCTGGCATGTTGCTGGGAAGCCTACAAAGCAAGACTTGAAGGCGTCCTTCCTCCCTCAACATTTTATCTCGTAGCAACTGGTAATCAGAGGTACACTGTTCTCTTATATCACAAGTATATATTTGCAACAAAGATGCTTCATTATTCGTAATTGGAACATCTTTTCCTTCCTCCCTTCCATGTTCAAAATAAAAGCAGTCATGGGGGAGGGGGGGAGGAAACGGAAGGGGGGGTTGTTTGGTTTTTTTACATACCATCTTCAGTGCAACAGACACAGTGTAAAGAGCCAGTTGCAATAGCAATGACTTTCTTTCCTTGCAACCCCTGGACCTGTCGAGGTCTCCGGACGTGATCATCTGATCCATGCCCTAATCGATGGTAATCTCCTTTGCCCCTGTAATCGCAACACAAGTTTCAATCGGTGCATTTGTCCTCTCTTCAATCAACTGGCAATTCTTAGTTAGACTAGCCTGATTTGGGTGAATTAGGGCACTCAGATCTTAAGTTGCCCCTCCTAGAATTACCGGTAACCAGCAAAATGCTAGATAGGTTGTTCACAAAAGCCTATAAGTTTTCGTATTAAATAAATGTGGCTTTGCAATGCAATATCTGTTGGGAACAAATTTAAGATAAAGTACCACTTGTTCTTTAAGGTTTTTTTTCAAAATAGCATTTTTTAAATTAAAGTTAACTGAAATCAAAACCAGTATAATCTGATGGTGCTTTTGCAGAAAGAAAACCAAGAACCACAAAGAACTATTTTTACATTTCTCATATGAATTCATCCGCAATCATTGGCTCACTTACCAGGTATACACTGCTCCAGACTTAGTAAGGGCTACAGAAAACTGTGAGCCACATTCTACTTTGACTACTCCAACTCCTGTGAGAGAATCGATCTAGGGAAAAAATGTTTGAACGTAACTCAAAGGATAGAACAACTTCATAGCCCACAGTACATAGACACAGCTTAAAAATAAATTGGCATTCTTAGTCAGATAATGATTTTAATGTTGACTTAAAATAAATTTTATTATAGTAACTCAAGAGAAATAATTTTAAATGATCTGATTCTCACCACTCTAACTATTTTCTCCTGAGGGCTTGTTTTAACGAGGTACTATTCAATCACTCACAGAAAAAATAAACTAAGGAAATGAAATCAACATCTGGAGACAACTGCCAATGTTGTTCTCCCAAAGTGATCTCCAAGCAGGTTGGCGATAGCATATGGTAAAATCTCACAAAGTAACTTGACAAGAAGTGCATTAGAGATTTAGAAAGAGAAGGATACGCTTGACTTTACTGAAGTAGTGGGAATATAACAAGCAAAATATACCCAAAATAAGGAAAATTTTCTGACTAGTTTAACTAGACGCTATGGTGGATTTTGAAATTTTGATTTAAACTTTTTGGAGAGGGATATACAGGCCCAAAGGGACAAAATATTGTAATTACAAAAAAAGGAGGATGAAACCCTCAAGAGATTTCTGCAGCCTCTTAGAATTTGTTGAAATGGTAACAGATTGGTGTACAGATGTTTTTTGTGATGGAAATGACATTGCGCCTCTCTTAAGACTTCCTCTTATGTGTATTGTTTAAGAAATGGAAGTAAACATCTTGGTAACTATGCTGGTGGAACAATAAATCCCCACTGGATGTCAGTATGTCAAAATTCGTGCTGTTAAGACACTTGCATAACTTTTGATTTGTAACAGCTAACGGATCATTCTAACCTAAAAAGTAATATATAGCAGAGTGATTCTTAACCATGGTGCAAAAGTTATGGTCCCTTTTATCAAGGGCATGGCAATTTCATACTCAAACATGAATAGGAAATTTTGAAATGTCAGCAAAGCATCTCAAAAAAATTTAAAATATTTTCATGGAATCCATTTAACTCAACAGCACATATAAAAGTCATAGCATTCACTATCATTCCCTAACTCAGCTAGCTTATGCTAAACGTAAAATAAAATCTGTTCTATTTACAGGTTGTCAAGTTCTTTCTCTCTTATTTCAGAAGTCTGAAACTCAAAATACCTTCATCGGTACTTTGCAGCCATCACTGCCCCCTCTCCCAAGTTTCCCGTAGTCTCCATCTCCCCATGACCAAACAGTATCATCATCCGTCAAGCAGAGCGTCTGTGCATCTCCACTGCCACAGGCTATGTCAATCACACGGTAGCCCTGGAGTGCTTCCACCTAGAAGATAGTCAAGGAGTTTTTTTTAGTAAAGAAATCTCAATAACCTGACCTTTAGGCAGCCAAAAATAAAACAAGACGTACACTAATTTATGTAGGTCTCCTCATCATTATGTAGGCCAGCACCCAGGGCCTTCTGGCAGTTCCCTCACTGCGAGAAGCCAAGTTACAGGGAACCAGTCAGAGGGGCCTTCTCAGTAGTGGCGCCCGTCCTGTGGAATGCCCTCCCAGCAGAGGTCAAAGAGATAAACAACTATCTGACGTTCGTAAGACATCTGAAGGCAGCCCTGTTTAGGGAAGTTTTTAATGACTGATGTTTTAATGCATTTTTTAATCTTTGTTGGAAGCCGCCCAGAGTGGCTGAAGAAACCCAGGCAGATGGGTGGGGTATAAATAATAGATTATTTATTATTATTTATTATTATTATTATTATTATTATTATTATTATTATTATATCATTAGGTCTTTCTTGTAAGGCAAGTTTATACTAGGAATAATGAATAATCCAAAATACTTGTATCAAGTAAACTAAATGTGTAAAGTATAGATCTTGGGGGTATGCAGCAGGTTCAGACGAATCCCCAATCCCCGAATGAAGCGGAGTGCCTTAGAGAGATTCTTTCTTTCTCTGAGACAAAGCAAGAGTTGTACAAAATGTCATGAATCAAAGTAAGGATCCCCTCCCCCCAAATATGCCTCATGCCACCTCAGGGACTTGGACACTGAACAAACTCTGCTGTCTATGAAAAGGGAAACTTTTCATAGACCCTATAGGAAACCTGAAAGACACAGGGGAGTTAAGTCTCATTGTCTGCAATAGGCCAGAGCTGTGGAAGCTTCACCTGCCAAGGGGTCTAAATTTGGCCTGTGAGGCCATTTCCCCACCAAACCACGCCCACCTGCCAATCAGCTGGTGTCACTTATGTCAGCTGGTGGGTGGGAGGCCAGGGTTCAATTCTGCATTGGCTGCAGCTGCCTGTTCCCAGCAAGGGGCAGGTGCCTGCAGCCCAAGCAGCGGCATTTAACCCCCACTTGACAGCTATGTGCAGGAGTTAAAATCCTGCTCGGCTTGGCCGTGTGTGCATATTCCCAACAGCGAAAGGTGCATGCAGCCAAAGGGAGACTAAAAGATGCATTATTCCCCAAAGTGCTGAGCACAGGGCTGTGGTTCCCACACACCCAAAAGCCAGCAGGCTTTTTCGTTGAAGTAAATGGCCGTTTAACTGCCAAAGTGGCGGTGGCCAGCAAAGGAGAAGGAACGAAGAAAAAATAAGTAAGAAATGGTAAAGGGACTGAAATAAGTAAGAAATGAGAGGAAATCAATGAACCCAGGACAGTGAAAGACGTACAGTAGGGAGGAAAGTTTGTTGCTGTTGTTTAATTTTACCTCAGCGGTGGACAAATGTAAGGAAAGACACAGAAGGGAACCAAAATACAGGCAAAGTAACAGAGAAAGAAAGAAATAGAGAGGAATATTAAAAAAGGAGAAGACTTAACTGATCAGAAAACAGTAAAACAGTGAGAGCTGCAAGTGTCGAACTGCTCCGTCCAGGCAGGAGGAAAAAACTGAGGAGAAGCAGTCTACCTCCCACAATTCTTTGCTCCTGCCTGAGTCTTGTGCAAGAGGAATAGCCCAATCCGAAAACTTCATCGTCCACCGTAATAAATAGGAGGCATTTGTAACCATTAAAAAAAAAAAGACTGAAGCATATGGCACCATCTCACCAATTTCGGTTTCAGCTGATCCTCACTATCCCCATGGCCAAGTCGTCCGTATCTTCCCTTGCCCCACGTGTAAAGATCCCCTGCAGCAGTAATGCATGCACTGTGTGCTCCGCCCGCTGCAATGTCGACAACTTCTATGCCCCGCAAGGATTCAATGACTCGAGGACGATCGCAAGGACTAAAAAAGAAAACAAAATGAAAATGAGTACAGCTTATTTATATAGTATAAATATAGCAAAGTAACTGACGGCGATAGGAATCATTAATCATAGCTTGAAAAAAATCTCACAGCATAAACCACCCCCTAAACAAGTGTTTTGCTTGCAAACAGAGGAATGTAACACAGAGGTCAAATGTTTTATTCCATTCCCATCCTGTGAAATGGCATGAGAGACTGCGTGGAGCAGGAGTCCATTCAGCCGAAGTTCCACATTTTCCTCTGTTTTAAGATTCTGCAGTGCCTCCCATCCATGTGCTTGTAATATTTTCTCCAGTTTAAAATTTACTGTGTTTACCTTCGGTTGCCATGACCCAGCTTGCCATCCTCTGCCTCTCCCCAGGAATAGACTTCTCCTTCAGAAGACAACGCCAGGCAGTGCTTTCCTCCAGAATTCACAGCAACTTTCTTTATAAACACGTGCTGAATGGACTCTAGCAACGTTGGAGTAGAAACAGACTCTGTCCCCCCAATTCCAAGCCTTCCACCTGCCCCATATCCTGTGGCATATAACTAAAAAGAAGAAAGGATCTGTCAATCATTTGTTGTATCATTCATTCTGTTTCTGCTATTCATGCTTTGAGTGCCGTTGTTTATGCAGCAAAAACAGCACAACCTATGCACAAGAAGGGGGGATCAAGAGGCTTACGGTGGGGTTGAGGAAACCCTACTTGCATGAATACAGTTCTATGGAGACCTGCATTGTTAGTCACATGGAAAGGATGAGCTTTGTAGCTACTTGTTTACAAAATTATCTGTGTTGTGCAGACGCTCTCAGCCTTCTTATGCTACATATTTTGGGCTGATTCTTAGGTTCTCTGTGGAGAACACTAAACTCTTCTGCATGGTCAAGTTTCAGACAGAAACCATAAGGAATAGATGGAGTATTTAGTTCTTCCCCACAACACTGCTACAGGGGAGATTTCAAGAAAATAACTTTGCCATTCACCTGATTACTTTTTTAAAAATATTAACTGATACAGCAAGGGAATTAAATCACACAGAATGTGCAATCACACCGCACAGGCAACAATAAGAATTGGTTCTTATGTTCTATGAACCGCTTTCCTCTTTTTGTAGTTCTCATGAATCCGCTTTTATTTATTTATATCCCGCCTTTCTCCCAGCGCAGAACTCAAGGCAGCTCACGTGAATTAAAGCACATACAACTAAAAACACACCAATCAATATAAATATTTTTAAACCAAATAAGTAAGTTACCCTGTTAAAACAGCACTGAATTTGAACACTTAAAACCATTTAAAAACATTTTTTTAAAAAGATAACATGCATTACATCCACCCTCATAAGACCCTGCCACAACAACCAGTTAGTGGCTTGTGGCCTGTCTAAACAAAACAAAACAAAAAAAACTATGACTATAGTTCTAGCAGATTAGAGTTTTCAATATACAATCTGCATATTCATGATACAACTAAAGCTCTAAATGAATTGTGCGGTGATTTGTGCCTCATGGTTAATTGCCAATACAGTGGTACCTTGGATTAAGTACTTAATTCGTTCCGGAGGTCCGTTCTTAACCCAAAGCGTACTTAACCTGAAGCACCACTTTAGCTAATGGGACCTCCTGCTGCTGCTGCGCCGCCAGAGCACGATTTCTGTTCTAAGCGGAGTTCTTAACCTGAAGTGTACTTAACCTGAAGCGTACTTAACCCAAGGTACCACTGTATTGCAGCAGAGCTTGGAACCTAGAGGGGTTTCCTGTGATTGTCACTGGCTTTGCAGCTCTGATCTCACATAACAAACTCTGCCAAATAAGCCAATGTTTTTCTTTACAAGTTTGCAAATCTTTCTTTTCATTCACTGAGCATGTTCCCTTCCCGCTTCACAGACAATTTCAATGTCAATGGCTCAGCTTGACATTAACATAGCCTTACCTTCCCATCAGCAGTCACTGCAAACAGTGTCTGCTCTCCGCCAATCAACTGCACTGGCCGAAGCGTGGCAAGGGCTTCACACGGAGTAGGAACTTTGACCTTAGCACCTTCTATGCCTCCAAGCTGTCCTCTGTGATTGTGGCCCCAGCCATAAATGGTCCCGCTGCCTCCAGCAGAAAGGGTCCAATCATCCGGTCGCCTGTTGAGAAGAGAAGTCCTGTGAATGGGCTGAAATTCCGTGTTCACTCAAACTTTTCATATATTCAAAAGAAGAAATGCAGCACCAACACTTTAACACCCTACCCCACCTCACCCCCCCAAAAAATAACTATAACGTTTTCAGGTTACCTGTTCATCCACTGTACAAGCTGTTCATCTTGCTCTCGCTTAAAAACATCATGGCTCTCGTGCAGAACATCCATATTTTCATTATCTGCCATTAGTTCTCGAATTTTCTTGGCCACCTGCAATATAAACCGTACAATTTAGTGATTGGTTAAAATAAGTGCAGCTTTCTTCACAGACTGTTTGTTGTGGGGGGGAAGGGAAAGGAGGACGTTAGCCACTTTGAGACTCCTTCGGGTAGTGATAAAGCGGGATATCAAATCCAAACTCTTCTTTGAATTTTCCTTGACAGTAACAGCAGCCAATCAGGCACTGGAATCTCCACTGAAAGGGTGCAGGAGCTGTTAACTAGGCCAAATATTGGAAGCTCTCAAACTATATATCCTGGTGGCCTTATTTGGCATATGTACATAAATGTCTGCATGCTTGCACCATTGTCCATGGTAATATATTTTTTATGTGTGTGTACATACACGGGGCGCGGGTGGCAGTGGGTTAAACCACAGAGCCTAGGGCTTGCCGATCAGAAGGTCGGCGGTTCGAATCCATGCGACGGGGTGAGCTCCCGTTGCTTGGTCCCTGCTCCTGCCAACCTAGCAGTTGGAAAGCACGTCAAAGTGCAAGTAGATAAATACCTTCCGTCAGGAAGGTAAACGGCATTTCCGTGCGCTGCTCTGGTTCGCCAGAAGCGGCTTTGTCATGCTGGCCACATGACCTGGAAGCTGTACGCCGGCTCCCTCGGCCAATAAAGCGAGATGAGCGCCACAACCCCAGAGTCGGGCACAACTGGACCTAATGGTCAGGGGTCCCTTTACCTTTAAATATCTGTTGCATTCCATGAGAATGGTTGTACATGCAAGATGTGTGACATGCAACTTGCATTATCCAGTTGAACAGGCTTAGCTGAGGAAGGAGGTGATTGCATGACACATGCTGACTGGCAAGAAGCACATTCAAGTCCAATGTGAGATGAACGCCGCAACCTCAGAGTCGGTCACGACTGGACCTAATGGTCAGGAGTCCCTTTACCTTATACACACACACACTTAAGCATGAAGTTGAACCAGTTCTCCGAGTACCTCATCAAGGAAGAGGCGAGGCAATGGTGTCCTCTTATCAAGGGCTACAGCAACTCTCGAAGCCATGCAGTATCTCCTAAACCAAGCCCATTTGTGTGTCTCTGCACAGCAGGGAAGGGTATCCAGTTCCAGGTCACAAGCAAGAGCTACAAGCACCTACAAATAAAAACAACACCGTTCGAAAGCACAAGGCTTCAGCCAGACCAGGCCGTAATATGCTGCCTGTTCCTGAAGTTAAAATATTTTTTAAGTCCTCTTTAAAAGATATGGCTTTCTTCTTTTCTTGTAGGAACATCTCTCCCCCCCTCTCTCTCTCCCTTTATCCACGTAGCATAGTTAGGATTGTAATGGCAAATTTCCCCTTAAGTACTGTATATTCCTGCGTATAAGACTACTTTTTAACCCAGGAAAATCTTCTCAAAAGTCGGGGGTCGTCTTATACGCCGGGTCGTATTTCTTATACGGCAAGTATATCCCAAACTCTATATTTTAAATGGAAAAGTTGGGGGTTGTCTTATACGCCCAGTCGTCTTGTATGCCGGAAAATACGGTAATGCTAAGGAGACCCCGCTCTGGGCTTCTACGGTTTGTACCCCCATGCCATCCTACCTTAAAGAAAGGACTGTGGAGAAGTTGTTTGCCACCTCTGACAATGGGATCTTCGTAATCAAACTGCCGCTGCAATGCTTCAGGAAGGCCTTTAACAAGAGCAGCTAAGGCACTGCCTGTGAAACTCTAGGGTGGGGGGGGGGGAGAAGCAGAATAAAGGAGTATTAGTTTCTAAGCGGCACTTGACAATGGTTGCACTTTTGTAATGAAGAAGTTGTAAACCTATAAGGCCAAACATCACTAGATTGGGGGGGGGGGATGAACTCATCTGTGTAACTATAAAAGATTTGCTGGTACTGCCTAACCAACTCTAAAGCAGTCTTGTTTCCTGTTTAAAGTGTTTTTACACCACTCTAGGGGGGGAGGCTCCCAGAGCAGTTTATAAATATCAGCAATATAACAAATCAATAATAGTATTTCTTCCCCCCACACCGGTTACGCGACTGCTATCACAGAATTGGTCATGATTTGTACAAGAGGAAGGAAATTCTCTTGACTGCTACTTGCTAAATGGTGTGAAAACCATCTGTCAAGTATCCAAAAGACAAGTGAAACATCACTAAAAGCCTTGCTAGAGCTTTTAAAAGCCCCAGAAGGTGTGGTATTACATTTTCGATTAATGATAGGAAGGTGGCTGTGAGCTATTCGTGTCTTACAATTTACGCCAGCATTAGAGCAATCTCAAGAACTCATGTTGCCACTGGAAATATGAGCTTCTTACCATAGCTCGTGCTTCGCCATCACTGTCTCCCAGTATTCGGTTGATGTTAATTGATTGGCCGAATTCAGTAGTTAGCAACTTCCGCAGTCTCTGTAAGGCCCACATTCTGTGACCAGCAGCTAAAAATGCATAAGATACATAGATAGATAGATAGATAGATAGATAGATAGATAGATAGATAGATAGATAGATATAAGCCGATCGGGCTTAGCAATCCATTAAACATACAAATCAAAAACTTTTGCAAAACTGCACCTACCCAGAGCACTCAGCTGAGCGCATGCTGCCAGCGAGGCTGCCAAGCGAGGAACTATGCTCCTGTTGGAAGCAAAATTCAAACGGAAATCCAGCAAACATGTTACCAAATCCATTGATGGGCAAGAAAGAATGCAGCGATCCGAAAGAAGGTCTTTGGGACCTATGGGCAGAAACAGGAGTAATATTAGCCACTCCTCCATCTAACACTTGGACTTGTACTATTTATTTGAGACCTGGCCTTCTGATGTAGATAAACCACTTTGAGGCACCTTACAACTTAAAAAAGAAGACAATTATCAGCTCAACCTGGAGTCCAGATTTTCTTTAACACAGACTTAAGCTCTCTCATTCCTCCTAGCTTAAGTTGTTTCTTAGCTTGCTAGCACAACTATCCCTGATCCCTGTGAAAAACAAAGGAACAAATATACTAGTGCAATTAAGCAATTAAAACATTCACCGGCCGCCGGCATGATGGGATAAACTGTGAAGCGCCAGCCCCATCCATTCACAGAACCGTCGCTGATGAATTTCCATTTTAATTCATCGCCTGGAATGCGCAGTTCACTAGACCAGTCAGACCATTCGCGACCTACAAGTTTGGATGAGACAAAGAGTTAACAAACGGCTGCAGAGTTTGCTGTATGTCACTCACTAAAGCGCCACACACAATGATGGTACCCACTGCCAATAAAATTCAATTTCACTGGGGACTACTAGGAACTACTAGTATCTACTACTACTAAAACACAATGTGACTGTTGAACAAAGCGGCACTGTGGCTCTATCTGCAGCAGATCAGTAAGAATTAATATGAACCCAGAAGCTATTATTACTGGTTGTGTCACCAGAGATGCAAAGGAAACAGCCTTACAAAGCCTGAAAGTTGTCCTCAGATCCAAGTGGTTGTTTTGTTTCCCAACTAAACTGTGAGTTTCACAAAGCACAATGAGAGTATGAAGAATGAAACTAGAAACTAAAAGCTAATACAAATTCCCAAAAATATTAATAAAAATAGTACGGTAAAAGGTAAAGGACCCCTGGAAGGCTAAATCCAGTAAAAGGTGACTATGGGGTGTGGCGCTCATAAGGGTTTCAGGCCGAGGGAGCCGGCATTTGTCCACAGACAGCTTTCCATGTCATGTGGCCAGCATGACTAAACTGTTTCTGGCGCAAAAGAACACCGTGACGGAAACCAGAGCACACACAAACACTGTTTATCTTACCGCCACAGTGGTACCTATTTATCTACTTGCACTGGCGTGCTTTTGAACTGCTAGGTTGACAGAAGCTGGGACAAAGCAACGGGAGCTCACCACCGCCACGTGGATTCGAACCGCCGACCTTCTGATCGACAAGCCCAAGAGGCTCAGTGGTTTAAACCACATCACCACCCGCACATGCCAGAAGGATTGGGTGGAAATATTCAACTCCAGTGCTCACAATCTATCAAACTGATTGTGGATTAATGATTATTATCACGCTTCTGTAACACCATTTATGTTGTTAGTTTCCAAGGCTATTGTTCCCAAAAAATCAACCTATCATCTAGAAGTGAGGAATGTGAGGCTCAAGTGATGAATGTGGCCAACAGCCAAATCCTATGTGATCTACTGCGTCCGGTCCACACAGCCACCCTATCCAATGGAACGCATGAGAGAGGTCAGCAAAGGCTGAAAGCCCAAATGCACTCTGTGCAGCTTTGGGATCTAGGACTAACAAAGATGTGCTCCCTGCACCCAGTCTTTCCCTCTGGGTGCAGTGCGAGCATTGGGTGTTGTTGCCTAAAGGCATTCTCCCAGCTCCTTGGGAAACAGCGGCCAACAATGTGTGCTTCCAGTCGCCCAGCTTTTCCCCTGGGAGCTGCAAACTACCCAGCAGGCACAGAGACAAGCTCCCATGCCTTCCCATCTGCAGAGGAAGGATAGAGGTGTATCCCTGTTGGGCAGCTGGAGCGCTAACTGCCTGGAAGTCAGAAAAGCAGCAACGAAGGAAGAGAAAGGGGTGTCAGAAAGAACAGAATAGGGGAGAGAAGAGGTGCATCTGCTCATTTTTGGTTCTCGGCTTTGCCTACCATTAGCTGTAGTCTCCAATGAAACACAAAGAACAATAAAGCATTTGGCACAACACCAAATCTGATATATTGTCTCATTACCTGATCGGACAGAAACTATCCGGTTGACTCCATCCATGACAGTGAGTGGGTCATGGCGTCGTTCTGTGGAACACTGACGGTCAAATTCTACTCGAAGCCCTTCAGCACCTAAAGGGTGAAAGCCACAGAAGTAAAGCCCCTTCTTTAAAAAAAAAATGAGCATCAGCAGGATAATTTAAAACCCTGCAGGATAAGCATCTGGAGTACAAAGCATTCATCGGTTTGCGTGTACGTTTTACAACTCTAAACCTGAATTTCAGTTGTTTAGCTGAGCGTACTAGCACTTGCAACAAAAAATATTATTATTATTTTACTAAAGAAATATGCTATGATTTCAATGGAAAATATGGACACAGCTACTTCTGAATTAATCTAAAACATCCACCAAACAGTTATGTCCTAATAGATATAAAATCCCATTGTGTTGCAAAAACATTAGTGAAATTATGATGGAAGTATTGCCCTCTATCATTACATCTGTGTGCCCAGGGATAATCAAGCAATCTTTGCACAATCTTAAGGGCAAACTGCACTGCTTTTTTGTTGTTGTTTATATACATTAGAGAGATTTGAGCCCCGTCAGGTGCTACAAACATTCATGATTTACTACCTTGACAAAACTTGATGAAACCACACACTTTTTCAGTAGCCCATATTCATTTGGTGTATAAATTTTAGTGAAGGCTTAGAATCTATTTCCACCTTTGAATGTACACCTTATGAGAATTTAGTACCTGGTATTTTAACAGTGCCACTGGTAGAAGTATCGTCTGTATACGGATGACTACTTTCCACCACCACTGGTTGCGAAGACAGACGGCCGCTTTGTGAATCCGTTGCCACATCCTCCAGCTCCGTAACGCACAGCTCCAGCAGCATATCAGCAACCTGAAGATACAAATCTCACGAGATTTATTTTTTGCATACATAGATGCTCCTCATTCTTTTTGCATGTCAATTGACGTTCCAACAATAGCATGCTAAAACCAAACATTAAGGTTGCTATCAGAAGCAGTGGTGTAGGAAGCCTCTTGGCTGCCCGGGGTGGCGTTGCTGTGCGGAGGCACCCCCTGGGGGCGGGGCATCCTGACGCATGCGTCGTGACGTCACAACGCACGTCAGGAGGGACTGCGCATGCCCGGAAATCCTGGAATTTCTGGGCATGCGCAGTCAATCCGGGCCGGCGCTGCTGCTCCCGCGGCGACTGAGCGCCGGCTCGTGGGGCTGCCCCGTTCGTCTGTAAAGCAGCACGGACGGGGTGCCGGGCGGCGGGGCTCGGCTTGGGGAGTGGCAGGAGGGGCCGCCGAGTGTCACCCCCCTCCCCTGGAACCCGGGGCACCCCGCCCCCTATGCTCCACCCTTCCTACGCTACTGATCAGAAGTGGCATGTAAATTTTAAAAAATTGCAACAGTTGTTTCGAGCAAGATCTATAGTACAAAAGAAGGTGAAACAGTCCCTAGATGCAGGAGCATAGCACTGTTTGCCAGCGCCAGGAGTGAAGCTGCCTCTGAAAGGTAATTTACTGGCAAAAAGGAAAAGATGCGGAATAAAGGAAACGCTAAATAAATAAATCACGTTGAAGAGCAAATCCACCCGGACATCATTACCCGACAACCCTTACTGACTTTTCATGCCTCTATTTTGTTAAATTGGAAATATTAATTTACGTTGTTGCCATTTTGCTTACAGCGGAAGGTAATTGTTTCATTGTTTATTGGCCCCGTTTATGGGATTTTGTATATTCTTTCTATTTATTTTTATTACTGTGTTCCCTTGCTCTGCGACTGAAAACATTCAGTGAAGAGTGGGCTATCAATACTGTAAATAATTTTTTTAAAAAATAAAACAGAGGAGACAAGGACCAGGTTTCTCCACCAACTTGCTACGCATGTATGCACCTGCCCTACAAAATTTCAACCCTGCCGGCTCGTTCAATAAACCAACTTCTTTCCAGTTCTAAAGTTTCATCCTGATTTAGTTACAGATTGCAAGGACTACTGAAGAATACTAGGAAAACATCTTTAGCAATCTCAGGTAGGGGTGTGTGTGTGTGTGTGTGTGTGTGTACAAATGTTCACTGATATTCCTAGATATTTGCAGCAGTCTTTAACTTCTCATCTGTGTATTAAGAAGCATTACAAGTACAGAGCAACCGATGAAGCCAAACCCAAAGTCACTCTAACCAACCTGAGGGTAAGCGGTGCCCATGCCGGACAGCACAGCTGAAAGGACATCCTTCCCCTTCTCTCCAGCGCGGCTGGACACGGCCAGCTTCAAGAGGTCCACCATGACTCGGGTGTCATCTGGCACCAGAAGACCAGTGAACTCGTCCAAGTACTGGGGCTCTGGACCAGAGACTTTGCTTTGGCTTTCCGCGTCCTTCAAAACAAAATGGGAGAAAAGGCAGGTGAAGAGAATGCACGGAGGACTAGAGGAGGTGCTCAAAGACAGAAGCACACACTGGACAAGCCCATCAAGAAAGCAAATCTATGGGCCTGGATTCTGTGGTCTCACGGGCTTATTTTCAGCCCACCTGCTAAATCTGTATTTTTAGCACTTCAAAAATGACAGACATGGCAAAGGTTTTAGAGGGGACAAGTTCAGGGATCCAAAACAGATACCGGTAATAATGTTAGATTGTGGTGTATTGCATTATTGTCCCAACAATTCTAAGCTGCATTTACCTCTAGGGCAGGCATGGCCAAACTTGGCCCTCCAGATATTTTGAGACTACAACTCCCATCATCCCTAGCTAACAGGACCAGTGGTCAAGGATGATGGGAATTATAGTCTCAAAACATCTGGAGGGCCAAGTTTGCCTATGCCTGATCTAGGGTCTACGGTAGGGGTCGGCAACCTCCGGCCCATGGGCCAGATCCGGCCAATGAAGACCATTTTACCGGCCCACAAGCTGCCCCTGAACCAGACCTCCTGCTCGGCAAGCCCCCCGCGCGCTGCGCTAAACAGGTGCAGTGCGGCACCAGGACTCAATGAGCGGTGCCGGAAATTGTGTCTGTGCACGTGCAGATACTGAAAATTGCGTCTGCGCATGTCCAGACACCAAAAATCGCTTCCGCGCAGGCGCGATGTTCGGCATCTGGACATGCGCAAAAGCAATTTCCAGCGCCGTGGACATGCGCAGACGCAATTTCCGCGTCACGCTGTGCCAGTCCGGCCCACAGACAATCTCCGTGAGAGTGGTCTGGCCCATGGCCGGAAAACCTTGCCGACCCCAGGTCTACAGAATGCCATTAACTAAAAATTGGTATTTTGCATAAATACAGTCTAGTGCATAAAGAGGTAGATTACTGTGATAATCATAGGAGCACAGATTCTATAGCTGCCCAACCCAGCCTGCACATGATGCATCCTGCTGCCCGTTCTGCATAAACTCTCTCAAGCACCACCCACGTTCAGTTACCTCCAGGGAAATGCACTCAGCATCTATCAGCGAGGGAAAAAACAGAAACGGTACCTCTTTGGTTTTGGTCATGGTCTCTGCTATTATACTGGCTGCTCCGGGATCATCCGTAACAGGAATAAAAGGACGAGATGAGGCTGCAGAAGCCGAAGGAGTTACAGCAGAAGGAGTCACAGCATCGTCCGTAGAAGCCACCTAGAGAAGCAGAGTTGTGTGACAGTAAGAAAGCTTGTTGAATCAGATACAGTAGGACTTTGCAAAGCATTTGCATCCTGTTTAAGCAGTATAAAAAACAGGTCAATAGCCACAACAGTACCGTACACAACTACCCCAAATTAACATTTTTCAGAAGTTCGCCTTTGCCCAATTATTTTCATTGCACCAAAGGATTGTTGCCATGGCAAGAGCTTACCAGCTGAAACGGAAGCCAAACATGCACAGCTGGGCTTGCCAGCTTCTTCAGTGGCCTTTCTTCCACTAAAAATTCCCTTATGGAGTCCTTCCATAAGATAAATGCTTGAGATGGCCTTTTTCAAACAATTATGTAAGATGTGGAAATTTAAATATGTATCCTTAGCATCAACTCTTAAGTGTCTTAAAAGGTTTGCTAGTTTACTTTTCCAGGTGTAGTGCAATTCACCCCGCAAGTGACTGCAGTGGTACCTTGGTTCTCGAACGGCTTGGCTCCCAAACGCGGCAAACCTGGAAGTGTTCCGGTTTGTGAACGTTTTTCGGAAGCCGAACATCCGATGCGGCTTCCGCTTGAGTGCAGGAAGGTCCTGCAGCCAATCGGAAGCCGCGCCTTGGTTTTTGAATGGTTTCAGGAGTCGAACGGATTTCCAGAACGGATTAAGTTCGAGAACCAAGGTACCACTGTATTTTTAAATCTCGCAAGCTGGATTGCAAACAATACAAAACCTTCTACGCTGAAATGTAAAAATGCAGGCAAACAAACCTAGACGATCAATTGAAAGTTTTCTACTACCCATAATTCAATCGAGGGGGTGGGGAGGAATTACCTCCACTCTCCTGTCTTGCCATGGGGTTGGGCTCAGTCTCTCTTCTACATCTACCACTAGCATACCATCTTCCCCATTGGGTGCATTGCCCATAGAAGAGAGGTCTGGAGGAGCAGGAGAGGAAGACAAACATTCCACTGGTGCAATCATACTTGCAGGCATTAGTGCTCCAACCACAGCATCCCTAAAATCAAAAAGGAAAGCATTCAGAATATTATTGTGTTACATTACACTTGCCTCACTGGGCAGAAAAGACATCAGATTCATTATTAGCCTTTTTTTAAAAATTACATTGTGATAAAGTCGCACAGGATCATGGCACCTGATCCAGCAGTAGCACAAATAAAGAACCCTCTTAGTTCAAGCATACCTAACAGGAGAGGCCACAAAACAGAATATAGCCTATCATTCTTTAAAAAAAATAAAATAAATACAGCATAAGCAGGAAAGACTAAGTCAAAAGAGGACAAGTAAAAAATTTCAAAACTTAAAACAAAGATACCCTAAGTAAGTTAGCAATATCTTCGCTAGGTCTGCTTTGGCTATGGAAAATTACTGCATATTCCTGCGTATAAGACTACTTTTTAACCCAGGAAAATCTTCTCAAAAGTCGGGGGTCGTCTTATACGCTGGGTCGTATTTCTTATATGGCGAGTATATCCCAAACTCTATATTTTAACTGGAAAAGTTGGGGGTCGTCTTATACGCCCAGTCGTCTTATACGCCGGAATACATACACAAGTGCTTTTTTTTTTTTAACCCACTAAAAACTGACCTGTTAACAAGTTTATTTAACACCCAACAGAAAACTCATATTATATGAACTGTCCAATCTGCATGGACAGGGTTGCATCGCGCACACACACACTCCCCAAAAAAAAATCCCAATTCTACTCCAGATGAAAAGTGACCAACAAACTTCTGAACCAAATGGTGTACTTATACCATTTGTGAAATGAGCAATTTCCTTTCACAGCATCCAACAGACATCAGAAAACCTGAGTGTTTTGGGCCAAGCCCATTAGATACTAAAAGAAAATGTACTTAACCATGTATCCTTACGCCCAAGCTTACCTGGCATACATGATCTGTAATGCTGTCAGTACATGAGACAATGCCTGCTGTTTGGCAAGGTTGCCATCTAGTGACAAAAGGATCTTGGCAAGTGAAGGCCGGTTAGGTTTAGAGCTGTTTGCACCATTGATTTTGTTACTAGCAGCAGAAGAATCGGCATCTGATGGGACACCTACAGGAAATAAAAAGATTTCCGGGTTTCCCATTAGGGCAAAATTTACACACAGACTTCGCAGCCACAGAAGAGCAAGCAGGGAAGCCCAAAGCTAGTCTGGGACCAAATATAAACTAGGCAAGATATTTGGCTCCTTCCTTCATTGTTTATGGATTTCCATTCCCTGTCTCCCTGCCCCCTCATACACATACAATGCCGTTCTCCCTTCCTTTCTCTCACACACACCTTTGTCTTTTGCTACATTCAGTATTTTTAAGATGACACGGTGGAGAAAACTTATTATTTTACCATTAGAATAACTCTTCAATTAATTCTGTCCTGTTTTGCATGTCAAATTTCAGTTCAAATTAGTACCAGAAGGCCCTTTTTTTTTGGTGGGGGGAGACTGCACAAAAAAATTTTTTACATCAAATGCATCCTTACGTGTGTGTGTGTGTGTGTGTGTGTGTGTGAGAGAGAGAGAGAGAGAGAGAGAGAGAGAGAGAGAGAGAGAGAGAGAGAGAGAGAGAACACCCACCCACTATGCTGGCACTGGCCCTCCTTTCTTTCTCTATGGCCCTGGTTAGCAACCCTCTTTTAGCTGAGGCCTTATTTGGAACTGAACAAGAACATGAGAGTCAGAAACCTTGCAGACACCCCCCTTCCTCCCCCCCCCCCGAATTATATTGTTTAAATGAAGAAAGTAAGTGTCAGGGAAGAGTTAGAAGTCTCCAGTTTCCCAGAGGGAGGAGGCGAAGTGAGGGAAGAAGTAGGAGGAGGCATTCCCCAGGAGAGGGAGGAGAGGAGCAGTGAATCTAGTAAAGGAGAGCAACAGGAACAGCAGGGAGGTCCCGGATGTACACAGGAAATGCAGGGGTTAAGTTCTAGCTCAGACTCGGGGGCGGGGGTAGGTAAAAGCCAGCCCTCGCCCGGAGGTTGGAGAAATGGAAGGAGGAGTGAAAGGGACGTTCGCCATTTTGGGGGTTGCTGGCCATGGAGAAGCAGAGCTCAGAAGGTATCTGAGCTGAGTGACTCTGATGAGTGATCGCTAAGTGATAATGACTGCTTGTAAATACGCAATAAAAAGCCATAAAAGACCAAGAGGCGTCTGCGTGGTAATGTGAAGAGGATAACCAGCTGACCCTGACAGTGAAGAGGATAACCAGCTGACCCTGACAGTAGGGAGGAATTAAAACCAGATAACTAGGAGAGGATTTTTGTGTGGAAGGCGGGTGAACACCGTTCACAGTTTGGCTCCTCAAAACTAATTCCTGGGCTCAGAATTCTTCAACCTCAAGTTTGTTTGTTCTTGGGTCCAGTAGATCCCACAAGGTTGAGGTCTGCCCAGCTGTCTGACCGCTAGCTTTCTCTCTATGGCGATACTATTTTGCTAAACACACACAGCAGCAATGATGCCACCACACCGCTTTCCTCTATTATGCATATTTGTAAAGCAAAGATATGCTATTATTTATATTACCCAAATAGGATGCTCCTAAAGGGTCTCTAGCTGTTTGAAAGAGAACGGGTTCGTGCACAGAGGGTGTAGCTACGTCCATGGTTGTCCAAGCCACGCTATGGGAAGACCCACAAGCAACACGGGTGATTTTCTGGCCTTCCAAACCCTGCACCAGAGTGGGCTTTCTGTTGACTGTAGTAGTCCCATTGCCTTGCTGTCCATGATCATTATCTCCCCAAGCATAAACCTGCCAATAAATCAAATCATTCTGTGTATCACTCTTTTTCAGTGAAAATTTCACATACAGCACACAAAGTAATATAGATACAAATGATTGAGCCACGGAATATCTAACAGATGCAGAATCTTGCTCTGAACTCAGTTGTGTAGAGGCAATCCTCGTTTTGTGTGGGGGTTACATTCTGGATCCCCACGCGTGTCAGCAGAGCAAACAAAAGCCTGTTCCACCCCATTGTGTGTTGTCTTTATGATATTTTGTGGCTATTTTCAGGTTCTGCACTGTGCACATATCCGTGATCACACGTCATTCAGACCCGCCTAAATAAGCTGCTGCTTGTATCCATACACCCTATTATGTTTGCTGAAATTCAAACTAAGTTTCAGTCTAAATGGCTTAGCAAGCAAATGGCTTGAATAATGACTCCAGAAAGGCACAGTTCATCGCACATGCCACTACACTAAAAAGAAATACAGCATAGTAAAATTTTTGCATAGGGGCTCAAGTTATACCATGGCTAAGAGTGAACAAGGAGTGCATTTTTGTTTCTGGAATCATTATGCTCCTCCCCTCCTCCTCCTCCTCCTGCTGCTGCTGCTGCCTTGCTATCAAGAGCTGCATCACAGTTTGGCTAACTATTACCTCCAAACCCGGGCTACTGCGATGTCTCACTTCAAAACAAGGTTTGGTTTGGGCTTACTGCTTGTAGCTTGTTGGGGGAGAGAAGCCCAAGTCCAGATGTAACTCTTGGCAGTGCAGCAGCAGCAGGGGAAGAGTGAAGCAGCCACAATTTTTTCTAATGTGCAATGAGCATGTTTGATCATCCATGCTAAGCCACAGACTAGCTTAGTGTACATGTGAACTAGACCAGTGATCACTAGCCGCTATGAAGTCCCAATACAGGCCAAACAATTATGAAAATAATTTTAGGAACAAAAAAGCAGGTGAGTCACTTTAGCATCTACCTCCCTGACTGCTTCACCAGCAGTGTTGATATATTTAGTCTAGTGTTTCCAAATGCAATTAAAATTCTTGGCAAAATAATTTCATAAAGTGTAGCTTCCTGGTGGCTATTTCTGAAGCAAAGTGAGTGGCAATGAGGAATAGGGACTTCACAGCACATGCCTCTGGAAAATCATTTCTATTCCTTCATTAGACTCGTTCGTTGCTGACTTTTTAAGGCACCCAAATATATTACTCTTCTAAGATGATTTGATGCTTCTACTATATTTGGTTTCTGTTGCCAAATGTCACCTTTGTGCAAGTTTTCTCTGGTTTTGTATTTGCTGAGTGCCTCATAAATTCCACTGATTAAGTGGGCGGCATAAATATTCTAAGCAAACAAAGATAATCATTTTACAATAGCTGCATTTGCTAAATGAAGACTGTAAACAAAACACACTGTGTTCTTTCTTACTGGCTTAAGGGAAGAGGAAGAGGACAAACATTATTCCATTTGCTGAGATAGATCCACTTAATATAATGGATAATGTGGCAAAAACTGTGAAATGTAAATTGTACTGGGAAACATCCTACAGCACTATTGGAAAAAGAGGCACAACCAAAGAAGAGCCAATAATGGCAATGGTTTTAAGTGATTCATCACACAATTCCATTGCTGCATTCCGTGCTCCAGCACTTACCGGTACTTACTCATTGCCAGGAGCTCAAAATTCAGTCCAGAACAAGTTATGGGAAGTAGATCCCATGGAACCTACTGCCATGTAATGGTCTTGTGAATGGATTGACAAATGGTTCTTACCTGCCCTGTGTCAGTGACTGCTAGGCAATGGAGTGCACCTACGGCCACATGCACTATCTTCTTCGCCCTCAACCCTTCTACCACTTGGGGTTTTCGTACATGGACATCAGTTCCGTGTCCTAGTCTGAAGTAGTCGCCTTTGCCCCTGAAGACGAAACAATAACATTGTTAGTATGATTATGTGTGTCTCTGATCAGGATGCAACCCTACGATTCCATTCTTCCTATCAGTTTGGCTGGTTTTATGACAATTGGAGGGGACGGGAAGTGCAATTTGTTAAACGCGACATACCATGTCCAAACCACCCCAGACTTGGTTAGAGCCAAAGAGAACTGAGCTCCGCACTCTATCTGGCAGACTCCCTGGCCATTCAGCCTTTCAATGTTCTGAGGAATGTTACATCCTTCGCTTCCTCCTCGACCAAGTTTTCCAAAGTCTCCATCTCCCCAGGAAAATACGAGCCCTAAGGAAAACAGGCTTGTGTTAATTGCTGCAACGGCCATACGATATTAATGCAGCAACAAGGTGGAGAGGTTTCGTACCTTCATCGGTCAATGCCAGCGTCTGAGCATCTCTGCTCCCACAAGCAACCTGAATGACCCTATGACCAAGGAGCACTTTGACCTACAAGGCAGAAAACACAGGAGGTTCATTCATTTTGAACTGTGTGCAATTTGCTCACAATTTAAGAGATACAGTTGATCTACGGATACCAGTTTAGGCCAGAAATTCAATTTGGCACACTGAATTTAAAAGGAAAAAAAATGATTTAAGCCCCACCCCACCCACACCCAAAAGGAAGGTTCACAAGCTCTCATTCCAGATGTCAAGAATGGAAGACTAAGAGAGGAAGAAGGAAGAGTGGCTGAGCGCTTTGATATCTGTGACTGCTGCTAACCATCAATAAAACAATCCAAAAACTTGGGTCTGTGTAAGCTGCAATTAATTAAAGAAAGCAACAACACTGACTGAGTCAGTGAAGAAGAAAGAAGCTTACCATTTTATTTATTCATTTCATTGTTTCATTATCTCAGGGTGGATTTCAAAATAACACATACTGGTAAGTAAGAGATCCGAAGTTTAATAGCCAATACGATTTTTAAAAAAATCCTTACCCAATAAATTCATGTAGCAGGCAATGCATCCATCAGCAGTTGTACTTGTTAAATTAACCCCCTATCAAAGGGCAATGTGACAGAAAGGAAAACAACGCTGGCACCAGCCAGATCCCAGAGGGGAGGGCATTCAATAAATGGGGGTGTACAGTTCACACACCTCATTAGGTAACTCCATCTTACACTCTGATCCAGATACCCGGAGCATCATTTTAAAATGTCACCTCTACTATATACTGAGTGAGGGCATTTGGGCTGTTTTCCTACTTTTGCTGTATTTCAGCAAGCCTATGCGCTGAAGTGACCTACGGAGGGAAAACATATTCTGATTTTACCATCTTTGGCTTAAGTTGCGTAGTGTTGTCCCCGTGTCCCAGTCGACCATATTCACCGAGGCCCCATGTATACAATTCACCACTGGAGGTGATGGCAGCACTGTGAGAACTTCCACAGGCAATATCTCGGATACGCTTTGTTTTCAGTGCTTCTATCAGCCTTGGTTTATCACAGTTCCTGAAAACAAAAACAAAACCCAGAATGCATTGTTTTTGTTTAGTCGGGTTATTGAATAAAACTTTAAATTAAGAACTCAAGCATTACATATATTCTGTTTCTTTCTTAATATGTACTGGCTGTAAAAGTCCGGGAAAACAGAAGTCAGATTCACTATGGATGGTAGTCAAAGGGAAATAAATAATATCTACTATTAAATGTTTGTGTTTGTATGAGGTACGTTTTTCTTTACATTGCAATGTAGTCGAAGCAAAATTCCAAGTATGATTGATACTTGGCCAATAAATTATTATTCCTATTATTCCTATTCCTTAAAAATCTGTATCAAGCAAACTTGTCATTCTACTTCTTACTGCTTCCTGATTTGACAGTCCTAAGTATCACAAGCTGGATGAACTGGGAGTGTCCAAGATCCAGCAAGCTCAGAGCAGCAGCAAAAATGGCATCCTTACATTCTACTGAAGTGTCCAAGTTTCCCATCATCTCCTTCGCCCCAGGAGAATACCTTCCCATCAACAGTTAAAGCCATAGCATGGCGGCCACCTGGAATTGATAAGAATACAAGAAGGTGGACAAGGTAGCAACACCAAGATTAGAGGGGAACAGGGAGAATCAAACAGTAGAAAGAAACCTCTTCAGAAAAGTTGGTAGCAACAGTGGCTTCCCTGCACTCCCTTCCGTGACAAAATGCCTTGTGTATATCTCTAATATTAAATTATTTAACCGAAACTGATTGAAACCCGCATTGCAATTTTGCTTTTACACAGCTCATTTGAAATTCTTGGTTGAACCCAAAGCAGAACAGGAAGATCATGTTCAGAGCAGAGCCAGCTGTAAAAAATGAAACTGGGTTTAGTGATTCCAACCAGAAAACATAGTGGCTCCAATCATGAACGTTGTTTTAAAGTATGGTTTAACGCAACTGTGGAACAGATGGACTGCATGTAAAATGTGACAGCCTCCTTTCTGTAGCAGGCAAGTCTAAGGAACTAGAGACTGCTGTGTGCTAACGAACACCACAATGTGATTACAACACATTTAAGTATTTTCCACCCTGCTAAATGAGGAAATGGGGGAAACTCAAAACCACAACTCAATTAGCTTATTTTCACTCTGTACTTTCACCCCATCACATGGCTGCACACATTCAAACCCTAATCTACGTTTCACAATATTACTTACTTAACCAAACTTTTATTAGGCATTACAAATATAGGCTAGCATAAAACATCCGTATGTAAAATTGTAAAATATATACAAATAAAGAACCATGTAAAAATATGCAATAACGAGGATTTTTAATGGAGTTTCCTTCCCACTAAATAGTGCCATTCACTACTGTAAGAGATGCTATTGATAAAAACTCAGCAGTTAGTTTCGCAATATTCATCCCAGTATTAGCACAGAGAAAGTGCCCCCCCACTAACACAAGTTTCTAAGACTAGATACGGCACTTGCCCTTTCACACATAACACTTCCCTATGCAGAGTACCTTGCAGAGAGAAAGCATGAAGAATACTGATGTGCAATGTAGTTTTAACCAAGCATGGATAAGAACCCTATTTCAATTTGACACAATAATCTTACTGATTTTGTGAGTACATAGGGGTCAATCAGATCAGAAACTGATAGAGGAGTGGACTTGTGTGAAGGAATACATGAAAAAGCATTGTTCTGGTATTAATATATCAATATGCAATGAATGAAATTTGGAGAGGAAATAACTGTGAAGAAATGGGTATAAGATGAGGTAGTTAAGAATAATATTGATAACACAGCGAAAAGAAGAAAACAAAGGAAGCCACACATAGGTGGAGGGAAGTCAAATTTTTTGTTATTATGTTTAGTTTTCTTTTATGTAATCCAAGTTGAGATTTGAGTAAACGTATGTTTAATCATTTTTTTTATAAGAACCAAGGACTTGTATGTGGATATGAATAATAAGTGTCTTTTGTGTTTTGTTTTGTTTTGTTTTGTGTATATTGCAGCTATTAATAAATAAATAAAAAATTTAAAAAAAAATCTTACTGATTCCCACAGATAGGAAAGTACGAATTTGGTACCTGAGTGAACAGCAACTTTCTTGACTACATAATTACTGAGAGCAGTAATCTGCCGGGGAATGGGAACGGTTCCACTCGATAAGCCTAATCCCAGTCTTCCATTGGTGGCCTCTCCACAGGCATACACTTTACCCTCCACAGTCACTAAAAGACAGGAGAAACTCGGAGTTCCATTAAAGAGAAATTAATACAGCCGAAAGCAGCTTCATTTTTTAAAACAAATACAACACCTAACATATCAGTGACAGAGAGCTCCCCTACCTGCAAAAAGGCTTTTGGATCCCCCAGCTACCTGCACCACATTCAAGGCAGAGAGGGTCTCAGAAAATGAAGGAACCTTTATCTGCAAAATACAAATTATACAGAAAATAAACAAACATAAGGTGTTTCAAAAGCACTGATTTGCCTATGGCATTCCTAAAATCGTTCTCTCAATCTTAGCAATCATTTTCTGAGTGAATGCTTGAGTGAATGCTTACCGCATGTTCAAAGAATACTCTTTTTATTCAAAAGGTTTTTAAGTTGTGAATTAAGTGTCCCTGCATCTCATTTAGCACCAGCATTCAGCTCTCCCTTTTGGCCAAAGGCTTATTTCCTGGCCGTCAGGAAATATGCACAGTTGCCAGCTTGACATGATGTGTGCTAATCTTGTTTACATTACTCGGACCCTGTAAGCCGCTCCACACAATGTTGTTCAGTCGTTCAGTCGTGTCCGACTCTTCGTGACCCCATGGACCAGAGCATGCCAGGCACGCCTATCCTTCACTGCCTCTCGCAGTTTGGCCAAACTCATGTTAGTAGCTTCGAGAACACTGTCCAACCATCTCATCTCAATACACACAATGTATTGGCTAGCTATTGAACAGCTGTTGCCTAATCAAGGTAGAAATAAGTTGCTAGTTGAAATACCTTTCAAGTTTGGGTCATATGCTTTCAAGTAACGGAAGCCAGTGCTTTCCGAAAGAAGCCCAAGAATAAAACCGCAACAACCCATCTTTGCAAGTCTATTAAGAACAGAAGTCCTGCCAGATGAGACCAAAGTATATCTATGTTCAGCATTCCGTACTCATATTGGCCAAGCTCATGAGCAGTGAGTGAATACAACAAGTGCTCTCCCTGCTTGTCCTTCCCAGCAGCTGAGATTCAGAGCCATACTGCTTCTGACAGTAGACAACATTCTATTATGCCATATTGTTTACAGGATTTTAGGTGTTCCGGTCCTGACCACTGCACAGAACCAAGTTTTTTTTTTAACAAGGATGGCCTCCTCCGTAACACAGCCGGAGCTGCTGCATGGATGTTAAATCCGCGGCAACCGGCAACTGTTAAGGAGAGGCCTAATCCTTGGCTGAAGGGCAGAACGTAAATTTAATAAATAAGCAAATGATCCAGGAAAAAAGAGGCATGACAAGACGTTTAAGGTGGCATTGCCTCGCAACACACGCAGAGACACACATAGAAGAAAGGAAGCACAACATTTTCATGTATTTCAATTTTTTTTAAAAAAAAAACACTCAATACCTTGGAACCTTTTAATCCTCCTAGTTGGTCTTTGTCATTCAGGCCCCAAACAAAAACTTTGGTCCTTATAGTTGCTGCTGATTCCAGGCCTGTCGTCTTCTTTCTAACAAGGCTAAGCAAGCAAGCAATGAGTTAACTTTCCAATTTTTATATTGGGATTGTCCCTAGGATTTTATTTGTCACCCACCTATTCACTATATTTGGAACAATGCATCACTGCTATTTTTGTGAAAATAATGAACTGAAATTTAGATAGATGTAGTAGCTTTGTACTAATGTAACATTTTAATATGTAACACTGTATTTTTTTGTTTGTTTAAGTTTCTGGTTGTTGCTTCTGTTTTCGGTACACCACTTACGAGATATTTTTTAATATATTAAGCAGTATAGAAATTAAATAATCAATCAATCAATAATCTGTTAAAGAAAATAAAAATGAGGAACATTTGGGACAAAGTATTCCTAATCCTGAATTTGAAAGTCCCAAGTTTAGCAGTATGCAATTACACGTGGTGTTTTACAAGAGATTTTTGCTCTAATATTCCATACCTCCCAGTGTTAGCTTTATCATCTTCATCTTCTTCGTTATCCGAAGCAAGAAAGGGGACGGCAGCCAAGTCTTCGTCCTCTGCCCGAATACGCCCCAATATGCTGAGACCGTGTATTTTGCAATCAATGCCAGAGCTTCTGCACTGCTTTATAGCCACTTCAATATACCTATGATACTAAAATTAAAAAGGATCAAGTCTATGTGTTGGTTCTTAATATACTTAATGCCACAAATATAAGAAAATACATGACAAAAGGATAGAAAACAAACATGTGTCAAATGCTCTATCCCGTAGGGGTAGATCACTGCCAGTTTTTTATTCTGTGAGTAGACTGCAGTCACTTGGGAGTTGGACGTCCCTGCTCTAGAGAACTGCCTACCTGCTTTAATATTATGATTGGGACTATGAAAAGGGAAATGAATTAATTATATATGTAAGGACTTGTATCCATTTTTACCTACTTCTGACCTTTCTGCTCCCTCCTGTTTCATTAGTATAAAAATGAATACTTTTTAATAATAATAAAAAGCCTGAATAAATGAAAGAACCACTCCTGTTCTTAATTTTGCTCAGGTGTGCTCTGCAATGAGCCATCCTAACTTGGTAAGACCTTTATTGCTTTGGGAAAACCTGAGGCACTCTTACTTTTCAGAGAGAGACCCTCACCCACATAGGAGGTCTAACCTCTGACAGATCACTGGGATTCTGACAAGCGTCTTCCTGCATTCCAATGGATTTTTACTTTTCCTTTAGACGCGGCATCTGCATTGTGTGCATATGCAACTATACCCAACAAAATGAGGGGATGGGGCTCCCAAAAACATTAATTTTGTTCATTAATGTCACGATTTAAACAGATACATAAACTCCAGCCAGTGTCCTCATTAAGCAACATCGCTGTGGAGATATCACAGCATGGTTTCTTGGCGAACAAAATAATTCCTCATGCGCCCAAAAAGGTAAGTGACAAAAGGAACACTTCACAATAACAGCGGGCATTTAAATCTGACACCTTGTAGCTGAAAGCCATGGGGGAAACAGAGAATATACATCTTACATTGGTTCGATACACAACTTTCTTAATTAGTCTTCCCTATAATCAGCGATAACCTACCTCTGTGCAATCACCGAGAAGAGGAACTGTGGTGTCTGTAGGATTAATGTTGATTGTCTTCAGCTCTATGAGGTTGTTTAAAGAACTTCCACCTGCAGCATAAAGAAAGAGGCGCATGCTGGATTATTTTTATATTAGAGTTTTGTTTTGTTTCAGTACAGGCAACTCCCAATTTATGCAGGGGTTATGTTCCAAGGCACCACATGTTAAGCGAAATCACGTATATTTGAAACCATTGTAAAAGCCCGCAAACACCCTGTTCTGCCCAAGCCCTGCTCCACCCCTTTTTGTGATATTTTCAGGTCACTTCCGGGTTTGGAATGCACATATCGGATGCACCTAAAACAGACACTGCCCTGTATTACCATACTGCGAGTAAACAAAACAAGTTGCTCAATAATGAAACCAATTCCCTGTAGTCAACATTGACAGTCCCATACCTGAAACCACAACCAATGAGGGCATGTAGCTGCTGTCTGCAGGATCCACAATCATTTTCAGTCTGTGTACGAGGACGTCAGGGAAAATCTCCAAACGGATCCAGTGCTGGGGGAGGGGGGGAATGATTGCAATTATCTAAAATTCTCTGGAGGCACGATGGATCACAGTTACATGTGAACATGACTACTGCTTATTAGAATACAATACTTGCAAGTAGTTTAAGATAATAAAAACAGTGTTGCTTTTTAAATATATATATATATCTGCAGGTACAGTTCTGCTTTTATCAAATGATGAAGAGTTTGGATTTGAAGAGTTTGGATTTGATATCCCGCTTTATCACTACCCGAAGGAGTCTCAAAGCGGCTAACATGCTCCTTTCCCTTCCTCCCCCGCAACAAACACTCTGTGAGGTGAGTGGGGCTGAGAGACTTCAGAGAAGTGTGACTAGCCCAAGGTCACCCAGCAGCTGCATGTGGAGGAGCGGGGAATCGAACCCAGTTCACCAGATTACAAGTCCACCACTCTTAACCACTACACCACACTGGCTCCACACTGATGATGATGATAGCAATGAGAAGATTACACTGAAATGTGAGGGAAGCTCACGAACGACTTCTTTAAAACTCACCTTTCCTTGGGAGCCAGAAGACTGCCAGCACTGGTCCCCACCATCAATCAAACGTGAGGCCTGATTCACGGAAGACGACACATTCAAATTTTTAACGATTCTTGACCAATCATCCAGTAGCATCCCTCTCTGGCTACTGTGGCGCCTCTTCAGTTGCTTTCCGGAGCGGCCACAAAATACTGGAGATTGACCTATTGTAAACAGTTAGTGTTGTAGATTTGAAGACAATTCTATTCAATTCAGCAGCATGTTATCCTAAAGGCTGGACCATTATACTGAACTGTATTTGTAGAGTTACAGCACAAAGCTCTTCTTACAAGCTTTGTTCACAATAAAGAATTCTGCTGAGTTTATTAGAAAGAGGAGGTCCAATGAAAGTTTATCAGAAGCCGTTTTAGAAAACTTTACCCACAACAAGGAGTTATGCAGAAACGTCTCAGACTTCATTAAGCTATAACGTATAATACCTGGCTCGTTTATTCTTCCGAAAGTGTGCCGTGTGTTATGTTTCCTGGTTTTGAAACAGGTTTCACAGAAATCAAAGTCATCACAGTTTCTGCATTTAAATCTGGGTCCATTGATGGGAAACATCTGACAGCCATCACACCTAATTGAAACAAAAATTCAATTACCGTCTTTCCCCCTTTTTAAGACACCGTCTTATAATTTTATTTCCTCAAAAAAACACAGGGTGGCTTATTTTCGGGGGATGTCTTATTTTTATTACGTCAGTATGGTACGGTACAGCCTCCCCCTGCGCGCTGAGCAGGCGGGGCAGAACTCCACAAGAGGCGCGTTTCCCCCCTGCGCTGGTTCGCTGGCTCCCTGCACACGGGGAACAGGTGGGGCAGGAAGAGGCGTCTTCCCCCCCGCACGCGCCTCTCCCTGCGCGCTAAGCAGGCGGGGCAGAACTCCGCAAGAGGCGCGTTTTACCCCCGTGCCTCTCACTGGTTCACTGGCTCCCTGCGCACGCAGGAGGGGCTGAGGAGGCGACGGGAACAATGGCGGCACCATGGCTTACTTTTGGGGTACGTCTTACTTCTCACAAAGGTAAAAAAACGCTGCCATGGCTTACTTTATGACTACGTATTAAAAAAGGGGAAACAGGGTATCACATTAGCTTTTCTATTCCATTCAGAGAATTTAATCCAAACAAATTCTTATTATATACCATCTACTACAAAAATGCCTACTCTTTCAGGTTTTTTTACCTGTTGCATCTTATTGGGGGGGGGAATCAGGCCATGTTTTATGTTATAGAAACACTACAAGAAAAAAGATGCAACTTAAAGAAAAAGCCACAATAAAATGGTTAAAGGGTTTTTTAATTATTATTTTTAAAAAAACACTCACGTAACCCCTGGATGAATACTGGGAACAAGTTCCATTTCTGACAATAATCCAGTCCAATGAGACTGCTGAGGAAAGTCAACAATGACATCTTTACCATTGGCACTAAAAGCTGTGACAAGAGAAGAAATGGAAAATATAAAAAGTACTTGTGAGATATACACATACTTCAGTGACTGTTGTACTTATATTTCCTACTTATGAAACTTCTGGTATAAAATGTTTAGTGGTGTACTCAATTCCTTGCTTTAAAACAACGAGCTTTCTATGAACCTGAAAAACAGTATTTAATCCAGATTTTTAGACCGCCTTTTCGTAACTTGCGTCAAATATTTAATGCATGAACACTAACCAGCACTTCTAACTCGAGAACAAGTGGAATAGCTATTGCTTTATCCTGAAAGTAAATCAAATCCAAAATGTGAAGCAGGCACATGTGACACTCTGCCTCTATTTGAAAGCTTGTGTCAAAAACACAACAAACTGCCCTCCCTTTCCTGATGCAATCTGAACTGTCAGGTGGAGGACAATACAACATGACTGTCAGAATGACCAAGTAACTTTTAAAGCTGTAGTGTTCCTTTTTAACAGCTCCTTCAGATGAACTGGAATATCAAATTATGGAAATATCAAGCTTCATGCCATTACATCCCCCCCGCAACCTGCCAAACAGGTATGTCTTATGTCAAGTTTGTTTACCAAATTCTTTAGAAGAGAAGAAGAGTTTGGATTTGATATCCTGCTTTATCACTACCCGAAGGAGTCTCAAAGCGGCTAACATTCTCCTTTCCCTTCCTCCGCCACAACAAACACTCTGTGAGGTGAGTGGGACTGAGAGACTTCAGAGAAGTGTGACTAGCCCAAGGTCACCCAGCAGCTGCATGTGGAGGAGTGGAGACGCGAACCCGGTTCCCCAGATTACGAGTCTACCGCTCTTAACCACTACACCACACTGGCTTTAGGTCAAACAAATTTAGGGTTTGTTTGACCCTAAATTCTGTGACTGAAGCATTGCTCACAAAACAGGGCTTTCCAACCTCCCCGCTTCCTGCTGCTGGTCCCTATTCCCCACCCCCAAAAAACACCCCTGTTCCTAAGGATTCAGAGACACAGTGGCCTAGTCCATATGTTACACTAAGCTATACTATGACAGGCTCCTGGGGAGGTTTGCTTTTGGTTATGGTTAGTCTGCAGAGCTCAACCATGAGCCCTAATTCAGTCCACACACTACATTAAGCCATGGCTTAGCTCAGAATAGCGAAGCTACAAAATGATAAGGGAGGAGCGAAGTTTCTCGGACCTCTTTCCTGGGAACGCACACATTCACACTAAGCCATAGTTTGGCTCAGAGCGACATGCGGACCAGGTCTTTGGGGCAGTGCAAGGGATGCCATGAAGAGCTGCCACGGGAAAGCATAACTGGCAAATGCTGTTGACATTTGCCACCTTACATGGGCAGAAGTGCCTCCCGCTCGCACAACGACATACTTAGAGCCAAGCCAATACAGTCATACCTTGGTTGTCGAACACCTTGGCACTCGTCTGTTTTGGCTCCCGAACGCTGCAAACCCGGAAAGGAGTGTTCCTGTTTGCAAACGTTCTTTGGAAGCCAAACATCCGACGTGGCTTCTGATTAAGTGCAGGAAGGTCCTACAGCCAATCGGAAGCCGCGCCCTGATTTTCGAACATTTTCGGAAGTTGAACAGACTTCCGGAACGGATTCCGTTCGACAACCAAGGTACAACTGTACTTCGAGTGTGTCCGATCAGAATTTGCTATAAAAAGGCAAAGCCTCCCAACATTTCAATATTAATCTTGCAGGCAACACAACAATTCTACAAACAACGAAGTTCGTAATTCTGTGCAACCCATCCAACAAATATTTTCTTTTAAAGAATACACATTACCTTTCACAACTCCCACGCTCCTGTGGGTAACAGATCCCCACTTGTACTTGGGTGTAGTCACGGAAGTTTTTACTCGCACTTTGTCGCCAATCTTTATGTGTGATGGAGAGCTCTGTGGTGGGAATCCTGTTTAAAAAAATGCAAAAGCAATGAAATTAATATCTTTGGATTTTGAGCATGTAAAAGATAGCATTAGAATAATGAATGAATGAAGTAACTGGCTTGCCTATAAGTTCAACGTGGATATATCTGACCCAGTAAGTGCCACCTTTCTGTTGCCAATCGCATTGCACATTGAGATCATGCAGTCCATCGCGGTCCAATTTGATAACTTTGCCCACATCGCCCTCACAAACCTCCTCATATGTCCTGCAGCATCTAACCATCATGCCCACCTAGGAGGAGGGGGAAATGGGTCAATATTTACCAGCTGAAGCTTCATCAGAAATGCAGTATCAAAGTAACTATCCACCCTGAACAAGACAGACTACCCTGTGATTTAGGAGAATTTGCAATCACTGGCCCAGTTAATGGCTTGCCATGAACATGCAAGAAGTAAAGTTACAGGGAACCAGGCAGAGGGCCTTCTCAATAATCCTCTCATCAGATGTCAAACAGATAAACAATCAAAAAACCTTCTAAAGACGTCTGAAGGCAGTCTGCAATTTTGCCTTCTGTACTCCTCCCTGCTAGGGCATGGGGTGGGGGGGACACACATGATTCCTAGCTTATACAAGCAAACTGGGGGCATAGTTTGCTTCTATTATTTTGAACCAGGCCTGCACAAGTAAAATGCAATGATCCACACAATCACTTCCCTCAAAAAAAAAAAAAAAACAACCCGAGAAGAAATAGGGAACAATCATATATTGGATTATAGTTCACACATACAACGATGCATCCAATGTCTGCAAGTCAGACATGCCCCCTCTGCACAAGCAAATGCCTTCGGAGCATTGTGTGAATCATCCCAATGTGGTTTCAGTGTATAAACCACACCACATGCTGGAGGGCAAAAAGGAAGACTCCAGATCTGAGTTTGGGTTGAAGATTTCATCCAAATTCCAAAGGTGGGGAGCCAAATGGGATCAGTTCAGGCCTATACTTGGTGCCTAGTGAGAGCACCTCACACAATACTATGATGACCGTACGCTAATGGCTTTCTAATCCAATGAAAATGTTAGGAACACAGGAAGCTGCCTTATTCATAGTCAGAGGCCGCTGGTCCATCCAGCTTAGTACTTTTTATACTGATTGGTAGTGCCGCTCAGGATTACAGTCTTTCCCAGCTCTGCCAGGAGATGTCTGTGATTGAAACTCGAACCTTTTGCATGTAAAACAGACGCTGTACAAGTCAGTTACATCCCTGAAAACACACTGTGGAAGGAGGAAGTAGCCCCTTGACGTTACCATGAAACAAAGAACATCAATGCCTTCTATGAATAGAGCAAAGCAACAACAGATTGCAACAGCTGGGAGATTAAATAAAGCAGCTTTTTGCAGTTATCAAAGCAATTTGCAGCTTCCGTGTTTATCTCCTCCTCCCACGTGCATCCACGTCAGCATTTCAGCTGCATCAATATCACCCTTTTCAAATAGAGAACATTACAGTTCAAATGCAGGCTTCATAGCCAAGCTTACCTGAATGTTCTCTCGCACATACACAGCATAATCATCATTACTTAAGAAATCAGCTCGCTTCTTGTAAGTCTGGCTTTCTGTTACAACGGCACCAGTAGACTGCAATAAAAGAAAATTAAAAAATCCATAACTCTGACGCACGTTAGAAATGCTAAGTGCTCTGCAGTGTTGACTCCCCAAATGATTGCAAAGAATGTTCATTTTGGTTCCCTGGCCCAAAGTTATGACTAACATATCAGAAACACTGGCCTCTCTACATGTTGCTTCAGAATCCTGAGATCCCATTCCTAATGCTTACCACGGGATATGCAGCTTCTGCTTCTTCTACATCCTCTACCACTTCTTCATCTGAATATTCGTCAGATACAGTGTCACCATCTGAGAGATCAGTAATTTGAACATCCGGATGATCCAAAAGCCAGCCCACCAAGGCTTCTACTCCTACAGCAAGACATAAAATAAATACATGCATCAACAGTATTATTCACTCGACCTGAAGTTCAAGGAAAAGTAAGTTTTCCTCTTCTGTGCTTCGCCGACCCTACAGTCACTCTGGCTGCAGCAAATCATTACCCCAGATTTAAAAAACAAAATGTTCAATCCTTGTTTTTCAGGCGACTTTTCACAACCTCTCTCCAATTTCATCTCTTAAGACCATTTCTAGTCAATCATCCAACATCAAAAAGTGTGGGGAAGGTGTAGCTCTGTGCATTTTCTGTGATATCCTCCTATCCCTTTTCACTGTTAGTTAACTCTTATAGTTCAGTTTCTCAGGTATGCAACCTTGGGGGTAATCTAGATTCAGGTAGGTAGCTGTGTTGGTCTGACGCAGTAGAAATATATATTTTTAAAAAAATTGTCCAGTTGCACCTTAGAGACCAACTAAGTTTGTTCTTGGTATGAGCTTTCGTGTGCATGCACACTTCTTGGGGGTAATCTGTTTTTCTTTCCTTCCTTATGGCTACCTTCAATTTAAGTCCTAGGCGCTGCCTTTTCCCTTTCTCACATTCCCTTTTCCATACCACCCTATTTCCACAATCTCTCATTCACTGAACGTCAAAGCACTTTCCAGCTTTTCAAAGTCTTAACGCAACGCCTTCTACCTTGAACCTCAATTCCTTGTTGACACTAAAAAAAACCCAAAAGCAAAGTACCTGGTAACCCGGAAGCACTTCCAGAGGTCCCCGAAAGTGATTTCAGTGCAAACTCAATATTCTTCCTGGGGAATCCCATTTCCATAAGCTGCACCACAATAGGAAGCGGTGGAATAGGGGATACTTTGCGTTTTTTCACTTTTGCAGGTCTGATGTGCTGGACTGTAACAGGCGTTGTGGCTTCACTGGAGCTGCAGTCTTCAAAGACTGGAGTTGAGGGATGTGCAGACTCGACTGCCAGGTACTGACACACAGCCAGTGCAGCAGCCTATAGGAAGATAAACAAATCTTTTTGCAGCTGTGATACATTTACAAAGTACAGTTCGTATCTTGGATCCCAAACACCTTGCGAGTCAAATGTTTTGGCTCCCGAATGCCGCAAACCCAGAAGCGAGTGTTCCGGTTTGCGAACGTTCTTTGGAACCCAAACATCCGACGCGGCTTCTGTAGCTTCTGATTGGCTGCGGGAGCTTCCTGCAGCCAATCGGCAGCTTCACCTTGGTTTCCAAACGTTTTGAAAGTCGAATGGACTTCCGGAACAGATTCTGTTCAACTTCCGAGGTACCACTGTACAACATTAATAGGATTTATTATTTACCCCAGGTCCTGTGGCACATTTAAACTAACAAAGCACCAGGAGATCTAGGGCTTGACCCAGGAACCTTGTAGCCTGAGGCTGTGAGCAGCATTGGACGCTGTGATTAGAGGCAGTAGGCAGTCTCCGAGATAAACATGATCAGGAAGGGAAAGCCTACTATATTACAAGCCACTGCTTTAAACTATGAATTGCCTTGGCAGAAAGTTTTTATTCTATTATTGCCTATCTAAATAAAACGGCAACTGTTTCTCCTTAATGGGAGAAAGCTAAGATCTTACCTCAAGTTCTTGCTTATCAAAAATCGCCTTCACAGGTGATGGCTGTGTTGCTGCCGTCAGTAGTTGTTGCAAGAGGATCATGGGTGGCTGAGGTCCCTCAGGAGACAAGTCTCCAGCATCAGGCGATGCCACTATGCCATCATCTTAAGCCAAGGAAAGTGGATTTAAGTTTCAGAAACAACCAGAAACTGAAATACTCTTCCAATAACAGATTACTTTTCAGTGGTGTCTCACTGCAAATGCAAACACCTCTTCCTCTTCTTTTTTAAAAAAGGAACATGTACATCACATTATCTGTTCCAAGGAAATGACGCTTTGAATTCTGAGAATATGTTTTGTATTTAAATGTCTACTTCCAGAACTACCATTATCTCTTTTTATTATGTCGTTACATAAAAATGTTAAAACTGAAATGGAAAAAGGGATTCAACTCACTTATAACATCTACTTAAGAGTGACTGAAATCGCTAAGCACAGTGAAAGCTTGAGGAAGATTTCAAATAACCACTGATGAGTTTATACCATCTGAGATTTTATTCAATTATTTAAAATAATAATAATAATAATCTAGGGCAAGTAACAGGCAATGAGACAATCACTAACACTGGGTAAGTATCAGATTTCTTGAAGAGAAACAGTGGAACAGGGTAACTCATTGCTGCATACTTTCCACATCAAACACAAGAATATCAATTCCCTAGAAGTAAAATGGGCCCTACGTGGCTCTCTTTGTTGCTCTATCCTTTCAGGGTGTCTGCTTTCAGATGCAATTATTAAACCATATGAAAATACATCGAGAACCTTACTGTTGGGAAGACAGAAAATACAGACAGAAAATACTTCTACTTTCACCTTTTTGACTTTCAACATTTTTTTAAAAAAATAATGTATGTCCTGCCAGAAAGGAACTCACGGTAAGTCAAGACAATCATGCACAAAAACAAAACACAGATAAGAATTTGTCCTTTCCTCTGTTTGTCTGCCTACTTCAACAGTAGAAAAAAGTAAGAGAATCCTTATCAACCTTGTAATCAAGCAGAATATTATTACCTGTGGGAAGTGAGCCACCATCTTGCACTGCAGGCTGAGATAGGATTTGTCTTAATTTATCCTGGTGAGAAAGCAGAGCTCGACCTGCTTTTAGTATGTATAGTTTTAACTGCTGGCATCTGAGCAGATCCAAGTCTATTTGGCCTGTCCAAAACATATGATAGGCATTTCTTAGCAAAGTAAATAGGAAGAATTGATCTACAAATATATATTTTGGAAAGTGATTTGTCTGTCTGTCTGCTCAGCCGCCCTCTTGAGATAACATCACCAAACTCTGCACAAGGGTTCTCGATGTGGGGGCAGCAGACTTCACTGGTGTTTGGACACTGGACAGCATTGTGAATCAAAGATGGTGGACTGAAACATCACTTTGGCATGACTTTGCCCATTTGGGGGCATAGTTTCTGCCAGCTCTCAATATATCATTACCGAACTTGGCACAAGAGTTCCCAAGGTGCGGGCAGCAGTCTTGGTTGGCATTTGGATGCTGGGCACCATTTTGAATCAAGATGGTAGAACGAAACATGACTTTGGCGTGACTTCACTCTCTCTCTCTCTCTCTCTCTCTCACACACACACACACACAGACACACCAATTGACTTGGGGCCAAGTCAAGTGTTCCCCAGGTAAGGTTGTACCACTGGGTTGGAGTGTACAGCCCTAAAACTCACAAATTACACTGTTCATTTAAAAATCACAGTGCTTTTTTGTTTCTTCCCATTCCTGCTGGAATGCTTATTAGTAGAAACTCTTTATATTTTAATACACAGTTAAAATAAAGCTTGAAGATATGAAGAAACAGAAAAAATAAATACTGGGCTGTATTTTTATCATATGCAAGAGGCACTATTGCTTTAGTCTCAGTGTTAGTTTTATATATTCATCATTAATGCAGTTTACTTCTTCCATGCATTCTTATCATTCAGCATACAAACTTTTGACTCTACTGACTGAAAACAGATGTTTTCAAGTCTCCAAGTGGTGTACAATAAAGGTACAATAGGGATAAGATTAAACATAAAACACCTACCAATTAAAAAACATTCTTCAAATCAACACACTTTGACATCTGTTTAAGAGTAGCATCCTTTTAGAGTGAGCACAGTATTTATAAATCAAGAAAAGCATACCCGAAACACCCTGATTTGGAGTCTTTATTCTGTGTTTTTCAACTTTACTTCCAGCCAAGTTCACCAGCTGAGCCCAGACAGACAGCATTGGTTCAGTGAATGGCAAATTATTCACATTAAAAGGAATGACCGGGAGCTATAGAAAAACAGACATTTTAAATATACATTTTAGCATAAATTCCTTGTAAGTTGTGTTCATTTCTTTGCTTCCAACCTGAGAGAATTCCCTCCCTTCTCCGGATGCTTGTAAAAGGCAGAAGCGCTCCTAGACCAATGCGGAAGGGGCCACCAACATTTCCCTTCCCAAGGTGAAACAACAGTGAGGTAAAGCAAACAGAAAAGTTCTACCCAAAAGATGTGGAACTGAAGGTGACTTGTGCAAGAGTTGCTCAAATATTGGTAACACATTACCTTATCTGAGCAGTGATGCATGGCACTTAAAAGAAAAATATCAGCTTTTTTGGGATGCACAAATTGCTGCTCGTCAGCCAGGAGAATATTTCCCAAAACGAAGAAACAAACAGTCCATCACACTCAGCTTACACTTTAAGCAAGGCATCACTTTAATACACTTACTGGTTTTAGCTGACTGAGGGGACAGACTCTACAGGTTCTCATGTCATAAAACTGCACTGTGATTTTTCCTTTCGGAGTGATTCGTGTCACTGTGCCTTCTCCAAATTCATCATGGATGACCTGGCCACCTAACCGCAAGCGACTATCTATTCCGCCAATGACTGCCAGGACAGCCATCAAGCCTCCCACTTCTGGATTCTCAGAGTCAGGAAAGAAGTCTTCCAAAACAGCCTAGGGAAAAAAAGGAGAACAGGCACAATGAAACTGTAGCAAGGACTTCCCTTTGGCAAATAATCGCAGTTCAAGAAAAACAAAGTGCAATAATATTTGATACTGCAGCCAATTTTACATTATAGAAGGCAATCACTTCACAAAAAAATATATCATAACTTTTAAATAGTTTGACAGAATCCATTAACGATTACTAGATTTAAAACAAAAATGAGTTGATTTTAAGATGCGGGAACTACCCCTTCTGACTGTTTTCCTGCAAAGATGTGGGTGATGGAGGTTAGCTGAGAGTTGATGTACTTGTTTATGAGTCCATTCCACTGGCTCAGTGAATGCAATGTCCTCAGCAATGCCACTATCTCCTCTGCCAAAGTACTGCTGTGAGTGGCCGTGAGAGAGGCCTGAGGCCTTGCCTTCCTCCTCCTCAGAGTAGATTCTGCCAAAAGGAAAAAGAGGAAAACTCATATTTTTAACCATATTGATGTCTGTCTATAAGAATACAACACTGAAGACATAATATTCTCCTACCTCTGAGCAGTGGGATATCTGAAGAGCAAGTGGTAAGCAGGCAGCCAAGGAAACCAAACAATTTTTCCACCAGGAATTTCATATCCCTTGACCTTTCGCTTTTATCCCAGGAAGGAAGGACTGCTTGTAGTAAGTGCACTGCAAGGATCTAAAAGATGAAAGGAGAAAACATGTATATTTTAAAGAAGTCTCTTGGGCTACTAGAAAAGAACACTTAATTCTGCAAGTAGGAAGACACTCTTCCTTGCACAAAATAACCACCAATGCTCCGCTTTCTAAAAAATATGGAGCCATTTTCTCATGTGTTACGATTCAAAATGATTTTTAATAAAGACTTTAGGGATGTAAGCTGTAATGTTATGTATATAAGCTGTAAATAACTGCCTAATGTCAACTCAGTGTGTGAAAAAATAACAATCCCCTGCTAGGGACCCAACAAACCACATTTCCACTTCCTCTTTCACGTCTAGGCAAAATGCAGCAATTAAACCGTTCTGCGTCTTCTTCCTGCTTCATCGCTTTCAAGAGAAGGGTGCCTGATCTAGAATCGAGCCACAGATATGAAGTGTGGCATTCAAACCCTATTATAACTCAGCTCTAGCGGGTTAAAAAAACCCACTGGATACCTCCAGCAATGAAAGGCATTACCTGTCGTTGTAGAGATGCAGCAGTAAACGATTCATGTCCCTCGACGATTTTCATTAGGAGAGTTATCCATTGTGACGTACTAAGAGTGCTGCACATCTGAGGCATGAGGGCTATACTTCGGATGAATCCCAGTGAACACCAGCTCCTGTGCTGTTCTTTATTAACCAATGTATTTGGTAAAGAAGCTGGAATTTATTTTAAAAAAAAGAAACAGTCTTAAGTGCTCTTAGTTGCCCAAGATTACTACATTTGTGCATTTAGACCAGAATTATTTGCCACAAGGCATCTAAAGTTAAACCGGCTTTTTCAACAAACGGCTTTCGTGTTGCAGAATAGAATGATAGCTGGTTTTATTTATCAGTGTCAGAAAGCGCGTGCAACATCATGTACTTTTGCCTGTTTTAGTTGAACACAACAGGATAACTATGAAAACCTAAGGAAAACAACAAAACACAGATGAAAGCGAAGCACAGAAAATCGCTCTGCAAAAAAGGCCTGTTTGCTCCGTGAACAAATGGTGAAGATCTTTTAAATATACTTTTTAAAATGCACTGCTGCAGACATGGTATGAGGCAAATCATTCTAACTTGAGAAGCCACAATAGGTTCCACTGATATGAGGATGAAGGACTCGGCACACAAAACAAGACTTTGATCCGGTGCAGGTATCTATCTACCTGATTTGTCGACGGTCCCGCTCTCGACTAGCATGCGCAGCAGCCCGCACAAAGTCCTTGTTGCTTCGTTCTGCATGACTTCAGCGTGGACTCCAGCTGAGAGGCAGAGAGTCTGCAGCAGATTCACTGTGCTTGTCAGCATCATGGAAGTGGGGTGGAGATTTCTTTCAACTTGTTCTCCTTCTGAAACAAGAGTCAAAATAAATGACAGAAGACAATGAAATTGATGCGCTCCGTTGCAACCTCCTTATTTTCACAATCAAATGAATTCAGGACTCCTAACACTGGGTGACAGCAAGCACTGTGTAAGGTGATTTCAGCTCAGGGATTCCCTTTTCTCTCCCTCCTCCCCAGTACACAGGGCCGGCGCGTCCATTTAGGCGAACTAGGCAACTGCCTAGAGCGCCAAAATGGAGGGGGCGCTGGCCAGCCTGCCCCCCACCCCCCCACCCCGCCGCCCGGTGCTGCCCCAACCAGCGGCGGAGCAAGCAGGTTGGGGCGAAAACCGTGGCAGCGAGGGCGCCAAAATGGAAGGGGCGCTGGCCAGCCTGCCCCTCGCCCCCCGCCCGGTGCCGCCCCAACCAGCGGCGAAAACCGCGGCGGCGCGGGGCGCCCGACCGGCAGGGGGCGGGGCACCGTACGTCATGCACAATGACGTCACGTGGCCCGCCCCCTCGCCTAGGGCGCAAAAATTGCCAGCACCGGTCCTGCCAGTACAGCCCTACCCCACTGCTCCCAAATCTGTTCTAGAGAGTTCCCCCCCCCCAAAAAAAAAACCTTCTGTGTGCATATTTGGAAGGCACACAGCAGGCTGAAGAGGGAGGAGAGAATCCGTTCCACTAATTGTGTCTGTTCCACTGATGGACAGACACCCCTGGATATTGACTTTCACTTTAAACCTACAAGTATTTTAAAAAATGCCAGAATTTCCTTAACCTTGGACAAACCAGTAAAAAAAGGGGGGGGGAATTGGAAATATCCAATTTAATGTTGTTTTTCCAAGCAAATTAATCTTCCACAGCTTCAGAATGGCATGATGAAGAAAAATCATAACTGGATTAATATTACAGTATGATCGAGTCTTGAGTGGGGGTTTACATTCTGGGGATAACATGCATACATAGAAATGCATATACCCGAACAGCCCCCAAGCAGCCATCCTTACCTTCCAAGCAAGGCTGAGAACCTTTAAGAGCTTTTAAGAGCTTACTGGGTTCTGGAATGTTCTCTCGCAAGATGTTGCAGGGCTGCCCACGTTTCCACAAGTTCTCGCGAGAGCCTTCCAGAGCTTGGTAAGCAAGCCTAAGAGCTTAAAAGCTCTTTTGAGCAACAGGAACACCCGGTGCAAAAGAAGCTTTTTGAGCTCTCCGCCTTGTGTGCAAATAATCTGCGAGATTTCAACTGAGCTAGGTTGAAATTGCACGGGTTAATTGCATGCGAGATCTGGCGCCACTGTATACCAACACGTCACTCAAGTACCAGCACTGGAAGTGAAATTAACCAAAAATAAACTAAACCCCACATTCTGTTCCTAGCAGCTGGAGCAATGTTAGTAAGTTCAGAAAGTTAAAAGGTGGTCAATAATAATAATGTTATTATGTAAACCCTACCCATCTGGCTGGGTTGCCCCAGCCACTCTTATAATGTCAATGCCCAGAATAGCTAGGTTCTTAAGCTCTCTACATCCCTTATGTCTTATGATTGGAAGAGGAGAATGCATATTCTAGGAATACCTATAACTACAAAACTACCAAGTGTTCGGCTTCTCTAAATTAGTTGGATCTCTTTCTTGAAAAACGAGGTGAGAGTAGAACAAGGCCTATTTGTTCAAACCACTTACTTACTGCTTGGTAGCTACATTACCACTGTGTTCAGCACAAAAACGCCCTACCAGAATCATCCTCTGTGTCCGAGTCTTCTGTCGAAGGCTGAGAAGCAGGTGGTGGTTCAGCCAGCTTGAGATCGTATTTTCCCTCTTTCCCCATCCTGTAAGAATTGGTGCTGCCAGTGTCCCACTGAACTCGAATCCAGCCGTCTTCACCCAATTCTCCAATCACGCGCCCCAAGCCTGGAGGAGGGCCATCCTGAAGGAAAGAGCAGACGTAATACAGGAAAGTTTAAAACTATATGGCCAATAATTAAGATCACAGATTGAACTGATATCCAGCAAATAAAATATATGGCAGACACAGGCAAGCAGTACCTGATCTCCCCACTTCCAGTCCACCCCCCTCATCACTCTGGTGCCAATCTTCATCATGGCTGCCAACTCTGGCCCTGACACAGGAAGTTGAACTGGAGTGGTCTCCTTCCTGGACTCTTCTAGGACTGTAGCAGAAACACCACGGGACGAAGCAAGCATATCTTCCTCGACGTTGTCCGAACTAGGCCCTAATTTAATGAGAGGTATCTTGAGATCTTGCAGCCGTTAACAGATAACTATTATCAAAAGTAGTAACTTATTCTAGCTTTCCAAAGCAGTCACCACAAGAAAGTAATACTTTTGTTCAACGTGGAAAGCCGAAGAGGCATAGTTCAGTGGTAGGAAATATTCTATTTTTAAAATGATTTTTTAAAAGTTTTTATTTATACTTTTCAAGTTTATACATTTCATTAGTTTTACAATCAATTTAACATTTCAAAGTTTGACTTCCTTCCCCCCTCCTTTCTGCAGTTCCTTAAATTTACTTTTTAATATCTTCTGCATATCCAAATTCATTTAATTTGCTCATTTAATGATCTACTTCAAATATATACTCTTATGAAACTGCAGGTTATTACAATAATCCTGCTAATGTTTTTCTGTTTGCAATTTATCTGTAAATATTCTATAAACCATTTCCACATTCTTTTATAAAAAGTTTGTTATCTTGATTTCTTATTCCGATAGGTTTCGCCATTTCTGCATATTCCATAAGTTTTTGTATCCATTCTTTCTTTACTGGGACTTCTGCTTCTTTTGGGCAAGTAGCATTCTTGCTGCTGTAGTAGCATACATGAATAAGTTTCTATACAATTTATGTAGTTCTGTCCCTATAATTCCCAAAAGTTCTGGTTTTTGTTTTTGTTTTTACAAAAGGTATTTTGAACATCCTTTTCAATTCATTGTATATCATTTCCCAGTAAGCTTTAAACTTACTACAAGACCACCTCTGGTAGGAAATATTCTAAGGGTTCTAAAGCAGACCAAACATTCTATTCCCAACAGTGAAATGACGGGTAGGATGGGTCTTTCCCAAGTAGCAAACGTACCTATCAGTCGCAATGTGGTTTGCGTCAGTGCCAACATGCCAGAATTGAGAAGGAGATTCATGGTGTTTGCGCCATGCTGTAGGGTTAGCATATTAAGCATGACCAATAAGAAACGTGCTTGTGGAATAGTCCCAAGGCTTGGTCCCGCAGGGTTCTCATTGGTAATGGTTTGTAGGGGAACAGGTTGGATTCCTAGCAGAGAAATAGGATATATTTTAACAGACACACACAAGGCAATGGCTGCTGTTAGTTTGCTTCTGGAAGTGGTTTACTAGTTAAGTTGCCTGTTTTCAGACATTCCCAGCAGGCTCTCCAAGGAAAGAACAGATTCACCTTCATCTAAGTAAGACTTGCAAATACAAAACCACATTTCACTGGATGTATGGTCACTACAAAAATTTGCTTGATAGCCAAATCTTCAAAGGAGGAATGAGATTATGAGCCAAAGCGACAAGTACCATCCAGAATGTGCACCTCAGGAGAGAGGGCTCACTTCCTTCCATCTTTCTCCTAAGAAACTAAACTCCCCAGAAGCAACATGGAAGAGCGTAAGTACAACCCTGACAACATCCCTGAATATGCCATGTCCCACAGCCAGCTTTGGATAGGTGGTTAGGGGGAGAAAGGAGCATCAAATACACAGGCACGATTTGGTCGCTACAACATGTGCAAAAAATACTTTTGAAACTTCGTGGAAATTCAGCAACTTGCACCCAACCAACAGACACAAGAGAAAAGTAAACAAATTGGAGTTTTTATTTTTTAATTTTAAATTACAGAAGAGTATTGGCAATACTCACCTAGTTCTTTGAACCTGTTGTTAGCATCAAGCAAGATGTTCCGAACGTTCTGAATAGCCCATGAGTACAACTTCCCAAAAGTAACTTCCAGGAGCATACGATTGAAGGGCGGAATCAGATCCACATCCTTTAAGCAGTCCGTTAAGGGTTCCCTATGGGGACAACAAGCAAGCCATGATTTCCCTGTTTAGGGAAGTTTTTAACTTGTAATTTTGATGTATTTTAATATTTGTTGGAAGCCGCCCAGAGTGGCTGGGGAGACCCGGCCAGATGGGCAGGGTACAAATAAAAAAATTATTATTATTATTATTATTATTATTATTATTCCAGCGTTTTCAGAATTATAATAATAATAATAAATAATAATAAATTTTTATTTATACCCCGCCCTCCCCAGCCAAGACCGGGCTCAGGGCGGCTAACAACAAACACAAAAACAGTTGATTAAAATACAGCTTAAAAACAGAATTAAAAACAACATTAAAGTGCAGCCTCATTTCAGTAGAACTCAAATCAAAACTATTTGGGGGGAAATGCCAGGGAAGTCCCCAAATAGGGGTTCCATCTCAGGAGGAAGAAAGGAAAGAGGGGGGGAGGGGATCAAATTGATTTCAAGCCAAAGGCCAAGTGGAACAGCTCTGTCTTACAGGCCCTGCGGAAAGAAATCAGATCCTGCAGGGCCCTGGTCTCATGAGACAGGGCGTTCCACCAGGTCAGAGCCAGTGTTGAGAAGGCCCTGGCTCTGGTTGAGGCTAATCTAACCTCCTTAGGGCCCGGGACCTCTAAGGTGTTGCTATTTATGGACCTTAAGGTCCTCCGTGGGGCATACCAGGAGAGGCGGTCCCGTAGGTACGAGGGTCCTAGGTCGCGAAGGGCTTTAAAGGTCAAAACCAGCACCTTAAATCTGACCCTGTACTCCACCGGGAGCCAGTGCAGCTGGAAGAGCACTGGGTGAATATACTCCCATGGCAGGGACCCCGTGAGGAGCCTCGCTGCAGCATTCTGCACCCGCTGGAGTTTCTGGGACAGCTTCAAGGGCAGCCCCGTGTAGAGCGAATTACAGTAGTCAAGCCTGGAGGTGATCGTCGCATGGATCACTGTGGCCAGGTCGGGGCGGGAAAGGTAAGGGACCAACTGCTTGATACGGCGAAGGTGGAAAAATGTCGCTTTGGTTGTTGCTGTAACCTGCGCCTCCATGGAAAGGGAGGCGTCAAGGATTACACCCAAGCTCTTAACAGAAGGCAATGGCACTAATTGGGCCCCCGCAAGAGAAGGGAGTTGGTTCCTCATCCCCATGCCATCCCGACCCAGCCAGAGGACCTCTGTCTTCGACGGATTTAGTTTCAGTCGGCTCCCACGAAACCATTCAGCCACAGCCTGAATGTATTGTAACCTACCTTAACACCTATTTTGCATCACAAGCGGATACTGCTGCAAAGTGCGACAACAGTGTTGGGGGCCACACGCAAGCAAGAAAAAGCTGCTCATCTGCTGTTCAAACCCTCTCAGAACCCCACCTTCTGTGCCTTTGCAAGACTTTCCCAGTACACATTTGCATTAGCTCAAGGAGAAGGGTAGGATCTGGTCAGGGGGCTGAACCCAGATCTGGACCACTCTGCATGCAGCTGCCCCCACCTGACCATCACCTAATGTCATATGACATCTGGCGATTCAAATTTAAACCCGCGACTGCAAAGGAAGGAGTGGGGGGTGCAGACTCTTACTGCGGCTTTACCTGTCCTGCGCCTGACATTATATGATGTCAAAGTGATGGGCAAGTGGCTATGGTTTGAGCCAAAATACAATGCAGGCCAAATGGGGGGTGCCTGGCAGGCTCGAGGTTTCCCACCACTACTACCATAAGAAACAAGGTGCTCCTTTGACACATAAATGCTACACCAGGACCATGAACATTATCACCTAGTGCTCCACCTGTGCCATACTGGAGCTTTTGTTCACCGTCAAATTTCCCAAGGTCCCCCTGTGAAGCCCCTATGTTTCACCTAAACAGCACAACAAAGAGCCAGATTAGGTATGAAGAAGCAAAAGTGTGAGATGCAAGGGAGAACGAAAATTACCCTATGTTGGTTCCTTCCGGAATAAGTCTTTGCCATCCACAGAACATAGCGTATTGTGCAGAAGGCAACAGGAAACTCTTGGTTGCCAGCTTTAGGATTGTATCAATGCCCTCTAAACGAACCTCGGCTCTTTCTAGCTGTAAAACAAGAGAGAAAGGAGGTGATTATTTTCTCTGTGTAAAATCTTTACGCAGTAAGGCCCCGCCATATGAAGCGAGCCATGCCGTACCTGCTTTAGTAAGCACTTCCTCATTTTTTCAACATCAATGGGCTCTTCTTTTAAAGCAAATTCAACTATGGTATTGAGAAGAGCAGACTGGGGATATAAGCCCTGGACGTTCTGTTTCAGCCATTTGTATTTGTGAACACCCGTAACTGTGTTGATCAGCGGCTGCCATTTATCCTAGAAAAAACAAAATGCACTTTTACACTCGAATTAATAACCTAAGAAATCAGTCTGAAAATAATGCTTGCCCCACAGTGGCACGTTAATGTAGAAAAATTTAGAGCACTAAATTCCACGACCAAGAAAGGTTTTACAAATGTGACCTATTACGTACACCGCATTTATTCATGTGCGACACTTTTTTAAAAGGTAGGATTCAACAGGCAGAAGGAATTACCTTTAGCTACAAAAGAAGGCCAATGCTGACATTTAAAATCTACATTTATGACACAAAGGAAGTTCATCCAAGACTTGGAGCCAGTTCACTTAAACACCCAACTAGAGATCCTCTCTGTGTGACTGTGAGGAAGGCCTTGCACACTTGCGTATCATGTATATACAAAGTAAGGTTTAGCAAGGATATCCAAATGCACAACTTTCCTCTACAGTGTGCCTGCGAAATCACTGGGCATCAGTACAGCACGTATGCCACAAAGATGCATACATATTGTGTTATCTACTGTTTTGTGAATGACCACTGTTAATAAGGTAATTCATTTCTCTCTTTGCGCAGCTGCTTTTGCAGCAACAGACTAATGCGCTTGTTTTCACAGCGACAAACTAACATGACTACCACTCTGATAAACATACTGCCTGACACTCAGCTGCCACATTCACATATTCTGAATGGTCGTCAGCTACTGTGCAGCTGGCCCATATTTAGTACCTGATACTCTGCATACCTTGGGCGATTTGGCTGACAAGGGCCTTTTATCAGCTGTCACAGGGCTGTGAGGTATGACACAGGGCTCTTCCAAATCACTTTCCTCATTCCCAATTTTGGACTCTTCCACATCAGATGGCTCGGTTTTTTTAGGGACTAGCAGCAAGACATAAAGGAAATATACTATATTTATTTATCTATTTATATTTATAGTGTGCCCCCTTCACCCTTGGGCCCCAGGGTGGGTTACATACAGTTTCAAAATACAGTGAAAATGTTACTCCAATACAGTGGGACCTTGGTTCTCGAACTTAATCCATTCCGGGAGTCCGTTTGACTCCCGAAACCGTTCAAAAACCAAGGCGCGGCTTCTGATTGGCTGCAGCAGCTTCCTGCACTCAAGCAGAAGCCGCGTCGGACGTTCGGCTTCTGAAAAATGTTCACAAACCAGAACACCGATTTGTTCAACAACAAAGCTGTTCCAGAACCAAGGTGCCACTGCACATCAAATTTGTGTCACATTTATCCACTTCCAAACGCATGAGCAAAACTATTTTTAAAAAAATTACCAAGAAAAATGGGAGCTTCCATAGAAAACACTGCTTTACGAAAATGTAAAGAATCCAGAGTGACACACAACTGCAAGTAGACACCCCTTCCTTTCCCCTCTCCCTGAACTGTGCCCCTCCAATTTCTAATTACACTATGTTTTTTGCAATTAGATAGAGCCCACATAGTACTAAGTGAGATCTAGCAAGAGATAATCTATGGAATCTTTTTTTAATGAGATGCAAAAGTCTTTCTTGAGAACGAAGCAAGCATCTATTGTATTCTACCTCACAAGCCAACTGACAAAATGTGTAATAGTCTCTGACCCTTCAACAAGAAATTGTATTTCAAAACATTTACCTCTCTTTTTTCTTCGATCTCTAATTATCTTCTGAACTACCCTTCTCCATCGGGGCAAAGAACTTAGACTTTTAAGCTTGGACATAATGGAGAGGTCATTACACACAGCCGGACGCAATTCATTGAAGAGGAACCTCAAACGCTCAATAACTGGGGCACAAACCTCCTTGTAAGATCTTCCTTGTTCCTGGTGAGTCTTAAAACGACAATGCAAACAGATCCCTGTTAGTAAGGTAACAGTAACACCTAATGTCTCAAGAAAGGGTACCAGTGATTCCTTGGTCTGATGCTCACCTTGATCAGCGAGCATTTTGCTTGGTAGACAACACGACACACATCTGCTACAGATTTTGGAAGTACGCGATGTTTAACTTGGTCAACTCCTAGCATAGCAGGATGAACAAGCGAGAGTGCTATATGACCTTTAAGAGGGGGAGCGAGAGAAAAGATCTCATTGCATCATTGGAGGGGGGAAAATCAAAGTAATACAGAAATAATTTTAGAACAACTGTGTGTCAAAGGTAGATACCTAAATCCTCATGCTTTAGAAGGCAGCATAGCAACAGACGTCCTACTTCCTCCACTGGGTGCTCTGGAGGGAACGTAATTGGTGTTGTCAAGTGGCACTGTTTGCAATACCTCTCCACTTGACATAAGAAGTCCTGCACAAAAATGAACACGCTTAGTCGAAATATCACTGCAGTATTATCCATGCATTGCAGCGGACGTTACTTTTTATAATAATAATAAATTAACAAATATTTGCAAGCTTGTTCTGACTGATAATCATTTCAAACTCTGTCCCTATGAGCTACTAAGAGTCCCTGATAGTGCTATAATGCTGTGTGTACGCTGCACAAGAAAAACCTGAGCAAAGAGTTGCGGCATTCTGAAGATTTACCGTGGGATATAGATAGATAGATAGATAGATAGATAGATAGATAGATAGATAGATAATTATCCTCCACAGGCAGACACATATGCAGAGAGAGAAAATACTGTAAAACAGTGGGGCCCAAAAAAAACCTTCTTGCAAACAACGCAAGCTTAAGAAAAGGGAAAAAAGAACTGAAAATGGGAGCAGCATCAAATCACTATAAAAGCAGATGTGGAGAACTTTTGGCCCTCCAAATGTACCTGAACTACAAGTCTCATCATTCATGAGTATTGGCTGCACTGAATGTGTCTGTTGAGAGATGGAGCCCATCCGGAGGGCCACAGGTCTCTCCCCCCCCCCTGCCCCCCGGAAAGGCAGTATTCTGGAACAGCCCCAAAGTCTTCTGACAGGATGATAAAATACAGACAGTGATAGGTCTTTCCAGTGGTAGCTCTCACGATTTGGGTAACCCACCTGACACATTTCTGATCGTGACACTACCTGAAGCAAGGCCTTAAATGAAGAAAGAAGCACTCAGGCAGCTTCATATAGGAGGAGGAGATTCTTTACATATTTTGTCCCAAACCTTTCAACTTGTGTGGGGACCTTTGGCCCCTCCAAATGTCGCTGAGCTATGACTCCCAGAGTCCCTACCACTGAATGGCTGTGCTTGCTGGGGCTGATGGGAGTTGCGGTTCAGCAACCTCTGGAGAACCAAAGTATCTTCACCCCCACCCAGATTTAGGACTTTGGTGAACTGACTGAACTCAGGAGCAATCGGGCAAGGAGCCTGATTTGGAAACCATTTAAGTTTCTGGGTTGTCTTCAAGAGGCCGTGCACTTATGCTGTATTACAGAAGTAAAACCTGGAGGCCACTAGAACATGGATGGCCAAAGTCAGGTCTGGTCCTAAAGAAGAAGAAGAAGAAGAAGAAGAAGAGGAGGAGGAGTTTGGATTTGATATCCCGCTTTATCACTACCCTAAGGAGTCTCAAAGCGGCTAACATTCTCCTTTCCCTTCCTCCCCTACAACAAACACTCTGTGAGGTGAGTGGGGCTGAGAGACTTCAAAGAAGTGCGACTAGCCCAAGGTCACCCAGCAGCTGCATGTGGAGGAGCGGAGACGTGAACCCGGTTCCCCAGATTACAAGTCTACCGCTCTTAACCACTACACCACACTGGCCAAAAATCTCAGCTCCTCTCCTTACATTTTCCGTATGCTATACTTTCAAATAAGGCTCAACAAAGCTACAAGTCTTAACAGGCAAAGCTTCTCCAAAAGTTACTACAGTAATTATAACCCATCCCTTGTAGGCCACATGATGCTAGTTTCCTTTGCCTTCTATGGCATAATCCCAAGAGATAATATTCCTTCAAGGCGTTACTTAAGAAGCATTCTTAGATGCATTTCTCCAACTGTGGGAAATCCACAATCCATTTTTCCTCACCCAAAGCAAGCCACACTGGTAACCAATTAGGAGAAAAAGATACTGCATTCTTCATATAATACACAAAGACGCCGAACATAAGGAAGACGTGGCAGCTAGATGAACTGCGTACTTCATATTTCACACATGGTTTTATTTATGTTACTCGGCAGAATTTTGCAGAGGTGGTTGGTTTGGTGTTATTGGTGTTTTTCCTGGCATACTCAGAAGAGAAAGGGTTTGGGGGTGGGACGGAGGAGAGATGAATTAGAGCTGTTGTAGTAGCTCCAACACCCTCAATGAGTAGTATGGATCAAGGCAACAATCAGCAAAACTAAAAGCAGCCGCCAGTCAAGAAGAGAACTGTAAAATGCCCTGAGGAGAAATAAGAAGAAGGAAAAACCCAACCAGAGGCCTTTTATATGATTTGCTACACATACACTATTTGAATTATTCAGGTGTTCCTATTCCTATTAGCAAGGTAACACTTTGCCCTGTTCTGATTTATTGACAAGGAGGCCAGGAACTACTCAGCTCGCAATGGAGAAAGAGGTAACAAAAATCTGTATTAGCAGGGGTGGGAAATCATGCCCTCCCCTGAGATTGTTGGACTCCCATAAGCCCCAGCCAACAAAACCAACTATCAGTGATAATGGCAGCTAAGTAACAACTGGAGGGCTTCAGGCTCCCCATCTCTGGTTAATAAAAAAAATACTAATGCAAGTCAAATGTTCCCAAAGACAAAGTCCACTGCCAGTGGATAAAGTGCAGATCCTGGCCCAATGCACCCAATGAGCTCTTGCCTTGGGGCCCTGGACAGCAGTACAGAGGTCAACTGCATAATAACCCCTGGTATTCCTATAAACTAAGAGACTCAAGGTTCCCAGCTGCCAAGAATCCCACCGACCATTTCAATGGCTAGAGTGAGATAATCCATCCAACTTTGTCTCCTTAGAGGGCTACGGCCACTGGGAAGGGTAGGAAAGGTAAAAGGTAAGGGGACCCCTGACCATTAGGTCCAGTCGGGTCCGACTCTGGGGTTGCGGCGCTCATCTCACTTTATTGGCCGAGAGCCGGCGTACAGCTTCCGGGTCATGTGGCCAGCATGACTAAGCCGCTTCTGGCGAACCAGAGCAGCGCACGGAAACACCGTTTACCTCCCCGCCGGAGTGGTACCTATTTATCTACTTGCACTTTGACGTGCTTTCAAACTGCTAGGTGGGCAGGAGCTGGGACCGAGCAACAGGAGCTCACCCAGTCGCAGGGATTCGAACCGCCGACCTTCTGATCAGCAAGCCCTAGGCTCTGTGGTTTAGCCCACAGCGCCACCTGGGTCCCTTGCGGGGAAGGGTAGGAAGCATCAGCCTATGTCCTTCCCACAGTGCACTGTTACCTTCACCGTGTGGTCCTGGATGTTGTTGTCTGCGATCGCTTGCAGGAATGGCTGTGAATGGTCACTTAAGGTCAGTCGATGGGAGTACAGCTTTGATTTGTTGGGGGTGGTATTGCCAGGAGAGCTGCAGTGGTCTTCATCCTTCTCCTCGTTGTAACTGTAATGTATTTGACTAGTTTGCAAGCCTCCAGAGAAAATAGAAGACTTCAACCATTCTACAAGAAGAACAGAAATGCATTAAAATAGTGTGTTACAAGCATTATTTTTTTTTTAATGGAATAGTTTGAAAGGAATAGGAGGACATTGAAGCACGTTGCTTTTGCAGTTTTGTTACGCAGGTAAAAGTGTAATTCTTCTGCTTAAGAAAAGAGGATTCAATGGTCTACCCTGAAGTTATATGCAGTATTTGATGCATATATGTTTTAGAGGATTCCTTCAGAAACAGTTATATGGAAGCTCCCTTTTTGCCTCAAATAATTTAAAAATAATTAGTTCCAGATACTAAACAAGAAAAATAGTTAACCCATCTAAGATCAATAAAATCTCCTCCAATTGGCAGTGCTCTCCAGTCTTGGGCAGCAGGTCTTTTCCCTACTACCTGAACTTAAGTTTTATTGAAAATGGAGATGCTAAAGACTGAACTGGGACCTTTTGCAAGCAAAGCAGGTGCATTACTGAGCTTTGGCCACACCTTGATATACCGGTAGTTGATCTTAATCAATAGCTGTAATTTAGCCCCATATTTTCAACAAATTTTAGCACATTATTTTACTCCACCTTGAGCACAAAAAGTAGCACACGAAATTTAAAATGCAACAAAAGCAAACTATCATTTAAAAAACGTTAAGACAGCAGCAATGCACGTCAATCTATACTCGAACTAAGCTACTTTTGGGGATCAGACACTTGTTATTTCATTATTCAGCCTTGCCCATGCATTTACTCATGCATGGAAAGCAATAATTTCTCCCAGGTCAGACCATCTGCCAGTTTTGAAACAAAGTAGTATACTAACAGTTTATTGAAGAACTATCCTTCTCCAAGATTGTTTGCTTCCTGTTTTCACTTCATTACATAAGTACTTAACTTGTTGCACATACGCAGAGTTCTATCCAAAAATTACTGAATTGAATTATGCTTCGAATAGAAATTGTTTTGCAGCTTTACATACTGGCCCACAGAAATTATGGGCAAGTTGTGTTATAAAGGCTGCAATCCTATAAACACTTATCCCAGAGTAAGTTCCACTGAACTCAGTGGGGCTTATTTTTGAGTAAACATGTATATCAGCGGTTTTCAACCAGTGTGCCATGGCCCCCTGAATGACGGCCTTGAATGATGGTCAGGGGTGCCGCGGGCAACATTGGCCTCTGTCCCTCCTTCTTTCCCTCCCTCCTCTGATGCCCTCTTGCATCTCTGTCTCCCCAAGGCTTGCACAGTTGTTTATTGCAGCAGCCCTGACTATAAAGCTCCCCAGGCAAACTCTCTTTGGGACGGGGTGGGGTGGAGGGCAGCTCAGAGATCAGGGACGGCTGCAGCAGCTGTCCGGACAACTCCTAAGGAGAGGGGAGAGGAGGCTAAAAGAACACTCCACAAGGGAAGGTGCTCAAAAAAAGGTGAGAGGTTGCCAGCTCTGCAGGCAAGGGGTGATGTAACTGGGCTCCTGAGCCCCACAGGGGTGCTGCAGAAAGAATGTAGTTGGTCCAAGGAGCCATGGACTCCAAAAGGTTGAAAACCTCTGATGTATAGCATTAAATCACTCACTGTGGTTAGAAGGTTAACATGAAAACATGGGCCTAAAATATGAGCACATCCCCAATTTCATATTAGTTACATTTAATTGGAATAAAGATATTCTTACTGGCACATTCAACCTCCACAGGAGAAAGGGGTGTACTCATTGCCAGATATGAAGCATGCAGACCAAGAAGTAGCCCTAAATTTCTTTCAGTGTCTATGAGAGGCGATGATAGACTACCAGTATCTGGCGTAGTAATCACTTCTTGGTCAGGCTAGAACAAAAAAAGAAAAGAACAAAAGAGCTGTGATATCATACTGAACGACAGATTTAAAGACTAATACCAGATTTCCCAATCCATGAAAAATAAAAAACCCTCTTCGTAATCAAGTGATGTGCAGCTACTTGAAGAGTTTTGAGTTTAACAAAAACATAATCAGGAACCTGAACATGGTATTCAATTGTAATGTGAGAGAGACACAGGAAGGGCAAAGGACTGGAAGGGATCCAACCATAGAGAAAGACTAATAACTGCCCTATCCCACAGTCACAGCTGAACGCTAGAAATGTAGCTCTGTTGTCTTTGTACAGGCCTATGAGGGAAATCAACAAGCAGCTTGGAAAAGGGTGGGGAAGGCTGAGGTGGGTGGGTCTTTCCTTTCTTAAAAACTAAGAAAAAAACCAGACCTCAACATCATAAAATTCATAAAAACTGGATAGTTGTCTAATCACAAAGGTAATTAATTAAGAGCAGTGTTATTTTTCTAGAAAAAGAGGTGCCGGAACTCACCATGAACGCTTCCCTTGTTCTCTTACAACGGAAATGGCGCCCACCTGAGAGGTGCCGGAACTGAGTTCCGGCGAGTTCCGGCTGAAAAAAAGCCCTGATTAAGAGTGAGTAGGTGTGAAGACCCTGCCTCAAGCAACAGGACGAACACAATTCCACCTGGTGGTGTCCTTTGTGCCCACTAGCAGTTGTTTGGAAAACCCTCTTACCTCCATATATTGGCCGACACAGAAGGCATGCATCGATTCTCTTGTATCCTCAAACTGCAGAGCTGCTTCCAAAGCTACAACTGGGTCCTCTCCAGCAAACTGAGCTAAAAGAAACCAGGGAACCAACTGTTAAGGAGGCAACCGAACAAGACAGGAATCTGTTTAGTATCTGTTTTGTTAGCAAAGTGACATCTCACCGAGTATACTGCTTCCTGTTAAGGACTGGGTTTGGAAATCCTTTATATCGTACACTTTGCCATCAATCACTGTCCAGAAGCCGCCATCTTTATTGTGGTTCTCCAAGTCGGCTTTCCGTATAAGTGTCACTTCCTCATTGTTTCTGCAATTCTGCCCTGTAAAAAATGAACCTAACAGGTGAAAAAAATACCTGTTATTGCTATGGTTCACAACCAAAAGGTCCAACCAAAGAGTGAGGAATAGAAGAGCAAGGAAAATTCTATATAATAGTGTAACCTGTTGCAAGTAGATTTTGTGCCAAGACAAAGCTTTTGAAGCCTGCCTGAAAAGGCAAGCTAGAAGCTCTGCTAGAAAGATCCAGCAAGTGTTCTAAACGTTTGCAGGAAAGAACATACCCATTATTCCTGGCCAAGCCAAGTCTTCATTGTCATCTCTCTCTTTACCAGGAGCTAAATGGTTGAATCTGTCCAAATGCTCTAGCAGACCAGCCAGCAAAGGAATCGCACCGGCTTCCTGGATGAGCCCAGCGTTTTTACTGAGAAGAAGTACTATAGATACGACCAACTCTGGAAGGAGTACACCTAAGGGGAAATAGAGACATTCAGCTAAACTCTGGAAGAGTTAACCCTGTAGACAGCCTCTAAAACAAAGGACAAGGCAAGTCAGTACCTGTTAGGTCTCCATCTACAATGCGAGATACTTCTGCAAAATGCCTGTGACTGGTGGATGCAATGCTAGTCGCTACAGGCAGTATGTCTCCAATATGTGTACACAAAAGGGCTGTGTATTTCTTCAACAGAGAACCAACTCCTAAAAGCTCAGGGCCTGTCAAAAAATAAAAAGAACCATTATTTTTAAATATCATAAGCAACATCTAGAATGTCAAAACCTGAAAAAGGCTTGTGATTATTAACTATTAAAACATTTAAACACAGCTAACTTGCAGAGTAAAGTAGCAGTTTGAAAAAGCTATTTAACACAGTTTTTAAACGGACGTCAACAGCATGCTAGCAATAGCCAAAAAAAAATACTACTTACTGTATGTATTCGGGATTTGGCCAACACTATCGCCTGGATACAGCTTACTCACAAGCAAACGCTGAAAACGCAGCAGCAAGTCTAGAGAAGCAGACCTCTCTTTATTGTAATGTTCATGATCTAAGCAGGAAGAAATACGGCGTGCCACATCTTTCAGTTTAGCTATCGTCTGGGAAGCAATGTTCCTGATGGGAATAATGTTTTAAAGAAGGTTTTAAAAGACATCTTGAATAAACAGGTAACAACTAACTAGGCACAAACAAAGATTTTGTTGTGATTCTTGGGAGTCAGGAAGCTCATGCATTTTGATTGGCTACGTTGGCACCATAACAGTCTCAGAAGAACAATTTGTTTTGTATTTCTAACAATGAAGATTATCTATTTTTCTACATCATCCCCAGTTCCATCAGTGTTGACAAAATAAGCTGCTGTAAAAGAAGTACTGTGCTGAAGTGTTGGGCAATATGATATTCTTACTTAAATCTATTGCATTAATGTAGGATATGTGTTCTTAGCTACAAAATAGTATCAAATTGGAAAATATAAAGCACACTGGCCGAAAGCCAAAAAGCTACTTTAGGTATGCTTAAAGGCTTGGCTATTCTCAGAACAGTTCTTCCATTTTAAAACAGCTCACCCCGATACCATATTACAATCTGCTTTTGAAAATCCTCTCTGTTTCAAAAGCAGCAAGAAAATTGTCCATGCGGTTTTGCCACTCAGAATGGCAGGCTAGCACATACTCCCTTAAATATGTGCTCACAAATGTGTCTGCTGTTTCTCCATGCTGAGTTTCTTATACCTTGATTATTACCACACAGTAAAAATGTTTTGAAAAAAGACTGCCCAGGAACAAAGAAGAAGCATAGGAGGAAACAGAGGCCAGAGGTTTTCTGTTTTGTTTTTTGAAAGAATAAAATGTGGAAAAGGGTAATGATTCAGTAAACAGCCTTGCTAAAAAACTACCTTAATAATTGCTGAATTAGCTGAACCAGAGGTAAGCTCTGCTTTCCTGCAGATTCATAGATCCCAGTATTAATGAGGTCTTTGTCCAATGGTGTTCTACTCCTGTGAAGTGTTGATGCGTTTGCTTCCTGTTCATCAATTTCTTTTTCTTTCTGGGCTTCTTTTTTTGCCTCTATATCCTACAAAATGAAAAGTTGAAAGTGAAACCAGTAAACATTCTATACTGTAGCTGAAACGAATGAGAGTCATGTCCACTAAAAAAAAAAAGGCATAGGATGTTCTGCCACAGAAGCCTGAATTAATGGCATTCCTGCACACTACAGTATATTCTATTGGCTTTTTCCTTCTGAAGTAAAGTTAGCAGTCCGGCACTGGTATTAGGACCATGTGGCTGGTTCATGGAACAGAAAGCAACAGAGACTGCACTGGAAATAATCTGAGTAGAATGAGCAGCTGAACCCAACGACACAAAGATACTGAATAAATAAGTCACTGCTCAAAGAATCCTGAACCCACGTAGGTTGGATAAATGTGGAAATGAAAGCATCAGGCACAACGGAACTATTTGTCATTGAAAAGATGCTGTCCCATCTTTTCCCATCACTTCCTCAAAGTGAACTATATGGATGTAATGGGAGAAACTTGTCCAAAAAGATAGCTGCATTAATTTCTTCATCTGAAGAATGATGGCTATGGTTTTATAAGCCACACATTTCTCCATATCAACAAGAAAATGGCGTGAAAATGGAAAACAGCCTTCCACTATAGGGCAACGTCAACTATCCAGGCCATAAGAAGTTAAGATTTTCAGAGTTACTGATCTACTATCCATGTTTGTTTGTTTGTTTATTAGTCATGACCAAGTTCTTCTATACAGGAAGAGAACAGCAGGACAGAGCTGAGATGCCATTTCCCTCCTCACAAGACACAGCAATGCCAGTGATACTTTCACAGATATCCAACTGCTAGGTTGGCAGGAGCAGGGACCGAGCAACGGGAGCTCACCCCGTCGCGGGGATTCGAACCGCCGACCTTCTGATCGGCAAGCCCTAGGCTCTGTGGTTTAACCCACAGCGCCACCCGCGTCCCTTGCTATGTGTAATATGCAGCTATTACATGGCTATTACCCTCATGCACAAGTCTAAACTTTTGAGGGCTTGAGGCACCAAATTCTAGGCAGGGTCAGACTACACAGAGAGAAAGCCTCTTAAACAAAAAGTTACAAGTGATACAGTTACCTCTGGATATTTTCAATCAATAGGAAAGCAAGGTTGATCTGGAATGACACAGCCAGCTTTCTAATCTACTACATGAAATGCCCACCTACTAACGCAGTCTTTTCTAATCCTTACAAAACAAAATAAATATTCACTCCACTCTTTTATATTACAACCGTTAAACAAAGAACAGGGGCTAGTTTGAAACTAACCGGTTTCCAACAGTAATCTTTTCCATTTCATCAGAATGTACAAGTTGTACAAAGTAAACATACCTGGATTTCTGCAGTGATTGCAGCATTCAGTGCAGACTCAAGACCCCCATCAGCCATTAAGCTTCCAACCAGAAGATCAATCATGAATCTACGGCCTGGACTTACATTTGTTTCATTCCCTGAAACTAAACATCGACAGAAACTCTTACTTGACTAGAACACCAAAACACACATACACGTGCATATGAGGGAGCACAAAACGGCTTAGGCAACATCTTCCTTCCCCACCCACATGACCATGCACAAAACATACCTGCACTGGGCAGAAGTGCCGAAAGAGCCCTCGCTCTTTCCTCGGCTGTTGGCAGCAACACAGACCACCCACTTTGCAACACCGCTTGGGCAGCTGTCTGAACGGTGTTGAGCACACCTGCATTACTTGCTAAAGTCACTACTGTCTGCTTCAAGCTGTTGAGCAAGACACTGCCCAATCCCAAACCAAGACATTCTGGGTCCACTTGGTGGCTGATTGCAGCATGAAGCTGAAAGACAAAACACAGAGGTTTCTTTATCAGTGATAAAGCTGAAACCCATTCAGGGGGGAACGAAATAGTATTCTGAAACATTTTTTCTATTTCCAAGTTTCATACACTTGCTGAAGCACAACAGTTTGGCAGCACCAAACATGTATTTCCATCGTCTGTAAAAGTTATTTAGCAAATGAAAGCAGAATACAGTGGTACCTCGGGTTAAGTACGCTTCAGGTTAAGTACGCTTCAGGTTAAGAACTCCGCTAAGAACAGAAATCGTGCTCTGGCGGCGCAGCAGCAGCAGGAGGTCCCATTAGCTAAAGTGGTGCTTCAGGTTAAGTACGCTTCAGGTTAAGAACGGACCTCCAGAATGAATTAAGTACTTAACCCGAGGTACCACTGTATCTCCAATCTGTCCAGGAAGGCATGGTAAAGCAAATGTAGTGTTATCCTTGAGCTTTGCAGAACTAGATTCAGGTAGGTAGCCATGTTGGTCTGACGCAGTCAAAATATATTTAAAAATTGTCCAGTAGCACCTTAGAAACCAACTAAGTTTGTTATTGGTATAAGCTTTCGTGTGCAATTTTTAAATTTTTTTATATGCAGAACTAGGTTCAGCTTCCAGTCCCAGCTCAGTAATAAATAACCTGGCTGAACATAGACTTGCTGCTATTTAAACTGCAGTTTGCAGAAAGGAAAACTGGAGTAACAACCAACTCTTTCTGAATTGATTAGCACTGCAAAGTATTTGGCAAATTACAAGGGGGTTTTTTTTGTAATAAATGAATCAACAGTCAACACAAAATACAATGCCCATTGCGCTTTTAAAAGTCAATGTGATCCGCACAATTGTTCAGATTTTGTAATTTCAGTCTTAGTTCAGCAACCATTAAGATACCTGAAGTCTCAGAAGGTTCAGAGTAGCCACAGCCATACATTCTTTCTCTTGCGGAGGGGGCCAGTCTGAAGTGCCATCCATTCCTTCCGTCACTTGTCTCAGTAAGAGATCCAGTTGTTCAAACGTCATTGGGCAAACATCTACCACAAAAGGCACTCGTAAACCGATAGACCATTCGGAACAAGATGACCAAGCAAAGCTCTAGAAGGAAATACAAAAAGATATGCAGCAATGTTAAACTTAAGATCAAGCCGGGGGGGGGGGGGCTAGAATTAAAGGCAAATAGTATCTGAGAAGGGAAACTGCATCACAAAAGGGACTTCCATAATCAAGGATTCCCACTCTAATGGGAATATCTAAAGATATATAAAAAACAGTAAAATTGAAGCCTACCTGGGCTGGCCCACAAGCGATACCAACAATGTGCTTAGAATCTAGTCCAGGAAGAGCAGTAGGCTCAGGTTTAGTGATCCTCAGGGTATCAAAATGCTGGCACTGATCATTGCTTCCCCAGCTATATACTTCACTGTCTTCTGTGAGTGCTAAACAGTGGGTTGATCCAGCTGCTACATCTATTACTTTTTTTCCTGGTGGGGGGGGGGGGGACACACATACAGATAATGAGAAAGATCAGTGTTGCAATCATATCGGAAAGCCTGGCTAGAGGAGGAGAGCTCTCTCTTTAGCAATGTCTACAAAAGAAGAAATCAGCAAGGGATGGTGGTGTTTGTTGCACCAGTAACCAAAATTTCCAAGTGACTCCCTTTTAAAAAAATTAAGTTAACATAAGGGCAGCCCTTCTCGACCAGGTCAAAAGCCTACCTAGTCCAGCATTCTGTTCTCACAGAAGCCAATCAAATGCCAGCATGAAGCCCACAAGACAATGCGGTGTAGTGCTTCAAGCACAGGACTAGGATCTGGAAGACCAGGGTTCAAATATTAAAAATATTTTCCCCACCAATTTGCACAGAATGGGTGCTAAGCTCATCATTTTCTCAAAATTGCAATATTCTACTTAACACAGCTGGTAGCTGCCTCTTCACCTACCTTGCAAACCTTCAAGCAGTTTGGGATATCGAACATGTTCCTCTGTTCCATGCCCAAGCCTCTGATTGTCACCCTTTCCCCAAGAGTAGACCTGCCCGTCTTTCGTAAGCGCAGCGGAAAACTGGCTCCCACAGCGAACTTTGACAACGTCCAAATCTTGAAGTTTTTCTATCAGTTTTGGAGTTTTGCAACCATCGCTGCCGCCTCTTCCCAGCTTCCCATAATCTCCGTCGCCCCAAGACCACACCTGACCTGGAAAAGTAGATTGCATTAGACGTAGCAACAGCGTTGTATCTTTAGACCATGAGCCATAACAAAATAAACATACAGGGGGGGGGATAAAAAACAGAAATAATCTACCCAGATGGACAGCTAGAAATTAATACTCCACACCTGGCTTCACAATATTCTGAGAACAGAGATAATTAATCTGGCACCCATTGTGCATATTTGGCTAACAATTTTATTAACAGTTGGACACACAGTTCAAGCTAGCACACAAATCCAAATGGAAACAAGAAAGAGACACATGGCTTCCCAAATATCCCAAGTGTAACTAAAAGCTGGCAGGGCTAATTATGCTATTGGTTGTTCCACTAACCATTTTCAGTCACAGCCAGAGTCTGAGCATCGCCACTCCCACAAGAGACATCAATGACTTTCAGTCCTTTCAGCCCAGTAACCAACATTGGGATCGTTTGGTCTTCACTAGAGCCTTTGGAACAAAATAAAAATTAGATACTTCTGTGCTAGTTATATACCAAGACAGGTTTAAACCTTGGGACTTCACAACTTAAAGAAAGAAAAGCACATACCATGACCTAGCCTGCCATAGTTTCCTCGCCCCCATGTGTACAACTCTCCTTCAGCAGTGATGGCAGCACTATAGGTACTTCCACAGGCAATGTGTACAACATGCTTTCCAGCCTGCTTCCCAGACAAAGCAGAAATCATCTTCGGTTCTTCTAAAGGTCTGTGGGGAAGGGGTGGGGCAGGAAAGCATTGAAAGTCATTATTGTAAGGCAATATATACAATATACACAAGTGACGGGTGGCGCTATGGTCTAAACCACTTCGCCTAGGGCTTGCCGATCAGAAGGTCGGCGGTTCAAATCCCCGCGACGGGGTGAGCTCCCGTTGTTCGGTCCCAGCTCCTGCCCACCCAACAGTTCGAAGGCACGTCAAAGTGCAAGTAGATAAATAGGTACCGCTCCAGTGGGAAGGTAAATGGCGTTTCCGTACGCTGCTCTGGTTCGCCAGAAGCAGCTTAGTCATGCTGGCCACATGACCTGGAAGCTGTCTGCGGACAAACGGCAGCTCCCTCGACCTATAGAGCAAGATGAGCGCCGCAACCCCAGAGTCGTTCGCGACTGGACCTAATGGTCAGGGGTCCCTTTACCTTTACCTTTACACAAGTGCCAGGTACAGAAAAATCAGCCCACCCCAATTTACAGTGACATCTGAACCAGGCCAGGCCACTGAGATGCCCAGACAAATGGGCCAATAACCCTATTTTGGCTTTAGAAGCTAAGACATAAACAAGTCTTGTGCTTGCATAGGGAGTCTCTTTTCCTTCCTTAGCATGAGACGTTTAATTCCAGAAGATTTAAGTTAAACATAGCCATGATGTCTGAACCAAGAAACTATGGTACCTGGGTTCAGAACAAGCAAGGTTTCTAGCTTGTTCCAAACCCAGGAAGCATCATTTCATGGATTGGATGTAACAGAAAAACACAATTGACTGAAGACTCCTGAGATTAAACATAGCGTGCAGAGAAGTGAGAAAGTTTTAGAACAAGGAAACCAAATTCAAATTCCTACTCAATCTTGGGCCAGTCACTCAGTCTCAGCCTGAAATACCTCACAGAGTGGATATGAAAATAAATGGGTGGGGGACCCCATGTACACTGCTTTGAGCTTCATGGAGAAAAGACAGAAAAGAAATATAATTAACAAATATGAAGGAAGGAAGGAAAGCCAAAGGTGGTATCAGAACAACCCATGAATGCAAGCTGAAATATCAACTGAGCCATCAAAATCACTTAGTCATACACACACAAACACACATTCATTCATTCACTCACTCACTCACTCTCTATCTGGCTAGCTGTCTTCCAGACTGTTACCTCTTCTCTACAAAGAAAATAGAAATTTGATAGCTACTGGATTATTGAGCCATTCGGAATGAAGGCTTCCTGGTGAGTCTACTGTAGATCAATATACATCAGAACCACAAAATAAAGAGACAGCTGCAATTTAGCATGCTCAATACAGAAAAGACATGGGGAAAGGGGTGATGAGAGGGGGGGAATCCAAGTAAAATGAAGTTTTAAAAGGAATGCCACCCAATTCACAGCAGAAGCAGAACAAATATCCTACTCTATTTTATTTCATTATGCATGTAAGTCACCAGCATTCTAGGATACTTACACAGTGTCTCCATGGCCGAGTCGCCCACCATCTCCACACCCCCAAGAGAAAACTTCACCACTTGCTGCCAGGGCAAGGTAGTGGTGGCCGTCTGAATGTGCGGCAATCTTGACAATGTTTCTAGAAGCAAGACTCTGCACCAGCTGAGGTCCCTATGAAGTTCAACAACAACAAAACATGCATACATGTTATGACTTACAGAAAAATGGAAGCAAACAGACAAGCATTATGAAAGGAAGTTATAGGTCATATCTTTTTTGGTTTTGTTTTTTTAGAAAATGGGTTTCAATTGAATTAATAAGGTGAGAAGTTTCAACAGCTGAACGTTCTGAGAAACTATTATATTTAGAAACCTTAAGATCCAAACAACATGGGAAATCCATGAACCCAAGCCTCAAACTGGATCAGGACTGCACCACTGGGGAATATTGTTTGTTCGGGTTAAAAAAAAAATAAAAAAAACCTTCTTTCCCTCTGAACTGCTTCCCCTATTTCACTCCTGCTATTCACCACTTATGAGAAGATGGGTTTGTATAGTATTCCATCTTTGATCCTTCCCATAGCTAAGAGTAGAGTACTGGCAGCAGCAGGAGGGTTTACATAACTGGAAAGTGAAGGGGAAGGTTACACCTCCTCCCACAAACCAATTGGGAGTTCCCACAGCTGCTTTTTTTTACAAATGGGGAGGACTGGAGATGCATGAAGGTAATAAATACATAATAGTAATTATAATGTTATTAGTAATAATGTACACTTCTTCCACATCTTGTCAAGCTTGGAAGGAAGGAAGAAAACACATCCACTGATCAAAATCAGCTTTGCAAAAGGCATTTCATATACTCAATTACAAAGGCAGAAATGATACAGTAAGCTGTGTCCAGGAAACAGTTCAGGGCAGTATTCATTAACACCAGAAATGAAACAATAGAGTTTATTTAAAAACAGATACGAATACTACATTGCCAGGCAAAGTGAAAAAATGAGATTTTGCTATCATGAGCTCCATCATACCTGCAACAAGAACCTTATTTTAATAGCTACAAGTTAATTTTTAAAAAATAAATTAGGAAGTAATCAGAAGTCACCTACCAGTGTATCACTATTGTATGCTTGTGTGTAAACACGTCCATTTCTAGATAAGATTAAGAAGCGCTTTTCTGCGCAAGCAACTTGCATCACTCCAAGATTGGCAAGTCCTTCGCACTGAATTGGACCACTCACGTTGGCATAATATTTCCATCCTATTAAACCCCACGCAATAACTTCTTGCAAAGAACCCTGGAAAACAATTCATAATTTAAGAACTTTTATCAAACATCTGTCTAAACTTAGAATCTCTAGAAATTACAGTGGTTCAACTAATTTTTCAAGAACAAGAAACTCAAGGAGCTCTCTATGCTGTGTGACAAACTGATTTGGAAACTACAAAAGCAGGTTCTGGTAGCAGAAGCCAGATGCTCAAAGTAAAAAATGTCACTGGGCTAAACTGAGCCCCTTGCATGAGCATAAGCGCCTCTTGAGATCCCAATCAGATTCGTTACGTTTTAATTTACCAGTTAACTTTATCCATAGAAAGCTGTTAGTAGACAGCATATGCAAGTTACCTTATGTGATGTTGGAGAACTGCACTGTGGAGGCATACAGGGAGTAGCCAGGCGGTCTAAGTGAGCCATAATCACAACTGCTGTTTGCCTTAAATCAATGGCCAGCTCATTGTCCTGTGGCAATATTAGATACCTTAGGAAGTTTTCATTTGGACTCAACGGGTAGGACAGCATCTAAAGCAAAAATGAAAACTTAGCTAGATAGCTCAGTTGGCTAGAGTGTGGTGCTGATAACGCCAAGGCTTCAGGTTCAGTATCTCCGTAAAGGAAAGCTACATAAATACGTTCCCTTAACATCAATTAAATATTGTTCCAGACTCACAGGCTAAATGAACTCATCATAAAGGTACATACCTGAAGCTCTTCTTCGGTACTGCTGATCTCTTTATTGCAAATGATGCTCTGAAACCTTTGCAGCAAAGGAAGGAGGGGGGCACTGGTTCCCTGCGCTGATCGCTCATTATCCGTTTCCCGTGTACCACTGTCCCAGAGTTGGAGCAATAGCATGACAGCAGACAACATTTGGCTGAGAGGGGGGGAAATGACCAAAGTTGGAAATGTTGTAGAAGAAACCTCACATAATAATAATAATAATAATAATTTATTATTTATACCCCGCCCATCTGGCTGGGTTTCCCCAGCCACTCTGGGCGGCTTTCAACAGGGCATTAAAATACAGTAATCTATAAAACATTAAAAGCCTCCCTAAACAGGGCTGCCTTCAGATGTCTTCTAAATGTCTGGTAGTTGTTGTTTTCTTTGACATCTGAAGGGAGGGCGTTCCACAGGGCGGGCGCCACTACCGAGAAGGCCCTCTGCCTGGTTCCCTGTAACTTGGCTTCACGCAGCGAGGGAACCGCCAGAAGGCCCTCGGCACTGGACCTCAGTGTCCGGGCTGACCGATGGGGGTGGAGACGCTCCTTCAGGTATACAGGACCGAAGCCATTTAGGGCTTTAAAGGTCAGCACCAACACTTTGAATTGTGCTCGGAAACGTACTGGGAGCCAGTGTAGGTCTTTCAAGACCGGTGTTATGTGGTCTCGGCGGCCGCTCCCAGTCACCAGTCTAGCTGCCGCATTCTGGATTAGTTGTAGTTTCCGGGTCACCTTCAAAGGTAGCCCCACGTAGAGCGCATTGCAGTAGTCCAAGCGAGAGATAACTAGAGCATGTACCACTCTGGCGAGACAGTCCGCGGGCAGGTAGGGTCTCAGCCTGCGTACCAGATGGAGCTGGTAGGCAGCTGCCCTGGATACAGAATTAATCTGTGCCTCCATGGACAGCTGTGAGTCCAAAATGACTCCCAGGCTGCGCACCTGGTCCTTCAGGGGCACAGTTACCCCATTCAGGACCAGGGAGTCCTCCACACCTGCCCGCCTCCTGTCCCCCAAAAACAGCACTTCTGTCTTGTCAGGATTCAACCTCAATCTGTTAGCCGCCATCCATCCTCCAACCGCCTCCAAACACTCACACAGGACCTTCACCGCCTTCACTGGTTCTGATTTGAAAGAGAGGTAGAGCTGGGTATCATCCGCATACTGATGAACACCCAGTCCAAACCCCCTGATGATCTCTCCCAGCGGCTGCATATAGATGTTAAAAAGCATGGGGGAGAGGACAGAACCCTGAGGTACCCCACAAGTGAGAGCCCAGGGGTCTGAACACTCATCCCCCACCACCACTTTCTGAACACGGCCCAGGAGGAAGGAGTGGAACCACTGTATAACAGTGCCCCCAGCTCCCAAACCCTCTAGACGGTCCAGAAGGATGTTATGGTCGATGGTGTCAAAGGCCGCTGAGAGATCCAGCAGAACCAGGAAACAGCTCTCACCTTTGTCCCTAGCCCGCCGGAGATCATCGACCAGTGCGACCAAGGCAGTTTCAGTCCCATGATGGGGTCTGAATCCCGATTGGAAGGGATCCAAATGGTCCGCTTCTTCCAGGCGTGCCTGGAGTTGTTCAGTTGTTCACATTGATGCCATTTTCACCTTGCTCATATTTCACGAAGAACTCCCCACAGCTACCAAATTTTAACATTGGTGAAATCAAGACTGTAGTGTTGATGTAACTTATGAATAGATTTTGAACTGATGAAATCCTTGCATTACTCACCTTAGTGTGCCTCTCTGGACAGCCAATTCTAGTAGTATAGCAAGTGCTAAGTGCTGGTCTTGCAACGGAATGTTTCCAGATCCTTTTGTTGCTGGAGCTCCATGGATGTCCCTAATTTAAAAGCGGAAAAATTTAAAAGGTAAATATTCCGATATATGAAAGTAAAAAACCAGTTTGTATCCTGTGCTTTGACAGAAGACACCTTTCACAACATAATTAAGCGACTTCACTGATTTTATTCTTTCCCAGTTTAGAGAAAGGGCCATAGCTCAGCCCAAGGACCACATGCAGCAGGCCCCAGGTTCAATCCTGGCATTCATCAGGTACCAAAAGGAAATACCCTTCTTCAAAACCCGGGACAGTCACTGCCAGTCAGTGTAGGCAATACTGAATCAGATGGATTAAAGCTCTGATTTGGTGTAAGGCAGGTTTTTTTTCATTCCTCCATTACTAATTTCTTTATACATAAACTTTAAATGCAGCAAGGCTATTACTCCACACTGACCTGCATTTATTTATATATATAGACAGAGAGATCATAGAATTGTAGAGTTGGAAGGGACCCCGAGGATCATCTAGTCCAACCCCCTGCAATGCAGGAATATGCAGCAGTCCCATACAGGGATTGAACCTACAACCTTGGAGTTATCAGCACCATGCTCTAACCAACTGAGCTATCTAGGCTGACAGATGCACTAACCAACTGAGCTATCTAGGTATTCAAGAAAAGAACACAGGAACTATTGTTCAGTGTGAAACCTTGAATGTGCCTTTAAAAAAAAAAGTTCAAGCACTCTTTAGAGAAAGACTTACCCAGTTACAACAGACCTTAGAAATTTGGTTGCTCGTTCCACAACTTCCAGCCATACAGATGATACTGTTCCTTCATCAAAGAGGGATGCTTCTGGCAATGCTCGTAGGGCATCAAGGGATTCTTGTAGCAGTTCACTGCAAAGATCTGCATCCTCGCCTAACAACATTAGCCATGTTAGGGTGTTTCGTAGTACAGTGCAATTCAGGTTAATGGCATTCCCTCACAACTGATCTGCACATACACAGTGGAAATCCAGACCATAAACTGAATTGCCACATCATTGCTATAACTCTGCATCTATAAAATGGAAGTAATAGAAACCTTCTTTCCGGGAAGCTGAGAGAATGAAGATCACCCACAAACCGCTTTGCAAACAAGGCTAAGGAGCCAAAGTAACCAGTTCTGCATATGCAAGGCTTGTGCTTGTCAAAGCAGAACTGTAGCTCAATGGTAGAGCTTCTACTCCGCATGCATAAGGTCCCAGGTTCAACTGCCAGCATGTGTGGGCTGGGCTGGGAGAGAACCCCGTCTGAAACCCTGGAAAGCTACTGCTAGACAACACTGAGCTAGATGGATCACTGGTCTGACTCAATTTTAAGACCGCCTCCTCTGTTCCTATACTCATTCTGCAACTTGAGAGATGTCCCCAGACCAGCAGACTTGTGAGTGTGCACAACTTCTCAAGTAGTCATCGTTCAGTGTCTGCTAATGAGAATGAACTTAACTGTGGGTAAATCTGATTAAACACAATGGAAATTACTCTGAGTAGATGATAGATATTGTCACACGCAATAGATAGATAGATAGATAGATAAGATAGATAGATGATAGATTGATAGATTGATAGATAGATGATAGATAGATGATAGATAGATAGATAGATAGATAGATAAATAGATAGATAGATAGATAGATAGATATAGAGATGATAGATAGATAGATAGATAGATAGATGGAGACAGACAGACAGACAGACATAGCCCTGAAAAATACCTAAATGCAACACAACAGTTAGATGGCAAAATGTTTACCAGCCTAATAAGATACACAGCATCTTCCAACAATACCTGATCTCCAAGCTCTCCGAAGGAATGCAAAGGCAAATGAAAGGGCAGCTCTGGATCCTACACGGGCAAGACCTTCTACACCTTTGCCTACAGGTCTGGGACTGTAACCGACAAAAAGATGATTAGAGAATACTGTACCTCTTGCTTAAAATTAAGCATCTATACAAATGTTCTTCAAAATGTTAAGACCCAGAAATCAATCCTGACTACCTCAAAAATATCCAAACAGTGCACTAACATCTTTGGTATACGGCCAGGAAACTGCCGCTCTACCACTCTGCAACCAATTTGGTTTCAACAGCTGCATAACGCATTAATATTCTTGTCCATACAAAAATAAAGATTATAAGCAGCTGATATTTCCCCACACTGAGGAACCAAAACTGTAGCGAAATAGTAACCAATAAGCGAAGGGGAAAAGGCAGGCAACACTACAAGGGGAAAATATTTTATTGAGAAAGACACTACCTTTTCTTGTCCACTGCAGGCAGGGGGATATTGCTGCTCTTCCACTTAACCTTGACATTCTCCTGAAGAACAGTCCTATTTAATGCAATAAAATAGCGCTCTAAGATAGCAAGCCTCTGTTTCAGCTTCAGAGCAGAGAGTGTGGTGGTGGCTGTTTTCTTGGCTAGAGCTTGCTGCTCCTTCACAAGTACATAAAGGCACTCTTTCAGCTCATTCGCATCTAGAAGAAACAGAAGAACTATATTACTCATCTGAAACATTCAGCATGATGCATACAACTGTTTTATGGCAAGGGAAAGAAATAAGACACCCTCCATTTCAGGAACAGCAATTTTTCACATTTGATGTACAATGCAGTACAATAGACAGCCAAGATTCTGAAAGGGCACATACTTCATTGTTTTCATTTATATCCTATATTTCTTCCAGCAAGGTGCAGCACAGGAAGTTATGAGGCATTTTTCAATCAGGCACTGGCCAGATGCAAACCTGCTTAGCTTCAGCATCTGCCTTCATTAAATAGTAACATAATACTACTCACTCCTTATAAAAAGGATTACACATATCTCAAGAGAAAGTTTCAATAGGACTCCATGTATATTTGGGAATATGTGAGTAGATGTTGCATGACTTACTTTATATGCACTCCCCAATTAATCTTAATCGTAGGTACTGAATGCCTGGATGAGTCAGGTATAGTAACTGCCTTTCACATTAGCTAATTTCTTCCCTGTCTAGACAAATTAAGAAGTGTATTTTAATAGCTCCTATGGACACCAAACACACTAGAGGTCTGCTCCCCACTAGTGACAAGCAATCCACTCAAGACATAAGGATATCTGGCAGACTCAAAGTACCAGAAAAACCACTACACAAGAACAAAAGCAATTTGCTTTGTTTGATTATCATTTTTTATGCTTTCCCCAATCTATTACGGTTTGTTGATCTGCAGCGTTCAGGTACTTCAAACCCAGTAAAGGTGGTTTGCGAAACATGTGCCATAGCGGTTCTTACTAATTTAACTAGAACATTTATCATTTTAGCAAGGCAAGGAATGAGACTGGGCCACTTACAAGCAAGCTGCAGTACATATGTGCCCCCTCTCCCACATCAGAGTAATTGAGCCAGTTAGCACTGGCTGGGTAGGCAGAAATATGGGCCTGATTCCTTGCCACAGCCAGCAAGGACTTACCATCTGCTCTCGAGGTGTCCCACAAGTATCTACTTGCTGTGTATCTTGCAGCACTCATGCTGCGACTTGGCCACCTGTGAGAAAATTCGCTTGTTCTTTTAAAGGGGTTGCTGAAGCAAAGCTGTTCACCACTTCCAAGCAGTCGTTTAGTGTGCTCACATTTACGGTATATTTTCTCTGCCATTGCCAGACTGCCCTAAATGGAATATATGACCTACTCTTCGAGAAGGAGGGACAAGAGGGCATACAGCCGGCCAGGACGCCAACACATGATGGGTGAGTGCAATTTTACCATCAAGGCTGCTGCCATTTCAAATCTTTGCGCTATAGCAAGCTGTAACAGCAAAGTTGGCCCTACTTCAAGTGGTATAATTTGAAACAAAAATAGGTCCAAATGGCATTTATATCAATTCCCAGGTGCTCTTCAATGTAGATACTGAATGACTGATCAATTTCAATTCAGCAATGACACACACAGTAAATCCTTAAGACTAGACCTTTCTCATTTCACTTATGATTTCAGTTTGTGACCATCTCCTCCAGCATTCAAGCACTCTCAAATTACACAGCAGGTTTTTTTATCACTGGCAGACACTAAAAGACACTGCTAAGAGGCCTGCTTATGTGGGGACAATAAGCATTACTTGCATTTTATATGCTGATGTTAATTATCTTAAGTTCTCTGTTACTTAAAAGGCAACTCTAAAAAGCTGCAGAACAGAGCCAAGATTGTAGACTACACAAACATATTCATAATTTAAGTTTAAACCTGAAGACATTACGGAAAAGAAACCAGAGGGGGACTCGTCATTTATATATGAAGGCCAGCTATCCCACCACCACCCCAGTTCTTAAGAAATAAATTAAAGAGAGACAGGAGCTTCTGTTTCATTTAGTTTGACCCCAGAAGCACTTGCTATCGGAAAAACATTAAGCATCATTTTAGTTAATCCTGACCAACTGATCCATATTTTGGAAAAACTCCACACCTCAAAATATTAGTCTAGAACAGTTACATGATTCATCTGAAGCTAAAAATGGCTCATCGAACAATTAAAACTGCTTCTCTTGTAACTTTAAATATAGATCTTCAGATTACACAAATTATATTTCCAGGGGGAATTTCCAGTCATGCTGATTGAGTTCTCTACCCAAATTTGTCAAGTGACTAAAGGATTTTTATCTCATTCTTCAACACCCAAGACTTAAGCAATGCTGCTCATATTTTCTATCTTCTGAAATGAAGCAAACTATTCAATGTCAATTTATGCAGGGGAACCACTTGCAACAGGATTTTTCTGCTCAAGTCACTTTCAATTTGTCCTTTCCACTGCTGTGTTTCGGTATAGGCTGTCTTTTAACATCCATGGCCCCAAAAGCGAAACCAGAATTGTATACTCTGGTATACTCTATTAGCAGTCACACTGACTGCAATGTGCTGTAAACCAGATTCCTGGATTCCAAGACACATGACTGAGCTTAATAGAAAGTACAAGATAAGGTGTGAGGCATCCACACTGAAACCAGATCAGGAAGAACATGAGATTTTCCTTGAATTTAGCATAGCAAACATTAAAACTGATGCAACTCCTTTATAAGGGACATTTCAAAACATCCAGTGAAATTTAACTGTATGACTGCATGAAAGAACAGAGCCAGTTTATTTGTTGCTGTAGCCATAGCATCAGCAGACTTTATTTTGTAAACAGAATCCCAAGGGAACAGAGTGCAGCACATGGCCTTCTGCATGTCAGTGTTTCGTAACAGTTGATTCCTGTCCGGTATCAGCAGCAGGCCTGGGTTGCTTCAAATCTACTGCGAGCAGCCCAGCTGTATCAGCATTGGCTCGCCTTGCCCCCTCAAAAAAAAAAAAAATTTAAAAACCTATCCATTTACAGTACGTATTGAAAACATAGCTGCAAATGCCAGTCTCTACTCTCATGATTTTAGGAGCTATTTACAAGAGGTTGCGTCCTACTAAGTTATATTCAGAGTAGACGAATTGAAATCAATAGATTAATGCAATTCCACTGATTTCCAAAGGTCTACTCAAAGTATGACAAATCAGGTAGACCCTACCTGAAGTATCACCAGCAATTTTCCAGGTCACTAAAGACCATCAAAGAGAAGCACGTTCCTTAGCTAAAGCAGGCACATCACTCCAACATGGAGAAGAACTGTCACTACATTAAAACCCAGGCAAAAGTCTTAGACTTGTGTTTGTCAACCTTGGGTCCATAGAAGTTGCTCAGTTTTACAACTCCCATCATGCCCAGCCAACTTAAACAATAGTCAGGCATGATGGGACTTGTGGCCCAACACCTGGGTACTCAAGACTGAAGAACACTGCCTTAGACTATAACCTTTCTGAGAATTCAAGTGCAGGTCAATTCAATGTAGTGGGCATCACCTGGCATACTATAGACACCAAGTGTTACATACTATTGTTACTCAAGAGCTCGATTCAGCTGGCCGCAGCAAAGTGCAGTGACTCCTTTCACTTCAGTCAACTGGGGACTATGCAATGAGTAGAGACACTTTTCAAGTTAACTGAGCAAGTAACCCTTGGTTGCCCTCACTGAAAAGAATTCACTTGTACTCATGGGATATTGAAAGGTGCCTTCCCCCAAATCCTCTCTGGCGGGTTGGGGCAAGGGGAGAAAAGGGGCATGCAGATATGCTTCCACTGACAGAACAATCTCCTTAGTGCTATAATGAATTCCATCCAATATTTTCAAAGCAGAGCTGCATAAACATCACAAGTGAAGCAGCCTCTACATTTGTTTTAGGAAGTGAAGAAAATGGACTGGTCTGCACCACTGCAACCTAATAATTGCTGACTCAAAGTTCCCGTGTGGCCACACATAGGATGCCAAGCTCAAACATTTCAGCCCTTCAAAAGTGAACAGCAAAAGAAAAGCAATTCAATTTATTTTCAGTTGCAAAAAAAAAAGACCCTAGCAAACAACCAAAGATGTGAGACAAAAAATGACTAAATGTGTACTTTTTTATATGTTAGAAGAGGTTCTACATAACCACTGGGAGAAAAGCTGGTATACAAACTGAAGCAGGTTAAGGGTCAAACCAAATTGGATAAATTTATGCCATTCAAATACAATTTCATCACCTATGTTGACAAGACACAACAACGGAGAGCCACCCACACAGTATGACTCCGTCTGGAACGCTTAATTCATGCTTATGCATACAAGAGATAGGCTACAACCTCTAATTATTTGAAAACTGTTTTATATTTATTTTTGTCAGGTTATTGAGATTATGTAAAATATTTTTTAAAACAAAAGGTTTTAAATTGCTTCAAAGGTAGCCTTAAAATATTTCAATTACAGCTGCTATGCTAATTGCTTACGCCTTCATAGAACTACTTTGTTAAAATAGGGCGCTTACAGTGATTTCCTGACACTATTTGTTTTGTTTAGCAACAAGAAGAGAAACCAAAATACTATGTAGCCAAAAGAAAGCCCACTTCTATCCTGTCAAATCAAAGACTTCATGAGCTGCTGTGTTGCAACACTAGCAACAAAACCTGCATTTTATTAATTAACAAAACCAATTCTGACTATGTAGCCATGTACTGAGAATTTTATCTCCACTGTACTGCCATTAAATCCTGCAGAGAAGTAAAACACTGAGCCCAAACCCATTTCACCAGGTAGCAAGGGCTCTTCCTATAACTGTCATTGTTCAACTACTATTAAGGGCTACTTGGACATCACAAAACTGAGCACACAATAGTATCTGCTGCTAGTACTACTCCTTCAAAGTCAATGATCACCTTTCCTTGCTAACTTGTACATGAAGCTGTTTTACAGGAAGTATGTTACCAAGTAGACTCTTTCATAAAAGATGTATGTAAGGTTGATGCCCTTAGGACTCAGTAAAACCAAAGTGCTTTTTAACATAGAAGTAAACTAGTTTAACAAGTAGCAAAATAAATCATTTCGGGAAAGGGCCTTCACAGGTTGTCTTAGGTGGCAGTTTTAAGCATGACTGGAGACTTGACTGTTACAATAGGTGTCAGGGACTGGCCTGAGCCAGGAGGGGTGGCGGAAGGCGCAGGGGAGTTGAAGGTGCATCCGTGCACGCCGGAGGAGATATTGCAAATGTGGGAAGAGGAAGAGGGGCCCCCAAAGCTGTCACCAGAGGTAGGGAAAGAGGTGTGGAGAAGTGGGAGTGAGGAGGTGTCGCCACCAAGGCTGACGGAGGAAATGATGGAGATGGAAGGAGTGCAGGGGGCTGAGGATGTCGGGAGAGCCTCAGCAACAACTTCCAGGGAGGATGAAAGTGAAAGGGAAGAGTCCAGCGCTGGGGCTGGGAAGGTTAAGAAACGGAAAAGGAGGAGTGAGAGGAGGCGTTGGAGTTTTAAGAAGTTCTTATGCTGGGGGGAAAAGCGGAAGCCGTTACTTGGAGAATCTGAGTCATCGGAGGAGGATGAGGAACTGTGAACCTGGTTGGTGAAATAAACTTGTGAATAAGTTAAACGGAGTGCTGAGTCGCTTACTCTTGAGGAGGACCCACATCCACCTCACAGCAGGTCTTGGTTCAGGTCGTATCTCAAGAGTTCAAGATGATGCTCACATCAGGGTCTTAAGGCATACCAGCTCCTTGATTACCTGTTCACTCATCAGACAGAATCCTAAAACATCTCACCCTGGCAACAAGACCACATACTTCAATGCTTCCAGAAATCTAGGCCAAGTCATAACGGACACACTCCAGAGCTGAGCAACCAAATTTCTGTCTACTTAAATAAAGAAACTTAAATTTTATTCAAACAACTGTCAGTGCCAAGGACTGTCTGCATCCCTTCTGCTACCTCTCATCACTCCCGACTGCCATCATCAATTGACAGCCAGTTGTCTATTTTCTGTTTTGTATTGATTTATTAATCTCTTTGCACAACACCAACAGTATTAGCTGCCTTCTGCATATTAACTGAAAGGAAACAAATTGCTACACAAACATTTAAATGAAGATGTATAGAAGTTTGTAAATTAAAGGTGTTTTTTTTAATGGTCCAGTAAAAACTTATCAGCAAAATCCGAAGACTTTTTTAAGAAACAAGTGACCTTTGTGACATACATATTGGGCACCATATCACACAGTAATACAACAGTAAATTCCATGTTGAAAGAAAACCAGAAAGACCTTACCTGGCTGCTTGCCCCAAACCCAACTTTCAACAATTGATTTGGCTCTGTATGTAGGTAATGGTGCATCTTCTTCATCTTTCCTCTCTTTGTCATTCTGATCATCTTTCTTTGATCCAGTCTGACCTTCAATGCTTTCATCTATAGAACAAAAAAAAAGAACATAAATGCAACTGAGTAAATCATTTTTGTAAAGCCATTCCCTTTGCATCAAAATTCTGAGCCCCAGTATTGAAAAAGGTCATCTTATGCTCTCAGATTCACTCTAATATTATAGTTATATGGAGAAGAAAGGAAAACACTAACGACTGCCACATGTGTTATAGCTCTTCTTTTACTGGGTCACACTGTGACCTCTACTACTTAGAAACCCGAGGCTTCATTGGCCTAGTTTGTATGTCACATTAAACCATAGTTTAAAACAAACTATGGTTTAATGAGAAAGACTTGCTTCTCTCCTGTTCCTGTTGCTACCATGTCACAGACAAAACAAGCCAGAGCCTGGCTTGTTATGTTGCTCCAACCCAGGCTCATGGTTTGCTGCACCAAAAAACTGCAATTATTAATTTTTATTATATTAATATTATTATTATTATTATTATTATTATTATTATTATTATTATTATTATATTTATACCCCAACCATCTGCCTGGATTTCCACGGCCACACTGGGCAGCTTACAGCATATATATATAAAAATTATAGCACATCAGACATTAAACATTTCCTGATACAGTAAGCAAAGAACAAACCTTGGTTACTGATTGTGGGTTTTGGGGGATAAGAAACCACGACCCAGTTGGTTTTGAAACCGAGGGTGCCATCAAAAGTAGTTTGCAATATGGCATTGGGGGGATCTGCTCCTTCACCCACACACAAAGGCAGATTACACTGGACTACTTGCAAATCATTTTGATCTTGAGTAATATAAATAACTGCAGATAGGCATAAAATCAGAATGCAATGAGAATGACATTACCATCTCATGTATGGCTGCAAACATCTATGACACTAGGAAAGAAAATTATTTTACTTCAGTTCCCAGAAAAAAATTACCACAATCAGAAATACTGAAGACGTTTGTCGGAAGTATAATGTTTAGAAATGATAAAACATGATAATAAATAGGAATGCACTTCTTGCTGGCAAAGGAGGTGTTTTTAATTTAACCTCTACATAAAGGGCAAAATAGCAGTACTACTCTATTGCCAAAATGTTAATAGCATCATTCCCAGAAAGGATTTACTTCTGATCAAAAACTTGGTATGCCTCCTCCCCACATGAGTTAATATGCTCTTAAATCATAGTTATACCATTTGTCATTAGAGTCACAATAGTGCAAGCATTTAAGGGATTAGTAACTGAAGGACAAGTCTTCAGGACATACAACTTAGCCTGCCAAGTTCAGATTCTGAAAAATTCAGTAGGCTTGCTTGCCAATGATGTTGGTATGTATCTGAGAAATGAAGCAGTACTGTGGGCATGCTTCAGTAAAGTTTATCTCACATAAGTCTAACTTAAATGAGCATACTTTCTATTTTATGCAGCAGCATCTTACCCACTTTGATCTGCAAATCCCATTAGTTGATAAAGCTCTGACACCGACTGTGTAACTTGATGCATGTTTACTCAGAAGTCCCATTTATTTCAGTGGGGCTTACTCCCACATAAGTGAGCACAGGATTGCAGTCTTAATCTTATACTGTTGTCAGAAAGGGGATGTCAAGTCTGTCTCAGCACCCAATAGATAGATAGATAGATAGATAGATAGATAGATAGATAGATAGATAGATGATTGATATCTCAGATAACATTTAACTAAGTTCTACTCAGATAGACCCACTAAAATTAATAAGCATGACTGTTCAGTCTGCTCTGAATACACCTTAGTTGAATGCCACCCTAGATTTCCAACATTTTAAAGCAATGACAGACACAAAAAACCTTGAGAAAACTGTGCCTCATCAAGCACTGCATCTCTACATCCCATTAAAAATATACCTACCCTCTTCCCAATAATGTTTGGATATGCTTTACAGAAATAGTATTTTGCAATGGGAACTAACACAAAGCATTATACCATACACTGTTGTCATTCATTAGAAATGTCAAGATCTTCAAACTAAAAAGTTATGGTTGGCATGCATATGAAAAGTAAGAGATGGATTACAAAGCCACCATACAAAGAGTACAACATAGGGAGCAGGAAGGGATAGCCCCCAAACCCTTTGAATTCATTACAAATAAACCCTCAATAAAAATTTAGGCACATTTGTCTTTACTGAACTATACAGATACACAACACAATGAAACCCACCTTTCCGTGGAGAAGCTTCACCATTTTGGGAGGGTTCTGTTCCAGTGTATACAATTTCCCCATCTTTGACCATTTCATTCCAAAGGCCACAGAGTCCATCTCGGGTGAAAGCAAGCTTTTAGAGGAAAAGGGGGGATGTGATATCATAAACATGATTTTTTTTTTTTTACCCTTTCCACCAAATATTGTTCAAGGTGACTAACAATGATACAGACAATACCATAAAACAGCAAGAGAATAATAAAAAGGCACATAAAATCATCAATAAAAGCAACTGTTTTAAACTTTGTCTGCCTGCAATTCAAAGGGCTGGGAAGACATTTATCTATAGAAATTTAAAGATTCAAGTCTAGTCGGTGTGGTTCCACCTCCCTTTTTGAAATAGCACCAAGAATTCAAGCATGCTAATGATTTGGATGAGTACATCCAACCTAGATCATCTACTGCAACACAACACAAATGCCTACCGGTATGAGGGCCACCACATGTGGCAATTTTGTTACACAGATTTTATCTGTGTGCAAGCAATTTCCTGCATTATGCAAATAGATAGTACAAAACTCCAACGAATGACTTCCAGAGACTGATTTCCAGAGCAGGTACAGTAGCAAAATGGACCCATGCACACTCATCACATCACATGGTATGGATAGCACAAACATGAGATACACAGATACACCACCAGCAGTTCCCAATTGGTGGTCCGTGGACCCCAGGGGGTCTATGTAACCCACCCAGGGGGTTCATGGCACACACCCATCAATTGTCTGGGATATCACATTTTGGGGGTCCGTGCTCTCACTCAAGAGAATGGTGCCCCAAAACATGAGAAATTGCAGCTTGACGCACATTTCATGTGAGATCACGGCACCCAAAAACGTACATCCCAGTTTTGCACTGGAACATATTAGAGGGCATGGTGGAACCATTCACATAACAAAAACTACCAAAGAGATACCAATGTTTTCAAAAGTAGGGGGTCTATGACTCGGCTTTGAAAAACAGGGCTCCGCAGTGCTTAGCTAATTGGGAACAACTGCCCTACACACAAGAAAATTACACGTCAGAAATATGTATAGGATATAGCCCAGTGATGGCTAACCTTGACACTCCAAAACCTTGTAGTTTTGGAACTACAACTCCCATCATCCCTAGCTAACAGGATCAGTGGTCAGGGATGATGGGAGTTGTAGTCCCAAAACATCTGGAGTGTCAAGGTTAGCCATCACTGAATAGCCATTTCCACTATAACAAATAAATCCACAAAAATTATCAGCCCACCTTCTCACTTGTTTGCAACAAATCTCTCCCTATTTACAAAAGCTGCTTTACCTGGTCACCTTGCTCATGGAGGGAATCTAGAAGTCAAGCTGATATTTACATGCCTCTCAATACTCAAAGAACATTAAAGCTTTCTACAATGAGAATAAGCTCATTAGGCATCACTGTTCTAATATTTTTAGAGCCTATGATACAAGACAGATACAAAGTTTAGAATCTTGAATTGTTACATTTTGAAAACAAGGCTATACTGTAGTAAAATAAGTTAAATTTAGAACTGAGCTGTCAATCTACACCACAGGAGTCATCAGCGTTCCACTAACCTCAGCGATATGAAGAATTTAAAAATAAATGTGTTATGGTAGATGTAGCAGCAGCTAAGCTTACTTTTACAAGCAGCAAATGAGGTGATAAATCTGTGTCTCAACTGTACCACCAGTGTGCAGATGAAGGCTCCCATAATTGAAAGTCTCCCCGCCCCCCCCCCTCAAAAATGTACAAAGTGAATGGGGACAATATCCATAACAGGGAGAACCAAAATTCATACAAGCCTTTCTCACACACAATCATGCCGCCCGCTCATTCACACACACACACACACACACACACACACACACACAGGCAATACACAAATGAATTGACTCATTTTCTCTCCCTTGAGAAATGTGAGTCCTTCACTTTCTCTCTGAGCTGAGAAAGGGAATTGTTTCAGAGCCAGATTGCAAACCTCTTAGGCTGCAACAAAGGTCAATTGAAAAATGGTCCCCCTCTGACTAAATCAAGCCATCAATTGCATGCAGAGACCTCATGCTCCATTGACTTGCAAGCACCTTTAAATGATCAAAAATTTTAAAAATTAAAAAAAACACACACAAGAAGTAAACCTACATTAGAGCAGGGACTCCTGTCTTTGAAGGTAACATCTGGGTTTTATTTCAACCCCTTGGGTAACAAACAAAGACACATATGCCAGATACATTGCAACAGCTTGTTGTGAGGCCCTGCATGTTCACCCCTATTACTTAACTACATTACAGTAGCTTCAGCTTTATTTTTCGAGGGTTTTATACTTCCTAGTGCATCTGAGAAATAAGAAAAGTTGTTTCTCCTGCAGGAAACAGTGCAAGTGGTCAAACAGAAAAGCACAATATTTTAGATTAGTGTTTACAGTCCATTCAAATGTAACATATTTGCTTATGGCTCTTCCCATATTAGCCTTCCAAATCAACTTGAAATCAATTTTCTACATCATTTGTGAGCTTCTATCCACTGACTTGGTTGTCCAAAATTCATCCCTGCCAGATAATTACAGTAGCTGGGCAATAAAGCTCTCTCCTGCTTAATGTAATAGATATATTGGCATCTCTATTCTTCTTCAGGGACACATGGCCAAGCCTACCTTAAGTTATGATGCAACTATCAGTCCTTTATCTTCAGCAGGTTGGTAATTAACCAACTTGCCTGGTCATCCACGATGGATGAAAATTGTCTGACCACCTTGAAGCAAGTTACAGGGGATTAAGGCATATGCATCTCATTCTCCCTTCTAACCTGAAAATGCTACGGGATCTTTAAGGCTAAGTAGCAAAATAAAAGTCTAACCCATCCGTGGCTGTGAATGGGGCAGTGCATACAATTCTGAGGCCATATACTGTAGCAGATGACGAAGTCCTATAGGATTGTGGTCTACAGTCTCAGACTGCACGGTAATGCATTAATTCACTCAGTGATTTTTGCATCTCCATTTGTCTATTTAAGACCAATCTGGGTTTTATTTAAGAGACCCAAATAGTTGCAGTTTAAAACCTACCAAGAAAGCGGCCCTCACCATATGGTAAGCTTGACTATATATCAGCAGTAGGCTCTCTTATTTGAGGAACATAGTACACTTTCATACAACAGGTCAAACTTGTTATTGTTGGCATCCATCTGTCTCGATAAATGGAGTGCGCCTCCAGGGCTGGAGTCAAACCGCTGCATTAGCTGCACCAAAGTGACCTCCTCAGGGCACGAGCCTGGCCAGTGTATGAAAGTCCTGAGCTGCCCACACAACAAGACCTCCCCCTCTCAGCCTCCAAAGGAAAGCAGAGCAAGTGACCTTCTCCCAAAGAGATCCCGGAAGGCAGAGGAGGTTTAGGATCAGAGTTTTCATTCTCCTAGATGGGCTACCTTCCCAAGTTGACAAGCCTCATTTGCCCCTCACTTCCCTCTACAGCACGTGCAGAAACTGCCTTCTGATTGTTGGAACCACCACTGATCTCGTCCACTCAATATGTCAGAGCCTGTCTTCGCATACAGTCCCTAACTCACTGAGGGTTTGGAACCCATTGGCTACCCTGGTTTAGCCAGTCTGTTGAAGCTATTCACAGGGTGTGGCCGCTGTTGCATGCTGACAGCTTCTAGGAGCTACAGGGGAGAGCAGAGTGCAGGGAGGGGACCAAAGGTGGACAAACTACCCCAGAAGAAGCACAACATGTCCCTCACTAGAGGTATTACTCCTCGCCTAACACCCCACAGTTCCAACTCAGTATTATCTACTTCACTGGAATTGTTTATCCAGGATCTCTTTCACCACCTGCTTTTTCATCCTTCTTTCTACCTGGTGATACCAGAGCCTGAACTTGGGATCTTCTGTACACAAAAGATATAGTTTGTCATTTACCTACAGTCTCTCATCTGACCTTTAATCTTCTTATCATCAACCCTGAAATCTAATAACAAATCTCAAGCACAAACCTGAAATCTAATAACTTCCGACATCTCATTAATTTCAAGCTCACACTAATATTTTCCTTCATAAACAAAAGAGTTAAGGAGGACCCATTGTAAAACATTCTATCACTGAAAAAGGATTTGCTTCATCCCACGAGCCCAGCAAAGTGAAACCTTTCTCATTTTAGCTACCATAAAGTCATCAGGATGCTATAAAACACAAAAATACAGAGGACATCAATGAATTCTCTTTCATTCTCAAGCGGGTACACTAAACTTGATTTAAGAGTCAAAGCCTACAGTTTGCATTCAGGACAGACATCACATTCAGACACCATTCAGGTTACAGTACACCTTGCATGCTTTATTAGAAGGAAAATTTCCTCCTATCCTGTCCAAGATACATGGAAGAACTAAGTAGAAAGGACTATGGAATTTATCCATCACGACTAAACGACTAAACAATAGTGATGTCCATTGCTGTAGAAACTGACCCAGCTTCTACTCAGAAAGCTAAAAATGCATAGAATAGAGGAGCACAATGCAACTTTTAAGTTCTGCTCAACTCACCAGCACAACAAATTTAAAAAGCACTTGCCCAATCCCCAATCTCATTCTTCTAATTTTATGCAATGGGGGTGAGGAAAGGACTAAACGAAGGGTTGTATTCAATAATGCATGAACAGAGTTCCATTTGTGCAACAGAACTTCCCCTTCCTCTCATCTCATCTCACGTGCCCCCAAAATCTGTCTCAGAATCTCCCCAAACCCCCTGGAGCAGATTTTGGGCATGAAAAGAAGGCAGCATAGTAGGGAAAACCCCACTGTACAAGTGGAAGTCTGCTGTGTGAGTGCAAAAGCAGCATTGGATACAACCCAATGACTGTTACATGGAATATAATGAAACAATACAAATAAAAAATAAAAACAGATATTCAGCAAGACTTTTCTTATTGTATAAATCCATAGCATTCCAGCCATCTCAGTTTTTGTCAAATTTTTAAGACGACCAAATATCAACTAACACAGAAAGAGGGGGTCTCTAGTGGGGCAATATTCCCACACAAATTCACAGCCCATCCAAGACTACCCAGTTCTAATGAGGATCACTCAAAAGACTCCTATTTAGACAGTTGAAGTGTCTTACCACTAACTATAACTATTCATCGGATTTCCATAGTCTAGAGTAGCATAGAGTTTCTATATATAAATTAAGTTAGCAAGACACCAAAAGTATTTATAGTAATCTTATGATGCATACCTTAAGATACCGTCTACTTTGGAAAGAACTAGCCATTTGAAACATTCAGCAGAAAACAGTAAATGTAATTCAATCCAGCTGTAAACAAAATTCTACATATTCAATATCACAAAAAGATATTTCACCTCTGTTGTGCAATTGTCAGGTCAGTATGAAATTAACAAGCAAATTATACACAATCTCCTGGCTCTGTTTTTTTGTTTTTGTTTTTTGTTAGCAGAATAGATTGCATTGTATTTGAACAGAGAGTATCAAGTTACACAGACACACATCATATTATTATGCACACTAAAGAGGAGTTCTTACCTGTAAGTCTGTCTTCAGCCATTTGGAATCAAACCGGGTCTGAGCAGCCAAACAAAAAGATTCAGAAGACATCTTCCTTTTTCAAATCAGTCTTTTCAGCTGGCTGGACAACCTGTCACAAAATGTTTGTGTGTGTGTTACTAAAAGCAATGTAAGTACTGTATCTACATATAACTGTATCTTCACATTCACACACAACTATAAGCCTTCCATCTTCCTTTAACAACCATTATTCACAGAAAGAGAAGACTCACTACAACAGGCTGGAGCTATGAAATATGAAGCATATATAGGCAGGGAAACGAGAGCATTAGTACGCTGTTTACAAGAGTGCTGTTTACACCATACCAGCCTCCTCCCAGACCCAAAGTCGAAAACATCCTCCGCTATTGCACCATGCTACACTATCAGAGACCTGTGCTGCTGCTATCTTTCAGACTTGTGACTGGTGCATGAAATAAATAATTGATCTACGATTATACAAGCCAACTAACCCAAACCATTCATCCCTCCACACCCTGAAAAAAAGCATGTTGAAGGAGTAGTAAAGGGAGATAGCCAGTTTACATGGCAAGACGAAGAAAAAACTCTCCATGTCTCTCCCCCCAATTATTTTCCCAACTACACCAATGAACTTCCATGACAAGCAGGACCTACTGTCATCATTAACACACATTTTGCTGTCTGTCTCTAGTTGTCTCTCTGCTAGCCAGAAACTAACCAAAAATGTGTGATTTCGGGGGAGGGGGATGCGGCGGGATGATCTAAAATCCTGAACATCAACCAGCAAGGCTACAACTTAGCAGTTTTCTGCTTGCCTGCTCTGAGGCCATCTCTGAAAACAAAAGAATAAAACCAACACCGGCCGGAGGAGAATGGGGCGGTTTGTAGATCAATATGCACCAAAGCCCCTCTCTCTCTAAGAGGGAGCCATGAACACACACAGAGAGACACACACACAAACACACACATATTTCCCCATACGCATACACTCACACCCGTTTGCACCCTTAAACCTTCTCCCCTTTCAAAAGCAGGCGCAAAACCCCTCCTTGCATCCATTCCCCGCAAGCCCACCCACCACAAAAAAGGAGCCCAACATGCGACCCTGCCCAAGCTCCCTTCGGAAAGGGGAGCCACCACGTTCAAGCGTCGTCCGTCCGTCCCCCCCACCCCACGCGTTGCTTATGCGAGATATTTCATGTTGCGCGTGTCAGGAGAGACACAAGCGGTCCGTGGAGGAACGGGGATCCCTGCTTGCTTGCTTGCTTGCATGCGTGAATGCATGCTTGCCGCAGGTTATCTCTAAATACACCGAAGCCACACATGCACGTACCTAAATCATGCACAGACCCCGCAGCCTCCTCCTCCATCCCAAGGACGCCCCCAGCCTCCGAACAGGGAGGTGAACTGGCCGCCCTCCCAACCTCTATCGATCCACGCAGAGGCCCAGCTCGCCCCTCCCTCTCGTGCTGCTGCTTTTCGGGCTCCAGGGAGACGGCGGGGGGTGTCTACGGGGGCCTCCGGGCGGCGCTGTCGCCGCCCCCGGCACCCGCAGCCCCACACACTCACCTGCCCAGCAGCCTCGCCTGCTCCGCGCGGGGGTTGGCGGCGGCGGCGGCGGCTCCCGCTGTCCTGTCAGGCCCCCGCGCAGCTCCGACTAATCCACCCCCCTTCCTCCTCCTTGTCCGCTCTCCCCCTCCCCACATCCCTGGCCAAACCGGATGGAGCTGGGGGGCGGGCTAAAAGGGAAACACCGCTTCGTCCCCTCCCGCCCAATCAGGTCGCCGCTGCCGGGCAAGCTCCAGCCAATCCGCTCCCAGGGATACCTCGCCTTTCCTCTCGGGTGCAGAGCGGGTGGGGGAAGCCCATAGAGAGGAAATGGCGAGAAGGGCTCCGGTTACCATAGAAGTTGCTTGCTTTTGCGGCAGCAGCAGGGGGCGAAGGCGGGGAGGGGAGCGGCTGCAGGAGTGCCCGTTCGGTGCTGGTTTTCCGATGGCGGGTCTTTCTTTTCAGGTGTATTGCAGTGGCTTTCTCTAGTGCTGCCTCCAGTTCTGCGGATTTCACGTTGGAATAGTGCTATCGTGTTTATATGTTATATACCGGTATATCGGGCTTGCCTTTCCCATAGGACGGATTGTGGGACAATGGAGGCGCATATTTCAGCCCAAGAAAATGGGGAGGAAAAATCCCCATTGCATGCTAAGCGCAGAAAGCATTGCATGTATAATTCTGAACAGGCAAAGAGAAAAGAACGCTCCACAATTATTATATACAACAGATGGTAGCAGTGATACTCTCAGATGCAAGTTGCTTCATCACCGAAGTCCTCTAATTTCTCCCATTTTTTGTGGCTAACGTTTAGTATGCCATTTAACATAAATTGCAAGAGCAAAACGGCGTAAGGCTACATTTGGGGGTTATTTTTCACACTCAGCAAATATATGTACCACCACAACCCCGCCAAAAAAAAAGGTGTTCTATCCACCTTCAGTACAGTGCTATGATGCCAACTCTCACTCGACCACAACTGCCTCTTAGTGCCTTGCCCCCATTAGGATAAATAAGAGAGAAGTGCATCTCCCATAAAATCTTTGAAGCAAGAAGATAAACCAAGAATGGACTTAACTTGTGTAGAGGTGGGAGAATTGGATCAGGCCAATGGCCCATCTAGTCCAGTATCCTGTTCCCAAAGTGGCCAAACAGATGCCTATGGGAAGCCTGCAAGCAGGACCTGAACACAATACCACTCTCCCCTCCTGTGGCTCCCAACAACTGGTATTCATATCAGAAGCATTACTGCCTCCAACCAATTTTGACAGGTGGGTGGAGCTGGGTTGAAAGGAAAGCTTCAGAACTACACCAAAGCAGACACAATAACACAACTACTGTACATGGTATGTGTTTGCTAAACAGATCAGTGAGGTGCTAAAGGAACACACAAATAATTTTTTGGTTTAGCAGTGGAATTAAAATGTTGCCTTACAACGTTTCATTAAAATGTCAAGAAATTACAAAATATCAGAGTCAAATCTATATCACTATGCAGGGCTGGGGATTAGGGCAGCTTGTTGCCCAAGAGCAGTACTGTACTGGTTTTGCAAGCTAACCCGGGATACTGCATTGGTGTAGGAGCATGGATCCACCTGCTGCAGCAAGAACAGCCACGTTTGCTGGGTGCACTACACAGCTCATGCAGAAATCAAAATGGGAGAGGATGGTGTGTGAGACAGAACTGGAGACAACAACTCATATGTAGTTCCTGTGTCTGCTTGCACAGCTAGCTATATCATTGTAGCCTTACACATAGAATCATAGAATCATCTGACACTATTGCAGAAAGCCATTATGTATAATAGAATTTGGACTCGCCCACTGGCCTCACTAATAATAATAATAATAATAATAATAATAATAATAATAATAATTGTTTATACCCCGCCCATCTGGCTGGGTTTCCCCAGCCACTCTGGGCAGCTCCCAACAAAATATTAAAAATACAATAAAACATCAAACATTAAAAACTTCCATAAACAGGGCTGCCTTCAGATGTCTTCTAAAAGTGAGATAGTTGTTTATTTCCTTGACATCTGATGGGAGGCCGTTCCACAGGGCAGGCGCCACTACTGAGAAGACTCTCTGCCATATAAGATGCTGCTGTAGTTGTTTCCTTAAGCCTCTTTCTGTGCTATTATGTGGCTGTAGTCATATTTACTCAAAGGAAGGTCCCACTCCCAAGCAGGTATACATAGGGTGGAACTATAAAAAAAAAAAAGTTTTGCTGAGGCTGCAGTCCTATTCATCCTTGAGAGTAAACTGAATAAGACAGATTCAGGTGGTAGCCGTGTTGGTCTGACGCAGTCAAAATATATTAAAAAATTAAAAAATTGTCTAGTAGCACCTTAGAGACCAACTAAGTTTGCTCTTGGTATAAGCTTTCGTGTGCATGCACACTTTTAAGGCAGAACAGAGGAAATGCTGAGACAGCCCCCCACTACCACCAACTCCTGGGTTTCCCACAATAATGTTAGTGGGTGGGGGCACTTGCAGAAGAGAATTGTTAAATGGGAAGGGATTGCTTGAGCCCCTTTCTTCTCTTGCTAATTTGTACTGTAGATAGCTCCTCCAGATGATATTTAGTTGATATTTTCCCCTCCCTTAAACCCTGAATCTTATTTAATTATGGCTGGGGCTGAGGGAAATAACTTTAGGGGGCATTTACAGGAAATAATCAGTGGACATGTGAGGAGTTAAATGCTCCACACTCACACACACTGGTCCTTGCCCTGAAAGTATTCCCCTTGGTCTTGCATACGAATTACAGTACCATATATCTGCATGTCTGTTTCAGCCCTATATGGGACTTACTTCTGAGTAATCATGGATAGAATAGCTTGTTGCCGTTTGCTTTCACCTAAAATAAAGGATATTAATTTTTAACTTACCGGTACCTTAAATCACATGAGTGTTCACCATTGTTTGTAATGGAAGCTAAGGTTCCAAGAATAATTTTTATAGATTAGCAAGCTATTTTTATTGACAGTGGAATGGTGCCACACTGATGGATGTACCAGAAACAAGCACTGAAATTATGAAATAGGACCAAAGTATAGATAATCTCTTTTGCTTTAGCAGAGGGTACTGATAATTATATGGTGCGTGAAGGCAAAACAAAGCAACTTCTGTAACAGCAAGGCAGAACTATTCATTCCAGAACAAGGCAGTAATTGTTCTCTTGTTTAGGACCATTTTGCCATTTTAAACTCTAGTCTAGAGCATTTGAAAGAAAATGGCATTTGATTTGGAGCATTAGAAATCAACCTTGGTGATAATTAAAATCTGGTACAATCTTCCATGGCATTTACCTGATGTCAGTTCTGTAGTTTTTAGTTTATGCTGATCCTTATGAATCAAAATAATATTTGCTTCCCCAACTCTCTCTCCTTCTCTCTCTCTCTCTCTCTCTCTCTGTCTCTCAACAGATGGAACCTAAGTCTCTCTGGGCTCCCTGCCCACTATTGTGTTCAATTCTGTGACTCTACGATTTGCAGGCCACAAATCTGTTCTCAGATAAAACATAAAATTTTACTGGAACTGATAGCATCAGGAACAAAACAGTCTGGGATCCACATACCTTAACAAACACCTTCTCCTGTTAAAGCCTTCAGAAATATGTTAATTTATTAATATCCTAAGGGCTACCAAACAACACTGCAAACACATAGGTTTGGGCACCTAGGAAGATACTGACAAACTCAAAGTAATAAAATATGAAACTAACTGAAGGAGCAAACAAAGATAGATTTAGCATTGTTTAGTTAAACGTTTATTGGACAGCTTAAAATAAAAATTATGCATTAAAGTTCAATCCAAAGCCATAGAAATACAAAACCTGTATCAAAATAAATTAGGTAACAGAGTATATCAATAAATGAACAAATAGATCTTTAAAACTTTAGAATTACAAAACCCTTGAAATCTTCAAGAATGTAAAACTACTACTACTACTATTAATAAGTGCTAGGTGCTTACACTGGGTTGATATTTCCTTTGGAATGAGGAACAGCAGAGATACTGGTGTCTTTACGATATATGGCTTATTTACACATATATACAACCTGAGCCTACAATGGAGGGATTCACAGCTTTCACATCCCAATAGAGCCTTGAATTAAAACATTGGATTTCCCAGCCTGTTGCCTCCCAGAAATTACAAGGATCTTGGCATACAGTCTACTCCCCCCCCCAAACAAAAAACAAACAAACCTCATGACAATATCAAGTGGGTAAGACCATCTTCAAGTTCCATATATGCATGAAGATACAGAGCTGGGCATTTTGAGCAGTGCACCACCTGCAAGGAAGTTTTCCAGCGTATATACTTTCTACTCAGGAAGCATGTGAAAACTGAATGGTTTAGGACACTTTTAACTCATGACATTTGATTTAAAGGCTTGACAGTAGCTACCAGGGGGTAAATGGAGATGTATTGTTTGGTTGGGATAATTTTTGTGTTGTATATATTTTTGAAATTGCAATAAACTTTGAACTTCCTTTTAAGGATGGAAAAGCAGACTATGGCACAGCAAATGAAATAAAAGTAAGCTCATGAGCATTTCCAAGACAAATGTGAAAAACTCAAGAGAATATTTTTTCAATATGCTGTTCTTGTCCTGTATGAAAAAGAGCTGTTTTTGCATTGCATTATTTATTTTGATTCACATTAAGGATGTTTTTAAGATGACTGCAGTTTCTGTGTCAGGGACAAAACTTCTACAAATTATGATACTGTACTTTCGTAGCTTGGTAAAATAGTGAAGGACACACAAATTGCACATGCTGCATAACCATCTGGGTGACTTTCAAAAAATACCATGACAAATAACAGGGAGAAATTCCCTGAGTCATGAAAACAAGCTGAGTAAATCTTAAAACACATTTCTGGAGTGAAAAATGACTCAATTTGTGTATTGGATTGTTTACTGATGATGATAAAAGTCTGAGGGATCAATCCACCAAGCTGTCTGCTGTGCAATTTCCATTCATTTTAATGGGCTTCCCAGTCAAAGATGCACTGAGAACTTTTTGATAATATAGCCACTCTTCAGCTGTTGAAGAATTATGGTTACCGGTTTGTTAGTTATAAAGATGTTTCTGCATCTTTCAATAATTACTTTTTAAACTCAGATTGGGTTTTTCTACATTGTAGCTTTGCCTTTTATTTCTAGGATCACATTCTACTTATAAAACCTCAATGCAGTGTTGGAAGATTCAGGACAGACAAACAGAAGTGCTACTTCATACATTGAAGCATTGTTAAGTGATGGAATTTGAGATCACAAGATGTAATAATGGCCTCCGAATGCTTTGATGTGAGTTCCATCACGTTCATGTCCTACTTTGTGCTTCCCATAGGCATCTAATTTGCCATTGTGAGAATGGCGCAGAGAATGGCACATTGTGGACACAGTGAAGATAGACCAGTTCGAGCCCTGTGTCGGGCAAAAATTCCTACATTGCAGGGGGTTGGACTACTAGATGACCCTTGTGGTCCCTTCAAACTCTACAGTTCTATGATTCTTTGACTATATCAGCTCTCAGTTCAGCACAGTTCTTCTTGCATTTCCATTCTTATCTTAGAGTATTGTTGTAAGTTTGGGTGCCAGAGTTTGTGGGTGCAAGGCACCTACAATTCCTGAATTTAGTAAGTGTTAGAATTTAATCAATGATTGAAGAGTTAAATTAGAAGTCAGACTCTTAATAGTTGAAGATTGCTCGAGAGCTGAGCCATTAGCAGAGAATAAAGACAGGGAGCATGGCCACCAGCACAACAGAGACTCTCTGCCAGCCAGCAGATGGATGAAGCCCCACCCAGAGCTCTGAGATAGTCAGAAATGCCAGAATTTTTGTTAGGAGAAAGTTTAAGGTAGCTGGGGCACGATCTAGGGGAAAAGGTGTCAGTCTGTTAAATGCAGCAATTGCAGGGGGCAGAACACAATGTGGGCTGCCTGTTTGAATCAGAGACTGCAGCAGTGGGAGAAACGGGGCTCTCTTGGAATGTAATGATTTTAACCCCTCTACTGTAAGCTCATATATATGTGAAAATAAACCATGCATCACAAAGACACCACAGTCTTTCCAAAGGAAACACAAACTCTGGCTAAGTGCTTGGACCCTTAGATTCTCACATCACTCAGGGGTTGGGGTGGCGTGTAACAGTATGATCATTATTGGCCTTGAGAATAAATCCACTGCTCAAAGTGGAGTAGGATTGTGTGAACTGTCATCCCACTTCAGAGGATATGACTGAGTCTGTCACAATTTGGAACAAAACCATCCTACTTCTACTCCCCTCCCAATGTAAGCACTGGATAGGTCCCCAGGGAAAGTACCAACTGGAGATGGAGAGGAATAGGAATAGGAGGTGGCTGCATAGCTTCTACAGCCAGTGCCAAGGACAAATGTTTTGTTCATCCAACAGGCTGGCACTGTTGACACAGTGCTTAATGTGTGTAACATATATCAGAATCCTCTTCAGACTGAAAACAGCAATACAAATGCATCTTCTAGGTAGATATCTGGCCAACATTTTAATTAACTTCCCCTTCCAGGCAGGCAATATTAGCTCTATCTTCTAGAATGAGCAGTTAAGAAAGTAAAACGCTTTGCTTTTCCAGCCTCCAAAGTAGCAGCTGGATGGATTGCCAAAGACTTAGCTCTTCTTGCCATAATTGCACAAGCAAAACAGATAGGATACAATGCAGAGGAAATAATACGTGCCTTATTCCTGTTAATACTGATTGATTTAGTGTAACTATGTTCTAAAGTCCTATTGATTTCAACTAGTGCTGCGATTTTAGACACACTTACTTAGAATTGATGTATTTTAAATTGGTGAGACTTACTTCTAAGTAATCCTGTGTAAGATTAGGGCTCCAAATATCACTTCTCATAATACGGTCCAAGGGCTCCAAATACGGTCCAAGGGCATAATACGGTCACTGTATGGTGACTCTTGAAATTCCTTAATGTAGCAGCTATTCACAGCAAGCTTTTCATGTATCCTGGACCCATCTCTATGATGTGATTCATTTCTAGGCTACTGACACCACCAAACATTGTTAGCAACGCCTAATGGAGGCTAACTGTGTGGTGAAAGCTGATCTATACTTGCTGGTAGAACCGAAGCGGCTACTGTAGGAAACAGCCACCAAGTAGAAACACTTCCACCTGCAATATTGTGGGAACCTGCTTTGTTCTGGTTTGCACTAAGGATCTAACTTTTTCATACTTTTCAAAATGGTTGTGTTTAAGTGGCAAGAACTGATGGAAATCAGCCAAATGTTCTGGACTGGTGCATGCATTACCGTTGCCAAATGTTGGGATCAGTGCTCTGACCTCTAATTTATTTTAGTCAAATTAATTTGCTTGATGGAAGAAAACGTCACTGCAATCATTTCTTTTTGGCAGCAACAGCATCATACAACCGTATTTTGTAGGGAACAAATGCCTATTTGGTGGGATTGCTAAGTTGTTGTCTGAAAGGCTTGCCCATGTGCATTTGCCCTTGCTGTTGTGTTGCTAGATCCGAATAATGACAGCAGGCTGACATACAGTACATCAGTGCTGGGGAACCTGGTGCCCTTTAACTCACATCATTCTTGACCATTGGCCATGAGGGCCAACAGTGTTCCCATTCTTGTTAAACATGGTTCTCTTCTCCTTCCCTATTTCATCATCACAGCAGCTATGTGAGGCAGGTAAGGCTGAGAGACAGTGACTGGCCCAAAGGCACACAGTTAACTTGACGGCTAAGCGGGAATTTTAACTCGGGTCTCCTCAGTTCTAGTCTGAAACTCTAACCACTATATCATTCTGGCAAATCAAATCAAATTCAGCAAGTAAGAAAAAGGGAGAATCACGATAGCACTAGTGCTGCTTCCCAAATGCTAAATGATTCGACACTCGTAGTTTTATTTTAACTATGGAATTTTAAAATTAGAAGTGAGTTTTAAGGATGTGGGAAGTGAAGCAGGGGCAGGGGGGGTGTTGGCCTGGTAGAGTTTTGAGTGACAGAGAGCCTGAGGTTTCCCGCCCCTGTTTTAGCTCATATAAAGATTATGCTATAAGGCAATGGCTCCCAATTAGATGTCCAGGGACTCCTGGGGGTCCAGGGAATACACCCAGGGGGTCTGCAGCACCATCCCCTGCCAGGGACTCATCTTACAAATTGCACAGTGAAAGCCACAATGATGATACATGGATCACCCAGGCTCTGCTCATGACCAGGGCCTGCTTCTTGGCAGGGGGGAAACCTGTGAAAGAGTTGCTGGATGGCAAGTGAGCTGGGATCGGGCTAAAACCTCTGACATAGTTTCTTGGGGCTTTTGCAAGTGGAGGGGGCAGAGAGAGAGAGAGAGCGCAAACAGTTTGCTCCACGGGGTAGATTCACATGTTTATCATTTTAAAAATGCAAGGGATCCTTTCCCCTTGCTCTCTACTTTATAACTGAAAAGAATTTCTAATTGCTTTCAGGGGCTATCAAGTTTAGGGGACTCTCCCACTGCTTGTAGGTAGGGTTTTCAGTGCATCTTGCCTTATGAGTTTGGGATCCATGTCTCATCTTGGAAGTCCAACAGGGGAAATAGCTAAGCAAATTGCCACTATGATTAGCACAACAGCTCACCCTCTGATTATTAAGTTTAGTGCTAGGGCTGGGCGATACCTTTGTTTTCAACATTGTGATATATCAGCAGCTAAATACGGGTATATGCCGATATAAAAGTATCACTATTTACAGCTATGTGTTCTCTTCAGATTAATGTGTTGTGCTGAAGAAGACTCCCGCGAAACAGTTTGATTATCCGGGATCACTGTCTGCACATTACTACTTGGACATTATTCCATGAGTAGATAAAGAATGACTACTTCATCTCCAGATGAACATTGTTATATCGTCTCATCTAGAGACTTGCTTTGCTTCCAGAGACTTTTGTTGGTTTGATTTCAGATTTACAAGAACGTACTTTGGGTACTTACGTATTACGTTATGTATGCTATGTTTATATAATTATAGTGCCAGAATCTTTTATTGGTCATTGTGTTGCCTTTATTGCCAACTGAGGGGAGCAGCAACTGCGCACCCCTCAGCGGAGCAGTTTCACGGAGCCCCCCCCAACTGCCTCGTGTGAGCCGTTGGCGGGGTGGGGGCTCCGTAAAACTTGTTGGCTAGTAGTAGTACTATTACCAACATTTCAAAATTCCAGCTGTTTCCTACTTAGTCTTCACCAATACTTTTATCAAGCCCTGACCAAGCCTTCACATGTGTCTTGAAGGTGCAAGATCCCTCAGTTAGCAGAACCATATGCTGCAAAGTTTTATAAGATGTACCATCTCAGATTCCAAGTAAGGAAGCATACTCTCATATAAGAAGCCTTCTGCATATAGAACACTTGCAAGTGAGGGACACAACTGCTCTTTTTTATTCAGTTGTAGTGGAGCAATGGAGACAAGTTTTTCCTACTGTCTGTGGATAAGCAATTTGTGGTAATATCACAGATTTTATGGTCTTTTTTTAGTATACCTAAAATCCTTTGCTTATTAGGGGCCAGGCCACATTTTCTTAAAAAAGAATAAAAAATATTTGCACAGGTAACTACCGTAGAGTTACCAAAACTTTCAAAAGTAGGGGGTCCACGGCTTGGCTTTTGAAAAATGGGTGATCCTCAGTAATTAGCTAATTGGGAACCAGTGCTATTAGGAATTTTGTATTGGTTTTGGATGACTTTCAATAACCTTATGAAAAGACCCTACCAGCACAACCTCTATGCATGTCTATTGGGAAGCAAGCTCCATTAGGTTTGATGGGACCTATCTCAGGTAAGTGGGTACAGCCTAAGCCTCAACCAGTAACAAATAGCTTAATTGCACTGGCATTCCTAAGGGCTTCTTTTGCATTGTATTCATTTTGTGAGCACCATTAATTCAAGAAGGATGTTGACAAATTGGGAAAGATGCAGGGAAGGGAGAGGAGTGCCTACATTAATTACTGCAAGGAAGCACGAGAAGTACAGTAATAAAAAAAAGGAAAACACTGTGAGACAAATTTAATACAGATCAAGTCGTTCAGACATTATAATAAGCTGTGTGCTGCAGGGGCGTAGCAACGGAGGGCAGGGGGGTGGGCCGGGTTCCACCCCAGAGGGGGGTGACACTTAAAAAAAATTTTTTTTTATTTTTTTTTTTAAATTTTAACTTCATTGAAAAAAAAAAGAGATAATAGACACACACACAACCCCCCACACCTCACAAAGTGGCACCATCAGAGGGGGGTGACACTTTTTAATTTTTTTTTAATTTTTTTAATTTTTTTTAAATTATTATTATTATTATTAATTTTAACTTTATTGGGGGGGAAAGAGATAATAGACACACACACACAAACCCCCCACACCTCACAAAGTGGCACCATCAGAGGGGGGTGACACTTTTTATTTTTTTTATTTTTATTTTTTTACATTTTTATTATTATTTATTATTATTATTTTTATTTTAACTTTATTGAAAAAAAGAGATAATAGACACACACACACAAAACCCCCACACCTCGCAAAGTGGCACCATCAGAGGGGGGTGACACTTTTTAATTTTTTTTAAATTAAAGTGGTGGGGGGGTGACAAAAAAAATTCCGCCCCGGGTACCACCTGGGCTTGCTACGCCTCTGGTGTGCTGCAGCAGCCAGTCATCTAGAGTAATCAAGGGAAGCTCAGGTGGTGAGCACTTTATAGCTAGCTTAATTTCAGTGAAAATGATGGGGCAAAGAGGCAGTGACTGATCCAAAGTCACCCAATGAGCTTTGTAGCTGAGTGGAATCCCACTTGCTTCAGATATGTAGAGCATGTTATAAGCATAGTCTTCTGATTTATGGCTAGTTGACCCGTGGCAACCCCTCCCCCCCCCATTAAAAAAAACCTTGGTCAATGAAAGTTTTGTTTTTACCAAGGTTGTTTTTTTTTAATGCAAATAAAAAAGTATGCGTCGGGTATTTCTGCCTCTTAATTATTATTTTTAACCCTCTCGATACATCACACTGAAGTTGCTAAACAATTTTTGCTGAAAATAAGGCTATTTGAATGCTTACGGCAGGCATAGGCAACCTCGGCCCTCCAGATGTTTTGAGACTACAACTCCTATGATCCCTAGCTAACAGGACCAGTGGTCAGGGATGATGGGAACTGTAGTCCCAAAACATCTGGAGGGCCGGGGTTGCCTATGCCTGGCTTAGGGGCTTGGTTTCTCAGAAAGCCTGACTGCTAAATCATGGACACACCCACAACACAAACTTTTCAGCAAATTGCGCCACCAACAACGCAATCCCCTGCAGGTCAACCCCATGGAGTTCAACAGAGCCTACCTAAAAAACAGAAAAAACACATTCCTTAAAAGAGCAACAAACAACAACGCCCTTTCTCGGAGGCAACCTCCCTTCCAACGCCTCTGAAGCTCCGCTTGCGGCTCCCCATCGACGTCACCAGCCCGCATGGGCATGACGTCATGGTGCAACGCCATGATGTCATGGTGCAGAGCCCGGGCCGCTCAGCAACTTGCAGACGGTGCTGGAGAGGGGGCGCTGATGCTGGAAACGGACCTTTTCCGTCGTCGACGTGGTCCCCTCCCGTCCAGCTCCGGGGGGCAGAGCCAGGCAGGAGCAACAACCGCTCAACTTTGGACTGCGGGGCTTTTGGTGCCAGAGGGCGCTGAGATCTCAGTTGCAGCAGCAGCAGCAGCAGCAGCAACTGGGGGAGGAGCTCCGTAGTTCAGGGCGGATCCCGCGGAGAGATCAGCCGCCGGTTTCAGGAACGCGGAGAAGGAGCCGGGTCGGCGAGGCGCTGGGCGTCCTCCTCGGGGTTGGCACCACCGCCGCCGCTCGGGCATGAGGATGACGGTCGCTGCGGCGGGGGACGGGGGCTCGCCCAACCCAGGCCCCGCGGCGGTGTCGCTGGGTCTAAGTGTGGCCGTGGTCTCCAGCCTGGTGAATGGCTCCACGTTTGTGCTGCAGAAGAAAGGGATCGTGCGCGCTAGAGGACGAGGTAGGGGGCGGGCAGTGGGGGGGGGGAACGGACACCTCCTACGGGCCTTTTCGCCCCGATCCCCTCTTCCTGGACCACGGTTGTGGGTCGGTTATTATTTGCAACCCGGGTCCGGGTCCACCACCTCCCCTCCAGGCTCGATCTCGCTCCCCAATCCAGTTCCTTGGTACCCTGTTCCGGGTACCCCATTGCTATTCAGGGGTTCCATGATTCAGGGGTTCCATGATTTCCCTGCTATCCGATCCTATCTCCTCAAACAAGCATCATTCATGTTCATTGATTCCTATGGTCCATCACTCCTAGGAGTTGGGTGTTGGAGGGAGGGGGTGCGGCTGTCTGACGGGGGGGGGGGGGAGATGTCTGTCCAATGCAGTAGCACTGCTCCTTGTCTGCACTTGAAGAAGAGCATCTTTGGAGCCTGTGGGCAGGTTCATGGCTGCTGCAGGCAGTGCCTGAATTTAACCAGGTCGGCTGCCCAGCCCCTCCAGCTACAGCCTTTGCAACTCCTCACCATGGGCTGGGGCGACCCTTTAAGTCCAAATTAGGTTTCTCTTCCAAAAGGAAACTGCTGTGTTGTCAAAGTCGCCGTTTGAAAGTTTTATTTTTGTTTTTTAAAACTCTGTGAGTTATGGATCCAGGGAATTTACTCTACAGAAGAGTTTAAAGCTTTAACCTCCAGAAAGTGACAATGTTTAGTAAAGAAGCTAAATGTCAGGAGTGGTGGTGGTGGTGGTGGTGGTGAAGGAAGTTATAACCCTGAGGTCTTGCAACTTGCTTAGGCATTAAGTGTATATGATTTCTTCTTTTTTTTCATATTTTATAAGGGGGGGGGGGAGGACTGATCTTCCCCCCCTGGACTTGCAAACAATTTGAATGATCATGAATGCAATGTATGAACACTGAAGGAAATCCACAGGTTGTCTCAGGGGCTGCTATTCAGAGAAGTACTTTTAGAATTTCCAGTGGGATCTCTCTCTCTCTCTCTCTCTCTCTCTCTCACACACACACACACACACAACCACAGGCCCATATAGTATACAGTGGTACCTCAGGTTACATACGCTTCAGGTCACATACGCTTCAGGTTAAGAACTCCGCTAACCCAGAAATAATGCTTGAGGTTAAGAACTTTGCTTCAGGATAAGAACAGAAATTGTGCTCTGGCGGCGTAGCGGCAGCGGGAGGCCCCATTAGCTTAAAGTGGTGCTTCAGGTTAAGAACAGTTTCAGGTTAAGAACGGACCTCCGGAACGAATTAAGTACTTAACCAGAGGTACCACTGTATTCAAAACTGCTTTAGAACATCCCTTCCATTTTAAGAGTGTTTTTCCATGTGGCATGTACGGGCTGCCACAGTTTGAAAAACGGGCACCTCCCCCCCCCCATGGGAGAATGTAACTAGTTGCTTCATTCTTTGGATTGTTGCCGTGATAATTAGTTCTACTACAAGTATAATGAGCATACAACTCCTCAGACCAGACTTGAAGAGCGCAACTCTTTGCAATTAGCGTGCAATTTTGTGTGTGACTTAGATTCAGTCATCCAGCGGTTGCTGTATTTTCTCATGGGAGCACCTGAGGTGAGCAGAAACAATATCCTCAAATCAGACACAGGCAGGAGGATGATACTGGCACATGGCATTTCTAATATGTAAGCTGTTTCATTCCAGAAACTAGGCCTGAATGGGCATTGTTGCCCTCAGTCTGCCCCCCGGTCCTGTTACAAAACCATCCGATTCTGCTACCTAAACAAGACCTTGCCGTAAGACAACATTGGAAATTTCCCTGGTTTCCTGACTGGCGGCAGCTTGTCATCCGTTACATAAAGTTCATTTGGGTGTTTGTGATGAATAACTTAAGTGCAAGGGCAGAAAGAAGAATTACCAGAATGACTGGCAGCTCAAATTAGACAAAGTAACTCACATGTTTTAAACTATCATGTATAATATGTCCAGTTTAAAAACAATATTGCTCTCTTATGTTAATAGCGTGTTAGCGACTGAAAGATTGGCAGGGAGTGGAATCTTACCCGAGTTCTTTACGTGATTGGACCTAAGGTGGCAAAAAGTACTAAAATTCACTTTGTTTCATTTCACTGACTTAAGCAAATTAAACATTGGTGGGTGTCGGAGACCACATTAATAATATTATGTACCAGTAGATTGAACCAAAGTAGTGTATATATATCTACATGCACACATGGTTGCCAGCATTGGGGCACAGTGGGAGTTGATGTGAGGCTGCCAAATGTATTGGACTTCTCCTGCCTCAGGAAGGTGATTCTCCCAAGTGAGATAGCGCAGAATTGCAGCCAAGCACCCCAAATATGTGGAACTAAATGGACTTAAGCCTACTGGTTTGAGGGGGGAGGGGTTTGGGTGGGTTTAGGCATGTTCAACTCTGCGTAGGGTTGGTCTGTTGATAAATCATAGGTGGGGAAATCTGTTGCCTTCCAGATATTGCTGGACTCAAACTTCCATTGGCTATAGCCAGCATGGCCAGTGTTCAGAAGTTTGTGGTCTAACCAGACCCAGGAGGCCACAATTTGGCCCATCCTTGTTACAAACAGACTGCAGCGTAATAATTGTAGGTTGCTTGCACTACCTCTTCTTTGAACAACTGGGATGTAGGAGGTTTTTTTTAGTACTTGAGTAACTAGAGTTCCCCCCCAAAATTACGAGGTGTTCTTCGTAAAACTATTTCTAATCACTGCTTTGAGAACATATTGTTCCTGATAATGTTAAGCTCAGGGTGTCCTGAAATATAGCTGATTACTTGAACTGCAGCACTACCAACTGACAGTATGATAGAACATGTCTAGTTTTCATTTTCTGCAATCCTTAACTTGTGTTATTACACTCTTTTGTAAATGTAGTTGAAACGAGAATCAAATGAAAGGCCTGGTTTTTCTAAAGATCCAGTTGGTAGCTCCTGCCACTCTTCTGCATGAGGGGATCCTAAAATAAGCACATGACCTGTTCAGATGTTTGTCTGGATATTGTGTTTAGAATTGGACACTGATATAATAGGGCCAGTTTTTCCATGAAGAGATAGCCTTTCATTTTGGTGTGGTTTTCCACTTTGAATGTTGTATAATGTAATGTACCCCCCCACACACATCCTTGGCTCAAATGCTGCTCAAAGACTGCTGGGAGAAAAGTTATGTTTCTACTTTCATGTTTACAGAAGGTCACTTCCTGCTCTATTCAAAACCTTAAAAACAAGTTTGCTGGTTCATATGTTTCATCTGAGGCTGGGACAAAACTTATCCATCCTATTCCCCTCCTTGAAGACCTCAAATACACCCTTTTCTTAAACTGCCTTTAAATAAAAGAGAAAACCATCCTTTGTGATGTGGGTTGACATTGGCACAAAAAGGCTATTTTCCAAAATCTCTTCCTTTGTTTTACAAAACGATGCAGAGTGAACAAACTTGTATTTAATACAGTGGTACCTCAGGTTAAGAACTTCATTAGTTCTGGAGGTCCATTCTTAACCTGAAACTGTTCTTAACCTGAGGTACCACTTTAGCTATTGGGGGCTCGTGCTGCCGCCGCGCTGCCACCTCGCGATTTCTGTTCTCATCCTGAAGCAAAGTTCTTAACCCGAGGTACTATTTCTGGATTAGCAGAGTCTGTAACCTGAATCGTCTGTAACCCGAGATACCACTGTAGTCATAACACTGAGAATGACACCAGAAGGTTGCTTATTTTCCGTACAAGTGACCAGGGCTGGGGTGCAATCCTATATCCTTATACCTGGGAGTAACCCCCACTTACTGCAATAGGACTTACTTCTGAGTAGATGTGTGTAGGATTGTTAGAATAATAATGCTTTGTATTTTTATACAGCAAGTTTTAGTAGGGCCAGTTATTAGATTTGACACAGGCCTGATTTGGAGAAGTATATACAGATAAGGTTTTTGCAGTATTGTTGACATTCTGTTTTCTGATTCTTCTCTTCTCTAGGAACTTCATATCTAACAGACATAGTCTGGTGGTCAGGCACCATTGCAAGTAAGTATACCAACTAATAAATCCTATTCTTATGTGCTAGAGCATGGGAAAGGTGTTGTTGTGGTGGTTAATTTGTTACCCAGGAAAGGTTACAACAATTTAAAATACAACACTAAAAATAATTTTAAGGATAGGCATCACATGTCTCAAAGGCTAAAGAAGCACATCTTCAGCATTCTCTGAAAACAGTATAAGGATAGCCCTCTGTGGGGAGCTAGTTCCACAGCATATGGGCTTCTACAAATTACTCCTTCTCCCAGCCCCACTCTGAGCTTCTGAGGGCAGGGGAACTACAAGAGGGTCCTCTCTGCTGATCTTAAGACCCAAGAGGGTCTGTAGGGAAGGAGGTGGTCTTTCAGATGTTTGGGGCCTGAGTCATTTTGGGCTTTAAACACTATTGTGAGCGCCTTGAATTGGATCCAGAAATGGACCGGCAACCAATGCTGGTGGAACGGATACCATATCATCCTGTACATTCTTAGTCCAGTGTATCTGGAGAGTTCTGCTGATGTTATCTTTCATGCAGGTGCCTTATGTTGCATTCTGCTGGCATGGCAGACCTTCCACCGATTCCTGTGGTCCCTCTCTGCAGTGCCGAGAGTGTTTTGTAAAAGAGTGAACTTAACCTGCTTGTATCTTGCTTGTTTTAAAGGTGCTGTATTTGTGCTAAATACAAAAGCATGGAACTCGTAGCTAGATTGGTGTTCTTCCCCCTCCTATTCTGTTACTATTTGCTCCTTAGCTTGAAGGTTTTGAGTAACATGTCTTATAAATGGGCACTTTGATTAGCCTGTTGCACATTTTTTATTCTTTTTTTTAATCAAGCCTATTGCGTTACCTCACAGTGAGTCTTTTAAGCATCAAAGGTTTCGCATTTTTAAAAGCTTCTGCTGTTTGTAGCATAACTGAAAACGTTAACTCCTCTGACCTTTATTAGAATGCTCAAAATTTTAGGCATCGTAATCTTCTATATGAATAAGGTAATAATAATATTTTGCCAAATATAGAGCAGTTATCCAGGACTGTTGACGCCACTTCTGTGGTTTTAGAGATCAAAAAATCCACTTAGTGTTGTCCTCTGTCAGCAGAAAATCTTAAACAACTCAGTTTGAGGTAGCTGAAAGTGAATCGTTTCACACATGAGAAATTTATTTATTTACATATTCACTATGTTTAATATCTTGTCTTTCCTCCAGTCACCTCTAGGTGGCACACATGGTTCTCCACCTTCATTGTATTCTCACAAAGCACTGTGAAGTAGGTTAGACTGGCCCAAGGTCTGTAGAATGGTGAGGTCAGGTAAGCAGAGAAGCAGTGACTGACCCAGGGTCACCCAATGGAGATGTGTGGCGCTGTGGGTTAAACCACAGAGCCTAGGACTTGCCGATCAGAAGGTCAGCGGTTCGAATCCCCGCAACGGGGTGAGCTTCTGTTACTTGGTCCCTGCTCCTGCCAACCTAGCAGTTCGAAAGCACATCAAAGTGCAAGTAGATAAATAGGTACCGCTCTGGCGGGAAGGTAAACGGCGTTTCCGTGCACTGCTCTGGTTCGCCAGAAGCGGCTTAGTCATGCTGGCCACATGACCCGGAAGCTGTACGTCGGCTCCCTCGGCCAGTAAAGCGAGATGAGCACCGCAACCCCAGAGCCTTGCGCGACTGGACTTAATGGTCAGGGGTCCCTTTACCTTTACCTCCTAGGTTCTAGTCCAACATCCTAACCACTACACCATACTGCCTCACAATTCATATCCTCTAGTTTAACATAACTGATTTCTCCGCCAAGTTTGTCAGGACAAACATGGCCAGGCAAAAACAAACCAGAGGTTGGTGTGTTCAGATATCTGCTATAGGATTTCTGGTTAATTATTACTATTATCATTATTACATTAGTTGAAGAACAATACTGGCTCATTCAATTGCAACACTACAGTGCCAGTAAATACAAAGTTCAGCAATAATAGTAAGCCTTGCTGTTAGAACTGATTCACACAAACCCCTTTCAGCTGCTTCCCCCCCATTGGTGCACCTGCTATTAAAGAAACCTCAGAAGCATTTGTGTGAGTCAGCCTTCGGGCATTAAGAATTAAGGTGGGACGCTGATAACAGTTTGAAACACGAATACCTTATATAAGCGACATTCATCGTCGTCAGTCAGGCTAGAAAATGATTGGCATAGTTGACTGCTAATTTTAGGATTAGATAATATGTTTTGAATTATTCCACCTCAGTGGTTTTCCATAGGGACACACCTTGCAGACTCATCACCAATTTTATTTCTTTAGAAGGTTTTGATTTTGCCACTGCCACTTTTAGGAAAGAGACTTGGCATTGCAGTTTCCAGCCCCTCCAGAGCATCAGCCAGATTTTGTTGTCGGGAGACAACAAGACTGTCTACAAAGAAAGGGAATTCAAGACTTAGATGTGAGTTGCCAGTAAGAGAGGAGAAGTTGCACTCTCCTGGAAGGCTATCTCCCTTGATAACTGTAGTCATATTCCTGCTCCCTGGACCCGTTTCCACTCCTAGTGGTGAGAGTGGAAGAGAAGAGGTTGAGAGGAAAGTCCCTTCTACAGAATGGTCCAGTACCACTCATTGTCCAGAACTGTTTATCCAACAGGCAGTGTTTCTAAGATACCACCAAGCATTTGCATCACACACAAACAAACACACATACACTTACACTTCCTATGGTGTTAGCTGCAGGGAAAGCCTGCAATCAGGGTGAAAACAGCCCACCAGACACATCTGCCAACCTACCAGGAGCTCAATTAGCCTGTGTTTTTCTGACAACTCATGACTGCAAAAACAGGTGTTTTTTTGGAAGTCCACAGATGTTTCATGACCGATGAACAGCATTCGGCTTGCTCATCCACAAGCTGTGTAAGCCTACACCAGAGAAACACCACAGTGTGTCTAGGAACCTGCATGAAGTGTACACGTTGAACCTTACTTGGAGGCATCTGCTGCCACTGTCTCTTCCCTCAGGCAGATTTTTCAAGAGTCATATTAAAAAAAAAACACGCATGGAGGCAAGGAGTACATAAACAACCCCTAATCTCTAATGGTTCCTAAAACCCATTGCCTGAAGCTGCCACCTCACCTTACTTCATTGCAAGACCACACCTGTAAGTCAGGCCCCAGCTTGTGAATATTTAATCCGGTCACTGGTCAATGAAGGTTCAGCAGACCTCTTTTTTTTTTTTTTTTTTTTTAGATCTGGTGATGTTTCAGAGATGTCAGAAGTGAGATGATTTAGGTACAGAGAAATACCGGACTGCTCCCGCTTTAAACAAATTGCAACCATTCTCTCTGTACCCAAAATCAACTTGACATTGAAAACACTAGGCCAACACTTTTCCTCCCCACAGATCAGGATGGAGTATATGGGTCTTTATTCATATGTACATAATAATATACATATAAGAGCTTACTGGGAGACCAGACTGTCTGCAGGCATATCCTCATGTATAAATATGAAATGTGGTTGATATGTTTTGCTCAGCACATGGGTTATGTTGCCGTTGTCATGAGACCCAGCCTCTCATGGAGATCTTCCTTTAGTGTCAAAGTGTGCCTTCCTTACCATGTCTCTCCTTCACTCTTTCATTACTGTGTGCCCTTTTGTGGGAACCTAGAACATGCCCATATGGTGTGAGACAAAGATATGTTTTCTCCTTAGGCATGGAAAAATGCTTGCACAAGAACGGACTAAGTAGTCTTGGTATGCAAGCTATGCAGATATAGTGTCCTTTTCTGTAGCCTAAACATTGGAGTTATTATAGTAGATTGCTAGCATCCTAACATCTGGTTATTTTCTTGGCATTCTTTTTGTCGACCTGTTTGCTTTCTTCTGTTTCCCCTGTATATACACTTGCCTTAGTTAAGAACATTCCCCAGTTTTGCCTCATGTTTCAAATGTCCTAGCCTAAGCCCACGTACGGAAGCACCTTAACATTTAGCTGTGTGCTACCAAAAGTTGGGGTTTTTTGATGGGGGAATTAGAGAGCCCCAATGCATCCTTAACTTCCATACAGCTAAATTAAGGTAAGGTGGTAACAGCAACAACAACAGCAACAACAACAACAACAACAACAACAACAACAACAACAACTTATAGCCTGCCCATCTGGCTGGGTTTCCCTAGCCACTCTGGGTGGCTTCCAACAGGAGTTTAAAAATACATTAAAACATCTGTTTCAGTGTATCTGAAGAAGTGTGTATGCACACGAAAGCTCATGCCAAGAACAAACTTAGTTGGTCTCTAAGGTGCTACTGGAAGGAATTTTTTTATTTTGTTTCGACTACAGCAGACCAACACGGCTACCTACCTGTAATTAAAACATCAGTCATTAAAAAAACAAAACTTCCCTAAACAGGGCTGCCTTCAGAAATAATAATAGTTCCTTAATATAAAATGTAGCTAGCATGTTCATGCTCATGCTCCTGTGCTTGTTAATTAAGTCTTCCCAGACTGGATCTGAATTTCAGAAGCATGATTGATTGGGCTGTGATTATTTTGCCAACTGGTAGTTATTCTTGTTGCAAATGTATGTGTTTATTGTTTCAATTATATCCCATCAGTCCTCCAAAGAAAGGCAGCATACATTTCAGGTTGGAGAGGCTGAAAGAGATTGACTGGTCCGAGGGCATCCAGTGAGTTTCATTGCTATGTGATGATAGAGACATGGGTTTTCCTAGTCTGATGCTCTAAGGCGGCCCTGTTCAGGGAAGTTTTTAATGGTTGATGTTTTATTGTGTTTTTAATATTTTGTTGGGAGCTGCCCAGAGTGGCTAGGGCAACCCAGTCAGACGGGCAGCATATTATTATCATTATTGGCCACTACCCCATACTAGGTTTCAGACTGTTAAGATCTGTAGTTTTTTTTAAGTGGATAGCTGGAAAATTCTGATTTTTACTCAGCAGCGCAATCCTGTACATGTATGCTCAGAAGTTAGTGCCGCTAAGTTAAATGAAGCTTACTTTCATGTAAATGGATATAGGATTGCAGCATGAATTGATGTTTCCCAAAAGGCAGAACAGTAAAGTGTAACATTTTCATTGAGCAGAATTCTGATGTAAGCAATCGCCTGTTTTGTTTTGCCAATGACACATTTGCATTTCTTTCCACAGTGGCCCTTGGCCAAATCGGAAATTTCTTAGCCTATACTGCAGTTCCTACTGTTCTGGTGACTCCACTTGGAGCGCTTGGAGTTCCATTTGGGTAAGGATTTTGTTTACTTGACTTCGAAGTTTATATAGATATAAATGCCTGTATATAGAGTTCATATCTGAATACCAGCGAGAAATTACAATGAATTGGGTATTGGCCGCAGTTCAGTACGGTGCGCTGCGCCATGTCTATTCTACTAATTCAGGCTGTGCCTGAATTACAACTCCACTCAGGTGGAAAAAAAACTAGAAAGAAATCAGAAGTCCTGTTGTGCAAGCAGAATTTCTTTACTCAAGCAAGCACAGGTCAAATGGGTAAAGGAGGAAGCTTGGTCCTCAGTCCCGTTGGTCTTCAGTCCCGTTTTAACTCTCCAGACTTACCCAAAGAAAATGAAGCACACGGGGCACAATCTTGCCAAACATAATCACTTTTTAAAATGGCATTGATTTCAATAAGTGAGAGCTCAGCACATGCTTTTATCTCGTCCTTTGAAAGTACCGAGACTCAAATGTGCTGCTTTTAATCTGGATCATGTGTTCTATCCATCCTCAAAGATCCAACATAGAATGACTAGACATAGGGCCTTTTTTTCCCCAACCAGAACTCAGTTCCAGCACCTCTCAGGTGGGTGCCATTTCCATTCTAAAAGGGAGGTGAGCTCCAGGACCTCTTTTCCCAGAAAAATAGCACTGACTAGACATATACTCACATGATAAGCTTCTCCTTTCTCTCCCCCCCCCCCTGCAGTCTCCATGCACCTCAGAAATCTGCTCAAGGGTTGAGGGACTGTCCAGAGCAGATTTTGAGGACACACAGTGAAATGGAGAAGGAAGAAGAGAAATGAGAAGTTACATTGCCCAAACAGATTGACAGGGCTCATCTCTTATGTCCTTGCCTGATCACTGAGGTATTTGGGGGAGTCCTTGTTAGTGACCCCGTATGGCTCAGATGCATGGCTCACATCCACCAGGAGCTGTGGTTAGTCTTGTGTGCCAATTTTTATGGAACTCCCTTTCAGCTGAGATCAAAAGATCCCCCTCCGTGTTGAATATCTGATGCCTACTAAGGACATTTTTATTCCATTTTAACTGAATTCTGATTTTATGGTTTTGACTAATTTTTTTAGTTTTACTCTATTAAGCTTCTGTACTGCCCTTAGAGCTTATTGTAATTAAATGGTATATAAATTGTCAACATAAATAATTGAGTGCTGCCAAATATTTTTAGTGGGTTTGGCAAAAGGTGATATCTGTTGATTCAATATACATTATTTGGGTTATTCATCTACTTGAGTCTCTCTCTCGTTTTCCTTTTTTAAAAATAAATACACACCCTACATGCATTTTCCAGGAAAGACTCCATAAAATTATGTTTTTGTGGTCATCCAAAAGTGTGACAGGGAAGTGTCGTCTTCCCATTTTGTCCTCCCACCTGCCAAACCAAGGTCAAATGTTAAAACTGATCCCTTATCTCCACATTCAGAGACAGATAACCACTTTGAACAAGCAAATCCTTCTGGCCTTGCCAAAAAAGGTGGAGGATAAAGGGTAATGACCTACCTTAGAATTAAATTAACAGTGTTGAAAGTTTGAATAAAATGTTCCCTTCTTTGGTTCTCTTCTTTGAAAGATCCATTTTAGCTTCCTACTTACTGAAAGAAAAACTCAACATTCTTGGCAAGCTGGGCTGTCTGCTGAGCTGTGCAGGTTCTGTTGTTCTCATAATCCATTCTCCGAAGTCTGAAAGTGTCACCACACAGGCCGAGCTTGAAGAGAAGCTCACAAATCCAGGTATTTTATTCCTTGGGATAATCACATTGCCAACTCAGTCTTGACTGTGTCGGTTCCACAGAACAAAAAAACACAGTGTAAGTTGGTCCCACATGAGGTATCGCCTCATTTGCGCTTGGTGCCAAGCAGTTTTGCATTGTGAAAAAGATGTTGTATCTTAGGTAAAGGTAAAGGGACCCCTGACCATTAGGTCCAGTCATGACCGACTCTGGGGTTGCGCGCTCATCTCGCATTATTGACCGAGGGAGCCGGCGTACGGCTTCCGGGTCATGTGGCCAGCATGACAAAGCAGCTTCTGGCGAACCAGAGCAGTGCACGGAAACGCCGTTTACCTTCCCGCTGCAGCGGTTCCTATTTATCTACTTGCACTTTGACGTGCTTTCGAACTGCTAGGTTGGCAGGAGCAGGGACCGAGCAACAGGAGCTCACCCCGTCGCAGGGATTCAAACCGCTGACCTTCTGATCGGCAAGCCCTAGGCTCTGTGGTTTAACCCACAGCGCCACCCGCGTCCCCTGTTGTATCTTAAGGTAATGTAATGACCGCAGTTGAATTGCTCCACAATCCTAAACATGTTTACTCAGAAGCAAGTTGCATTGAATTCAGCTAGTTGTTTCTTGGTAAGAGAACATTTGTGGATATGACTGCAGAAAAACACTGGAAGCATAATAAGACAAGCCAGTTTGCTTTTTTGATAGGAACTGTTTATCTGCCTTAAGTTATTGGTATGCTTCAGTGCATTATTAAAGGAGAAATTAGCTGCAGCCCTGCAGAATTGAAGTCAGTGGAATTTAACCAACCTAATTACACAAGACTGTAGCAACTATCAATGTATTAGTTTTTAAAAAACAAACCAATGTTTTTTTTATTAGAAGGCTGTGCATTAAAGTAATAGGCAATTACCTTAGGTATAAGTACTTAGGAATGTATTCCTTTTGGGAAATTTGATCTGTTTTATATACCCTTAATACAAGCTTTTAACCCAAGAAACAGGTGACAGAACAGAATAAAACATACACTACATTCTATATCCCTTCAAAGCTGATTCCAGTTTTCTGTTCTGGTTTTGAGTATATGGCATAGGCATGTTGTAAACATGGAAAAAATGTCCTCTGTAAAATGGCCTTTATGTAGAAATTTACTGTGCTGCCATTCTGTTTTTTTGTTTTTCAGTGTTCGTGGGTTACCTCTGCATTGTCCTTCTCATGCTCCTCCTGCTTATCTTTTGGATTGCACCTGCTCACGGACCCACCAACATTATGGTTTACATCAGCATTTGCTCATTGCTAGGAAGCTTCACAGTGCCCAGTACAAAAGGCATTGGACTAGCTGCTCAAGATATCTTCCACAATAACCCATCGAGCCAAAGAGCACTGTACCTCTGTTTGGTCCTGCTGGCAGTATTAGGATGTAGCATCATAATTCAGTTCAGGTACATCAATAAGGCTCTGGAATGTTTCGACTCCTCGGTGTTTGGTGCCATCTACTATGTAGTGTTCACCACTCTGGTCTTGCTGGCCTCAGCCATCCTTTTCAGAGAGTGGAGTAATGTTGGAGTGGTGGATTTCTTGGGGATGGCTTGTGGATTCACCACTGTATCTATTGGAATTGTTCTCATACAAGTCTTCAAGGAGTTCAATTTCAGTATTGGGGATTTAAATAAGCCCAACACGAAGACTGATTAATACCATGATATCAAAAGGGACTGGATGACCCAGAAAATAATAAAAGCCTTTCCACTTCTAGGCTGTGGGAATGACAGAGACTTTGATTTCTAAGCCCAGAGAACAACAGAGCCTTTCATTCCTTGCTAGAATATGTGAAATGAATTGGTGTTCTCGATCCAGTTTCTCTAGAACTGTTATCATGCTTCAACTATCTAAATGGTATTAAAATGGAATACTCTCATACCCCTCACGGCAGGCGGGTAAGAACTGCCTCATTGCAAAAGCTGATGTATTTCTTCACCCTAGAAAGGTGATGTATACAGTGAAGGTGGAAGTGTTCTGGAAGTTTTCAAAATGTCTTCCTGAAACATGGTTGTGAATAAATTAAATCCAGCTTCTGTGCTCCATTGGGCAGGTGTAATGAATGATAGCTGTCCCTTTGAAAAATGTAGATACACTTCAGAAATTTAGATTGGATTCCACCCCCCCTCCAATATCTCTTTCGTTAGGTAGCAAAATTCATTTTTCTCACAGCTTTATTTGAGGGTTCTTTAAATCCATGTTTCAGAATCGGCACACTGGTAAATTTCCTTCCTTCACTGACTTTCTCTGTAATCTGGAACGGCGCTGAGGAGTTCATAATGAAGTCCAAGATACAGTGCAGTGTATTTGTCTCTCAGAATATTTTCTTACCAGCACATAGTTGCTCACACTTAAGTAAATACAGCAGTCGGTTTACAGATACGCCTTTTTGTTCACAGTAAGCATTTGAAGTGCATTAACACATTACATGAATTCAGGAGCTTTTAATAATCAACAGACAAGAATGTGAGGGTCGTGGCAGATTGTAACCACTTTTCTACTTTTTTTTTTTGGTTGGTCATTTGTAAATAGTTGGAAAGTACTTCAGTGCCTTTTGCATTCTAAAAAGGACCACATAATTTGAATGAAGGTGTGTCTTGAAAACCTCCATGGGGCAGTTCATTTTCACCTGTCATTTGGCAGTCTTCATTGCTTACAAACATGCAAAGTGGTCAGAAACGGCAACACAATTTCATATATACTTTAGAGTCTGAATTTATAACTGAGGTGACTGTGTGGTAACTTCCATGCACCTCCTGTTCTGTCTGAGTTCTGAAGAGAGGTGTTCTAAAATTGCCCATTCACAGCCTTCCTGTTTTTTTCTAACCAAGTAAACTACTTCATAACACAGGTTATGAAGTCAGGTTTTGAACTGGCACTTTTCAGGGGGAAAGGAAGGTTGTGCTTAAGTGATTCTATAAGAGGAAAGAAAAATGTTCAATTCCAGTCAAGGAAAGGTTAGGCCATTAGCCTAAGTAACTCTTCAGTCATCCACTAGGTAGAGCCTGGATATTGCTGGAAAACAGTTCAGATTTGCTTGAGACACAGAACTCGCTCATTTTAGCAAAACGACTAGCTAATTTGGTATACCTGATTCAGATATTAAGAATTTACTTCGCTATATGCACCTTCAGATTTCATTTTAACAGCTTGAGGGTATTTGAATATATATTAGTAATTAATTTTAACGCATTTGACGTCAGCCATAGAAAGATATTTTTCCTATCAGTTCCAAAGATAGGTATTGGAGTATTGATCCAAATATGCACACCTTTTCCTAAGTATGCATTACTTTTAAAATTCTGTGAACTTGGAAGTTGTTTCTGTATTCACAAAGCAAATAAGGAATCGATGAATTCAGATTCCAGCTTCAACCTCATTAAAAGCCACTCCTGTCCTGGCAATAACGTTACTTACCCAGCGGGTGAAAGTTAAACAACAAAGTTAAACAACTGCAGCATAGAGAGTTGTTGGTGTTCTACATTAACACAAATAATCAGCACAGAAGTTCTGCAATTCTTGTAAGGTTTGTCTGGAGAATTACAAATGGGACGTCAGTTTCTAAATTGAATTTGAGAGTTTATACAAGAGACGTATACTGTTTATGTTTGGATTACCCATATGTATCTTTTTCACCGTGTCTACACATGTTGGAGTAGATAAATAGAAGCCACTTTAAACGTGATGGTGGTCACCACTCGTAACTTGTGAAAACACCCTTAATCAAGGGTCCACAAATGTTGTGTTGGCTTGCATGGTGGTAATCACCAAAACCCTTCCCAAAATCTCCTGACATGAACAGAGGACTTGGGAAAGAAGCAAGGCCTTCTCCTATTTTTGTAGGATATGGAGAAAGTAAGAAACATTGGGATTCTCCCCTCGATAGTGCTTGGAGTGGACTCCTGATGTTTCATGCGTGCTTCAGAAGTGCAATTGGGTTCGGATAGGCTCACTATGTGTCCTGCTTACCAGAGGACACTTGTCTGAGAAAGGTGGATTTATGGATGACTGCCCTTAATCAGTATTCATAAAGTTTAGGTGTTAGTTTTGTGTGGAAGCTTGCTGTTTGTGATGGTAAGTTTCTGGAGGGAATCATTCCAAGGCACTGTATTTTTTAAACAAGGTGTGCTTGACATTTCAAGTTTTTAAAAGAAAACCATTGAGGTGTGGTAATTCTTTTCTTGGTTTTTTTTTTTTAAAGATATATATCCAGAGATTAAATCACAGTTGATTCCCCCCCCCCCATCCTTTGACTTATGATGTCCTCAGTTTAGTTTTCCTTAATGTAGGTAGGCACACGGCTAGGAGTGTTATCTCATTCTAGAAATCAGATCAAATGCTTGTGTGCATTGTTTTTCTCTACGAAAAAGTGCCTAACCAAGTATGCTGGTACTTATGCACATTTAAAATCCTATACAAAGGTATTCTTGACTGAACGAGGCATTGTCTGTCTAGGCCTGGGATGGCTAAGGGGGGAAGGTTGCCACTCTGTCTTCCCAATAATGTTTCAGGGGCAGAAATCTATTTTGCCACCCGAACATACCCTGTCAGGCTCCATAATAAAGATTATGCCATCTGGAATGAAGCTCTTTACAATTATGGAGAGTGTATGTTTGTGTGCTCAAGCATATTAAATACATATATAGATACTAGTTGAAGTTAGCCCGTTCAATAACGGGCGCTAGAGGAGGAGGAGGCAGGAGGAGGCAGAACAGTGGCCGCTGGGGGGTGGAGAGGGGCGCCCTCCCCCTTCTTCGTTTTCCCCGGGGGCGGCTGTAGCGGCGGCGAGGATGGGGCGTCCCTCTGCGTCCGTGCGAGGCAGCGGCGCTGGCGCAACTGACAACGCGCGTGCGCCGCCGCTGCCTCGCGGACACACACCCCTCTCCGCCCGCTCCAATCCCTGCGTCCGTGTGGGACACGGACATGCGCAGTAGCGCACTTCCGTGACACACAGAACGGACGCAGGGACACAGCAACTTTATTATATAGGATATGCTTATGTATAGCATACATGCTGCAGACAAATCCGAGAGAGAAGTAGTGCTAAAGTATGGGATTTCTCTCATTCTTGCAACTTAAAAAAACATTTTTGCTTTCCTTAAGAGTGTATAAATACTTGATTTACCACTCCTTGATTTTAAAAGGGAAGGGCTGCCAGGTAAAAATCACCATGGAGCCTGCCAGCTGGCCATCCCTTGTCTGGGCAGTAGAGCATGACAAGTCCATCTGAGGCCATTTGTGGTGCTGTCACCTTTCTGCAATGCACCCAACTCTCTGCTTGTGACACTTTTTGAACGGTTTAAGTAGGTTGATTTTGGTATTTGGGCCTAGTTTTTAGGTGCACTGACTGACAGGAATAGAAGATGACCTCGAGGCCAAAAGCCAGAACGTTCTGACATATTTTTAGCTGCCTTGCACATAATTTATATTTTGGCATTTGGCATTTTGAATGGCAAATACAGTAGATGCATTTGTTTTTGTTACTCTGTTCAACTGATAGTTTTCCCTTCCTTTCTTTTTGTTACCCGATGTAAAGCTCAGTTTTCCCGAACTCCAGGTGTAAAATAATCAACAGTAATAGTAATGCTAGTCACAATACTTTTCTTCCATTCCCTGATCTTCCTCTGCTGTTACTACTTTGGTTGTTTGTATGTTTTAAGTTTCTTACAGTATTGATTGGTGTCCCATACTGGGAAATAAATATGCAGTTATCGCCTCAACTTCAGTCTTCCTCAAACTTTGACATGCACTTTCTAGGTTGTTGCATAGTTTGTACACATTGATTGTACAGGAGCCTAGGCACTTAAAACATTTTCATAAGCTTGGGCTCTAATTATTTTAAGTGGACCATATATTCATGGATGGGCATTGCTCTATAGTTGAGCATGCTCTAAAGGCATTTCATAGCATATTTATGAAGTATGATAATGATGTACAGAAGACACTTAATTCTGTTGAGAAACGTTGTAGGATTTACATATTTATCCCCTGCTTTATTGACTTTCTTTAAGTCTAATAGTAATAAACCTTTCTGATGAAGCCAAAAAACATTTTTGTAATATCCTAAACACAACACAATATTCTATGTGTGTTTTTTAAAAGCAAACCAAGGCTGCAACTCACAGCCTGCTTACACAGGAATACTTTTTTTGTAGACTTTGGGCACAATCCACTAATAAATACTTAGAAACTCGATAGAGCAACCCCAGAAATACTTAGAACAAAGGCTGTAATTCTTACTTGGACTAGGGAGCAAGCATCATTAAAGAATGTGGGACTTAGTTCTGAATAAATATGAAGTGCTCTTTAATTGGCTTTTAGGTTTCTGCCTACAGAAATTATTTCTCCTAATAACTGTTTCAAAATGTGTGTGAGTGTGAGATTGTGTGTATGTGTGAGAGAGAAAGATTCATATTTATTAATCCAGTGCTTTTTTCTCGGTGTATGCCAGGGCACACATACCCCTAAACATTTTGTGAATCTAAGTTTGGCCTCATTGGGTGGTAGTATTTCAATATGAGCAGGAAAATGAGAGTACCCCTAAACATTTTTTAAGGGAAAAAAAAGCACTGTATTAATTTATATGAATATGTTCATTTCATTTATATGAAACTATCTTAGTAATAAACTTGGTTTATGCTGAATGTAGTGATACTGGGGAAAACTAGCTCCAAAGTCAAAGACACTGAATTTTGAAATGGAAGCTGTGATTCCATTTTATTAAGATTAAATAAAGAGGGCCTATAAACTGTACTGAAAGTTGAACTGTACTTGCATGATGGACCACTTGCACTTTCTAATATAAATGGAGGACTTTGAACACACCGTTGGTATATAGGTTTGCACTTTTTTTGGGGGGGGGGAACTTCTTACATAAAGCCACACCAACAGGTGTGGAGCATCTGTATTCCTCCAGATGTTTCTGACTACAACACACTAGCTGGGGCTGATGGGACCTGGAGTCCAACAACATCTGGAAGAGCCACAGGTTCCCCATCCCTGACCTAGAGGTGAAATAGTCTTCTGTTCTCTCTTGTAGTAGAAGTGGTGTTGGCTGGTTGGCTTCAAATCAAAATGTGGATTCAAATAATGGAAAAGGGAGCAAACCTCAAATGCTATGGGCTTGATTGCTTAAATGCTTTTGTGTTGCAATATAGTTACTTCAGGCAGACTAAAGAGGACTATTTTATTAGCTTCCAAAACAATGTGTATATAGATTTGTTAAATGCTCAATAACCTTTGCTATGCTCTTAAAAAAACATACCGGTAGTTATAGGCATGTTGTATTTGCCTTGTAAATTAGCAAAGGCTATTTATTAAGGATTCTGACAACAGACCTATTTATTAATGTGCAATGTTTTAAAATAAAATAAAAAATTTCTAGCTCAGTGTTTGCTTTGAGATTTTTTTCTTCGTAGCTCTGTAACCTTTTGAAGAGAGTATTATAATTCACAGAGTCACTAGCAGGCTTTCTCCTAATCCTCCAGTCAAAACCACTAATTGTTTTTCCTTCACAAAGATAAGAAAATGTTTATATCCTACCTAAGGCACTAACCTACTAGCAGTGGGCTGTGAGTTAGTACTTAAGTAATCTTATCATTCACTTTTATGGCTTAATTTAAATTGGGGCTTAGCTCTAAAACCTGTTTTCAGTGTTCGGACTTAGCCTTGGCAAACATTACACCTTCAGTGCCTTAAGGCTTCTCCCCCTTTTCTTTCACTGTTCAGAACTGTGGCAGCAGGAGAAGCATGATGGCCAATTCTCCTAGCAGCTTAGTGCCCCCTCCTGCCAGAATTTTTTTTATGGCCCTGTAAGAGAGGATGGGCGTTTCACTGGGGCGTGGTGGAGTGGTTGCAATGCCATAGCGCAGGGGTGTCAAACTCCGGCCCTCCAGATGTTTTGGAACTACAATTCCCATCAGCCCTAGCTAACAGGACCAGTGGTCAGGGATGATGGGAATTGTAGTCTCAAAACATCTGGAGGGCCGGAGTTTGACACCCCTGCGTGATAGCAGAAAAACTCTGAATGCATGTCTGAACTTTTGCAGACATGAACTGGGCTTGTTAACGAGATTCCGCCCGTTTTTAGAACCAGAACTCACTGTGAAATGGCAACAGCAATTTTTGAAGCTGGCTGAAAAGTAAGGTAAGGAAGCCACCTCTGAATTATGCAGTGGGAGAGAGCACTTCAGGTTACATGCAGAGGCACCTGGTGTGCGAAGGGTAGGCCAAATTATTCATGATTTAGATGCTGGGTGGAGTAAGAAAGCAGTTTGAGAAAGTTGTCAGCTCCTAAGCAGCAGATGTAGCAGTGGAGAGAGTGATAAATAAACACGAGGCACAGCTTACAATAACTTTTAATTTGAAATCATTAAAATGCACCGACACATTCATTACACTGGTGCATGAATATACCACAGAGAACATCACTGTACCACCTCTCAGTGTTTGTTCAGCAGCAGCTCCCAGCCAGGGAAGGACAGAGGTTGAGGGTCTACCGTTGCATTGCAGCCTAGAAGTAGCCAGACTAATTGCTCACCTGTAGCTAAATCATTGGGACGCCCCTCCTATTTCAATGTTTTTAAAATTCTATATTTAACTGAATCTCTTGCTTCCTCTCCTATATAGAGTCGGGCCCCATTTTATTAAGTTTGTCTCATTTCTCCCCATGTGCCATTTTGGGGCCCTGGCATCCTATAGTTTTGAACCCTTAGGCCCCACACATCTCCCCACAAGGAATTGCTGAGGGAGAACAGTGTGTCCATGTTGTGCTCTTCCCCTAATTTTCCTTTTCACCCGAGATAGGATCTACAGTTTACAATTCGCTGACTAAACCTCTTTAATGAGGTCTGAAACCCTCCAGGCTAACTTTTTCCACTATCTTACATTGTATCAGGTGCTTAAACTGCGGCTTCATATTTCTCAAATGAACTCTGCCCTTAAGCAATTAGATGCCGGCCGGACAAAAAGCAGTAGCCCCGGGAGACAGAATAAACAACTCGCAGTGGGGAGGGAAACACGCACGCATTAGCCATCAGGTATTTAGCGGTCAAGGGCACACCTGTACTTGAAATCAAGGACAAAGCGACTGCAAAGCCGCACATTTGCTGCACGTGCCGTATCGCAGTCAGTCGAGAGCGGCAGCCGGACCCTATATCAAGTACAGCCAGTGGGGTGTAAGTGGTCAGATTGGGAGATCAGGGTTCTAATCCCCACTCCACCAAGAAGCACACCTGGACCTGGGTTTGACCTTGGGCCAGTCACTGCTGCTCAGCCTGCCTCACAGGGTTGCTGTGAAGATAAAACGGGAGGAGTGGGCCGGGGGAAACTGTGCACGCCACCTTGAAGCTCCCTTGTTGGAATAAAAATGCAATAGAAATGTAATAAACAAAATAAAGCCCCTGCTCCAAAATTCGCGCGACTCCTGAGCAGATTTGCACTGCAAGCTTGGATGTCTCCCTTACCCCATTTCCCCACCCCACACACACCTTCCCGGAAAGAGAGGAGAGGGGAAACTCTCACGTGACATCCCTCCCCACCCCAAAAACATATCCCCCTCGGTGAGGCAGCTTCCGCCCGGCTCGTCGCTCCTCCCTTTCCGCCTGGCGTGCCAAGGGAGGGGAGCGAGGGCGCCGGCGGAGTTTCTCGCGTGGATTTGCGCGGAGGGCGGGCGACGGCGCGGAGCAGCTCAGCACCTGAGCGGGGCTTTCCCCATGGCGACGGCGCGCGCTTGGCAAGGGCCCTTGGCTTCCCCTCGGCCTCCTCCTCCGACGCCTCTTCCTCCTCCTCTGCCGCTGCTGCTTCTCCTCCTCTCCGACGCCGCTGCGCCGGCCGCGGCCCCTCTCCGGGCGGGCGGGATATGAGGAAGAAAGAGGCGCCGCCGTTGCAGGTAACCGGGCTTGGGGCCTCCGGCGGGTGGCTTCTCTCCGTCTCCCCGCAGCGAAGCGGAGCCGGACCCCGCGCACACGGCCGGCCTCCTGCCCCTCGCCAAGCGGCGGTTTTTGCTTTAGTTGCCCGGCGTCGCGCGGAGGGGATGGTCGTTGCAAGAAGATTTGTGTGGCGCGACACACACACGCACACAGAGAGATTCCTTGCCACAATACTGTTGTGACCGTTGCATGGTGCGCACTCACCCGGAAGTTGCTGCGCTTCGGTGGGATGTGATGCATCTCATGTCAACGGGTTTACTCTTGAGTAAAAATAAAAGTGAGTGGTGTGTCACCCAGGGGAGCGACTTCCGCGTAAATACGCATTTCACGAGTGCAGGCTGAGGCGGTTGTGGTTTGGAGATTTAGCAATCTGATTTTTTTAAAGAGCACGGCTGAGGCAGGATGGCGTGGGCGAAGGAGCTCCAGGAACTACATCCACTCTTTCTTGGAAGCCTGTGGCTTCATATCTCTCCTACCTCAGTTCATTAAGACCATTAAAGGCATGTTGGTGACGGTAATTTCTAGGTTGCTTCCTGGTCCGCTGTTCTAGTAAGTTGTGGTGCTTAAGGAATGAGCCATGGGATGGATTTCTTCTCCTCATAGTTTGAGTGGCTGTATGTCGATATTGTGGGTCTAATATCCTTTTAGGGCATTAGTCTTCAGCCTTTTTAGCCCTAAGACCCACCTTTAGCTCAAACAGACTTGGAGGCTCGCCTCTATTTATTTTCCCAATGTGGTGGTGGCATTGTAACCTGCTTTTGGGTGTATGGCGACTCAGTAGTGGGTCCAGGACCACCAGTTGAAGATCAGTGCCTTACCTTACACTGCTCAAGAAGTGAAGGTGATACGCCATCCTTTGCCACAGCAAAATCCAAAAGTGAGTTTCAGGGTCTTCTCTACTGCGTTGCCCATAGGGGTGAATTCATTGCCCTCTGAAGCCTGCCTAGCTATCTCCTTCTGCTAGCTGGTGAAGACTTTGCTATTTCGGTAAGCTTTTACTGGCCGTTAGAGAACTTTTAATATTTTTCTGCCTTGTGTGTTGCTTATTGCTAGTAGCTGTGCTGCTGCTTTTACAGTTGCTGTTACTTTATTATTTGTTATAGTTCTACTCCACCTTTCAGTGAAAAGGCACAAGCTATTTCCTGCCTGCTTTATGTGTTATTGATTGCATGCTTAACCCTGGACTCTTTAACTTGCAGAGTCTGTGTTTTGCTGCTGGGTTGAATTGGTAGATTTCGGGGATTTAGTAAAAAACAAAAACCCCAAACAAAGTAGAACCCATAAGTTTGAAGTCGGCTTATACCTGGTTTGAATTGGTTCTGTCAGACCCTGTCCAGAATGTGGTAATTGGGAGGCGAGTTGAGAACCACAGGAATTGATTTGTGGGGTTTCTGCTGTTGCTACATAGCACTTGCTGGCAAAGATCTGGAGTTTGGGTATTGCCAATCAGCTCAAGACACCTAGTTTGCATTTCTGAGATTAAATACCTAGGTGTGGTTGTTCTAGTACTGAAGTTTTTGCCAAGTGGGTGAGGTAAAGCAAGTCTGGTGGGTAATCGTAATGCACTTGATATAAGCCTGTTTTGGGGGATTTGTACTCAATCTCCAGGCACTGTACAGGGTTCTGTGGAGTTTCTTGGTCTCATCTTTGCTCCTAGAACAAAATATAGCAAGTACTGGTATCTTTTATATGTTACACATGTAGAGGTTCTACCCCTTAATGCTTGATCTGATGATGGTCTGACTCCATAATAATATAACAGAACCAGAGAGAATATTATTATTATTATTATTATTATTAAGTGTTGACTTGTGGCTTTTTAAAATTTCACACTACTTTAATATTTTATTTTGCTTGTAAGATGTTTTGGATGGGCATTTGCCCAGAAAAGCAGCATAAAGTACTTTTAAGTAATAATATTTTTATTTATTTGCACATATTTAATCTGGATTTTCATTTTAAAAAAATGGAAGGCAGAGTGTAGCATATAAGGATAAAATCAAGTCTAGATCCACAGAAACATAATTTAAAACATCAGTTTTGTTCAAGCTAAGTGCTCGTACATATTAATAGTTTTGCAACCTTAAGGGTGAACTACTGTAGAATACTGAATGAGGCTGACATTGAAGAAAGCTCCAATTGACATCAAAAAGTGAACTGCAGCATGTATGTGAGGAAGTGAGAATAATGTGCAGTCTTTCATGGCAATTATGCTGCCTGCCTGAGATCTTCCAGGCCCAAGGTGCTTTCAAATGCCCCACCACCTAGAGACAAAACATATATTAGACCAGTGATGGCTAACCTTGACACTCCAGATGTTTTGGGACTACAACTCCCATCAGGCCTGACCACTGATCCTGTTAGCTAGGGATGATGGGAGTTGTAGTTCCAAAACATCTGGAGTGTCAAGGTTAGCCATCACTGTATTAGACTGTCCTCTGTATGTAAATTACTGATCAGTCCTGCTAGCTCAGCACGTTAAACACTTTGTACCTAAAGCAATATTCTTCCTTCATGGTGTTGTATGAGATACTAGAGGCTAGTAGCACTTTTATTGTGCAAATTCTCAAAGCTGTAATGGTCCTAGGTTCCCTTTGTGATACGCCTTGTACAAGAGTGTCATGTGACATAGTCATGAAGGGCTTTCTATAATCTTGTAGCGTGTCCAGACAGAAGTTGCTTTGTTAAGATACAGTAAAAATGTTGTATGCAGCTGAAGTACAGTGGCTTTATAAATACGCTAAGCTAGCACTATTTGTAGAAGCAGTGAAAATTGGTCTCGCATTGGGGATTGGATTGCTGACACTTCCAATGTGTTTTAATTTTGCCCAGCACCTGAAAGTCTGAGTGTGTAGGCTTCAAAGCATTTAAACTATAATTAATATTAATACTTTTATATTTGTTGTTGTAAAACTACTTGGCCACTTTAACTACTTGGCCACTTGACTACTTTAATTTCTCAGCAGCTGGAACAGCCAGAATCTTAAATCTGTAATCTGCTCAGTCTGTAGTCCCCATCTTGGAACCAAGCCTACAATATTTACTCTAATTTGTTTTGGTTATTTCTTCTCCTGCCCCCATTCTTTGTGTAATATATTGTTTGGTGGAAGACTTCTAGAGAACTCAAAAGCTTACCTCAATGTTGTGATATTTTGGTTGGTCCCACTAAAGTTTTTGCTCAACCGTGTACATGTGTTTTTACATGTGGATCACCTTTGTTTCCTTAGCTTTCCATAATTTGTTGGAAATGAAGCAGAGTGATTTATTATAGAGCAGTGAAAAACTTTCAAGGGAAGTGCTACTGATAAGGGAGTTCAAAGTAGCAGAGTTAAGGATATATTTGCCACGTGATTTGTATGATTCAGTTACCCATTTTTTTCTTTGCCATTTTAGAGTAGGTAGGCTAGCATCATAGGAACTTCTGAGTTTTACAGGTTGTAAATCATTCCTTAATAAGTCTAGTTAGGTACTCTAGAAAACAAATATGTTGTATTTTTCTTCAGTAGGTGATTGTTTGATAGCTTAGAATCAATTGTAGATCGGAAGGACCAGTATTTGCTTAAAGCAAGGATAATCCCTAAATGGCTTCGGCCCAGTATCCCTGAAGGAGCGTCTCCACTGTGGCGGAATGATGCCTGCTGATGGTTCAGGCTCAGTATGGGTTAATTTATCACTCCCCAGTTGGGCAGGTGTGCTCTGGGAGGCGGAGCTTGTGGGCATTCTAAAAGGAGGAAAAGAACGGTGGAAAGGCAGTTGGGGGGTTGGCAGTTGGGTTGGAGGTTTAGAGAGGGAAACTGGGAGGTTAGGCTTTGGAAAGTGACTAAAGAAACATAGGATATGTTATAACAAAGCGGAAACCTATGAAAGGAAGATTTGTAACCGTAATAGCCCGTGACATCCATGTGTTCTCGTTACCATAATAAAGTTAAATGTGCTTAAACGTTTGTTGACTCTGGCAGAGTGTCAGTGCCTTGAGAGGTGTGACAAAGAGGAGAGAGCAAAGCTTTCCTGAGAGAGGAGGAAACTGTTTGCTTATTCTTACTCATACAGAGGGCTGGACAGTGAAGCCAAGTGAGCCACTACTGTGCCTAAAGGGAAGGCAAATTGCAGTAGGTGGGAATCCAGGAAGGGAGATCCCACGGGTGGCAAGAGGGTTTCAAACGCAGAGTCCTGAGGTACCCCGGTGAGGGGAAGGAATAAAGTAAAGGGGGGAGGGTTAGTATAACCCTCACATCCACCTCCATCGTTCAGCCCGGACACTGAGGTCCAGCTCCAAGGGCCTTCTGGCAGTTCCCTCACTGCGAGAAGTGAGGTTACAAGGAACCAGGCAGATGGCCTTTTTGGTAGTGGCGCCCGCCCTGTGGAACACCCTCCCATTACATGTCAAGGAAATAAACAACTATCTGACTTTTAGAAGACATCTGAAGGCAGCCCTGTTTAGGGAAGTTTTTAATGTCTGATGCTTTATCACTTTTTTATTATCATTAATTCTGTTGGGAGCCGCCCAGAGTGGCTGGGGAAACCCAGACAGATGGGTGGGATATAAATACTAAATTATTATTATTATTATTATTATTATTAATTATTATTATTATTAACATTATTAACCCTTCAGATGCTGCCAGACACCAGCTGCCATCAGCTCAAGCCAAGAATGGCCAATATTGTCAGTGATGATTTGCAGTTGTAGTCCAGCGACATCGGGAGCAGCATTGCCTTCTCACCCGTGGTTTAGGAGAAACAAAAATGAGAAACATATGGTATATAACATTCTGCTTCCAAGGTGGGGGAGCCTTTGCCCATGGCCCCGATTAGGCCTGTCAGGCCATTTTGGCCAAACACCACTCATTGCACTATGTCTGATATTTTATAAAATGTCAGGTGTGTGGCAGGTAAAAGTGGTGTTAGCAAAGGCGCTGTGCCTTTGCCCACATGGTTTGATTTCAAACTGCACAGGCAGAAATGAGTCGCCGTGATGTCAAGTGAATGGCAGGTGGGTAACTCTGCCCACATGCCAAACTTGACTTGCAGGGCATAGGGAGCATAAGGAACTGGGCCTGCCAGACAGATCCAGCTCCTCACCCTGTTGTACTCCATAGTGACTGAAAATGTTGTTCCAGTCATTTCCTTTCACAAAGCAGCCCCAGCTTTCCACAGGATATCTTTTGTTGTAGCCTCACTGTCTCCCTAAAGGTTTAGCAAAGGAATGGGGACAGTTTGGAAGGCAGAAACTGAAGTGGGGCCAGAGGTAACAGCAGTATTAGGGAGCTGCTATCTTGTGTAGGGATGCGGGTGGCGCTGTGGGTTAAACCACAGAGCCTAAGGCTTGCCGATCAGAAGTTCGGCGGTTCGAATCCCCACAACGGTGTGAGCTCCCGTTGCTCGGTCCCTGCTCCTGCCAACCTAGCCGTTCGAATGCACGTCAAAGTGCAAGTAGATAAATAGGAACCGCTACAGCCAGAAGGTAAACAGCGTTTCCGTGCACTGCTCTGGTTCGCCAGAAGCAGCTTAGTCATGCTGGCCACATGACCCGGAAGCTGTACGCCAGCTCCCTCGGCCAGTAAAGCGAGATGAGCGCCGCAACCCCAGAGTCGTCCACGACTGGAACTAACGGTCAGGGGTCCCTTTACCTTTATCTTGTGATACAGAATAGATAATCTGGGTTTTCCTGGGACACCTAAGCGTTAATGAGGAGGATTCCTCAAATCTCTACCCCCAGGTGGCTGTCTTTGTATCGCTTTGAGCTTCTCCAGAATAATGGAGGCATCTTTAGGAGAAGTGAGATGAACCATGCATGCAGAGTACACTCGATTACTGTTGGCATGCTAACATTCTGCCTTTTATGATGCATGCTCAGTAAGAACGTTTAGAGGTCTAGAATTCTTAACATTACATTCATAGGAATTTTTCGCAGTAAAGTTGGTTACTTGTTTTTGAATTGGGAACATTTACAAAATCAGATCAGCAGGAATAATGTAGGAATTCACAGTGAATGCTGCGGTGGATAAGGATATAAATTCAACAGGCGAAGATAACTTTGGAAGCCTGGTTTGGAAAAAAAATATATACTTTATAGTTTTTGCTTGAAAGCTGTGATATTTAGAGATCTTATTTTATGGTAAAAAAAACCCGGCTGTCTTAACTGTTGTTTTAAAAATCTGTTTATGTGATCTCCCAAAGCGCAGGTGTTTAACACAAAACAATACTGATTTGGGCTAGAAATGTATGGCTAGTGTTATTGCTTGCTGTATTCAGTTATTCCTAGATATCTCTCTTGAAACTTCTTACAAATATAAATTGTAAGTCTCATTTAGTAGTGCTTCTGAACTTGGGGGGTCTCTGGTTAGCTCAGATTCTAGTTACGTCAGACAGAAGAGTATCAAACCATGGTTTTATGATCCTAGTTTGCTCAGTAACTGGAGTTTTTAAAGTACACCCAGAGTTCAGATATAACAGGGAACTCTGGTTCATTTTGCATTGAAGATGGAAGCTTTTCAATCTCCTCTTGCATGTGAAAGAGCAGTGGGTTGGTTAAGGCGTGCTGTGGCTACTGGAGGTAATTTTAAATTTTGGATTGATGTCAGGGGGCTGAACTGGCCTTTTTGTGTTGAAATTAAACAGCAAACATAGTTAAGGATATTTGACTGTAGGAAAACCCCCCTGAAAATACTAATACCTACCGGTATTAGTCTTTGAACCCCACTGTAGAGGAGGGGAAAGCACTTTCTGTAAAGAGCTTTGCAAGAAAAACAAAAAACGAAACCCTGCACAGATCCCCACAATCTGTAAGCAAATTAGGGGAGCGCGATACAAAGTTACTGTCTGACACAGTGCAGATTGACATTCTTTCTTTTTCAGTGTAGCCTGTTTGCTTAGTGAAATGGAAGACAAATGGCTTAAAGAAATGTCTGTAAAATGTCACAAAGGTAAGAGGGTGTATTTTGTGAAGATCGCACAGAAAACTGGATAGGTGGAAGCACAAAGTGTATTTCTTGCAGTTAATATAGCAACATTTGTGTAATGTAGAACTGCAACCTGTTTTTGGAGAGGTCTATATGTGCATGACTGAACCTGAAAGCTTGGATGTGTTTTAAAAATGATGCAGGAGGACTTGAACAACAGCATTTCAAAATAAGTAATGGTTGTTCTATCTTTAGGAACTGAATTTTACTTTATTTTGAAAGAATAAGGCACAGTTGCTAGCCTGAACAAAACCTTGTCCATCATGTGACAGAAAATGAGGAAAGAAGTCACAAGTTTTCTTTTTAATTTTGAATACATAGGCTGAAATCCTAACCCTACTTACCTGGGAATAAACCCCATTAAATTCAGCTGAACTTTTGCAGACTTGATTAGGTGTAGAATGCCAGCGTTTGGGGAGCAAATTCTTTTCAATACAAAATAACACAGTTGTTTTGAGATGTCTGTATTCAGCTGAAGAATAAATACTGGCGTTTGGAGCCATTTGTAACAACAGTTTAATCTCAGTATATGGAATAAGTGCACTTCCTACAGAACTAAGAGTTATGCAAGTATAGGCAAAGAAAAGCCCTGGTGTCTTAAAACAGAAACTCAAAAAGACAACTTGTTTTCTTCAAAGTGCTTTTCCATTAAAGTTTAAAAGGAAGGTAGTTATAATAAGAAGATAAATGTTTCTGAACTGTGCAGCTGATTAATACAACACAGTGCATGTTTCTTTCAGTCAAGAGATTTTCTTCCTGTCAGATGTGGAGCTGCTTCAGAAATCTTGTTCACCTTCATTATTATTTATCTTTAAGTCATGTGGCCAGCAGGCATCCCCAAACTCGGCCCTGCAGGTGTTTTGGGACTACAACTCCCATCATCTCTAGCTAACAGGACCAGTGGTCAGGGATGGTGGGAATTGTAGTCCCAAAACATCTGGAGGGCTGAGTTTGGGGATGCCTGGGCTGAAGTATTGCCTGGGAACTATACATGTCCTACACTTTGTGGAGTTGATTATTGCCACGCCTGGCATTTGTAAATGAGGTTCCAGAATGAATTTGTTTGAAGCTGCAAGGTTGCTTAATCTTGTACTTTGAAGGAAAGTCTACCAATCTATTAGCGCAATTATTCACAGCATACAAATAATTCTAAGTGTAAACCTTCCAGGGTGCTGCAAAATTTAATCCTCATGATTACCTAGACAGGACTTGTAGTTATGGAGTCACTGCCAATTTACACCAGTTGTACACCAGGAAATGTCATAATTGAATAAAGAGTGTATTATTATGTATTAAGTTGCATATGTTGTAGAGAAAACCATTGTAGGCCCTACATATTTAATACAAAACCCAGAAGGGAACCTGAAATAAAAAAGCAATAAATCTACGATTACAGCTTTCACATCACATAAAAATGATGCTACAGTCACTGTAACATTTTTTTTTTTTTGACATTTTGTGTATTTTAAAGTATGGTTGTTTTCCCTTAACCACTTTGAGGTTTGTTTTTACAATCATGCAGTGTTTAAAATTTTATTAAATAAATAAATAAATGCTGTAAGTTGCATGGCTGGGGTTCTGCAAAAGACATTCATGGGGTGTGTCACCTTGAGAACACAAACCTATGCTTGGAAAGTGTCATCGTTCAAGCTCGCCATCCTGAACTGTGTGCATCACATCATGTTAGGAAACTGAACATAATTTTTTTTTGTGATAAAATGAAGATGGGAGGTACCTAATAGATCCTTCTCCAGGAAAATATAGTAAGATCCTTGGAACCTTGAATCTGGTAAACATAATATGCCCCAAATATTTGACCAGATAAGTAAGTAAGTGACCCTAACCTAGGAATCTGTGATGTGGAGTTGCTAATGAGGTGTATAAGGTATTGCATAGTTTAACTCAGTGCTGTTAGGTCTTTCTTTCTTTCTTTCTTTCTTTCTTTCTTTCTTTCTTTCTTTCTTTCTTTCTTTCTTTCTTTCTCTCTCTCTCTCTCTCTCTCTCTCTCTCTCTCTCTCTCAATGATACTTACTGTGCCATAGCCAAAGGAAAAGCTGTTGCATACCGAGGTTCAGCTTCTGATAGCTCTATCAGTGACACTGTGAATTTCACAGACTAAACCAGTTGACTTCTCTTCCTTTTGTGAACAACCAAATGTGTTTGTCAGGCAAGAGACTTTCTCTTGTAAAGTTCTTTCAATTTTCCACCTCTACTCTAGTCTTACAGTGAAGGTGTTCCCCAAACAAGCTATTTTCTCCACTAATTTGATCTGCTCCTGGAAAAAAGCAGCAGCTGCCTGTTCCATGTACCTACTTGTCTGATTTTTTTCCCCACGCTGAAAATAATTGACTTCCGTTTGTCCATATCTCACATCTTTTGCATAACAAGGTGGGATTGTGGCTTCTGACAAGGAGTTTGATCATTTGTGTTACAAAAAAGTTTTCCTTTTGGCTGAGTCAAGTATCAAAGGACATTCAGAAGGGGAAAAGATTCCTTTACCTTCACATAGAGCTAGGCCTATTTCCGCATGTACTGTCGTTTTACTGCCTATTTCCTTTTTGTAGTTTTCATAGTCTATGTACCTGTACATCTAAGGTACACAAGGTGGCTGATTTGCTTCCTCTCCCCTTGCGGTGCACCAGCAGCACACAGCCAATGCAGGATTATAATTACATTTTTTTTTATTAAACCCTGACCTGCCCATCAGCTGAAGTCACTCCTTAGTTTAACAGCTTTTTTCCTTTAAGGTTTGTTGCTTTTTTCACTAATGTCATCCTTGCAATGCTTCTAGGTTTATCCCGTGTACCCTGTACCTGCATTTTAGTTTCAAAGGAGTGGAGCTGCCCGTTCCTGGTGGCTTGCATTTTCTTTCTTTCTTATGAAATAGAGAGGCGCATTGAAGACCCAGCAGTTATTCAGAGGACATGTTCGTATGAAGACCATTTGCCCTCAGGGGATTTCACTTGTTTCAGTGGAGGACAGTTCCCAGAGGGATGTGTGTATGGCTGTCCCTTCCACTGAAGCAAATCTGGAAACTTGGGGTGGGGATGTGCACAGAAGAACTGTCTCTCTTGCTGAGCCTTATTGTAATGATATACATTTTTTTTGTTTTTAGGTTTCAATTTGACATCGCCTTGCCTCCAGTACCAGCAACAGCTGTGCTCCTTGATCAATGTGACGGTCTGGAATGCTTCAGCAACTGGCGAAATGATTGAGGGTAGCGGAAGATATGATTTTTACATTGGTCTGGTATTGGCAATGAGCTCCAGCCTTTTCATTGGTGGGAGTTTCATCCTGAAGAAGAAAGGTCTCCTTCGATTGGCTAGGAAGGGCTCCATGAGAGCAGGTAAAAGTTTGCTTGAATTGGGGGGGGGGTGTTTAAGGGAAAACAGGAACTTTGAGCCCGAGACTTGAAGCATATACAAAATCTTTCATATGAAGTTTTCTACAATTGTATGCAGAATTTAGCATATGGGACAGAATTCTGAGAATCCCCACTACATTTTCCTTTTTAATTAAAAAGAGCCAGTTTGCACCCTTTTGGTTCTAAGAGAGTTGAAAACCTGAAAGATGGGAGCAGCTTGACATGATGCAGGAAAGGAGATCCTGTTTCTCCACAGCTGAGAACCATGTGGCAGCTGTGTAAATCTGTGATTGGGTCAGTATGAATCATAGAATTCTAGAGTTGGAAGGGACCCCAAGAGTCATCTAGTCCAACCCCCCTGCAATGCAGGAATCTCAGCTAGATCATACATTTGGACTGAAATGTTACTCCTTATAGTGTTCACAATGGAAGCATGTGGTAGACGAGCTGGGGTATAACTCTTCAGCACTATTTACAGTGTCCAAGGAGTGAGTAACACCGTCCCCTGGCTCTCCTGTCGTGTTTCACTAACCATACTAGCATGTCTGTGCCCAACGCCTATATTTTGACTTAATTCTAAAAACCGAAACCCCCTCCTCACAAGGACACATCAAACTCAGGATGTCTGCAAACACCCATGTATTTTGCTTTTATTTATGCAAATATTTTATGGTATGGATTTTGGGGTTTCCTTCAGGCAAAACTTTTTTCTGCTTGGTGTTTAAAAGCGTCTCATGAGTTTTGTGTTTATCTCTGTAGTGTAATAATCCCTTCAACTAAACGGTCTTCCTATCTGAGTACGCTGCATCACTGTATTTTCATGTTACAGAGTTAACAAATTTAGTTAACTCCAGCTGTTTTTAAAGACTTTTAACTACAGTGGAACCTCGACTTACGAATTTAATGCATTCCGAATGCACACTCGTAAGTAAGTCGAAAAACGGCATTCCCATAGGAATGCATTGGAAACGTAAGTCGAAAAATTCGTAAGAAAACCCTATGTAAACCTTCGTAAGTCGAGTAAACCCCACCTAAAACTTCGTAAGTCAAGTAAACCGCATCTAAAATCCAAGCGGATTTCCTTTCGGAAGTCGAAAAATTTGTAGGCGCGCGGCCACTTTTTCCCTTTCGGAAGTCAAAAAATACGTAAGTCGAGCTTCCACTGTATTTTGAAACATGCGTATTTAAAACAATTTGCATATTATCAATGCTAGAATGTGTACATTTTGGCAGGATGGTTGAGCTTTTCATGGTGCAAATTTGTAGCTACTCTGCTTACGTGGCAGCAAAAACTCCTGCCTGAAACACACAGACTTGTACTGCTCCAAGATCTCTGTGGTAGATATAAAATTGTGGAATTTTATAGTTCTGTAGTTTTGTTTGGTCAAACAAAACGTAACAAACCTTTTAAAAACGTATGGCTCCTTAAATCCCTTGAGAGGTAGAGATGCAACAATGCTTTGTGAGGTTTCATGGTCAAGGTAAATGGTGGGCCAAAGTTCATTCAATGAGAAGGGGCTTCTATGCAAACTGCATACCTATTGTTTTCTGAGTATTTTTTGCTTTTGCCAGTTGAAAAATAGGATTAAATTAAAAGTGGAAATCAGCGTTGTTGAGTAGATAAGGAAGGTTTTATTATCTGACCTTGGAGAAACCTGGCTTTTATCCAAAGGACAAAGCAGCCAGTTCTGCTCATCCAAAAATTCTTTGGGCTTTTGATAGACTTCAGCATTGCAATATAGAAATGAGGCACCCTTTTTTTTAGGGAAGTAACTTTGAAAATATTTATATAATTAAAGCATAGTATTGAATTCGTATATTCAGTTCTTTTTCCCCATCTGGGCCGATACACAGATTTGCATTTTAAAAACAATCTTTCGGAATATAACAAAACACAAGGAATATAAAGTTACACAAAGCCAATGCTAAGGAAATCACCCCTATTTTATTAGTTTCCTGTGTTGCAGGGGGTTGGGCTAGATGACCCTCAGGGTCCCTTCCAACTCTACAATTCTATGATTCTGGCAACATATGTCCATGCATAATGCAGATATATCTGATCTGAAACTATGTCAGGTAACCCTAGCTTTGGATACTGTATTTTCACTCACAGAAGAGTTAGGGATTTATTGCACAGAAGCTCCTTCATTTCACTCTAGGGAGTGTTCTGCTTGGAAGACAGACATTCTTGAGCTGCATTTCATCAGTGCATGCATGTAATCTGAAATATTGCAAAACTTTTTCCAGCATCCTGAGGGCTGCCTTGTAAATCGAGTAAAAGATGGTAGCAATATTAATATCCAAATCTTGGACCTAAGAGTTTTCGAGCACCGTGGATTGGGCAAAGCAACATCATTCCAGAACTATTTGTTTAAAAGTATTTCAGTCATCGTAATAAAAAAGCTTTTATTGACTAGTATCATATTTCTTTAAAAAAAATCCTGGACCTTTAAAAACCTAAAATATAATAGTAGCATCTAAGCCCTAAATGGCTTCGGTCCAGTATACCTGAAGGAGCGTCTCCACCCCCATCATTCTGCCCGGACACTGAGGTCCAGTGCCGAGGGCCTTCTGGCGGTTCCCTCACTACGAGAAGCCAAGTTACAGGGAACCAGGCAGAGGGCCTTCTCGGTAGTGGCACCCGCCCTGTGGAACGCCCTCCCTTCAGATGTCAAAGAGAGCAACAACTACCAGACCTTTGGAAGACATCTGAAGGCAGCCCTGTTTAGGGAGGCTTTTAATGTTTAATAGATTATTGTATTTTAATGTTATGTTTGAAGCCGCCCAGAGAGGCTGGGGAAACCCAGCCAGATGGGTGGGGTATAAATAATAATTATTATTATTATTATTATTATTATTATTATTATTATTATTGTGTATCACAGTAACTCCTCCCCCCCTTTTCTTAAAAAACTAGGACAAGGTGGCCATGCATACCTTAAAGAGTGGCTCTGGTGGGCTGGACTCTTGTCAAGTAAGTTAAGCTAACATACTTTTTTTTTAGTCCTCTTTGTTTATCTGTGAATCCAATCAAGACTGCATTGAGAGTTGGCACCGTCTGGGGGCTCAGAAGGGTCCATCACTGACCTCGTGTGACCTTGAGAAGCTTGGCATTTCAGGGCCAGTCACTCATCTCACTTCCTCTTTGCTGTAGATGTTGCATACCTGGTGGCACTGGGAGAGAGGTCTCTCCTTATGGGATCAGACAACCTGCAGCAGTTCCGCAGGAGGCAGCTGCAGATCTCCAACACCCCCCCCCCAAAAGATGCAATGTCTGATGCTTAGCAGTGCACACCTTCTGAGTGCTGGCTGGGCTCCCATAATAATCCCCTGCCATCTGATAAAACATGTCTGTGGGGAGGAGGGAGTAAGGCGAGTGATTGGCGGCGGCAGCAACCAGCGGTCGTGTTACATGGGGGCTCTGGCAGCACACCAGGTGAGGAACAGGTCAGCACCACCTGGCAAGGGCTCAATAGTGGCATGTGGCAATATCTCTGAACCCCCACAAGGAGGAAGAGAATGATCTTAAGCATGGAATGCCAGTAAAGGAACATAGAAAAGTAGTGCAGGTATTGTGAAAGAATTTGAAGGCCGGGTGGGGAAGTAACGCAGGACCTAGGACAGAATGGGGCTGAATTCTGGAGAGGAAATGGAAAGATGTGGCTTTGGAGGCAGGCAACAGTGTGTTGTGACACAAATGCCCATTCATTTGTGCTGCTGAACGTTTAGATTTCATTTCGACTGGGGAGAATGATTAGTTCCAATTTCTGCTAGCTTCCAATTCAGTATAATCCAGATCACTTTCCAACTCCACAAGGGGGAAATGAGAAAATGCCCCTCGTATTGGAAACCATAGATTTTTTTAACCTCAAGTTGTTGAGCATTGTAATGAGAACTGGAAAGGTGACCCCAAACTGAAAGGCATTCGTGTTAAAAATGCTTAAGAAGTTGGCTTTGAATTTTCCTGTTTAGGGATTTCCTTGTTGGTAAAAGCTGCTTTTTATGCATTTTGGTTTTCATCTGCAGGGGTGGGTGGTTAGCTTGAGTTTTCGAAAGCTTATCTGAAACGTGTCCTCTTTGGTATTTTAATTTGTAGTGGGAACTGGCGAATTTGCGAACTTTGCTGCCTATGCATTTGCACCAGCTACGTTGGTGACTCCCTTAGGAGCTCTAAGTGTTCTTGTAAGGTAAGGAATATGGCATTTTCAGAGGCAGTGTGCTTGCACTTGCTAATAAGTGCATACTTATGTGTGAGTATACAAAAATGTGTTGAAGTCTGTTAGCCTCTTATTCCAATTTCTCCTGAACTCCCCCACCCCAATTGCCTTAATTTTAGATACAGTACTTAGATTTTTAAAAATTTCCATTATCTTCTTGATTGCCACTTCTCTGATTTTAAACATATTCCTAGATACAGGTAGGTAGCTGTGTTGGTCTGCCATAGTCGAAACAAAATAAAAAAAATCCTTCCAGTAGCACCTTAGAGACCAACTAAGTTTGTTGTTGGTATGAGCTTTCGTGTGCATGCACACTTCTTCAGATACCTATCTGAAGAATCTGAAGAAGTGTGCATGCACACGAAAGTTCATACCAATAACAAACTTAGAGGGACCCAGGTGGCGCTGTGGGTTAAACCACAGAGCCTAGGGCTTGCTGATCAGAAGGTCGGCGGTTCGAATCCCTGCGACATTGCTCGGTCCCTGCTCCTGCCAACCTAGCAGTTCGAAAGCACGTCAAAGTGCAAGTAGATAAATAGGAACCGCTCTGGCGGGAAGGTAAACGGCGTTTCTGTGCACTGCTCTGGTTCGCCAGAAGCGGCTTAGTCATGCTGGCCACATGACCTGGAAGCTGTACGCCGGCCCCCTCGGCCAATAAAGCAAGATGAGCGCCGCAACCCCAGAGTCTGACACGACTGGACCTAATGGTCAGGGGTCCCTTTACTTTTAAGGTGCTACTGGAAGGAATTTTTATTTTATTTTAAACATATTCGTTGATTTGAAACCCTTACAGGCTGGCTTATATAATTCATGTATCGCCAGCCTTTACCATTTTTTATGCTGCGTTTTCTATTTTATTTTTAGTCTTGACTTGCATTTAATGCCTTATTAATGGAAGCAGCAAAATCAGTTTGCATGTTTACTCAAAAAGTAGCCCAACTTTATTCAATGAGGCCTACTCCCAGGTAAACATGCATATGATTACAGCCTAAATCAGTCACTTGTTTTCTGAATAAGATCACATCCCAGAGTAATTGAAGCTAATAAAGAATCCATCTGTATGTCTATGGTTAGGATTATTTGCCCAGTGTGCATTACTTTCAGTTTAACATTGGATTTGCCATTTTATCAGTTTAGTGTGTTTCATTGTTTTGAATTATTTGGTCTCATTTGCAGCCGTGATCATCACACTGCCACCCCATGAATAAATTGCATATAATTTATGGGTGGTTTTTAGATAGAAATTTAATAAACTATATTGATTGAGTTGTATTAATCGTATCAACTTTAAGTCCTGTTAGACATTGTCCATCTCTGTTCGGTATTTTGTATTGATTGTAACCAGTTGCTGTGTTTCTCCTTTTGGAGCTAAACTATATCATTGTAGTTTTAAAACATTAAAAATTCAAACATATTAGCTGTTGAGAAAAAGATTGCAAAGACTATGTGTGTATCCTGCGCTTTAACTTTGTCAGAATCCCCAAGACTGTTTTTGTTATTAAAAATAATAATAATGGAGCAATTCAAATGTACAACATGGATTTATATTTTTTTATGTTTCAGTGCCATTCTCTCATCATACTTTTTAAATGAAAAGCTCAATCTGCATGGAAAAGTTGGGTGTTTGTTAAGTGTACTGGGTTCAACTGTGATGGTAATTCATGCACCCCAAGAAGAAGCAGTGGAAACTTTGAATGAAATATCCCACAAGCTGGGTGATCCAGGTGAGAGAGCCCTGCACTCTGTTTGGTAAAGCAAGGAGCAGTAGAGAAATACACAATTCATAGGAATATACCTTGGAGGAATATACCTTGCAGGAAGCTCCTGCAGCCAATCAGAAGCCCCATCAGACACCCGTGTTCCAAAAGAATGTTTGCAAACCGGAACAATCACTTCCCAGTTCCAGGGCGTTCGGGATCCAAGGCATGACTGTATTGTTCAAAAGAACCACAGGCGCTTTTAAGAGAAGTTTGTGTTTTACAATATACAGCCATGTGCTTTGTGCTTCCCCTGCCACAGCTAACTGCAATTTTTTAACAGTAGTTCAATACTGCTTGCTTGAACTAAAGACCTAGCCGGTTTACAAAAGGCAATCTAAAATACTCATTACCGGTAAATACCAATGAGAAATTAGCATTAAAAACAAGTTGCTTTAAAAAAAAAAGTTTTACATATAAAACCAGCAATTTAAAAACAATTTTGTTAAAATTTAATGCTCTGGCATTAATACTGCAAAATTAGGAAGCTTCCTCCCCCCTTTTCTGTGCTTTAAAATGGCATGGTTTTTTTCTTCCAGTGCATTCATATTATTAGATTACTATACTGAGCATCAGACTCCCCCCCCAAAAAGCCTTAGCTCATACAGAGTAATAAAACGCGAATTGTGGTTGATGCGATTTCTCTTTATGTTGCAGGTTTTGTGGTCTTTGCCACATTTGTTGTCATTGTGTCCTTGATAATGATCTTTGTGGTGGGACCACGACATGGACAAACCAACATTCTTGTGTACATAACAATATGCTCAGTCATTGGAGCTCTGTCTGTTTCCTGTGTAAAAGGCTTGGGCATTGCAATAAAGGAACTTTTTGCTGGGAAGCCCGTGCTGACGCATCCTTTATCCTGGATTCTGCTGCTGAGTCTTATTGTCTGCGTCAGCACACAGATCAACTATTTAAATCGAGCCCTGGATATATTCAACACTTCCCTCGTGACACCAATCTATTATGTATTCTTCACAACATCTGTTTTAACTTGCTCTGCTATCCTCTTCAAAGAGTGGCGACACATGGCAGCTGATGACGTTATCGGCACTCTTAGCGGCTTTCTCACTATAATAGTGGGGATATTTCTATTGCATGCCTTTAAGGATGTCAACTTCACCCTAGCAAACTTGCCCGTGTCTTTACGTAAAGATGACAGAGGAATAAATGGCTCTTTGCCAAACACATACGAACGCTTTAACGACGAAGAAAGTGGAAGCCGTGTAGGTGATCTGCAGTCCACAGAGGGAGTGGCCTCTAGGAGAAATGGAAACCTGGGAGCATCTTAAGAAGAGAGCAATTCTGTAACTCTGTTTTGTTGTGGAATGTCATTTTTAAGTGCTTGTCAGAAACAAATGTATTTAAACAGTATGTATAGACAATCGTTTGTTTTTAGGTTTGACTAGCTTGGACCAAGAACAGTGGTGGATTTTTATTTGCCTTACTTTTCATTTTAAAAAAATAGTAATACTAAAGGACTTCAAAAACATGTTTTGCTAAATTAACTGTGAACATGTAAAATACTAATTTTTTTGTTTAGGACTTATTGCACTAATGACAATTTTAACAAATAAAATGCTTTATTTCTGCATGAGTGAGGTGAATTGACACATACCTGGCCATCTTTTTGTGCTGCTTTCCTAAATTAGTTAGGTAGCCTTGCGTTTCAGGGTACGGAACAACTGTTAATTTACTCATACACTGAAGGCATGGAATTAGGTGAAACCCACTGAACCCTTGCATAACGTTTCCCTTCTCCCAGCTGAAAAGAACCTTGAGCTGCAATGCAACTGAGTACTATCCACATAGATAAAAAGCAGAAGAATGCTGTTACTATAAAGAGGTTCTTTTCATGTGACGCATTAGATACCGTCTACACCCACTCATTTGTGTGAAAAGATTATAGGCCCAGTTTAGATATAACATATGGTTCAGCATGAGGCTTGTTTGCTCTGCATTGTATATGAAAGAACAAACCTGCTTTTGTTAAACATTTCCACAGTGCTTTTCAAGTAAACACAACAGTTCACCTGCATTAGCTAGCTGTAACCATCATAGCCAACCCTGTAAGTTGTTAAGCATATGTCTTTGGTAGAGAGAAACTATTGACATGCAGATGGGGAGTCTATATTTTTTTAAAAAAGGGGGGGGGTACATTTATGCCTAGAAGCTTTTTATACAGCTGACTAGAGAAGGATAAACGGGGAGTCAACACATTCCTTCTGTTTTATGAACAGCTTAGGTCTTAAAAGGAAGCCAAGGATATGCAATGACAGAGCATCAGAGACCACCAGGAGTAAAAGCAGTAGTGCTTTTAAAATATACACATTTTCCCTCTTGCAGCAGAACCGCAAGGAGGGGAACCAAGAAGCTTTTGCAACTTCTCATTGTCTGGTTCTGCCTAATCTTAAAACCATGCATTTTGAAATGGGCATGTTTCAAATGAACCGTAGGTGAGACTGGTTAATCGAAACCGCTCTTAAAACACGGCAGAGGAAGAAATGTGCCGTAATCGTGACACAATAAAGCACGGTCCATTGTGAAACCCAAACTGTCGCTTCACAGGTTGGAACTTGCGAGGATCTGTTTCCTTTTCACAATGTTCGCAGTTGTTTGAAAATACTTCACGGAGCTTTGCTAAAATTAAAATAGTTCCTGCGTACATAAGGTCACACCAATATATTATATCTGTGTTAGAAACAAAAAAGGAGCTTGACTGAAAAACCAAGCGGTACTCTCCAAATTAGAAGAGGTAATTGCTATGCTTCAGCCCTCATCTGCATGTATTACATATAGTAGTATTTGAAACAGCAACTGGGAGCCATTGATAGCAAAAACAGTTTGTACCACACTCTTACCACCCACATGCTATTTTCAATTTAGAGATTGGTTTGTATATAGACAGCAAATGTTTGTACAGTGGGACCTCGACTTACGAGTGACCCGACTTACGTGTTTTTCAACTTACGAATGACTTCCGGAAGAAAAAAAATGGCCGCCGCAACCGAATTTTTCGACTTGCGAAAGGAAGTCGTGGCTGCTTTGAACAGAATTTCTTCGACTTACGAATTTTTTAAGTCGAGGTCCCACTGTATTAATTTAGCCTCCTTACCTGTTCCACTGAAAGTAAATTCTAAATAAGAGATGTCTTTTGCATGCTGGTGAAATGTACGACAGCCATTCCTTATGAGACAAATAGCATTTTAAAACCACGTACAAAAAAGCAAGAGACAAAATACTTCTAATAGTTTTGGGACACAACCTAAAGCCTTAGGGCTGTTTAACTTTGTTCTGAAAGCTATCAGAACCAAATGTCTGAATTATAGCAATGAACTCTTCTTCCCACACCAGTCAAAGAGGCCAAGAAAGAAGCCATAGAGGATTTGATTTGCCCTTGTAAAGTGAAAAGCTGCTGCTGTGAGTGCCAGCTCTATTTTTAACCTATACCTTAACCAAGTCTTGCAATGTGGCTGAATTGTTGAGAGTGTAAGATTACAACCCACACAAAAGGACTGCACAGCATGTTGGGTGTCAGAATGATGCCTGTGAATGACAGCCCCTAGAAGGGCAATTTGCAAACACCTCTTCCTCTCACTAGATGGGAGCTTGACAAGAGTGACTCTTACATCCATAGTTGTCTTTTAACATGTTTTAATTCAGAATTAAGCTTCAGAAGTAGTTAAACTACTGACCCATGATTCACAAAAGTAAAATTATAAATATTCACCAAGCTTGGCATTAGAAAGAGGCTAAGTGTTAGGAAAGGGAGAGTCCTTTTCTAAGAATGAACCAAAAAAATAATAATAAAATTGAAAAGGGTATAATTCTACATTCTATCAAACCAAAGTATGCTCTATATATAGTTGTAGAGTGACTCACACAGCTGCTTTGTTTGCTTCCAATGTGGAAAATGGCATTCAGATCTCTCCCATTTTATTTTAAAAGCTAAAAAAGCAGCAGGAGCCATTAAGTCTGCACAGGCAGACACTCTACATATTAAAACCATTAATTGCTTCCAACTTATAATCTTTTAAAAACGTCCCCTTTAAAACCTTTATTTCCAAAGATACTGGGGCTACAGATGTTCCGAAAAAGAACATTCCAGTGATGAAAGACACTTGAGGAGTTACAAAATAGGGCGTTTCCTGTAAAGGCTAGCAAAGCAGGGTAATGCTTCTGTTACACATGAAAATTACAAAAAAAAAGACACCCCTGAAAAGGACAACTTTTCATTCTTTCTAGTACATGGACAAATGGAAGAAGACCCCATACACTATAAACCTCTCTAGAATGATTATAACAGCTGGAGAAATGCAAAGGATTTTAAGGCTAAAAAAGAGGCTGCAGTCGGAAGCCTTTTATCAAAAGTACATAAAAATAGTCTAAAAAACAGAACTGTGTACAGTTATTATGCTCGGAAACAGCTAAAGACCTGGTCCTCACAGAAGGGTCTCAGGCGATACTAGAAAACAGTGGTGGTCAAGATAATACTCCCCTTAGCTATCGGCTCTTGTCTGGCATTGTGGTGTAGCAGGTACACTTTCCAAAGGAAAAGAGAAAAGTGGATCTTTCCTAGTTACTGGCCAACGACTGATGAATGGGAGGCTGGAAACAGCGGACATGCTCCACAGGGGTGCCTTCTCCGTCACCAGATTTCAAATACTTGTCCAATATAGTAATGATCTCATCGTTCAGGATCTGGAACTTGCGGATTCTCTCCACCATTTTCTTCAAAGGCTGCAGAAGCAAAATGGCAACAGTTAAGGAGAAGGCCAGGCTACACTTGTGCCTCAGGAAATTCAAAAGGAAAGGGAGAGAAATATTGCCAAGGTGTTTTAAGTCGAGTCCTACAATGTAAAAAGCAGAAAACGGGCAGAACGAGAAACGGAGACCACCCCTGTCAACTTACCACGTTCTTTATGACCTCATCTTTGCCATCGTGTTTCTGTACTTTCAGTAAGTGGTAGCAGAAATCCAGCACATCAAACCGGCGCTGTTGCCCCAAAAGCACAATTATCATACAGCCAGCCCAGTGCAACCCATCTCCAAAACACTGCCTGCAAAGTGAGATGTGTAGAAAGCGTTATTTTTAGGTTCGCTAGGACAAGTCAAAATGAAACACAGAACTTTGAAAACACTGAACTGTGTTAAGATTTCTAGCGTTAAGTGGCCTAGATGTTGTTCAGAGGGACATCTTATGAAATTATTATTACAGGTCTAAAATAAGAAGCAGCGTGGAATTATTCATCCAAACACTTGCTACCTCGCAGTGCTACAATGCTAGAGTGTTAACTGGCTAACATCCCATTTGCCTGCGTTTACCATCCTCATCTTCCCTTGATTCTGAAGAACAGGCCAGTGACTGGCAAGAACACAACTGCTGAAAAACTAAAACAAAACTAACCCAAGATTGGGTTTTTAAAATAAATAAAAGCACCGCAAATTTCCTGAGATTTCCATAGGCTAATATTAGGGTACTACTTTGGTGACTAATGTTCAGTTCAGTTCAATTTATTTTGTTTAGTGAGCAGCCATAAAAATAATAACACCAAGAATACTGCTAATAACCGTGGTTTACATTTCTACTCCCCAACCTTTACAGGATAAATCATTTCCCATTCCCCCTTTTAAAGTTTTATTAGGCAAATTTGTAAAGCCTTGGTAAGAAATTTGGTTCTAAAGGATATATACCTCTCTACATCAGACAACAACAAAAAACAGGTCTTTGCAAGAAATGCTCTTCCCTTCTGCGATCTTAACAGTGGGCGGATGCAATTGTTTCTAAGGTCATACTAAAAAGGGAATTCAAGGAGTAGAAGAAGAAGAAGAGAAGAGTTTGGATTTGATATCCCGCTTTATCACTACCCGAAGGAGTCTCAAAGCGGCTAACATGCTCCTTTCCCTTCCTCCCCCACAACAAACACTCTGTGAGGTGAGTGGGGCTGAGAGACTTCAGAGAAGTGTGACTAGCCCAAGGTCACTCAGCAGCTGCATGTGGAGGAGCGGAGACGCGAACCCGGTCCCCCAGATTACGAGTCTACCGCTCTTAACCACTACACCACACTGAGGTGACTATGCTACGGTAGGAGTGCTACAATGATCAAAAAGAATTGAAATCGCACATTTAATATTTCAGCTCTGTGCTCACATCGCATTCCTTCCCTAGTAAAACTCGTAATACAGATTGACTTTTCCCCTCTTTCCATTTGCTGTGTGATCAAAAATTCCAAACCAATCTCATCGTTTTCTTGGTGACATCCCACACCTAGCTACTGAAATAAGCAAGCGTTATATACGGGGGCCTTAAGCAAGCACTCAAGATACGTACTCCACGGTAAATTCGTGAGTCCCCACAGGAATGCAGTACACAAACTGCATTGCGCTCCACAAGCGGTGGAATTCCACGCATTCGTCAACATGCATCACACCGTTGCTGGGGAGAGGCCCACGCCAGATCGGGTCATCAAGGAAGGTTCGAATCCTGGTCAAGATGACTTCAAACATGGACAGCCCACAGCAGAGGCGCTCCTTGGTCAACAAGTCTCCTTCTCTAGCGATGGCGATTTGCTACAGTTGCAACCAAAGAGAATACCATGCTAGGACGTTAAGAAGAAAATTACCTCCGGAGAATTACCGCAATGTCCCCATAACCCTGTCTCCTGGCATTGAGCAACGGGCAATGCGCTCAAAGTAGTTGCTCTATCCAGCAGCCCTAACTGCAAACCAAATGATGTCCAGGCATCTTTTCCCTTGTACTGTGGATTTGGAGGGGCGGGGGATACAGCTTTAGTGCCCAAAGAATGAAAGCTGTACCTGAGGTGTTCCTAGTCTTTCAATCAGTGGAACGAGGTGGAGTGGAGCATACTTTGATTCTAGTCTCTTCATTTTAGCATCCAGTCTTTCACCCTCTGGAATGAGACAACATTATTATTATTATTTTAAGGGAAGTAGTGCTTAAAAGAGAAACACCTTTGCATTGTCCCAATAATGGTTATGCATTAATTGTATTGGTTTTTTTAAAATCCCATAATTTTCCACATTATGCACTCAAGGATAGGAACCAAAAAGGCCTACCAATAAGAGGACAATAAAAACAGTACAAAAAAACATGAGAGTCATAAAGAACCTAGCACTTAAAGGAAAGATCTGAGGATCAAAATGGTTTCCTTATGCTTCATTTATTCCTCTGCCATAGTTTCCTTTAATTGAAAAGAAATCAACAGCAGGACACTCGCAGTGGGAGCTGCTTACTTGACTCCTAAAATAAAGCTATTGTGTTCCAACATACTTTTCTTCCCACACACATTAAAATCAATTACGATAAATCTTATCAAACACAAAATTCCAGACTCTAGGGAATGGAATTTTATGTATAGGGGAACTGATTTTCAAAAGGCATTGGCATACACATCATTTGTGACGAGGAAATGTTTTGCAGCAAGTGGGCAAACTGAACTGGCAGTGCTTGGCTGTCTATTGAGACGACAAGTTTATCTGCTTTTAAGCAAGGCGGGGGGGGGGGGAACTGCTTGACTTCAGTTGGCAAACTAGTGAGAATGCTGTTGGTGGGTGGGGAGGCAGCAGGAAATATATGCTGCTGGCAACAGGAAGTGGTGGAGAAACACTGCATTGCGCAGGAAACAAACCCTCCCAAGCAGCAAGTGCTCCAAGTTACACAAGGGGCTAAGCAACACTTTTCACAACGTGTTTTTCATCCCAATGATTTCAGTGCAGGAAACGGTCTCCCTATTCCTCAGGCTTCATCATGGCTCAACCTGCTTACTCTCCAAGCTTCACAGGTGGCCTGCCCAATTTGTAACTTGCCAAACCACCAATGGCAGACATGTATCGTGGCCCATTATTCCTGCCACCGCCCGTTTCTGCAGCCCCAAGCAAGCAGCACCATCAGGAAGATTACGGAACCCTTGGTCAGCGCATTCAGGTTGATGGGTCACTGTAAGGAGACATACCTTTGACATGAACTCTTGGCAAAATATTCTGGAATGGTGCAGCATGCAACAGATCACACACTTCCTCCAGTGACTGCAACAAAGCGGACAGAACTCATTGAAAACAACACACAGCAGCATCTGACGGCACCAGTTCAGCCAGCTAAGCACTTTTCGGAAGCAGCGCATGCCGCCTTGGCCTCTTGCAAAATGTAATTGCAAGAATTTGCCTTGGGCTGAAACAGATGCGACATGGCAGATCTGGGACTGGATTTCTAGATTCTGCTTCGAACTCAAAAGCAAGGGAGGAACAACACCAGATGGGTTAAAATTTTTGCCCCACGTCATTTTCCAACTCTCAAGATATTAGTACTATGGCAGATTTACATTAGGCAAATAGTACAGAGGAAATGGGTTTAAAACAAAAACCCTCTTACACCAATCAAAGCTTGTGTGTGTGTGTGTGTGTGTTTTAATGCAAAATCGAATCTTGGATTTTCTGTGTCACATTGGTTTCAGTCCTCAGACTCTACACCTTCCTGTTAAAACAGAGAGCCTATTCTACACGCAGAATTAGAAAGTTTATTAGCATTCTCTACCAAAAAGCCTAAGACAATGTTCAAGTGGTAGACGGAGAGATGTGAACCAAGCAGTGACTCATGCTTTTATTTTTATCAGCATTATTTCCATAATCCATTATCTCCCAAGGATAGCTCCCGCAAGAGCAGTAATTCAAAGATCTGGTCAAGTAAGGGCACTGACCATTCTGAAGCAATCTCGGTAACCTAGGTAATTCAGTGAAGAAACTAGCTCAGAAAATTAGCACGCTTTGGCAATGCAAACCGCTTTGTTTTCCCTCTCCAAATGCACAAGGCAGCCAGGCAAAATGAAAGCAAAGTGTCATTTTACAAGGCAGCATCAGGGCTCATTTCTGGAATTTGCCTTCAGTTCCCACCCTCAGTATAAGAGAACACACATACACCACACATTATAACTTAAATGGAACTGATTTGTACCCATCATCCCTTCTTCTTATATTTCTATACCTTACACACACAAAAATACACCACCCACATTAGTTCTAGGCCAAAACCAGGGTTGGTCACATTTGGCTAATTGGGCAAATATTTCCAAAAATATACGCTCAAGTGCCAAGTGTACAAAAAGCCGAATTAGTTAACAGCAACTGTTAAACGCTGACTTGCATCCAAAGAAGCGCCAGCAAGAGGATTAATTGAACTAAAAAGAAAAATCTTCATTTTGTCCATTGCAGTGTTTGTTTGTCCTGTTTCTCTTGGTTCTTGTTATGAGTGACTATCTTCTCCACTGTGTCTGGGGTGAAATGTTTATGAGCCCCAAAGGCAGGTATTATCAGTCTGGCACTTGAAAATCCATATAATCATTATCAATAAACAAAATAGTCTTGCAAAGTTTTATGCAATGAGACTATGGCTTAATGGTCCCTTAAAAGTTCTTAAGTCTGTTGGCATCTCTCTGTCTCGGAAGACATGGAGTGTGCTTCCGAGGATGAAGTCAAACCACTGCATTAGCAGCACCAAAGTGACCTTCCCGGGGTGCAGGTGGGGGCAGTGTGGCTGCAGGTCCTGGGCTGCCCAAACCACAAGAGCCTCCCTCTCAGCCTCACTGATGTGGTCCAAAGGAAAGCAGAGCAATGCATTTGGCACGAGCTTGGCTGCCAAAGTTGCTGGAAGGAGGCGTAAAAGGTGCCAACCAACCGTCTTAGGGACTCTACTTCAGATTTGTGTAGGGTTTGCTCCTTAGCCTTTTGTTCTACCGAAGTTATCCTGCAAGGCAGAGGTTTAGGATCAGAGTTTTCCTTCTCCTAGATGGGATACCTTCCCAGGTTGATGAGCCTCATCTGCCCCTCACTTCCCTCTACAGCGTGTGCAGAAACCGCCTTCTTGACCATTGGACCCGCTCAATCCACCAGAGCCTGTCTTCGCATGCAGAGGAAGTCCCTAACCACCCCTCCCCAGGGTTTAAGACCCATTGGTTACCCTCACTTGGTTTAGCTCGTCAGTCAAAGCTGTTTCCCAGGGTGGCTGCTGTTTCATGTTGAGCCGCAGGTGAGAGCTGAGTGCAGGGTGGGGACCAAAGGTGGAAAAACTACCCTGTTCTTAAGTAACATGTTATTTTCTCTATTGTAGCCAAGTTCCACAGCTTTCGGTGCCGGAGTTGAATTGTTAGGCTGAATGAAAAGAGATGGAGTTGCCAGCATGCCCTTTTTAAAAATAAATAAATAACAATTTATTTATTTTTTACAAAAAGCTGCAGTTACCTTTCCTAATCTGGACACCAGATGGCATCAGAAGAACACAACATTTCCTTACAAGTATAAAAATAAAGGAAGGAAATAAAAAAGTCTACCACTTCTGTAATTCTGGATCTTAATCCACATAATAAATTCTGCCTCAAAAAGTTATTTCTAAAGAAATAATTTTTTTAAGGACTGGAAAGTTAACTTGAAACTTACAGCTGAACTTGTGTCACCTGAAAACAAGTAAAATATTAAACAGTATTCGAAAGTGAATATAGATTCAAACCACCATCTTACCAAGCTCTGTTCAATGAGGAGGCAGAAAAGGATAGCGTTTCCCACTTCCCGCAGATTCTGGAAACAGACAGTTTTCAGTTCCGCATACTCAACAATATCCTTCAGCTGGTGATGGAAGAATTCCAGAATACCTGAGACATAAGATGAGGAGAGAAAGAGATATAAATCAACACCGCAATGAATTTGTGCACCAGGAAATAAAAGTAAAAATTCACAGAAAATTAGCATCTTCCGAGTATACATTTTGATCAACACTCTCATAAGGGCAATATTCAACAGGGACAAAAATACTTTATTTGACAACTCCATAGGCCAGTGGTTCCTAATTTGTAGTCCGCAGACCCCAGAGGGGTCCACGTAAACTGCCCAGAGGGCCCAAGGCACATACCCGTCAGGGACATCCCGTCTTGGAGGACCGTGCTATCATGCATGGGTTACATGACTTGTGCAGGAGCACGGCTTGGAAGGTGCATGTCCTGGGTTTGCGCTAGTACACGTTGGTGGGTATGGTGGAACCATTCAAAGGACAAAAACTACCAGAGAGATATCGACATTTTAAAAAACGGGGGCTCCACAGTGCTTAGCTAAATGGGAACCACTGCTATAGGCTGTAAGGGGCTTCACTCAACAACAAAGGTCACCCAATCCTTATGGAATATTGGGTAGCTCATACACAGGAGCTCTAAAGGTAGAGGACACATAAAAGCTCTGTACACGTGTAGGATGTGTGCAAATAAGCATGTGTACAAACTTCTGTGGTAAATGAAACAAATCATGTCTAATAAGCAGATTTTATACATTTATGTAAGGTTTTTTTTTTAAAACGTAAGTGCTCACTGGAAGGACAGATCCTGAAGCTGAGGCTCCAATACTTTGGCCACCTCATGAGAAGAGAAGACTCCCTGGAAAAGACCCTGATGTTGGGAAAGATGGAGGGCACAAGGAGAAGGGGACCACAGAGGAAGAGATGGTTGGACAGTGTTCTCGAAGCTACCAACATGAGTCTGACCAAACTGCGGGAGGCAGTGGAAGACAGGACTGCCTGGCGTGCTCTGGTCCATGGGGTCATGAAGAGTCGGACACGACTAAATGACTAAACAACAAGTGTGGGTTTTTTGGCGATTTTGGAAGCTTGTGCAATCTTTACCTCCAATTTCATGGGCTTAGGATCATACATAATCAGTGTGTTAAAATATATGTGCTAGTGCAATATTTACAAAAAATATCCAAAAGTTAGGGAACAATCTTGATGACCCTCTGTACACTCAGTAAGCATGCATTAGTTATAATAGGAATTATATTTTATTTTTCCTTATGAAAGTTTAGGAGCTGCCTGTTCTCCAAGATACTGGAGATGGCTAAAAATTGGGCGTGAACACTTAGATTGCATTCAGATCCTTCAAACCAGAAACGTCTACTTCTCCTTCCCATACAGGTAGCAGAAAGCACAAGGTAGCAGAAGGCACTCAAAGTTCTCATAGATGCTTATTCATGATCTGCCAAACCGTGACCTGAAGTTGGTTTAAGCTTCAGTTGTGGGTTATCTGGTGACTTTCACCTTCCTTTGAACTACAAGGCATGCATGAGCTGTAAGGTTGGCGAGGTGGGTTTGGCTAAAATAATCTTTGTCCGAGGATTAACATCTTAGAAAAATTAGGGTATGTATGAAAGCACATCACAGGAGACAGCTAGATAAAAAACAACTATGATAACAAGGAGTCAATTTTGATACCCAGAAGGCTAATAATAATAATTATAATGATAATAATAAACCGTTTTAGAAATTCGATGCCTCCTGATTCTGCTAGAGGGCGAAGTGAAGCTAGGTGAGAATTACTGTATTGGCCAGAATATAAATCTCACCCCAATATAAGCTGCACCTTTAAAATTCGGGGGGGGGGGGGGAGAGAGAGAAAAAGACAACATCCGAATACTGTATAAGCTGCTCCTTTAAAATTCTGCAGGCACTCACACCCGTTCCGTTTTACCGTATGTCTGTTTCAGCAACGATATCGTAAAAGCCAATTTTTGTAAGGCCACGAATTTAAGCCACACTTTAACTTTTCACGGTCGGAGTTTGGGGGGGAAAGTGAGGCTTATATTCAATCAGGCCAATATGGTAATATAAAGAAGGCCAGAGTTTATTTAAGCAGATACAGTTTGGATACAATCTGGAATACCATCTCTCAGTAATGATTATGGCAATCAAATGTTCTTTCTGCTGGGTGTGGGATAGGAGTACAGAGTTTTATTTCTTATTTAATTGACTCCCCATAATACTTACTAAAACAAGTGTGACTTTCATATAAAAATTCCATTGCCTAATTTTAAGGTAGCCGACGAGTGAACCCCTCACTCTTTTTAACAATGGCTAATGAGGCAGTAAATCAGCTCAAAAGGAGAACCACAGGTTTCAACAACTCATAACCTCTTTGACTTATGTTCAGTCAGGAGTCAAGCACCTAATAAGAAGTTAAATCCAAGTCAAAAGGAGCTCTAATGAGGCTCAGTAATACGGGGAGCTAGGGAGTAAGAGGGAGGAGGAGAAAACATACTCAAAGCCAGGAACAAAGGGCAATGATTCAGTCATGCTGAAATTGCAGAGGTTAGGCTCAGAGAAGAGACTAAATCTCAAAATAGCAGTCAAACAATAATGGTTCATCAGTGATAATTCTTCTGAAGTGGCATCCCAGGAGCAGCTGCCCTTACCAGGGCCATTTGTATTAAAGAGCTAAAACACCTACTGAATACAACAAGCTTTGAATGACACATCAATGTTCCAGAAGTCAAAGATAAGCACGTGTTGTCGGCATCTGCAATGCCTTGTCTCCCACGTCCACACAAGAAGACAAGAAATAAGGAAGAATGTTTGCAGATGTTCTCCACACTTGGGAGCCTTGGGTGGAAACCAGCCCAAAGTATGTAGTGGACTGTGAAGGAGAGACCTGAGAGAGGACTAGGCAGGTGAGGAAAAAGGGCAGAGCAGATACAAAGAGAGCCAAGGGTTGTGTTAAGGGGGCGAGGGAGGGGAGAGCTTAATGTTGCTCTAAGGAGACAGGTAGGGCTTGTGGAGTTGGCCAGACTAATAGTGCATGCAGGGAGCACATGGGAGTGGCAGCTGCGGCTGAAAGCCAGAGTGTTATAAAGGTGCAGGAAAGCCACAAAAGACTGACTGCTGGGTGAGCAGGGAAAGGCTTTGTTGGAAATCAGGAGCCTAATATTTCCCTGTAAGTGTCACATTTATTGTAGCATTGATGAGATCTCTGTGTTCCAAATACAGTGGTACCTTGGTTTATGAACTTAATCGGTTCCGGAAGTCTGTTCTTAAACCAAAGCATTCTTAAACCAAGGCGTGCTTTCCCATAGCAGCGGGGGACTCAATTTACAAATGGAACACACTCAACATGTTCTGCTTCCAAGGCAAAGTTCACAAACCAAAACACCTACCTCCGGGTTTGCAGCGTTCTTAATCCAAGTTGTTCACAAACTAAGCTGTTCTTAAACCAAGGTACCACTGTAAATGTCAATTTATGGGGCACCCTGTCCCTATGGGGGTACAGGGCCTGGAGCAAATCACATGATATAGCCTTAATCTCTCCGCTGCCTCTGCTATCATTGACAAAGGTGGTGTCACTGAGCCCTGCTCCCCACATCTTACTTTTTGTTGCCGTTGGGTGTTATCCAACTAAATAGTTCCACTGACACAAGGGCTTTTTAGCTGTGTGGTGGAAGAGAACAGAGGGCGGGAAGGTTCTATTGCACAGCAACGACAACAAAAACATTGCTCTGGCAGAACAGTCTAGTTGGATACTGCCCATTGTTTTGCTGGCGCTTTAGCAGCAGTGAACCCACCCACCCACCCCTACCTGTGGCTTACACTTTTTATTTTTCTAATGTTTAAAGGCAGCATTGTCAGTGAGTTCCTTTTGCCTCCTTCCATGCTATAGGAAGGGAGGAGGTGGGAAGCATTGCCAGATGGATGGCAGGCGGGGAAGTCTGGTCGGGCATTGACCGTGGCCACTGGCACGAGGCGAGGGGTCCAGGGTGGTGTCCCCTATTTGCCACCACCCCAGAGATGGTTCTGCCCTCATACCCACAGAATGTATTTTGAGCAAATATGGAAACGCACTGCACGACAATGTGAGAACAAAATTGTCCAGTACTGTTTGCCTCTCTAAACTGTTTGTTAAATAATGTACTAAAGCCAAGGAACAAAACTGGCTCTTAACATTGGAATGACATGATCTAAAAGGTAACTTACCCGGGGAGCCATACTCATGTCTGGGTAACCTACAGATTTTCGGCATCACTTCCATTAACGTCTTCACGTATTGAAGAATGGTGCCTTGGAGCTGCAAGAACACAGGTGATTAGTATTGCTGAAGAAAAACAGAAGTCAGGCTGTGACACACAATAAACACGAGCTGGTGTATTACTACTCCAAATCGTAAATGCAGCCCCTTTTCTCCTCTGCCTCACCCCCGGCCCTGTACCACCTGCTGCCTGCCTGCCCACTCCAATAGTTAAAGGAGAAGGAGGGGGCAAGTCCTTCAAAGAGCGCTTTTGTAAAGGGCTTACAGACGGCTCAAAGGGGAGTGCGGAGGCTGTCCTAAAGTTCTCTGTACGCAGCAGAAGGGCCTTGAAGCTACAGCATGTTCCCAAACATCTGACAACCACCTAGCTGTTGAGCACTTGGAAATCCATTAATGAGGGATTTTGAAAGGTGGGTGGCAATGTCCACCTGTCAATCACGTGGCATCGTAACTGCATAATATGATTGAAAGGTAGGCAACCCCACCCAACAGTTTAATTTGGTCCACAAAGTGAATCCTGGTAAGAATATGGTCTAAGGAGCCAAAAACGTTCCCCACCTCTGAAATATATACTCAATATTTGAAAAAACCCATGAAGAGGCTCTCCTATGGTTTGGGGATCACCATGAAAGACCTTGAATGTGGTGCTTATGGTGTGTGTTGCGGGGAGGGGGGAGAGAATAACCTAAAACAAGCAAAAGCAGCTTTGCTCAAGCTACTTCTTGCACGGTGCCTCGCCCTAACTTTCGCCAAGTCTACCCTCTCACTACCAGGAGAGTCATCTTGGATTGTGCGCATGGGGCTGCAGTAGGAGAGAAGGAGTGGGGAAGCTCCCATGCACAAGCATACCCAATGTTCCCCTGTAAAGGCAAAACCCAGAAGTAACCAGTAGTTTTATATTTAGCCTGGAGCCATTCTAGACAAACACTACAATGGTGTGCAGGTGGTTCTTTCACCGAGACCAATTTTTAATCTCGTCTGCTTATGAAATGTGATTCATACCCAAGAGCTTTAATTTTGCAGCGAAGGGTCTTCCTAGTACGCCAACCACTTGTTTTGCCTTCAGGTCTGAAGACTAACTAAAGTCAATCTGATACGCACTAATGGATAGGTTCTCCTATTTTGCCCACTATATAATTAACTGTCGGGAACAATGTTCGCAAAGGCTTGAAAGGAGAGAGAGAAAATCTCCTAGCTGTTGCTCTAACCAGTAATTGGTGGGGGGGGGGGGAGTAATCAGCAACCAAAAGATGTTCATTATAAAAGAAACAGAGGTTCTGAAGATCTTTAGGCTCTAACACAAGACTTAGGAGAGGGCTGAGGAACCTTCTCTTAAGCTGAAGTCTGCATTCCCTCAAGGGAAAGTAGTTGAGGTTGCATACTAGAGGTAGATGGAAGGCAGAAATGGTCAAGGAAGGACATCCCAGTCACATACATCTACCATCCCCAATCCACATACAGTATAGTCATTTAAGCTTCTCCATGCCTTCTCTCTCTCCCATAGGCTTAGGGGGAAAAGGTCCCAATGGTGGTGAATGTGATTTTTTTTTTTTGGTAAGTCAAACTGCCACAAGAGGGTGTGAATGAACATGCAGCATTTTAAGCCCAATTTAAGGTAAGTCTGGGCCAGATTCAAAATACTTTGTCTTTGTAGGCAGAATTGTGCAAGCCAATGAGTTTTACATAGCAAGATTTTAATGTCTGTTCATTTCCTAATCATTTTAAGTACTAGAGTCTCTCTCTCTCTCTCTCTCATAAGGTAAAGGTAAAAGGACCCCTGACCATTAGGTCCAGTCGTGTCCGACTCTGGGGTTGCGGCGCTCATCTCGCTTTATTGGCCGGGAGCCGGCGTACAGCTTCCAGGTCATGTGGCCAGCATGACTAAGCCGCTTCTGGTGAACCAGAGCAGCGCACGGAAACGCCGTTTACCTTCCCGCCAGAGCGGTTCCTATTTATCTACTTGCACTTTGACGTGCTTTCGAACTGCTAGGTGGGCAGGAGCTGGGACCGAGCAACGGGAGCTCACCCCATCGCGGGGATTCGAACCGCCGACCTTCTGATCAGCAAGCCCTAGGCTCTGTGGTTTAACCCACAGCGCCACCTGGGTCCCTTCTCGCTCTCATACACACACACACTATTTCTTTCTCTCTCTCCTCAAAAACAGGAATTTGTTTCATGCAAGGCACTCACATGGTTCATTTAAATTTTAAAATGTGTGATTATGCTTTCAAGTATCAGACACATCAAGCATGTCTCTTCAGACACAAGCCCCCCCCCCCGATCTTTTCTGTTCTCAAACTATTCTCCTTTTTACCTCGATAAGCACGTATGGTTATCTTGTGCTTACCCAGTCAGGTAAATGTCTGCTGGATGCTCAGTGAACTGAACAAGAAGAATCAATTCCCCTTCCCTTAAAATCGATACTGAAATGAAGAACAGCATGTGGGACAACGTACCAGGCTCTTGACGACTTTCAGTAACTCTTCCATTACCACAGCAATGCCTTGGTATCCCAGGAGTCTGCAGATGACTTTGAAATGGGGAGGGCCAACAAAATTCCTGTAATTGCTATAAATACTGGAGTATGCCAGATTCAAAGCCTAAAGAGGAAGAAAAACACACACAATTGTAGTTGGCAGACCTTTCTCCCTGTCAGGAGATCCTTCCATGGGAAACAACATTATTGTTCTGATCAAACATTTTCATTCAAAACTGAAGAAAAGGATCAACTTTTCATTCTACTCTCACCTATAAAAAAAAGGTAACACACAAATCTTACAAACAAATAAACAAACAAAACAGAATATGCTGAAGTTATTTTAAAGCATTTAACTGACATATAAAACCAGAATTCTGACAGAAGAATTTTCAAACATATTCTTAAACTCAAAAGTCAAAACCTTGCACTGACCCCCCCCCTTTGTTAACTGGAAAAAAATATCACATTGTTTTGAAATTACCAAACTGCAGTAGTTAAGCAACCCTAGGACAATTTAAATTTGTTAATATGAACTGGAAGAAAATACACCTGTAGCTAAAGGAAATCTTAGTAAAGTTTAGTGAAAAGTGTTATGACCTGTTCCAGGCTTAATGTTGTTGTTGTTTTTGGTAGGTGTTTCGATCTACTTGAAATATAGAATAAAGCACAGAAACCTGGAAATTGAGGCCCAAGAGAAGAGAAATTGAGGCCCAAGAGAAGAGAAGGTCACTGCTTGGGAACCACATGTATGCTGGTTTGGTGGGATATGTATGGAACTAAAATATAAAAAGGATACCTATATCCTCCTAAAGTGCACCTGTAACCCTGTGCTGTGTAAAACAATTACGTTAGGAGCAATTCATACTTAATTGGGAGCTACGGCAGCTGCTGAATGGTAGATTATCGAAATCTATGCACAAAAGATTTCCGGGTAAAATGAAATCCTGTTGACGGATAACATTTTATTGAAATATCAAGCTACAAATGAATGCTTGCTGGAATATAGCACATTCCTGAGTGCTGCAGTATATATCTACACACAGAAAGACAGTTTATGAAGGGATCTTAGCAAAGCTACATTGCTTCTACATCTAATTACAAGATTAGGTCTTCTAATTACATTTGGGATATGCAGTTGGCTCTAAAACATAATTTCCCTTCTTTCCGCATTTCCAACCTTGGTGTTGGAGGATGGAAAAAATAATGCAGCAACTCTGGTTTTTAAATGAGATTCCTATTTTTATATTTGTGTTGAAGGCTTTGAATTTTATTTTATTTTTCAAATAGTTGCAAATATGATTCTGAAAAAATAGCTGGAAGCACAGCTACATGGATTAAATTCCATTTCCCCCTTTTACATACTGTATGCATGTTTGTACATGTACACATGTGTGTGTGTTTTTACACAAACACACCCACACACCCACGATCTATAGTACAACAGAAAAGCTCTAGAAGGAAGTAGTGGCATGACAACTGTCTACTAAAGAGAGAAATGTTGCCAACCAGCAGTCAGCATTGAATATTTCAGAAATGATACATAGAATATAGAATAGAATAGAATAGAATAGAATAGAATAGAATAGAATTATTGTCATTGTCCCCTTCGGGGACAACGAAATTACTTGGCTGCTCCATCCACCCAGATAGGGCACTCCACACAAAAACAAAACAACTACAAAAACACTGATTAAAACCATACAATATGATACATAAAGATTTAAAACTGTTTATACAAGAAATGTTATGTTATACAAGAAATGCTATGTACACGTAACAGATCTAATGCGTAATGTTGATGTGTATATGTTAGCCAAACATGAAACTGCTTTTAAGGGGAAAACCCCATATAAACTAGAGATACAGAAGACAAATTAATAGCAGCGATCTGACAGAAGCTGCTTCAAGGTAACCGAGTCAAAATGCTCTTCCTAAAGCTATGCCCCCTCCTCCCCAAGCCCAGGAGTTTAAGTAGTGATGTCACCGAAGAACAGAGCATTATTCACTTGCATCAGCAGCAACGCAAGCCCAGGCAGCACAAAAGAACCACCTAACTGGAGCACTCCAGCCGCCCAATTTCTAACAGGGAGCAAAAGCAAGAGAAAGTGAAGACTTGCTTTTCTCCGCAGAAAACCTAGGCAACAGAACACTTAAAGACAGGATGCCCTTGCGTATGAAGGTTGGCAGAAAGGTGACAAAGGAGGTCTCATTGCTCGCATCCCTCTCAACGTGTCACGTAACGAGAACTTGGTCCATGTAGCCTGCTAGGGGAAACTGGCAACCACGGACCATGAAGAAAGCTGCTTGCTCAAAGGAGGATACTGAGAACCCAGCTGTATTTGATGAAAGCCTCAGGATTTTTACACTGATGGTAAGTATGGACTTTTAAAACTGGATAAAATAACACAGGGCACTCTCCCTCAGCAATTCAGTAAAGAAAGCCTTTAACTTTTATGTATGTGAACATGCAAGAGGGATGGAGTGAGTTTGTGTGTAGAGTGTGTGTGTGCGTGTGTGTGTGTGTGTGTGTGCGCGCGTGCGTGCGTATGAATATGAGAAAGAGGGAGTGAGAGACTGTTTTGTTTGAAGACTACACAGATAAGAGGTGGAAGCCTCAAATCACACACTTTAACTCTAACCTATTAAAAGGCACAGCTCAACTATGCAATATTAAATAGAAGAATAAATGTAGATTTACAGCTTTAAAATGTTGTATCTGGTAAAAATAATAAAATACAAAATCATTTCTGCATGTGATGGCAACCTCTCCTATAATAATTTATGTCTGTTCAATACAGTGGTGCATCTCAGCATTACTGTTAAGTTCATAAAAATATGAGAAAATGAGCTTCTAGTTCTCAGGGTTTGGTTTTACTTTATTGAAAATCATTTTTTTATTTTTATTTTTTTAAACAAGGTGTTCTACTTTTGTTTATCTCAGCTTGGAGCAAAACAAAAACACAATTATATTTCTCCTAAGAACCTAAAACTTACAAATTCTGAAGGAGTGTTTTTGAGAAATCAGTTCTCAGGAGACTTAGGTGTTTTTCTTTTTAAAAGGGGGGGGGTTTGTTTTAATATAATTAAAATTTGATTTTGCTACAGTCTAGTACTGAACCTAAATAAGGTACGTTTCCCACTTAACTCTACGACATCAACAAATGTAATAATCCTTTAATGCTATTGAGCAATTTAGTGATGCACCCCAAACTTATTGGTGAGGTCTTTTATGCAGCAATTTTATACGCAAACTGGAAAGAAAAACAGGTCCCAAATTATTGTCTTAAATGTCAACTATAGGCAATAATATTTTAACTAATTTCAAGGGCGGGGGGAGAGAGAACCTATGTATTAGCCTAAAAGTATAATTCAATATGTTGATGCAAAACTGATTCCTTTCTGTGACCATGAGTAATTCTGAATGAACTACTTGAGTTATTACTTGAATATTATTAGTTATGAACAATACCTTGTCACATTTACTTAAAAGATGACTAATATGCAATGCTTTAATACAGAATCAAGTTGCACAATACTTTCACATGCATGGGCATAGCTGGAGAAAAGTGTGCAGGGGAAAAGACAGTGTAAACCACCTGCAAGAAGTTACTGTCTGTTCTCGCAACTATAGCAAATTCTGGATGCTAAACGAGGCTTAGCCCTTTCTCTGAAAGCTAAATCCTTTATATGTGAAGTGCAATTCACATCTTTCAAGTCAAACTGGAATGGTTATAGCAACTTTAAAGGGTGTGTGAATGGCACAGTGGTATTTTAGCAAATTCTACACTATCACCTTATACAGAGGGTAACTAATAAAGATGTCAATGTGGCATAAAATTTCAAAGCTGTAAGTCATGTGGGACAGCAAGCTTTTGTCTTTGAACATGAGATCTGGTCCCTGACAAATTTGGATTCGATGGTATTTTCTATCAATCAAAAGCTTCATTTTGCATCATAGGTTTTTCACTGCCTTAGCTTGGAAGCACAAGAGGCAAGAATGGAAAATGAAGCACAACAATGGCTAATTTGGTTAGATACCCAATGAAACATCATTAAAATAAAGGTACTTAAGATTCCATGACTTTGAAATAATTCCACTTAAGAAACTTGATTTCCAACTAAATAGGAAATGCACTTCAAATTATGTCTTATGACTCCAACAGCATTGAGTGATTTGAAGCAAGAATCTAAAAAGCCTGGTTTTATCCAGTCCTGTAGCTTAATTTTTTTAAAAAAAATTCTTGACTGGTACACTAGCAGCCTCATGTAAGCATCTCTGAGCTTCTGTTTTGCTTTTGAAAGGAAGAGTGGTGTAGTAAGTAAATGCCTGAATGACACATGCTTGTCTCATTTGATTTCATTTTATTATAAATTAAATTAGCTTCAGCTTACTGTATGAAAATGCTTTGAGGAATACAAGTAATGTTTTCAAATAATTATTCCCCAACCCACCCTTAAATTCCAGAACTGCAGTTCTCATTTTCCTCTCAACTCTGCTTATTGAAACTTTTTGGTCTCCTGAATCTTAAGGATTATCGCTTGTTTGCGGAAGTGAAATATTGAGAAGACGGTATCACAATGGGGATAACAGTACAAAACGTAACAGGAAGCACAGCGCTAGTAATCTGGCCCAAAATGGCGACCTGCACCGACAGCTTTTACAGCATCATGTACAATCCAAACTGGGACAAAATGCTGCCAGGATACACCAGGAAACATTTTCAGAAAGAGGAGAGAGTGCCAGCTAGCCGTTCTTCGTTTGTCATTGAGAATCTGATCCCATTAACAACTTACATTCTGTGTGTAACGTGCCAGTCGGCAAACCCATCCAGTGACCAGTGCAGAATTTTTAACACCCCTGAACAAGACCCGGCATCCACAAGCAACAAAAAGAAAGACCTGGCCGTGGGCATATGGCTAACCAGCACAGTCTTGCTTCTCATCATTGTTGGCATCCTTGTCTATGGTTGCTTGCGTCTATGGTGCCGCAGAAGAAGAGAGAGTTCAGACAGACAAAGCATCGCACCAGAAGATAAGGGAGAGGTATGGGCAAAAAATGAATCGTGTGGTTCAGAGGAATTCAACAAGCAGACCCAGCACGCCCAACGAGTTGAAATTAGAAATACAGATGGTGTCCAACTAGCCACCATAATTACAAATCCGTCAACATCTGAGAAGCCCACCATGCTGAGCTCCAAAAGTCAGGATTTTGTGCCTATGTCTGTGTGTCAATCTGCCATAAATTAGATATCCTTAACTGGGACAAGTGTTTTGCTGTGTGTTAACAATATGTATGTTGAAATCTACTTGTGGATTGTTTCTTGAAAGCCCTGTTGAACACAATCGCACCCCTAAATCACAATCTCCTGCAGCATACAAAGCTAAATCATCTCATCATTATTTCTTTACAGAGAAAACTACACATGGGGGGGGGGGGAGATATAGAATAGCCTCCTTGATTTTTCTAGGAAAGCATGGCAAGGGACAGGAAACAACGAATCAACAGCTGGGATTCAAGGGGCTAGCTACTTCAGGCATGCCACAAGAGAACTCAATGTTTTGTCATTTATTTCTTTGAACTGTAGAAACCCTCCCTGATTTCAAATGGGGTTTGTCGTTTGCCTTGACACTTGAATCCAAAACTCTCCTACGAGCGTAGAATTGGTTGTGTGTGTCTTAGCCAACATGTGTGTCAATTGGAACAGCTATAAAATGGTATCCACATAGGTTATAACAGTTCAATCATCTCCAACTATTGCGTAAACAATTGATAAAAAAGGCAATGGGATCTTAGTGGTGAGTGTGTCCTGCTTTCAAAAAGTCCCTGAATTCTACCCTGAAGTCTTTTCATGCAGAGTTTATTCCTCTTAACACCTTAGCTCAGAGATGGGGAACCAGGATGCTGTTGGGTTTCCTATGGGTCCCAGAAAATCCTTTGATCAAGGATGTTCAAAGAACAACTGGAGGGCCAGAGGTTCTCCATCCCTGCTTTTGCTAGGAGTGGTACCATTTTTAAAAGTTATCGTCATATACCAGTTATACTTGTGGTGTTACATTTGGAATGTATTATGTGTCAATGGTCCAAGCTAATATGCCTTTGTGTAACTATAAAGAAAAGTGTACAGATTTCATTGATCACTGTAGTACTTTATAGATGCTTCTCTTAAAATTTAACTATCTAGCTGTCTCTTCTGGACTGCTTTGCTAATGTACTAACCTAACCCTCACAACATGTAAATATTTCGGTTTTAGTTTACACAGTAATGTGTAAATAATCTGTGACATATTCCAGTTTTTAATACCATAAAGGAGACTGGCATGTGGATTATCTAACAGGCTGTACAACTAAGATAGACAAATTAAAAAAAAACCTCAGGTGCCACACAAGGTAGATGTTTACCAAATAAATACTGAACGAGTCTTTCTTAGGAGACTACTCATTCACCTAACACTTAATAAGGGTTTATTTTCATTGGTTATTTTCAAAGGTTTGATTCCTCCCTGTAAAATTAAAGATGTTGCGTTGGCCATTTATGAAGGATGCCGCTGCTCTTTTACTGTTCAGTGATACTGAATACCATTTTTTTCACTCATTTGTGATTAGTTATATTTCACACATAGTGCTTTAAGTAAAATGGGAATGGAAAATCATTGTTTTTGGGTTCTAACACAGAGTAAGTCTGCATTAGGTCTTTCAGGTGTCCCATGAGCTACTATTTGCCATGAAATTTCAAATCACAATTTGCAGTTCTGCTTTGGATGCAATAAATGCTTTGCTCTATTATTCTGATGCCACAGCAAACTATAGTTTGTTCAAACCAGGAAAAAAACAAAGGTAATCAGAACATGCAAGGGAGACGGGCAAAACACATAAGCCAAAATCCTATATTGTTTGTGTCTGAAATGGACCATTACCTCAGTACATTAATCCAGCGTTTTTCAACCGGTGTGCCCCGGCACAGTAGTGTGCCGCAAGACACCGGCTGCTGTGCCGCGGGAAGACACCGGCTGCTGTGCCGCCCTGGGCCGCTTCCGGGTCGGTCCGGGCTGGCGTCGCCTCGGCTCCGCTTCTCGCTCGCCGACCGCCGCCTTCGCCGGGGCTGCCAGGCGCTTCGCCTGCTGCCTCTGCCGCCCCGGTCGCGGTCGGGGACGGGCGGGAGGTGCCGGTGCCGCCGGGCTCGCTCGGGGCCGGGTGGAGGTGCTGCCGGGGGGCTGGGCGCGGGAGGCGGAGAGGGGGCGGGAGCCTGGCCCGCCGCGGTCGCCGATCTCCCGCTCCGTTTTCGCCCGCCTGGGTCCTTCCCCTCCCTCCCACCGGGGTGCATGTGGTGGTGGTGTGCCGCGAGATTTTTTTCATGGGACAGGTGTGCCGTTGCCCCGAGGAGGTTGAGAAACACTGCATTAATCCTCACTTTTACCTAGTGTATCTCTTAGAATCAAACAAATAATTTTATCATATGATTTATACAGTACAAATATGCTTAAGATAGAAGATAATAAAGAAACACGGTGCAAGTATTAATAGTTCAAAAGCTGTGGGGTGTAATTTTCCAACATCTACCACAGAAAAAAACAAGTATGGAAAAATACTAACCTTTGATCCATGTAGATATTGTGGCTGTGCATTAGGCTGCTTATCTCTCTGGAATTCCTGGGAAAATGGTAGTACTGTTCGAACAAACCTATATAAATCAAACAAGATAACACAACAATTTACATTTCTACACCACATTTGGGGGAAAACAACAACAGCCATCTTATTTCTAATGTGGAGCTGAAATTCTGAGGGATATGATGGGGAAATCTTTTCTCATGCATCACAGGATTTGTATACACTGTAGATAATATGAAAACTCCAGAACAGAAGATTTAATTATATTAAACGGGGGTGGGGATGAGGGATTGGATCTTTCCATGCGAACTAGAAGTCCATTATTTGTTCATGTTTTGGATTCCTCCCAGAAGAGAGTATCATTTGGATTGCAGTTACTGACATGATGCTTATGATCCCATACAAACTACTGTTTGGTTTATGTTTCACTATGTATTGATGCATTGGACGCGGGTGGTGCTGTGGTTTAAACCACTGAGCCTAGGGCTTGCAGATCAGAAGGTTGGTGGTTCGAATCCCCGCGACGGGGTGAGCTCCCGTTGTTTGGTCCCAGCTCCTGCCCACCCAGCAGTTCGAAAGCACATTAAAGTGCAAGTAGATAAATAGGTACCGCTCTGGTGGGAAGGTAAACAGCGTTTCTGTGCACTGCTCTGGTTCGCCAGAAGCAGCTTAGTCATGCTGGCCACATGACCCAGAAACTGTCTGCGGACAAACGCCAGCTCCCTCGGCCTATAGAGCGAGATGAGTGCCGCAACCCCAGTCGTCCACGACTGGACCTAATGGTCAGGGGTTTTTGTTGTTTAGTCGTTTAGTCGTATCCCACTCTTCGTGACCCCATGGACCAGAGCACACCAGGCACTCCTGTCTTCCACTGCCTCCCGCAGTTTGGACAGACTCATGTTGGTAGCTTCGAGGATACTGTCCAACCATCTCGTCCTCTGTCGTCCCCTTCTCCTTGTGCCCTCAATCTTTCCCAACATCAGGGTCTTTTCCAGGGAGTCTTCTCTTCTCATGAGGTGGCCAAAGTATTGGAGCCTCAGCTTCAGGATCTGTCCTTCCAGTGAGCACTCCGGGCTGATTTCCTTAAGAATTGATAGGTTTGATCTTCTTGCAGTCCATGGGACTCTCAAGAGTCTCCTCCAGCACCATAATTCAAAAGCATCAATTCTTCGGCGATCAGCCTTCTTTATGGTCCAGCTCTCACTTCCATACACTTCCAGGGGTACCTTTACCTTTATGTATTGATGCATCTTTTTTTTTTTGCAATTGTCTCTTGCATAAGTGATACACATGTTTATATCTAATCAGTAAGGTTTCTGTCAACAAAATGGGGGAGATTTACCAGCAAAGGGGGAGGTAAAGGAAGAGCAGGAATTGCCAACCATTGCTTCCCTCCCATTGATGGAAAGCTTACTATCAGACGAGTAAACCATTAGATGCAACTCTTAAAAGCCTCTTACAATGAATACTCATTAATATACTGATCAATTACACACTGTGGTTGAATGGCCCACACTAAACAGAAGTGGTGTTGGGATTCTTTTACAGTCCTCTTGCACTCATCCCCCCCCCCCCGGCATCTTGTCCAATCCAAATAACTTTATTGTAATAGCCACTGGCAAGGATCTGTTACAGATATCTTCAGTAATGTAAGTAGCTCCTGAAGGCTACTTTTAGAACACACCCCCTGGCTTCGACCCACCAACATTCCCTGCTTTAACTTTGGCTAACTTTTACAATTTCTCTCACATGTTCAAACAGCTAAGAGAGAACAGCTACAGAGTTTAAAAAAACACCACAACCTAAATAATGCAAAATCATCTTCAGTATGATATGTTCTCCTTCTAGCTTCTCCGATAAAATTATTTCACCAAAATCTACTTCGCTACGCTATGTTGCTAAATTGTAGGGGGTTTTTTGGCATGCATCGATATAATCAGGTCATGCCACTTTTTAATCTCTGGATGATGACTTTCCTAGCAATTTACTCATTTTCATCAGCAGAGCACTAAGCAGTCGACGTAAAGTAGATTACACAAATCAAAATGTTACCAACGCTTTTTTGGGGGGGAGGGGGGGAGCAAATGACAAAAACACCACCCAGGTTTTTTAAGAGTTTTCATTTCCCTTTCGGGTAGTACAATTCCAAGCATGAGTTTCAGACAAAAGAGGCACCATCTAAATAAAACTGAATACAACTACGAAATTTTTACTGAATGTTAGCGACAGGTAGTACAAAGCACTGACAATAATATTTCTAATCTGCATTAGCTGGACAAGGTGGTACAAGAACACAGTGTGCAAAGTATTACTCCAAACACTGATGTATCAAAACAGTAAAAGGATCAAACAGAAGTAGACTAGTATCCCTGGAAAGTAATACTGGCCTACCTTATAGGCTTGCTTTTGTATAGATTACCATCACATTATGAGCAAGGAGCTCTAAAATGCTCCTTCTTGATATCAAGTAATTCTTGATATCATAAGAACAATAGAAAAGTCTGCAGGATGAGGCCAGTGCCCCATCTAGTCAAATATAGTGTTTTCACAATGGCCAAAGTTGCCTGGGTGAAGCCCACAAACAGGACGTGAGTACAGCAGCACTCTCTCTCCCCCACACCCCTATTTCCTCTATGAGGAAAATGCAAATCTTATGATAATAAACATATCCAAGACGAAGCAGAAACATAAACTTGCTTATTATGCAGCTACAGATTTATATAGCACCTGAGCCCAGGGGCTGTGACTTAGGAACAGTAGCTTGCTTAAAGCCACTTAAAACTCACACTCTTACAGCATAACTGTAGGCATGTTCACCTGAAGTCCCACTGTATTCAGTGGGGCTTACTTTCAGGTAAAGCCCTGGCCATTATGCTACTGCACATCCTGTAAGGAGCACCACGGACATTTGATGTCAATTCCAATGCCTCTCTTCCTTTTTTTTCCTTGCTAATGTTCCCAAATCGACACCCTTCACATTTGGTCTTATAGATGCACAGAAGACCAAATACAAATAGATGCAATTAGTAAATGTCCGCTTGCTTTTCTAGCACACCACCCAACTATTTAATCTCACTTCATTATCAAAAGCAAACCATTACAAACAGTTAGTGCAGCTTAAAGTGCAGTTTTAACGTAATGCTTTTTCAGGAATGACCTCAATCCTTGACTCTAGTCATAAAAAGCTTTTTTGCAAATGCAGAAAAACCTGTTAACAATTTAAAATCAATATAAAATTCACGGAACAAAATGGGCGTAGTTTGCAGCTGTTTTTTTTGTTTTAAGCGAAAACAAACAATTGGCTCAATAAAATATGTTTGTAGCAAAAGATTAAATGTATTCTAGCTAATGCAGCAGCTAAGGCCATAAATATAGTGATTGTGTATAACCTGCCTATTGTTATATATCTAACTGATTATCCTGCTAACTTGAGTTCTCTAGCATCAAGTAATACTACACAGAATTAAGAATTCCCATTGAGTTAGCGGCTGAATGCCAAATATATATATTGTGTGTGTGGAGAGAAGAACTTTTTAAATACGTTAGAACAACCAATTTTCCTTAGGAATTATAAGGTGCAAATGAGGGCAGTGTCCAATGTGTGACAGAAACTGTACCTCATCCCGGAGGGTTGGTGAGGCAAGTGAAGGTAAACCCACTAGTGCAATATTCCACTAGTGCAAAGGCTTGTTTCAAGAGGCTGCAGAAGTAGAAGCCTGAGAACTGCTATATAGGGTTAGTACAAATAAATACATTTATTTACCATACAAATTTATTTGCCATACAAATAAATTGGGGAGCAGCGGGAGAATAAGAAAAACATGCTTAGACTAAAAGGAGGTTCCAGCTCTGAAAAGACTGCTGCTATTGAGCATCTGTAAGGTATGTTTACTGAAGGGAAAAGCTAAAGGACCCCTGGATGGTTAAGTCCAGTCAAAGGCAACTATGGGGTATGGTGCTCATCTTGCTTTCAGGCCGAGGGAGCCGGCATTTGCCCACAGACAGCTTTCCAGGTCACGCGGCCAGCATGACTAAACCGCTTCTGGCGCAACAGTACACTATGATGAAAACCAGAGCACATGGAAACGCCGTATACCTTCCCACCACAGCAGTACCTATTTATCTACTTGCACTGGTGTGCTTTCGAACTGCTAGGTTAGCAGGAGCTGGGGCAGAGTAACAGGAGCTTACTCCGTCGCAGGGATTCGAACTGCCGACCGGCAAGCCCAAGAGGCTCAGTGGTTTAGACCACAGCGCCACCCACATCCTATACTGTACCTCTTGCGGTAGCAGCCGCTAGTAGGTATTTCCTTCATGCATATGATTATTTAGATCTATCTGATATTTATGAAAGACTTAAGGTGATTTTCTTCCCAAAAGACCTCCAGGGCCCAACAATCAGAACTTGGTAAGCGTAAGAACTATGTTCAGCCGCTGTTTGAAGAATGGTTCAGGCAGTGACTAATTTCCCCCACCCAATTAAGAAGTTACAGGTAGATAGCCGTGTTGGTCTGTCATAGTCAAAACAAAATAAAAAAAATCCTTCCAGTAGCACCTTAGAGACCAACTAAGTTTGTTCTTGGTATGAGCTTTCGTGTGCATGCACACTTCTGAAGAAGTGTGCATGCACACAAAAGCTCATACCAAGAACAAACTTAGTTGGTCTCTAAGGTGCTACTGGAACCAATTAAGAAGGTACTTTTGCTCAGTAAACATAAGACCCAGCGTGCACATAAACACACAGATCCCAAGATTGGCTTTACATAAGTGTCACCAGCACCTACACACACGGCATGCCAAACACTCTTCGTTCTGGTCCTACACTGTGGTATGGTATACCTCCCTGCAAGGCATCCAGGTGTCGCACCCCTAGCATGCCAATGTAGGTTGTTCCTGCTTCGATCACACAGAACAAGGCTGTGTGTGGCCAAGGAGGACTTTCTTTGAGACAGGGTTGGCAGAAAACACCTATGCAGGTGTTCTTTTTTTTGGTGGGGAGGTGCCAGTCCGCACCATGAAGTTGTTACAGTAAGTGCCACATTTTTAACAACTGGGGGGGGGGTAGGGGAAGATGCCAATGCTGTGTACCCTTGAGTACCCCCAGAAAAATATATACTGATTATAAGCAAGCTAATAGCCAGGAAACAGCTGGGTGAGCAGGTGAGTTTTAAGTAGGCATAGAAAACGCGACTCAGGGCCTACTTCTTTTACATAGTCTGTTCTGCTTAAATAACCTCCAACCAGGTCTTTGTTCATTCAAGCTTCCTCTTCATGCGTAACAGTTTCATCATATAAAACTGCAGGCTACAATAGAAGATGGCATTCCACAAAATGTACATAATGAGAACAATTAAAAAACTACCAGCGTATACGTAATAATGCATGTGGGGTGGAAACATGTAAAATCATCCGACGTTTGCTGGATGAAAAGAAGCTGGAGGAGGCAACTAAACTGCTCGAAGTTTATTATATATTCTTAAACATTTAGGGCACAAGCCAACAGTTCCTCTTTGCACACTGAGCACTGCAGCTGCAGGGAGTTCATTTTATTCTTTGAAAAGGAAGCAATCATGCATGCTTAGTGTAATCTTTCTCACAGAAGAAGACAATTAGAAGTCCCTGAACACGCAGAACCCTAGGCTAGGGTTTTGGTTGTTTTGGTTGTTTTAAAATGCACATTATTATTATTTTTAATAAGCTTATGGAGCAACTGCTAAGATGTAGCTATTTGGCAAACCAAGATAGATTCCAAATATTGTCAGTATCAGAGTCAGTGAAGCTAAATGCAATTACACACACCCACACACCCCAATATGTCATATTAACCTGTTAGTGGACCCGTTGTAGCAGTAATTCGGAAGAAAATCGTAATTGAGCTCCCAGAAGACGTGAAGGGTGATTCTTCCATACGGAGCAGATACATTATGGTTGGCTTCTCTAAACATGGCATCAAAACTGTCTAGAGTCATGTATCTGCTCAGAAGCTTGTGTGTCAACTTGTTTATTTCAACCAGCCCATCCAATTCCTGAGAAGAAGCAAAAATAAATAAAGGAGGAAGGAAAGAGACAGTGAGAGGGAGGGAAGGGCGCATTGGAAATCTTGCCAAAGTCTACAACAAAACAGAAGCTTTAAGACTTCTGTGACCACAAAAATCTGGACATGTTTACGCTCAAGTATTATATGCTTTTTAAAGAAAGACAGAATAAATTCCACAGTTCATTTGTATTTAAAATCTCTTCCTAATAGCAATACAACTTTAGTTTTGCATGTGAAGGGTTTATTCATGTGTCTCCACAGAGACCCAATTAATGCCCACTGGTGAAATTTCTATATTTTATTAATGCAGGTTTAAGGAAGAGGAGATTCTTGAACTAAAAACTACACTTCCTGACATTAAGAGCTCTTCAACTTTTGCTTCCCATTAGCCGTGCCATAAAACCAGGCACACAAATATTGAGAGTTGTTTCGCCTCCTCTCATCCCAAGTACATCTGAGCAGTCAAGGACAAGGTAACATTTGGCAGTGGGGGGAGGGAGAGAGATGTGCCATGTTACAAAGAGTTGCCCCCCCTCCCCTCATTAACCTGCTGCAATATTAGGAAAGCATCGGCTTAAGACTTGGAATTTTCAGCCAATTCCTGACCTCACATGAATCTGAGCAGCACTCATGTGCCTCAACACTTACGACGATGGAGGTCAAGTCCTCACTCTCAAACCGACCGATGGCTAGTTCCATGGATTTGTACATGGCTGCTGAAATTCGCTGAGTGATCAGGCGGTTCAGATCTATTGACCGACCAAGAAGCTGAAGCAAAAGAAATTCCAAATTGTTGTATCAAATTAATATGTACACACACACACACGTTTTCCAAATCTATACAGAGTGTGCAATCCTATATAGGATACAATCTTGTTTACATCACTGTTAAATGAAAAGAAAAAAAATTCCATCCTGCCCTGATCATCTTTGACTGCAGCAGTGGCCCGGCTAATGCAGAATTAGGATTGCTCTATACATTACAGTAAATTAATGAGCAAATTAGCCGCCCAGAGTGGCTGGGGGGACCCGGCCAGATGGGCGGGGTACAAATAATAAATTGTTATTATTATTATTATTATTATTATTATTATTATTATTATTATTAATACTTAGCAAATCAAACTGCACAGAAACCTAGTTTCTCTTGTAATGTTCTGCCTACTGACTACCAGCTCTTGCCTTTTAGGGTTCCTTGTTGCTTAGCACTGTATAGAGGTAGAAAGTAGGACTTTCACAATTGCTATCTTAAGGAGATCTAAATTCTGTAGTGCAAAAAGGTAGATGGGTTGCATGAGCAGAGGCTATGTATTCTGGTCCTGAGTAGTATAAATCAGATGGGTAGACTACAGGCTTGAAGGATCTAGAACAAAACCCAACTGGTCCAACAACTGGACTCTGGTGCAAAGCAGTGGCTCAGTGGGACAGCAATACTCTTAGCATTCATTCACGGCAAGGGTGGGGAATCTTTGGCTTTCCAGATGTTGTTTCATCAGCAGTATCAGGAATGGCCAGGGATGTTGGGCATTACAGTTCAGTAACATCGGGGGGCCAAAGTTCCCCCTTCCTGATTTAGTGGGAGCAATTATTTAGAATCAAGGTGCCTCCAAGGACATGCTCAGTCTAGGAACTGGTTTTCAGTACCAGAACTGGGCTTGAAGTCCTTTCACATCCAAATCCAATCCCGATTCCTTTCCCTTCAAGCTCTCTGAATTTCAGCAGCCTATTTGGGTGGAAGCACAGAGCCTTTTTGTTATTCGTTGTTATCCGTTACACAGGGACTCAGAAACATTTGCCAATCTACAGTAGATCCTGTTCGATCTTCCATCCAAAGAGTCTCCTGAATTGCAACTATATACCGTATTTTAATTGCACCCAGTTAGAATGCTTGCTTGTTCAGAAAACAAAGCTGGAAACTTTAATCAAATCAGTGACTTAAACCAGGACTGAAAACAACCCACTCAGCTGCTAGGTTTACTTTTAAGACCCTTTTGTGAGAGACTTTGCCAAAAGATTTCCAAAGCCAAGTTGGTCGAAAAAGAAGCTTGTGTCTCATACATTTAAGCAATTGTAAGATGGGCCTCAAGCATCACAACAGTGGGGTTGAAGGAGAGGTAATTAAGAAAAGGGGGGGGGGAGTCCAAGAATGCCATATACTTACTAACCTGAACATGTCTTTGCTTTAGGAGTGTATTATACCGATTAGATGTTAGCAAGGGAATCGTTGCTCCCTGATTCTTGCATTCTGATCTTAACCGTTTATCTAAAAGCAGGCTATTGGAAAAGGAGAACATTTGGGGGGGGGAAACATTTGATGAAAAGCTGCATTTTAAAAATCACAACATGAATGCTTTAAAAAGTAGCTTAACACGACTACTTACCTTCCTGCCATCACCTTGTAGTATCCAAATATCTGGTCTGCCAGCTTGTAGACAAACTGATCAAAGCACAAATTGACCTGAAGACGCAACATATGAATTACTCAGTTAAAACACGGTATTTGCTTAAGCACATTTCCTTTTGGAAATCTACTTCTGCAGCCTTTGTAGACTACGTTTTCCATTTGCATCAGCTCCCCCCCCCCCAATTTAGGGTGTAGGCAATGAGCATGTGTGCATGAAGCGGGGGAGAAACAGGACTGCCCTGAGTCCCATACACGAAGGGGACACCACATCAACACCAACAAGCAGCACACATGTGCAGCATTGATCTAGAGAGGCACAGTCTAACCTCTGTGCCATAAGACAGTTTCTTATGCTTGTTTGGGCCTTCGCACATCCATGCAGCTTCAACCTCAATGTTTCTTAATGGAGTCAGTTCAAACTCAGCACCCAGAGAAGCTTGGTCGGTACTTGCAATTGGGTCTTTTCTGCTGCAATGCCCCAAAGTGGAACTCCCTCTCTCGGGAAGTTAGGGCTGGAGCAGCTTTAGGTGGGCTGTAAAAACTGTTTCATTCCACCTGGCTTTTGATGGGCTGTAAATTCCACTCTCTGGTTTTTAATAATGGCTTTGTTCTACTAGGTGTTTTAACCTGCGTTGTTCTGCCTAAACTGTACACTGTCTTGGAGGTTTTTGTGAGTAGAAAGACAATGAAAATGCATTTAATAATAAAATAATATCATGCATGGGTGGCAATGGATCGCAGGGAATCTTGTTCCAATGACCTAGACATGAGGAATGTCTGTGTGCTAGATTCACTACAGCTCGCTCCCTGCATGCAAATTATGGAGTTAGGAACATTCATTTGTGTGCCTGTCATTCACTCAGGTTCTCCTCACGTCTATCTCTTCACCTTTACCTAATAATAAACTCACTCGCATGTGCTGATGCTGAACAGATTTTCAACCATCAGCACAGATTCAATCATCTTACCTCTGCCTCAATTTCATCATAGAGGAACTGCTTCTTGAATTTGGTAAGTGCGTAGTGAGCACTGTCATTATAAAGATCCAAAGAATACAGAACGTATCTAAAAGAAGAGAAGATGTTATTTTTTCAGGCACACGCGTAAAATATTCCTGTCCACTGACATAACAACTCAGCACCTTACCAAAAAAATTAGATTTGCCACAGATGAATACAATGAGTGTACAACATCAAAACGCAAAAGTTATCCATTCCAAAATTCTGGTAACTAGCAAGCATATAGTTGTGCAAAGCTGGTGATAAGTCACAATCTAGAAATACTCCAGTTCCAAGCATCATGACTACAAGTGGGAAGAAGGGATGCTGCAATATTACATACATTACCCAAAACGAAAAGGCCGTAGAAACTTTTGTTGCACAAAGACTGATTGGAGGTAGCTAAGAATGTGTCAAGAGTGTTCTTTTTTGAGCACTAGCAATCCAGTACCCTAGCAGCTCTTCTGAACCAAACCAAGGAGCTCTTAAAGTGGTTGTTAGAAGTGGAGGAAGAATGTTACAAGCAGAAAAAAGGGAAATGACTGGTAAAACTGAACCCATCCTTAGCCCAGGAGTAAAGTGGGCAATGGAGGCCTTGAAAAATCTTAGGGCAAAGTACTGGAGATGACCTGAGAAGGCAACAGGCAGAGCCCAGCAACAGCGGGGGAATGTTCAGCTGCTCCGACAATCTGAAGCTGAGTGGAGAGGAGGTAATTCTGGGGGCCACCTGTCCTCTTTCAACTTCTTACTTGAAAAAGAGGTTCCTATTCCGCTTACTAGACTCACTAAGCCTCTACTCTCATCGTCATCAGAATTTTCTGCATCTGCTACTCAACAAGAAGTGATAGAATCACATCAGGCTTACTCCATCATCGACGCTTCCTTGGTCTCCAAAATGTGGTCCGTCAGAATCCAAGGCATCGACATCTCGATGGGAAATTGGATCCTTCTGCCCATTGTCAACTCCAAAAAGAACTCCCTGAACCACAGCTGGGACAAGTCACAGCACTGCTGCAGGGTTTCTTATGAAAGAAGAAATTACACCGAATCAATACTCTCATGAGGGAGAAAATAAGTACACGTACAAATTGAAGCAGCACTATTCTAGCGGTGCAGGCGTTGTATGAATGAACAAACAAACAAAAGTGAAAGAGGGAGACTAGAGTTATGCATGGAAAGGAAACCAAAACCGGTTTTCAAATGGAGAGCCTGCAAAGTTTAACACAGCTGCTATTAACAACCACCCACCAGAAGCACAAACAGTTTCATCACTGAAAACACTACTGGAAGAATGGCCAACCCGACAATTTAGTGGCGCACACATGCATGCCCACACATTCTAAACTGGTCTCCCAACTTGTGCCAATGCCATGAATGCCACATTTCCCGGCCTTGGTTAATAAGGAAGTGCAGAAGAGAGGGGACTGTCTTGCAACGTCTGTCATCCTTCTATTCACTCAATTAAGTGGTGGAATTCTCTCACTCCGTATGGTATGTGCTGATCAAAATTAGTACAATTTTTTTTATGTAGAGCGGCAGAAAGTAATTACAGCATGTGAAACTGCTCGTAAGACACTATCAGATATGTCAAAGGTTCCTTCCGGCTCGTCATAGCAGCAGTGTTTTCAGTCGACTAGAGCAGTGATTCCCAAACTTTTGTTAAGAGTTATCAAAATTGCATACCTCAGACCTCTAAGGAGTCTCCTTTTCAGCCTTGGCAATGGCATGTAAGCAGGATTTGGAAGCATATAATCCAGACAACCTAAGTGAGGTGACTGCAGAAGGGTAGAATCTGCAGCCTTGTGTACCCTGTAGCATTTACCAGGGCTGGCTACAGAGAAATTTTCAGCAACCTGTCTGATGTGCACATATAGGAAGCCTTGCTTTCATGGACATTTATTGCAGCTGGCAGAAATGAGCAAAGATTGTCTGCTCTGTTGTCATTCTGATTTGTGCTAGCCCAATATTGCTGGTGGTGGACCTATTTCGAAAGGTACTAGAGGGTCCCGAATTCACTGTTTGGGAATCACTGAACTCGGGAAGCACAACAAGGGCACTAGGGCTAATGAAAGAGAGCATTGCGCGCTTCGACAACACTATAAACATGAACAAACTCTTCCTCCCATCCAAAGCAGAGTTCCAATAACAGGATGAGTTGGAAAGACAACACAATGTGGTACGACTAGACTAGAGACATGTCAGTAGGTGAATCCACTAAAACAACATGCTTCCGATTACAGCCAACAGTAGAGAGAATGGCAGCCAAAACAAAGAGAATTGTTTTACCCAAGGCATGACATTAGGTTTCTCTCTTTAGAAGAAGAAGAAAAAGGACTTAGCAGACACTTTTTTGCCATTTTAAGCAGATTTCAATACTGGGACCTCTTATTACACTGAAATTTTTGCAAAGAAAGAAAGGAACTGGAAAAGCGTATGAAGCATCTAACCTCTTAATTCCAGTGTTATTTACAATGTTCCAACACATTAAGAACATAGGAAGTGCCTTGCTGGATTAGACAAGGGGTCCATGTCGCCCAGAATCCCTGCTTCCAAGAGCAGCCAGGCCATCGTTTTAAAACAAAAGTAAGCCACACAAAATCGGAAACATATTCCCAGGTTATGTTAGAGGTATTAGGACATGCTAAAGCTGGACACTGATCATCTGTGTATCTTACCACTGAAATTTATCAAGTGAGTGTAGAAGAAAGACTCTCGGTGGAATTTTTCTATGTCCAATATGGTGGGCCCCTCAAGGCTACTTCTCAAAGTTTTCTTGGAGCCACTTTTGTCAGCAATGAGGGACTCTAACATGGTTCTCACCATGTAAAGCTGTGTTATTGAACAGAACGTTCGTGACAGGGGGGAAAAACACAATATGGAACATTAGTTCAGAATTACGGATGCACACTGCCCAACGAAAAGACTGCTCCACTTCAAACTGAAACCTGATAAGGAAGTTCAAAAGTCATTAAACCTAAGGCAGTGAGGGGAGAAAGAGAAAGAAGAAGAAAGCCCCACAATTTGCAATGGAACAGTTTGTGTCACCACACTATTAAAAAAAATAATAAGTAATGCCTTACCACCATAGTTTAAAAGAGTGGGATAGATGTAGGACTGCCTCAGAAACTTGTTTATCACATGCAATAACTTTTCCATTCCCAGAGATCTGAGCTGCTTCAACAGCTCAGCAGAGTTCAAGGACTCTGCCATAGTGCGGACCATGTAGAGCTAAAAACCAACAGAAAAGGAAGAGGCAAAAAAGGGGGAAGAAGAGAGAGTCCGTTAATTAAAAAAACAAACCACATGGGTAAATAAGAAAAGGAGAAAATACAAAACCAAAAGAAAACGTATATTAGTTTGTTAAGACAGGAATAGCAAGACAGTGAAGTATTCAGAAGCCACCATGGTTTACATCAAAGGTGGACAGGTTTGTTGTTTTGCCTGTTCATTTTGTAAAGGCTGAGAATGCCGCCCATAAGAAGTTGCCAATTGGACTCTTGTATCCCTACAAGTCATAAAAGATACACAATGTCTTGGGGAAAATTCACTGGGAATTTGTTTCCCCAATTACAAAGATTTCTAGTTGCAATACAGCAAGATGTTACCTGCTGTAGCACTAAAATCTCTTTGGGATGTTTTATGGGAAAGTGATTCATAAATTAAATAAATAGCAGCAATGCACAAAACTACACAGCAAGATGGCTCCAAGGCTGCTGTGTTCTTATCTCTCAAAAATGAACAGGCTGTTATACTATGAGAAAGATAAAAGAGCTGAAGGAAGGAAGAGATAAGGGTTGAACAGACTGTAAAAAGGAGAATCACAGGGAGGTGGGGAGTACACTGGTGACAACTTTATACTACAATCTATAGAGCTACTTCAGCTGCACCCAAAGTATTGCACCAACAAGAAATAGTTCACCACCACCACCGAACTTCAGAGTTTCCCTGCCCATCTGTCTCCATTCCATATCACAATCTACTTTTGAAAAGTTTTAAGGTTTCAAAACTCTTTCATAGCACAGAATGGGTTCATTGATGAACAAATCCAAAATGCTATTGCCTACATGGTCACCATCTCAGGACTGTGGCTAAGTCACACATTTACCATGTTATGTGTTCAAACTTTTAACTGAGTTTTAAAATATTGAAGAAGCTACTATATCAGATATTACAGTTATTACAGAGTTTTCCTAATATTGGATTTTTGGGGAAGTGGGGGGGGGGAATCAATAAACTCATCCTGTTCAACTAACCAATCAAGACGGTTGGGGGGGTTATTGTTTTGTTTGTTTTGGTTTAGTTATTTACTTGTGTTTATCTTGTATTTTATTCTGTGAACTGCCCTGAGATCTTTTGATGAAGCGTGGCATATTAATAATAAAAGCCAATATAATAATACGGTAGTAATAATAATAATAATAATGATGATGATGATGGTGATGATGTTACATTCCTCCTCACAACATTAAGGGTAGTTATGTGTTGCTCAATAAAGTCAGATATAATAATAATAATAATAATAATAATAATAATAATAATAATAATAATAATTTGTTTGAGATCTCCCTTTAAAATAGTAAAGAGAGCAATATGGCTACCAAATTTGGGGTGCTTAATGCAAAAGGTGGGGAGATGGTGCAGGGGAAAAAATAACAGACACCTTACAGTTCGGCCATGGAATTCTCCTGGATCCCCTTCATGGGATGGGGATTGGGAACCCTGTGCTGCAGTGGATCCTGTCCTATGTCTGGGACCGAGTCCAGAGAGGAGCATTAGGAGAGTGCTTTTCAGCTCCCTGGCAGTTATGCAATGGGGTGCCACAGGTCACTATTCCATCCCAAATAATATTTAATATCTATACAAAGCCATTTGGAGCAGTCATTAAGAGATCTGGGTCTTAATTCTGCCCAACATCTGAATCAAGGAAAGGCTATGGTGCCCAAACACAGAGATGGGATTGAGGATGGAAAATAAGGTGAGCCTGAATCCTGGGAAGAAAAGAGGCGCTGTGAATGAATGGTTCCTGCATCTAAGAAATTGGCCAATTGACAACTGCACTATCCTTAAAGGTGCAGATATGCTTCTCTATCTAGTCCCCCCCCCCCCTTGGAGGCCTAAGTAGCCTTGATAGATAGGATCACCTTTTACCAGCTGAGGTTGATGTGACAGGCGTGGCCATTCCTGGGATGCGATAGATTTGATAGATTTACCACCGGTGACTTCAAAATTGGGATTACTGCAATGAACCCTGAGTGGGACTTCCTTTGCGCTTGCAGTTAATGCAGAATGCTGCGGCACAATTGCTGGCCGGAGTGAGACCTTCTCAGTATATTGCGACTCTGCTCGAAGATCTGCACCTGATCAGTTACTAGGTGTTACTATTGGTAAAATAAAACCCTTAACAATTTGGGACCAGTTTATCCCATATGTCCCACTCGACCACTTCAATCTGCGGAACTGGGATATGACAAATAATGTTCATTCCACGCTTGGAAGGAATCAATCCTTCTGAGTGGCAACATTTACATTTTGGAATTCTGCTATGTTTCCAGCGTCCGCTAAAAACTACCAACCCTACCCAGACACGGAAACCTGATAGATGTGTGATTTTAACGTTCGTTTTAAAAACTGATTTTATTTATATTTCGTTTGTTTTTTAGATTCATTTGTTTTTAACATCAGGTTTTATTGGTAATTTTGATGTGTGTGTCATATTTTATATAAACCACATTTAGAGGTTTTGATGATTAAGCAGTATGTAAGTCCTGTTAAATAAAATTAAATGCCTAAAATGTATTTTATAATCACACAAAAAATAAAAACAAACAGCTTAATTGTACTCACAAGTACAGATGTCCCGATCTGCCAATTTTGGATTCTGATTCTCATTTTTCCAATCTTCAGTACACTCCTAATTGCTGTGTCATTTTGTGATTTTTGTTTTAAACGCAGCATTAAAATCCTAATGCGCTTTATTGTGCATTTGTCCTAATACACACATTCTGCATGCAATTTTCCCTAATGCATTTTTGTACATTATTTGTATGTTGTTTCTACTAATACACACATTTTTGTGCAGTCTTCCCTAATACAGTGGAACCTCGGAAGTCAAATGCCTGTGAACTCAAACGTTTCGGCTCCCGAACGATCGAAAACCGGAAGTGATTGTTCTGGTTTTCAAATTATTTTTGGAAGTCGAACGGACTTCTGGAATGGATTCCGTTCAATTTCCAAGGTACGTTTGTACAGGTTTTAGATTTCTGCACATGTTTTAGATTTCAGAACTGCACTGCAAGAGTGTGAAGTTCGATAGGTAGCTGCGTTTCAGCTCACATATTGGTTTGGGAAATGCCAGTTAGGGAGGATCACATTTTAAAATGCAAGCAGAGCAAATGCCTCTCCCATCTCTACACACAAGTAGAAACAGCCAAGGAAAGATTTTATCAGAAGAGAATACCCCAGCAAAAAACCACAATAGGCATAGGCAGAGAAAAGTCATTACATGTGTGTATGTGTATACACACACACAAACACACTATACTGAAAACAGGTATATACCATTTAAGTGCAGGAAGATAAACATGAGGGCATCAGACATACAAACAACTAAAACTTTGTAAAAACAGAATTTAAATATAGAAACATTAATCCCACAGGAGGTTCATGTTGTAAAGGAAAGGCTTGTGGGAGGGGGCACGGAAAGGGAATAATCAGTGTAGAAAATTAAAATGACAGTACCCCTGCATGAGATTTTTTTTTTTTTACTAATCCCGATTTACACAGGATTTATACAACTAATCTTTTTAAATGGGTTCATTCCACAGTAATTCCTGTATCAAGTCAGTGACACACATACCAGAATTAAGAGAGAGAGAGAAATTACCTGGGTACTGGAGGGGCCCACTGCTCGTCTCGGGACTTTGACATCAAAGCCACTTTTGGGATCCTTCTCTCCCCTCAGCGCAGGGTCATTAAACGGCTCGCGGCCACCTTCCCAGTCGCACACAGTCTTTCTGATCGCCTGGAGAACGCTAGTCACGATCCAAGAGGGCATGTGAGTTCCTGATAAAAGTGTGAACTCTTCCATAATAACCACAAGCACCCTGACAGATGCATTCAAAAGGCACCACACATTCCACAGACAGCTAAAACTGTCCTATCAAGAACATGCCTCATTTTCCACCAACGGATTGGCTAAAGCAAACATTCCACATCCTTGTGAATTCTTAAGCCTGGAAACCTCTGCTTTTAAATAATTGAGAACACAGCAGGTTTCTTTCAGATTTACCATGCAAGTGTAAGTAATGCCTTTCCTTGCATGAAGTGGGCGTCCTGTGTCAAAGGGACAGGAGGGTCACAGTGCAGGGTCAAGTAGCTTCCCAGAACTGCTTCCAACATCCACACATTGAGCATGAATATCTGTAGCCCTCACTCCAGCACACAGACATTCATGTGCATAAACTTTTACAGAAGGTGGAACGTTGTGCTCTCCCCTTAAGATGCCCGCACTCAACACATGGGTGTTGTAGGGGGGAGGGAAGCTGTAGAATGACAAGTTGCACAGGCCTGCTGTTTCTTCAATGTGTAGAGGCCCCTTTGCACATATGAAGCGCTGTTATAGCTCCAGGGGCCTTCTGGCAGATCTCTCACTGTGAGAAGTGAAGTTACAGGGAACCAGGCAGAGGACCTTCTCAGTAGTGGCGCCCGTCCTGTGGAACGCCCTCCCACCAGATGTCAAGGAGATAAATAACTACACAACTTTTGGAAGACATCTGAAAGCAGCCCTGTATAGGGAAGTTTTAAATGTTTGATGTTTTGTTGTATTTTAAATATTTTGTTGGGAGCTGCCCAGAGTGGCTGGAGCAACCCAGTCAGATGGGCGACATATAAATAATAAAGTTATGGTTGTTGTTTTTATTGAAATTGCAACTGTGATGTAGACCCTTGTGAAGGAAAATGTTACTGGATATGTATGGTTTAGCTTTGTTGCATAGGCATCATGCAAAGTGACTCTGTCATTACTTTCTCTCAAGAAAACTAGGGAACTGCAGTTCTGGGAAGAAACAAATTCCCAATAGCCTCACTAAGGATGCAATCTACAAAGCCCTGCCAAAAAGATATGAATACAGCATCATCTTCCCATTTTCCTAACTAATGACAGGCATATAATGCCAGTACATTGCCATGCAATATCTGATCAATGGCCAGAACAGTTGCAGAATAGCTCATCTGCAACTGCGGGAAGCATGGCGCGAGAGAGCTTGCGACTGCCGCCTTGGAGCTGTCACAACTGCCTGGACCAGTTGCAGAAGCTCCGGCAATACTGCACAACCACTGGGCCATGTGGCATGTATGACGGCAGGTAATACAGGTGGCCAGGAGACGGAGAGCCATTGCACACAGCAAGTTTTGCGGATCCCATCCCAAAAAACAATTTCTCAAGTTTCCACTGGGAGAATTCAAGACAGTCCCACTGCATTATAACAGATGCTCTCAGGCGCTATGTTTTCTTTTAACAAATACTGCGCATCTGAAAGAAAAGCTAAATGGCACGAGAGCGCATTAGCCACCACCTTTGGATGACATTCTTCTTCTTCTTGATGGCCTGTCTCAACGGTTCTCTAAGCGTAATCTGGGCGAAATCCTGGAGCGCGGCATAGATGGTATGGCGAATGGCATGATTGAAGACGCTTTCCATCCTGCCCATTAAAACCTGCAGCCCTTTAATCATCGCTATAACCTGCATTGGGGGGGGGGTTGGTTTTCACATAATTAGACAAAGCACACGTCATGAAGAGAAAAGGGGTGGGGGCGATCGTGGTCAGAGGGCATTTTCTCTTTCTTACCTCAACAAGAGCAAACTTCTCTTCACTGGTATAATTGTATCGTGTTGCTCTTTCATACTCTTCCGCATTGTCTGGACAATCTTTGTTGGAATATTTGTCCGTTGGGTGCACCAGCTTCCAAGAATACTGCAATTGATGGAAGGGGGTTATCAATGGACAAAAATTGACCTGAGAAACCACAGTGACAACTGTAATACACCACTAAGGCTGAATGAAAGCTTATATGCTATTTTGCTTTTGAACAGGCAACTGCATTTCATTAGATCAATAGTTGCTAAGCCCTAAAATAGGAAGATCAACACCCCAAGCTAACAAATAAAGTGATGCCGTGAATATAGAAGCAAGCTTCTCCGTGTGCAGGTAATGTATTGCTATTTTTACCAAGTTCACCACATGTAGCTTTGGCATTGAAATTTGCATGATGGGGAACTCTTCCACAAGGAAGAGTTTCCAGTGGCTTCTGCAAAATGGCCATAACAGTAAAACAGTGGCTTTTAATCTTATATTCTGCTATAAATATTACTAAGAGGAAGGTGGACAAAAAAACCCCACAAAGATTTCATGCCAACTCAACTGGCGGAAAAATTCCTTCACAGCCTACAAATGTGACATTCAGACATATGTTCCACATAATAGCTTTTAGTCTATTTGAGATCTTTAACTCATCCAAGTAAGAGTACAAACAGAATATCACATGCTGCTCTATAATATGCCATCTAAAGATTACAGTGAAAACAAAACATTTCCACTCTCCCTCACAGTTGCTTCTCTTTAGAACTTTCCACAGCCTGCCCTGCACATACCACTTCCATAACATGTGCACTCCACTGAGACAGAAGTTGAAGACCTTGGAGAGAAAGGTCAAAGAGCTTCCGATACTCAGCATCGGTCTTCTGAGCTTCTTGGCGGCCTGATCCAGTCACCACCTGTAATGAAAAGCATGCTTGTTAAAACATGCAGTGCATATATGAAGTAAACATGAATTGCTTTAGAGTGCAGAACATAACCATCTGTGTGTGCTTTTCGGGTTTCAAACCTTTATAAAAAACATGCTGAGGCTCATTTTCCATATTACAATATTGGAGCCGCTTCCCCATAGTGTAGCCCCATGCTGGTCCACTCAGCACCCACGGACGTGGATGGCACTGTGGTCTAAACCACTGAGCCTCTTGGGCTTGCCGATAAGAAGGTCGCTGGTTCGAATCCCCACGACGGGGTGAGCTCCCGTTGCTCTGTACCGGCTCCTGCCAACCTAGCAGTTTGAAAGCACACCAGTGCTAGTAGATAAATAGGTACCGCTGAAGCGGGAAAGTTTCCGTGCACTCTGGTTTCCGTCACGGTGTCCCATTGCGCCAGAAGTGGTTTAGTCATGCTGGCCATATGACCCGGAAAGCTGTCTGTGGACAAATGCTGGCTCCCTTGACCTGAAAGTGAGATGAGCACCGCAACCCCATAGTCGCCTTTGACTGGACATAACCGTCCAGGGGTCCTTTACCTTTTACTCAGCTACATAAAAAGCTACAATTCGCAGGATTCTTTGTGGGGGAGACATGTACTTTAAATGAGTAGTGTTTTAATTTATGATTAACAAGCATTTACACCACTATTTTCCCCACTGGTCAAGCTGCCTCTGGTCTGGAACTCTCTCCCATTAATAAGAGGGTAGGGAACAGAAAGACCTATAGTTAAATATACTAATGTGCTCTTTCTCCACCTTACTTCACATATTTTAGAACTGAGGCTGAAATATACCGTATTTTCCGGCGTACAAGACGACTTTTTAATGCAGGAAAATCTTCTCCAAAGTCGGGGGTCGTCTTGTACGCTGGGTATAGTCTTTCTGGCTACGCGACTCGGGGTTGCGCCCCACCACTGGCTGCATGCGTGCGCAGCCTCTGTGCAGCGAGACGGGAGGCTCTCCCCGCCGCTCCAGCCGCCGCCGCCTCAGCCGCCATGAAGCCCGGGCTGGGCGTGAGCGGCGAGCGCGAAGGGCTGCTGTGCGGCGAGACGGGAGGCTCTCCCCGCTACTCCAGCCACCGCCGCCTCAGCCGCCATGGAGCCCGGGCTGGGCGTGAGCGGCGAGCACGAAGGGCTGCTGTATTTTAAAAACTCTGTATTTTAACTTGAAAAGTTGGGGGTCATCTTATACCCCCCGTCGCCTTGTACGCCGGAAAATACGGTACTTAAGAAATGAACCCTGTGATCAAATTAAGTCCTGGGTAATGCACATCGTATGGCTTGCTGCCTTTTCCGGCTATATATTTTCATAAATAAACTTGTGCCTAGTTGTTGTTTTTAAAGAAATATTGGAAAACTGACGCACACAAATTTAGAATTCACTAATAGCACTTTGCCACTCCAAAGGGTGCAAATGTTTTACTGACACCACACAAGTGTAAGACTAACGCTACCTAGTCTGTACGAGAAACAGGGGCACATTTTTATGTTTAGGACTGCTAATGTAACAGGTTGGGTGCCTATAAAACCTGATTTCATACAAAGACTCGTGTCCTGCATTAATCTACACACCTCACTATTGCTGTAACGAGCCAGTTCCGAAATAAAACGCATGTGGTCATCTCTTATCTGGATCATTTGCTCACAGATGTTGTACTGGGGGCTGCTGCTGGAAGAAGTGCATGTCCACCTAGGGTAGGATAAAGAGAAAAGAAATCATGAAATTACTAAAATAAATTTTAAACAGTCCCATGGCAAAGAGATCCATGCCCCACAGATGAATTTTCTTTAAGTGAACTGCAAGAATGACTTGGAGCAATTTCGTAGTTCTTGTAAAAAATCAAGCTAGTGTGTCTTTTCAGTTCTTACCTAGATTTATTTTCTTCATAGTGAGCACTAGTCTTAATGTATCTCGCCAGTTCGATTTGCATGTCGCCAAACAGTGGAACTACTTGCAGCTGCTGGACTCAAGAGAAAACAAATTAAACAAAGTTAATTATGTGCACCTTCTGGTTTCATTCAGGACTTAGCCACACAATCAGCAAACACATAAGGCAATCATATGCTTGCATTTGTATAACACTCTCATAAGCCCTTAAACAATATACAATTAATACACGTGCAATGGAACAAGGATTTGCTTCATGGAGTTCTGCTCTGGTGTTAGAAAGGGCCAGTGTGTAACCTCCCCAAAAAATAAAATAAAAAAGCAAATTTTAAAGACAGCAGGGCATTACGGTACAGGTGGGGCAGCCGTCCTGTTACTTGCCACTTTCTCACACTGAATGATAGCACTCAGCTTCTGAACCGTAACAATGAGTAAAAAATAAAACCAATAAATCACAAAAGGTCGTGGACAGAAGTAGCAAGCCATTGGTGTTAATGTGGAAGGTGCCTCTGACATTTACATGATCAAATGTCAGAGGTTGGATGGTCATCTGTCATGTATGCTTTAGCAGAGATTCCTGCATTGCAGGGGGTTGGACCAGATGACTCCTGGGGGTCCCTTTCCAACTCTACAAATCTATGATATGCAATCATGACTCTCTGTGGAAAGAATATTATTTTGTAAAGGTACTGAAAAAGAAACCCCCTGTGGTTTGTGCTACGAATTACAACATTCCCAGAATGGAACCCAACACCTTCTGCTGGCAATAGTGCCTTCAACACACACATCTGGCTTGAAACATCAGGGCAACACTAAGCACTGGTGAATTTGTCATCTGGACATGCTGCCAACTTGAAATATAGTGGGTTGCATCCAACAATATATGCCTGTACAAGAAAACATTATCTTCCACTGCACCACCACCACCCCATCTGGTTTTGGAGGTTCCCCAAATACTCGAGAACAGATTTGGAGGGGCAGAAGGTAAGAAAAGGGAGGGGAAGTTGCATTGCACAAGCAGAAATCATTGTGCAAAAAGGATGACTTCAGTGGATACAAACCTATGTATTTTAAGAATCATAGGTAGGAAACCACCTTCATGATGTAATCAGAGCCAGGAAAGTTTGCATGCCTAGTCACTCAGATGACCAACCACCCACGTACCTAAGTAATATATAACCACTCCCTTTTCAAAAGATAGACAACCTTCTTAACCAACCTTAAAAAACTTGTCAATCTTGTTCAGATTTATCCTTTTCTTGGCATCCAGCTTATAGATGTTACTGACACTGCCATCCATCAGATACAAACCAAAACCCATTACCTGAAAAGAGAATAAAATAACATTAAGACCTGTCGCCTGATTCTTAACTTGATCAATGCTCAAAGCAACAAAACCTTGTAAACCTTCCTCAAAATAAAGTTTGTTAGAACATAATGGCACAAGCATCATAAATATGATTCACCATTTTCTTTATTTTTCCACCACTGAACAAACTCTCTTTTCTAATTATGCACATGCACTTCAATTTCTATTATTTAAGTACCCCCAAAGTCATGCTGGACCTTTGCCTTGAGGCCATGGTGAGCTGACATGATGGCTGATAAACCAAGGATGAATCCCGACAAGACAGAGGTGCTGTGCCTCAGGGATGCTCCTTGATAAAACATGGACACCAAATGCCCAGTTTCTGTGACTAATTCCAGCTAGAGTTAGGGCACCAGCTATGCCTGTTCCTGGTCCAATATAACCTGGGCAAAGCTATCTATGATCTGGAAGCCTCCCTAATCAGGTTACCAAAATGTATTCTATACAGGGCTTTATTTGATGATGGTTTAGAAGCTGCAGCTAGTGCAAAATGTGATTGCTCATTGAGATGAGACCATAGCACATCTATTTTGAAGACTTTGCACCAGTGGCATATTGGCTACCAAACTCAATTCAATCAGTTAGCATTAACTTATAAAAGCCCTAATTGGCTTGGAATCTGAAGGAGCACCTCTTTCCATTATCAGCCTGGCTGTGTGTTAAGATCTGCAACAGAGCTTTCTTATGGTCCCACCATCAGCAGAAGCCCATGGAGATATGACACAGCTTTCTTCGTGATGGCAATTCAATGGGGATATTTTCTTCCCCCAACAATCAGCTAGTGCTGACATAAATTGCTTCTCGGTGCTGGAGGACAAAAATATATCCCAGGTGACTTGCCACTCAGACTTGGGGAAAATTTCATCCAAGTCCCAAATATGGCAACCACTGATGTCCAGAACAAAACACTGAGGTCACAAAGTCTCCCCAAGATAAAATTTTGATAATTTTTACAACCATGAAAATGCAGAGGTGTATATGCATGATGCTCTGTATAGGCCCTATACATTTTTCTCAGAACTAGTCATCTGGAAGTTGTTCATGTAGAAATCTTGAAGCTTCTCTTATGAAAAGAGCCCAGTTTCTAATTTAAAGTTTTCATAATTGTAATATATTTGGGAGACATCAGAAGAAAGTGAATTACAAAACTATCCTTCCTAAAATATTAAAATCAATCATTAACTCTAAACACAGAGTAAGACTGTGCTTCACCAGAGGCCATAGAAGCACCTGTATTTTTAAAATAAAACACAGTCAAATATGTTAAGAATAAGCACAATAAGCTCTGGAACCCTTAGAATATCCCAGCCAAATTTACCTGCTACATTTCAGAGCTATAAGCATCTGAAGGATAAATGCTTCAAATTATTCAAGTATGGTAATCTGATTTGAAAGCTGTTAAATTAGCTTTCCTGTGCAGTCCTATACTGCAAAAAGATTCCTAGGCACAAATGAACTATCCTTTTCAACATTTTTAAAATTACTATATTCATTTGGCTAAAAACCAATGGAATGAATGCATACGGAGCCATTTGGAGGCACGGTGCCGAAAAATTCCTGGGCACAAGTACACTGCTTTTTTCAACATTACTATATTCGTTTAGCTAAAAGCCCATATAATGATCGCCGAGCAATTTAGTTCCACTAAGCATTGCAAATGATAGATTTGCCTCTGCATATCTTTTACCCAATATGACAAAACGACACAAAAACGTTCTAATTCCATTTTTTGCCTTTTCTCTACCCCCTTCATTAAAATCATTTAGTCCCTGTGCATATAGAAGTGTGGAGGGAGGGAATTCACATACATAAAAGAGAGGCTGAAAATACTTCAAAGAGCATACCAATTATTCCAAGTTACTTGACAACGAACCTCTAGCATTTCAGTAGTATTTTCAATGCTCACCCAGCATTCCTCCCCTCCACCCCACCCCCCAAAACGTTGAAATGCTTCAAGCAGCATATCTTACTTTTAGGAGCATGTGCTTCTCACTAGGCGTTAGATACATTTTGTTTTCATAGTAATCCACGCATAAATTCACAATATCAGCAAGCAGCTCTTCATAGCCAGGAATCACCTCAAGTTGTTGCTGTAAAGACTAGAACAGAAACCAGTTTAACTTTGTATATGGCAATGGGGGGGTGAGATTCAAGAGAGAATATTTGTGGAACTCATATGTACAGAAATAGCTGGATTTTATTATATTACTCAGCACGTAAGATACCGTGCTCTGTACAAGAATAAGAAGGTAACGATGACATCATAGTTTTGCTTACTTAAAGACATACCTGCGTAATCTTATTGTGATTAGCAAGAAACATGGAGAGGTTCTGGGATTCTTGGATAGACTGAGGATCGGCCATTTTACGCAGAAATTGGGCAGCCCTTCAAAGGAAACAGGAGAAAAAGAAGTTAAATCTTGCAAGAACGATAGACAGAGAGCCCCTATAGCTATGTCACTGGCCCCTGCAAGAAAGCACATTACTGCAAAGCCAAGTGTATGAATGAAGGACATTTGCTGTATCTTAACGATACGTTGTCACTGGATAAAGACAACTCTACTGGCCTTTATGAGCAATGTAGAAACCAATAAATGTGAGTGCAGAGGGCAGGAGACTCAGGTTGTTGTCCCGACACACTCCGTTCTGTCATTATTTTCCAGCAGCAATAATTTGTGACGCAAGTCACTCACGGTTGCCGGCATAGGGGCAACTGGCGTATTCATGGAGACTGATCCCGCAACAGTGGCTTTCCATAAGGATCAGTTCTGACAGGGTGATTAGGCTTCTACTTTGGAATCAACTTTCAGCATTAACTACCTAATTTTTAAATCATTCTTGAGGAACCATGCAGAATGCAAAACAGGTGTGTGTCAAGAACAGCACCCAAAATCAACTTCATTTTTCCTTCCTGAACCTTTTTCTTTTTTCCACCTTCCTTTTTAGGCAAAAATATTTGCTTATTTTATATTTCTAATTTACCCCTCTTGAGTGGACAACAAATTTTAAGACATGCAACAATATAAAAATACACCAAGAGGCAAGGACCTCGTTTATATTTGTTAGTTATTAGATTGATGTCATACAGGTAACAAAGGGAAAAGGTTGTGAAATAACAGATTCGATGACCGATTGACATGTAAAATCCTTGCTCTTGAGAACATCTCACTTAAGACAAGAAGTCAAACCATGCAGGAAAGAGCATAAAGAAACCTCCTAGAACTTATTACACACCCATAAGGGGTGCAGAGACAAACTACAAATTTTTAACGCATCATTAAAGTGGGGAATTGGGTGGGGTGTGTTGTTTTCAGCTGCCATCTGAAGACAGAGCTCTTAGAAAACTGTCTTCTCTCTTTGCTTCCCCGCCCCCTTGCACTCACACACTACCCTTAAGAAGTCCAAAAGCAACAGCAAAGCCTGAACTGCAAGCGGTTTTACACTCAGACACTAGGTGGTTGTCTTCCCCGCTGCACAGAATGGGATTTTTCTGAAAGGAGCAGTGTGGGATTAATGAAGCTATTCATCATAATTAACATCATAATCAGCCACCCGGCACATCGTTTTGCAGGTGTTATCTCAGAGGAACAGCCGCTTGTTGCCTACAAGCTTCTCTAGGAACCCAAACCTATGCACTTTTTCGCAGAAGCAAGTCCTAATGTATGAACTGCAGGTGACTGCAGCATTAAGGCACAGAACGTAGAGATAATACACTTGGAAGACAGCAGTTCAAACATGGGATTGCATGTAATGAACCCAGAGCTTGATTTTTATTTTTTAAGCTGTGCTGATGCTGAAACCTCCTTACAAATAAGATTGTTTCCTTGTGATGCTGCAATGTGCCAGAGGTCCGTCCTATTGTAGCTCGGACTAGGTTCCTCATTGCAGTGGCAAAACACACTTCCCACTGAAGTTAGAAAGGCTCCGCCATGGTTTACATTTAACAGGTTGCTAGCTTTAATTTCTCGGTTTTTTTATAAGCTACCGCAGAATTATGAGTTTACTCAAGAGCAGTTAATCTATGTTCTATCTATTTTATTTACAGAGGGGTTTTTTTTGTATACTGCTATGGTATTATTGTGATGTTCAGCGCTTTATAAAAATTTGTGATAAATAAATAAAATCAGACCTGGCAAGACTTGCAAGGTCCCACCATGAGCAGAATGGAACGCCGCTTACGTGCAATGGAATGTCTCCTGCATTCCATGCCCTCCCCACCCCCACCCCCGCCAGCACACTCTCAAGATCTGGCCATGAGATACTGGGTTCTGCCCCCAAGCTTCAGACTGTGGTGCATCAGAAATGAAGGACTGTACCCCAACAAGCATGCTTCGGAGGCTCTCTACTGACATGGTTCAGAACCGGATATGGGCACTGAAATTGTTCTGAGGCTGAGCCCCAACTCTAAGAAAGTTCCACCAGAATTAATGCATTTTCCAGTGCAATGCTTTTCTTCAACCTACAACAGTTATCACTGTTGGGAGTGCTTTTGCAAAGATGCTCAAGGAGTCATATTGTAACAGAAACGCAACTTCAAAACGGGCAACCCATTTGTATTCCACCTCTCCAGGAAAAAGATATCCATGCACAAAAGTCACCTCTTATCTGCCTCATGCACATTTCCAGGAGAAACAGGTAAGAAGCATGTCACATTGACACCAGTCCCCAATCCTGTGCAATTTTTAACCTGAGTCTACCTCTTCTTGTTTCAACTCACTGTGAGAATATTTTCCAGGGCACATTTTATACTTTGGGGTGGGGTGGGGTGGGGAGGGGAGGAAGATATATATTTTACAAGTATACACAAAATGTGAGTATAGCATATAGCAAACAACTAGTGCCATCTTGTGGCCACATTGTCCTGTGGTGATATAGGCAACTTCATACGCCAAGAGGAAAAGACTATTTCTTTTTCCATAGGTATAAATGCTGCCAGAAGACTTAATCTGAAACTCCTTGCAGAGAATGTGCCCCTATCAAACAGAGGTTTGAAAACAACAGATGTACGTTTCCAGTATATAAACACCCTGAGGGTTGTCTGACATATTATAATTTTTATGACGATACACAAAATACTTTACATGTACCGGTACTCACAAAACTGTCAAAATATGCGCACACAATGACTGGATTTTTCTAGACACACATTCCTATAGGCATGTATGCTAGGAAGCTAGTATGTCTTGCAGCAACCTGCCACAGAGGTATTCGGAGATGAAAACATGTTTGCCACCACGCAATCGGTGAAGTAGCCTTAATTCAACATGTATGGCACTCAGCAACCATGCAGGGCAGGTGTGCAGAACCTTTGGCCCTCCAGATGTTGCTGAACTCCAACATCAGCCCCAGGAAGCAAGAGCTAGGAATGGTGGGAGTTGTAACCTCAGCAACGTCTGAAAAGCCAAAGGCTTGTCGCACCTGGCATAGGGTTACAGTGATCCAGTGGTTCCAAGCAGCTCAGATGCAGAAGATTAGCAGAGATGTTGCACTGATAAAACAGCAAGCATGATACAAAAACTCTGTACTAGTTTGCATGATTCACAGTAACATCATAAACCGCATCCCCACAGGAGCATCTCACCGTTTGTAGGCCGAATGGTCATTCTTCACACTGCACTTCATATTTTTCAGCTCATCCAAAACAGCAAACATGTTGATAAATTTTCCAAGAGTGATCAGATATGCTTCAGACACAAAGTCCTTCCTCCTCTCGGCATGACACAAACGCTTCACCTCTCCACAGAATCTTTCAATTGCATTTCTCTGTTGATAAAAACAAATCTCTGTGTTGTTGTTTTTTAAAGTAAGAGCGCTACCCACAGGTCGTAGTGATCAGATTTGTCAATACACTGCTGTACATAAAATGGCCCTCCACATGAAACCATTCATTAAGTAATAAATACCACACATATCTACCATGGAACAGACAAGGCAGATGAGGAAGGAAGAATGCTGGAAAAAGCAGCAATCGTGGAAAGCACTGAGGAAGAACAGCAACAACCATCAAGTTAGCAACCGATATTCATTTACCTGAAAGTACATAAAATTCATCAGTTTTGTGACCTCTGGCTCCAGCACTTCCACTGTTTTTTCATAGATTTCCACTCTGTTTGGCTGCTCATTACATTTCACCTGAAAAGGGGAGGGCAGAATTTGTCAGATTATACACATCTTCCCCACCTATAGCCATAAAATTATTTATTTATTTAATTTATATACTGCCCTATACCCAGAGATCCCAGGGCAGTTCACAGAACAAAACTTCCGCACACAAAAATATCTATTTAAAAACATGCAACCTACACTATGCCACATAACACACCTTCTTCTTGAGCACTTGATTCAATAAGTATTTTACGAAATGCAACACACTTGAGTCAAGCCCTGGGAAGGGCTTGCCTAGTAGTTCAATAGCAGGTCTGTGGTGTCTCTTACAAAGACCAAGAGAGGGGTGAGTAGAGTTTCACATTGGTTCTGCCTCTAGTCCTACTAAAATAGAGGAAGATCATCTCCAATGTCAGCACCTGCCCTCTTTCCACTGCACAGCACTTCCTCATGAATTTTGTAACATTGTCCCCTATTGCAGTAAAAAATATGTGTGCTGCAAGAACGAGAAAGCGTCCAAGAAAAAGATAGGAAGTGGTTCCTGTACACTGAGACATGCGCACACGCCCTACAGGCAGGTAGACAGGTGCTGAGGAAGCAGCTGTCCCAGCAGCCAGCTGTATGGAATGGGAGACACAACACATTTGTAAGGAGCCAAAATGATAGCACCATGTTGCTCCATTACCTGAGGAATGGCTCTTGAGCAGCTTCTCCATGTATACAGCATGACAGCATATTCTTGCCCTTCTTCCAACATTTCATTCTATCGTAAAAATAAAAGCTGTTATTTCGACGAAGAAGATGCAGAGATGAACACACAGGGACGTTTACTGGAGCTGGCAGCGATGTAAAGAAAGAGAAATAAAACATCTGCCTGGCATCTCAGTAGAGATAAGCTAAAAGCTTTCATCGGAACACCGACCAAAATTTTGCTTTGACTATTTCTCCAGCTCTGAACATCACCAACTGGGAATTCTAAGCCCTGGTTCTTCCAAGTAATTGTGCTTAGGAACATATCCAGATCTTTCGTTTTCAACAATAATGGTTACGGGTTCAACAAATTACTGAATGAATCATATCCCCTAACAAACGGTGGAAGAAAAAGGTTCTTGGGATGCTTAATTGGTATGTGCCCAATACTAAGCTCTCACATTTGAGCAGAATCATAGAGAACAGTCCAACTGCAGAAACATAGGGTGCTGTGTTATTAATACCAGGTCAGACTGTTAGTCCATCAAGCCAACTGCCTCCTCTGACTCGCAGTGGCTCTTTAGGGTCCTACACAAAGGGTCTTTCACATTGCTTGCTACCCAATCCTTTCAAAACTGGAGATGCCAGGGACTGAACCTCGGAACTTCCACATGCAAATCATTTGCTCCGTCACATAACACGGCCCCTCCCTTAAAGACAAAGAACCTGGGACCTCTAGCATCCTAAGTGAGAATCGTGCATCCTAGACCAACCTTCCCTAGCCTGGTGTCTTTCCAGGTGTTTTTGGACGACAACTCCCATCAGCTCTAGCCATCAAAGCCTTCCCCTTTAAATCGTAAAAAGAAAGGCTAAGCAGTGAAAGTTGCCAATCCAGTATACAACTAAGGGATAATGTAACACCAGACGCTTATTTTAGCAGAATCAAGGATCAGTTGAGACAGTCTGCGTCAGCATTTCTCAAGATTTTTTGAGTTAACTCCATCCCCTTTAAGCTTCCTCTATATTCTGGTGCCTCCTCCTACAACTTACATCTACAGAACTTCTAATGGAACTTTTAAAATTATTTTTTGGACCTAAATAATCACAACACGACAAACTGAGAAAATACACATACACACACAAAATAACAGAATGAAATTTAGCCAAAGTTTCTACCACAGAACAGGTGAAAGTACTGAAAAGTATCCACAACACATGCAGAATATACACATATAGTTTAACAGTATTTTTTTTTTTAAAAAACCCAACCATATGAATTTTCCAGGTTGAAATAAACATACCAACATAATTTCCCATTTCCTTCTACTGTAATCAGATCCCAACAAGAGGAAATTGTTCAGTTTTTACCATGCTACCCTTTCCCTTACTCGCCCGTATTTTTTATGTTGCCACTGTAAAAAAGGAAGAAAGAAAAACACAATAAAAATATTTACCATATTAGAATGAACAGTTGCCTGTTCGATGTATCTTGCAATGCCTGTGACAAATGCATTCCTGTCTTCAAAATTGGTGTTGAAATTTGGCTGCATGAAAGGAAATAAGACACCAAAATGATCAAAGGTCTTGAAGAAGTTTATTCAAATGGTGGTCTTAAAACACGTCAACAAATACTTTATTTTGCAGATGTCATACCTGATAAAGCAAGGATGATGGAGGAGGCTCAATGCATGGCTGTTGGTCTGGCAGTGGCAATTCTTCCAAGAGATCGACATTGGACAAAGCGTCCTCCAAGGTAACTTGGGCAGTCATTTTGGTTCTATAAAGAGCAAACGTAACTTTAAACAACTGGCAAAATCCATAACAGGTAGAGATGACCTGCAGCATGCTGTAGACCAGCAATGGTTAATCTTTTTCAGACTCAGGGCCATTTTGACCCATGGGCCCAGTCATCAAAGAACAGCATGTCAAAGAGGGTACAGCAAAAGCAGTTGTGGCCAAATGGATGAAGCCACTTCATTTCCTTTAAACAACAACAAATCTGAGGGGGATCTTTGTGGTGGTACAAATGGTTTCTGCCATCAGAGTATCACAGCAGAGTAGTCAGTGAAAGAAAATTGAAATGAATTTTGTTTTCCAAAAAATAAGACATGGTAACAATGGGGGAGGGGCACAAAAAACATTTTGGCATCACAACAGCAGTACTAAAAAGGGGCAGGAAAAACCCGCTCAGAGAGGTCAGATCCTGCAGGATAGGCACACACACACACACACACACACACACCATTCTGGACATAAAGGTGTCTGGTGTGTGCAAAAAAGGAAATAATGGGATCCAATTCCTTTTGGGTTTAGGCATTAGCCTGGAAGCCACAAGCAAAGAGGAATGAATTGCTCGCAAGTGAGTAGGTTGGTGGAGAAGGATGAAGCACTCTATCTCTACTCTGTATTGAGCATAAAACTGTGTGAGATACTATAGGAATGTAGCCCCATCTTCCACAGCCAGAATAGAAATACAGGCCTCCTCCCTTCCTCTGCAGTCTTGTAAAACAAATAACCGAATAAATAATATGCAGTATAGTGGCTCCTGTGGGCATATTTACAAGGCTGTCCTTGCGTTCGTATTTCACAGAGAACAGTCAACGTGACATAACTTCGGCCTATCACACTCGTAAAGAACGACCGAGATGTGAGGAGTACCACATCCTGGGGAGCTTTCACTCATAAGTTTACCACATGTAGGAAACGTTCGGAAGAAACATTCACCGAAGATGACAGGCGAAAGTCATAACAGTAGCTATCACAACAACAAACAATTGCATGGTTCTTGCTTCTATCTATCACACACTGTCTATCTCAGGGAAGGAGTAAACTCTTCCCCAGGCCACACCCTTAAAAGTGATGCTCCTCACTATTAATGTATCATTACACAGCCTCTTGCTTCCTTGTAAGGAGGCTGGAGAGGGGTTTATAGGTGGATAAAACCCAGTAGCCCCTCTGACCCTGCCCCACCACTGAAATGTGGCCCCTAGAAGATTATTCATGAGTGAATGTGGTCCCTGAGCTGAAAAATGTTCCCCATCCCCAGTCCAGCTAAAAGAACCCAGTATTTAATTTCTAGGTGACTAGAAATCTGCTTCCAAGTCACAGCCTTAGACCTGGAAATGCAGATGTGGTGGGATCTGCTGCAGTTCCTCATTTATTGTTATTCTTAGAATTGGTAGTGACCTCAAAGGTCATCTAACCCAATCCCCTTCTGATGCAGGAGACCCAGTGCTACGTAATTCCTATCTCGCTGCTGAATTCTGGAACTGCAAAGGGATTCTCAAGTTAAGTTCTGGAGTGTCTTGGCTCAACTTAAATCCTTCTACAATTTCCACATCATGGTTTCTTACCTGTTATGTTGCCAAACTGTGCGCGGTGAATGATTTCTTATGCCTCTTGCAACGACAAACCTAGCAACATGATTTCTACTTTAACTATAACCTCTACAGCATCCTTTCATCGCCAGCATTCAATATTGTGCCATTATGCCTTGACATGACTCTTCAGCTCTGTCACTGAGTAAGCAGGGCTAAATTTAGTCAGCCTGGTTACTGCCAACCTACAAACTGCATAAACTCACTAATTCAGAAATACCGGTAGTGACTCACTTTCAAATGGTTTGCCTGTACTTGTGCCTACATACTGGAAGAAAAACAAAGGACGACCCCAGTCATAGTAAAACACCACCGATCAATGTCATAAACTCTCAATATATGTACAAATTCAGCCAGTAAGAGCTATTTTTGTTGTTTCATTGGCAAGATGTAGACCAGTACCCTGGCTGTTTCTATATTAGAACAAATTCAATTTTAAGTCAAGAGGCAAAATTTTAACTCACCAAGCAACTTTTCTAAGCTTGGGTGTTGCTTTCAGGTAAATACTGAGAAATTCAAAATTTAATATTATAAGCATTTTTAGGGCACAATTGTCTGTGACCGCCCTGCCCCCATTTTTAAAATGGGGATGAAATAACAAAACACACCGTAATTCACTAACGGCTTGCAAGAGAGAGATATCAGAATGAAAACATGTGTGCATACTCAGCATTCCATTCTGTGTTTCAGTTTCAAACTCCAGATCAAATTCTCTCCATTATTTTTCAATGATGGTTAAGGAAAGTTGTGAGGAAACTATACTGGGGTTATCAATATAGTTTGAGATCACCAACTAAAGACTGATATAACCAACTAAACTTGGTACACATGTTTCCATCATAGTTCTCTGCTTGAAGTTCAATGACCAGTTTGATCCCTGCTCCCTTTTCCAATGGCAAAGTGGAAATGGTCCAAGATACATGTTATTATAAATACCTGAAGCAAAGCCTCTCAAATATTGTGCTGTACTTGACTTCAAGTGGGACCAAATCTGCTTCAAAGTCATTTACAGCTCAATCCTAACCATATCTACTTATAAAGAAGTCCTATGAGATTCAATGGATCTTACTCTGGTAAATGGGGTTAAGATTGCAGCCTTCACTGGATTATCAATTTGTTTTAAAGTCAATTTATTCTTGCATGCCTCATTTAAACATAGTCAGAAGCATGCCTTGTATTACCAAGACCACTATGGATTTTCTCTTTGGTTTGTCTGCGCATATGGATTTGAAGTGGGGTGAACGGAACAAACCTTTTGTAGTTTCTCTTTAAGAGATGTGCATACATCTTACACTTCCTTATTTTAACTCTAAGCAAGCAAGAAAAATAAGCATTTGACTGACAGAGAAACAACGGGAAGAGCGCTCATCAGCACAAAATACTGTGATTCAAAAAAAGAAAGAAATCAGCAGATTGTCACATAGTTATGCCTTGTCTACATTGCAGACCTATTCAGTATTTTTTAGCTTATTCAGGTTTCTAAGCTGTGGGTGGATGAGGCAAAGTGTTCCCCTCCAGGCCCAGCACAGAAACACAAGAAACTCCAGAAAGGAGGGACAGGGTACTTTGTCCCTACTCTAGCATGCAACGAAACTGCAAATATAATTCACAGTTAAACTCAAGGCTGTAGAATGTTCTTCCTGAAGACGGCTCCATCACTGCTCACCTTCCACTGAAAACTTGATTATTCTGGAGGGCTTTTTATTTATTTTATTTAATGTTTGTTACTGTAGCCTTTTGGCTGTGATGTTTTAAGTCCATCATAAATTGTTTTATAGTTTTTTTATTGTTGTAAACAAACCTGAAAAACTTTTAGTTGGGAAAGAAGGAACCTAAATGTTTTAAACAAATAAAAAGGCATCACAGAAGAATTCTGCAATAAGATTTGCCATGTACATACAAACATGTTGAGTTCTCTTCTGGAAGCACTTTTTTTTTCTATTTACTATAACCAAGTTCTCAAAGACCCTGAAAAAATTCTTTCCACCATAATAAAGGCAATTATGGTCCCAAAAAAGCTGAAGCTTCTCAACAGAAACCAGCAAGAAAACCTAAGAGCAAAAAGCCCCAATATGTGACAAGTAGCAGATCACCTGAACCGTCAGAGGGTTGGACTTTGATGTTCCTTGCAACTCTATTCTATTACCGTTAAACAGCAGTCATGCAGTTCTGCACACAGTTATCTTGTACAAAGTATATTTACTAAAACCAGGCACGTAACTTGCACATCTAAGATCTTTAGATGAAGATTCCTTTTTCACATGCAAATTTCATTTGCAGCTTAGAGAAATACAAAAAATAGCTACTCCATGCATGAAACACCATCTGCACAACTTCCTCTCTTTCACTTCTGCTCAGAAAATTCCTGTCCAAGGAAAGATGCAGTGAATCCATTCAGAGAACCTTAGAATTACAGAGTTGGAATGTACTGGAAGAAACCAAGAGAAGTCTATGGATGCTTGGAGACAAAAATCTTGAGTGGCAGAGGGCGGAGGGGAACCCTGAGGAAAGTGAAAACTACAGTGTTCACTGCAAAAACTGCATGTAATATTCCACTATTTCTTTCCTGATGGAAAGTTTCCCTATCACTATTTTAGACCAACATGGCTACCTACCTGTATTTTAACCAAGGTTAGCCAACATAGTGCCTTCCAAATGTTGCTACAACTCCCATCATCTCAAACCATTGGCCATGCTGGCTAAGGTTGATGAGAGGGCACCACATTAGCTACCCCCTGATCTGAAGAGAACACAGGCGTGGAAGAAAAGCCACCGAACCACCAATAATTCCAACGGAGTACAGTGCGTGCGCACAGTGGCTAAATCTACAGCCAAAAACTTCTTGTTTCTATATTAAAGGAGTCCTTGTAACCTGCAACACATTCACTAGTCACATTATATATGTATATGTATGTGCATGCTTATCAGCTTCCTACAATCTATCACACTATCACACTGGTTTTCACTTCTAATAGCCAAATAAATACTAAATACCCTGGTATCTGTATTACGCCAAATACCTTATTCTTCCTTAAGTCATCTTGCAGGGATATCCAACCATGTTAAAGAGTGCTGGTAGATTGACATGAATGGATGCCCCACAAACAAGAGAGGGCATTGTGTTATGTAAGAGCTAGCCTACAGCCTAATAATAATAATAATAATAATAATAATAATAATTTATTTGTACCCCACCCATCTGGCCGGGTCCCCCCAGCCACTCTGGGCGGCTAGAGTTGTGCAGACAAAAAAGTTTAGATCCCACTGAGAACTAGATCTTAAAAACACAAGTAAAGTGCAGCTGGATGAGGCCTAAGTTCCACTTAGTCCCATTCTTACAGCGATCAACCAGATGCCTATGGAAAGCCTGCAACCAGGGCCTGAGTGCAACATGCGCTGTCCCCAACTGCGAGTTCCCAAATTCTGAGGCCTACTGCCTTCGCCAGTGGAAAAAACAGTCACTGAGTCATCCATAGCCCTATCCTCTTAGTGTGACCACTCCATGGAACTCCTGATGTGAATGGCAGGAAAACACAAGGTGTTTCTGGTAGTCACTTTCAGGAAGCTCTCACATACCGGTATTCATGGCTATACGTTGGACCTTGAGGAATGGAAGACGAGAACATGACAAATCCTCCTGAATTCCCTTTTACAACCATGTCCCTTCCAAGTCACGTGAGACTAAGCTCGAGTTTGATTTTTATATCCCAATAGATTATTTTCTTCAGCTCCTTTTCCGTTCAACTGCATTATCAACATTTAACTGCAATACTCTGAATATTCTTCAATATTCTCTTGAGAATCCCTTGCAGTACAAAGGTGGACTTCATTAATGAATAAAAACATACCACATTGTAACAGCAGCCCTACTGAATCAGAGTGAAAGCCAGATGCTATTCTAGCATCTTGTTTTCCACAGCGGCACATCCCATTTAAAAGCAAGAAAGTTCGAAACAGTTCTGACAAGATTAGCAATTAAAACTAATGGGAGTACGCAAAAATGGCAAAACTTACCGGAAGAATAAGAAACCAAGAAGAAAGACTTTTTTAAATATAGTGGGGGAAATTTATTGGTTATCTGCAGATGCATTGTAAACAAATCAAAACATTAGCAGGACTGATATAAACACGTGCAGTAAGAGATAGACTAGGGGAAATTGGTAAAAAGATTTGAATTGGATATGCAGTAATAAAAATATATAAAATAAATAACTGCAGAAAGGAGGGGAGGGGAGTCGAAGGGAAAGTAAACTGGATCTATAAAGAGTTGTTTTTAAAATATTTGTAAAATGTGAAAATGAAAAAAAAAAGCAAGAAAGTTCACTGGCATCTAAACAGATTGCTTAAAACAGCAAAACATGAGCAGGTGAGAGTTAAGTGAATTTGTCTAGGGTGTTAATTAAATAGTTTGTACACAGGAGCTAACCTGTTCTTTATCTCCATTCCTGAATGACAATGTGAAAAATATGTGAATCACAGTATCCTAAATATAGAAAACAATGGGAAGAGTAAAATTAAGAATAAAGCCAGTAGACATTATAAAATAATTTTGCATAATGCTGTGGGCCAGAAGAACATTAATGTAAATTATGTTCACTACCCCAAAACCCAACCAAAGGGTTCCTAATGTAGTTAGTTATGCCTGAATGCGAGTCTAACCCATCCCTAGAATTGAGGCTACTAAAATCAGCCTAAAATGCAACTATTCCAACACCCCGTGTCATATTTCAGTGTTTTGCAAGTTCCACTTTTGTATTAGAGTAGTGAAATGTGAGTGCCTCTCAATGAAAGACACTGATTTTGGAACACCTGAAACCTACACTATATAAACTGCTTACTGCAGAAATTCAGAAAATTACAAGAGAAAGGCACACATTTCTGGAAAAGCCTGCCAGTCTTATGCCTGGCCACTTTAAAACAAGTTCATTGTTTTTTAATGATTAGTTGCTATTTAATGACAGCTGCTATCTTCTATGCATGTTTATTCCGAAACAAGTCCCATTAACTTCTGAGTAGGTCTGCAATGGATTAGTCAAACTCCATTACCTTTCAGACTAAGGGGTGCTACCAAAGATTAACTTTCTCACCCTTTCAATGTGTGTTAGTACATATCCAAAGTCTCCTGCAAATTAGTCCCTTAGCAAGTTATGATACCTTCAAGTTTCCCCAGGCTTTCTGTGAATATTCTCAAAATAGAGGGCTGGTCTCTCTCCCCTCTCTGGCCACCTAAGACCCACAAACGACTAACAAGCCTATGTGGGTGGGCAGGATAGCAATTTGTCTGGGCTTCTTTATTGTGCTGAAGTGTGGGACCAAAGGGTGGCGTTTTCTGCCAAATGAAGATACTTAAAACTCGGATCTTTGCATACAGAGCAGGCTATACGACTCCACAATGAAATTTATATTAGGTCAAGTTGTGCAGGGCGAACATACTACCTTGAGTGTTTACCAAGCGATGCAGGGAGGTCTTGCGCGCACGTTAGGAGAGCTGGTGCGCGGAAGTGCTTTTCAAATTCCTGTTTTTACACCTTCCCCACAACCTTTTCAAGCTGCCTGAGGCCGCTGCTCACTACGGGCAGCAAAACGACACCCGCTAAAGCCCGCCACTGAACCGAGCCTTTGATGAACCATCCCGGGCTTCCTTCCCCCGCTTGGCTGCTCCGGCCCTCGGTCCCCTTCCAAAATGAGGCTCGGCTCGGGGGACAGAAACTGGGACGCTTCACACAGGCAGCGAAACTTCCAAGGAAGTTTGGAATGAAGCGCCGAGGCCCGCCCCAAAATACACAGGCAGAAACTGACGTCCGCCCCTCCGGGTTAGGCCATAGCGGGTCTCTTGCATGAAGGAGGACTGGGGTCTCTTGCATGCAGCCGAAATGCCCGGCATTTTGTTGCAAGAGAGGCAAAGAAGAGCAGCTTAGCAGAGGGCAATTTCCTCCCTGGGCGGATAAGGGCGCGCCTCAAGGAAAGTTTCTCTCGCGCAGCCTCCAAGGGCGGAAAAGGCCCGCGGCTTACCTCCGCTTGGAGCCCGCGGAGCCCCCGGCACTGCTCTCCCTGAGGCGCCGCTTCCCCCCTCGAGCGCAACGGCGAGAGGGTGCCTCTGCGTCGGCGGAGGGGTCCTCGCCAGGGCCGCTTTCCTTTTCCCAGGGCCGCACGAAGCAGGGAGTTTCCTGTCTGAGTCACTCAAACAAGGAAACCGTGCCAGGAAACACCCTTTCCTGCAGCTCCTCCCCCGTCCCGTCCCAAACCCTCAGCCATTCCTCTCCAAGGCAAAGCTACCCTGCTCGCTCGCTCGCTCGCTCGCCTGGCCCAGCCAGTCAGCCAGCCTCCGGCTCCTCCTTCCTCCCAGCCAGCGATTCTCCTCCCACATCTTGCTCACACACAGCCGTCGAAACGGGTACGGTTTGCAGAGGGAGGTTGGATGGAGGCGGCGGGCGCTCAGCTCACAGCCCGGATCGCTGTGAAGTTAGGCGCCCCGCACAAAAACTGTTGAACGATTTTGGCTGCACGCATCGTGCCTTCTTTCATTGCAAGTTTAGGGATTTCATGGCATATACCCTCTCTAAATCTCGTCCTCTCATCCCAGCGTCCAGCTGAGGCAATTTCAGAACGATTCTTAAGGTTAAAAACGTTCCGCCTGGAATTGATAGACACATGAGGACAAACCGAGCACATCCTTTTTGTAAAGAGCAACGCCCATTTTATACCTCTGCTTGTGCTTTTAATAGTCTTTAAAAAAAAATTATCTACCCTCATAAAGCGATCTGGAAGTAATGCATACAATGGATCAAGTAATACAGCTTTAATTGTGAGAAAGAAGGAAATGGCATAACACAACATGACTCCATGGGGATGGTGGGGATGGCTTCACACAAAATTAGTAATACTGTAGTACAGTACTCTTCCCACCTCCAGACCACCTCATACTTGTCATGGGAAGTCACCTATGCCTTGCTGCTCCTAATTATGCAGATCACATAATATTAATCCCTACCCAAACAATGCTGTTACTAATAGTAACAGAGAGAAATCCCCAGTACCACAAAAAATATTCAAGTGGGTCAAACCACACAATCCTCTCACACATACACTCATGCACTTTTCACATTCAAAGCCACACACATATTTCACACACTCTGCCCAGGTGTATCTTTGTCAGAGACCACAAATACCAAACAGACCAGAACCTTTTCTCTCTGTGTTTGTGTGTTTCAACATGCATCTCTCTCTCTCTCTCTCTCTCTCTCTCTCTCTCTCACACACACACACACACACAAATACTTGAGCACCCCCTCCTCAAAGTTAAAAAGAAAAAAAAAGCCTTTCCACAGGTGCATGGCTGCCATTTAAAAAGAAAAAACGTTTTTAAAGAAAATATACAAGGGCCACTGTGGGCAATCCCTGTAGCATATAAATAAAATAAATAGTACTTACTAAAGTTGGTAAGGAGTTGTGTTCTCAACTACAGTAAGAGGCACAGTGTCAATGTTTTTTTTAAGCAAGCTTGGTATTGCCTCAATAACGAATTAACCAAAAGCTTCACACACACACACACACACACCCCACAATATAAAAGGGAAACTACCTTAATAAAAGCAGCAAGAGTTACAACAGCCAGTTTTCAGACAGTAATATATTTATGGTCATGTGAAGGTTGAGTTACACAATCTTCTTCAATCTTCATGATATATTTCCCATGAAATTCCTTCCAGAATCAAATCACTTGCTATCAGGTTTCATAAAAGGCAGTTACACTAGAAATGCATTAGCAGTATAGAGAAGGAAGTATTATCCTTACACATTATGTAAGCAGATAATGCAAACATAGTCCATCCTAATGCACCAATAATGTTGCTAGCAGTTAAGATTACAAAGCTTAAAAATGAACATTTTGAAGCTGCTAAGAATGCCAAAACAAATGTTAGAATGATGTGATGTGCAGTAAGTTAATGGTGGCATAAAGTGCCTTACCTGTGCTATTCATTTCCATGAAAAAAACAATTCTACAAAATAGTACCATTTGCCATAGGCACTACAGCTGCTTGGATTTCAGTTGCAGGTGACATTTTATATTTTGAGAGCATGTGACAATTTATCTTGGGAAAAGGAAAAAGGAAGGCATCCAATGGCTCCGTTTGTGGAACGCTCCCCCCAGGAAGGCTCGCCTCTTGCCTTCATTACATATCTTTAGGCACCAGGTGAAAATGTTTCTCTATAACCAGGCCTTTGGTTGATGAAACATTCTATGGCCTTTTATATGTGTTTGTGGGAGGGGGTTATTGGTTTGTTTTTGTTTTATTGTGTATTTTGTGTTCTCATTTCGCATTGTTATGTTGTGAACCACTCTGTGTGATCTTCAGATGAAGGGTGGTATGCAAATTAAATAAATAAATGCTTCTGAATAAAACATTTCTGCCACTGCATTCAGGGATAGCCTGCAAGCTATGCACAGGAGCAAAGTTCACAGACATTCTTTTAAAATTTTGCTATACAGTATGCATTTTAGTAACTGTTCCTCACAGAGGAAAAGAAAAGAATGACCTGATCTGATTAAATATTTCCTAATATATAAAATAAATGGTACACAGTATAAATAATTGCATTCAATGTTTTATTTACAGATGAATGTGTTGTTGTTTTTACAGTTTCAAGCACAAATATGTACATCCTAAAAATAATACTGCAATCCTGGGATCACTCAAAATGAAAACCCTGCCACGCAGTTCAAAATATACTTCATGCAAGCAATCAGCATTGGATAATTACAATGCTACACAGAAGATGTTGCAGGCGTTTGAGTAGTTTTATCATATCTGCATTTTACTAACTTTGTTCCATTCCAGCCATGAGTGACAAGGCTAAAGACTCCACTGTGAACCAAAACACAAGGTGAAATATTTTAATGTCTGGCATTTGCGTTTTGCACTGCTTCAGAAGAGAATAAAAATAGCATGTTGAACAAACTGGTTAAGAATTACATAGATTTCTAAAGACTCCTTATTAATACACACCAAAACCTCCCCCTATCAATTATCAGCAGATAACTATGCTTTAAATTTATTTTAGACTGAAAGCACTAAGAAAGCAGCACAATGCACTTTGCAGTAAATGCCTAACAGTATCAAAAATCCAATTTTACCTTTTCTAAATACTTACAATGTGGGAAGGAACCTCTGCAGACTGCTTTGTTCAGTACTGTCACAAGAAACATGTGGCAGTTTTTAAAGTCAGATTCCATCTTCGTTATTGATTCCATCCTGAGAACAGGACAGAATATTTTAAGTAGAGAAAAATAAAGTGGTAGTAAAAAATATAATAAAATTACTTTTGAGAACCAAAAGGGTTCCTCTTTTTGGTAGGCTATTTTCACTTCTACCTGCACCCATCACACTGCCTTCCATGCTATTCTGGGGGGTCCTCACCTACTGGAGCTATTTTCGGGTGCTTTTGGTGGAAATCATCAAAAGTAGAACTGGATTAAACCCAAATCATTTTGACATTAGAAGGTCTTAGCAAACATTTTTATTGTAAATGCACAGGTACCTAGCAAATGGAAGGGTTTGTTCTTGGATGTGGCCTCTATGACTAGTTTTTCCTCATTATTGTTCTTTACTCTAAAGGAGATGCATGAATATGCAGAAAATATATCCAGATCTCAAGCTGTTTGAAATAAAAAAGATATAGGGGTCTACACAACACAACTGTTGTAACCCCTTTTAAAAATAGCTTTGCATCTTCAAAAGACCCAAATAAGTCACTGGCTGAGAGACTCATGATTCTCACACACCATAAAAGCACTTCAAACAAAACTTCAATGCATTCATTATTTCCCAGTAGCAGCAATCAAAGAAAAATTATTCAGGCCATACTGATCCTATTTGGTACTTACACCAAAGGATAAAGGGCCACATTAACTTAATTATTTCTACTGTTAAGCATCTAAAAGTTATAATTTATTTTATGAATGTATGATTTATCTTTAAAAAGCATGCTGATTTCAAGGCAACATGTGCCCAGAGCTGGTAAGATCTATCTTAAATCCATTTCATTCTTGGTCACGTGATTAGTCTCTTGCCTGTTCCACTGCATCCTAGCCAGAATGTTTCATGTAAGGGATTAATGCCATTTAAAAGCCTAATGCAGTGAAATTATTACAATCCAAATTATTTTGCGTGTGCTTACTTCCAAGCTCCCAAACCAGCTTGCCAACGGTCTGCAAACATCAGTACTAGGTTCAGCACTTTCATTATAGCTTCTTTCACAAAACTAACCTGTAAATGACATTTTAAAAGTAGCAGCTGTGATCATAGTTTCATATTGAAGTTCAAGGCAGTTCCACTTCCCTAGTGCATTTTCCATTTTTTCCTGCTCTCCCAAGTGGTTCCACTGCTCTACCCAATGTAAAAGCTAACCACCCCAAACTAGCGTGGGCTGAGGGTTGTGCATGTGTCCTGTCCCCATGGCTCTCTGGCAGCAAAATAGCAGGATGTAAGTGCTAACTCCTAGTCAGGCAAGGTTAGGCGTTTGAGTGGTTGAGAAGGAGTAACTGTTTCCATTCAGCTTAACACATGCCTCCACAAATTTAAGCCCTACCCCCAGGCTTTGACCCTGACACCCACAGCAGCATTGCACTGCAGAATCATTATAGTCCTTCCTCTTCTACCTACTGATAGAGAACATACACTATCTATCAATTTTGAATGAACTAAGCCTTCTCAATGTTTCGAAACGGTTGTTTCAAGAGTTTTTGTAAATATAATAAAGGCTCATTCAGAGAAGTGTTTAAACAATTTACCATATGCAAACAATTAAATCAAAATAATGGGCAAATAAAATATTCTAAAGTCTCCTGGACAAACAATGAAAATGTTGTTTTAAGAAGGTTAATGAGCTCTGCTAATCCTCACAATGACCCAACAGATAAATTTTTTCTGTAGCAGTTATATATGATATAAAACCCCTGAATAGAGTGCAAGTGTTATAGGTATTTGCTGTGTAAACTAAATACATCATAATAGTCTAACTTGGTGTACCTTTTCTCTCAGCAGGCAGCGATCATGGATTGTAGAAAGGTATCTGTAATGGATTTTAATCAGCTGGTCTAAATCTTTGGCTTCTTCTACTTGATGTTGAAATTCTAAACCTGTACTATGAAGAATCTTTAGAAAAACAGTGCATAAATAGTGATTAAACTTTATGATTAAATGTGGTCTTTAGTGCACTTCTATGAAAAATGTTTTACACCTCTAATTTTTCTCCAAGATCACAAGTTGAGCTGGCTATTAAACATTATGTTCTACAAAGGGCTTCTGTTTGCAGTACATGGATTTAAGAGTTCTGGAAAGAATACAGTAATACGGAAGGATCTATCACGTGTTCCAAAAGCATTGTGACTTAATAGAATTGGGTTATTCAGCCTTTGAACAGCCATTGCTATTTTAAGCATATTCCAGATATTAGCTAAAACCTAAATGAACGAGATGTACTTCTGCCATACAAAGTGAAGGTCAAACTACCTGCACATATGTCAGAGGTCATTCTGGACTGTTAAGGAAAGTAGTACATTACTAATGAAATTATAATGCATCACATACTCTAGTCATGATGTAGTTATGCAGGCTGTTAACAAAATGCATGAGTTTCATCCTCAAAAGGAACATCCGATGAGTTTGTTGCTTAATGGGCTCCAATTGTGATCCAAAGTGAAGAAATGGCTCTTGTTCAAGTATAGCTTCTCCTTTGTTCTGGGGCTTTTCTGCAGCCCTGACTAGTTCTTAAAAGAGTTAAAGACAACAGAATAAGATATTACAGGAAATGGCAAGACCGCAACTACAATTCTGCCATCATCAGCATCTGAATAGTTCAGGTCCCCTTAAATTCTTCAGTAAAAAAAAAATCTACTGATGCCAATAAACTGTTCAAACAGCAGAGGGCAGGATTTCTTTGATGTAAAGACAACAAACATAAATCAGGACATCAATCAAATGCACAGGATCCACATTTTAGTAGAATCACTGTAAAAAGGGAAGAGTTAAAACCAAGTATTAAGATATATTTTTATTATAAGCTGTACAACATTTTATAAAATCAAGAAATGCAAAACCACCACAAAACTTAGAACCACCACATCATAGCATTAAGCTCCTTATAGGATTTCATGAAAAAAAAAGAGGTAGGGAGTTTTCAGCTCTTATGGCTTGAATTTTTGTTTGAGTTAAAAAAAGCTGAATAACTTTAGTGCCCTGTCTGCTAGTTCCTATAACTATGCAGAATAAACTACAGAAGGTACACAAAAAGGCAAATTTGCATAACCTAACAGAACCAGCCCTAACACTAACAGTCTGTTGCAGTAAAAATGAATAGAGTCTTGTAGTACATTTTTGTCAAAAAGTGCCACAATATTCTTTTTGCACAAAGAACAATTTAGGTACTGAGTCAAGTGACAAAATTCAGTTTTTCTCAGTACAGACTATTTTTGGCAGAGCACACACTACTTGCTCTTTTTATACACACTACTTGCTCTTTTTATACACAAACAGTGAAGAATTCACACTTGGAGAATTATTTATGTAACCAAAACGACAACATTCACACACAAGAGAAGGGTGAAAGGAGGATCAAGGAGATATCAGCAACTCCACAGTACACCAAGTTTTGCAGGAGTACAAAAAACTTTAGGGGGAAAACGTAAAAGTGGCAATTTCCCCACAGTAAGTCGAATGAGAAGTGAGCATGTTCAGTGGGCATGCTCACTGACTGTTGGGGAATGAATGAAATGGAGTCTTCTCAAAAAGGTCATGGCTGACTAGAATCCTAAACAGGAGCTGCAACATCTTGCGGCAGGTCCCACTTGTCCTTCTGATAACCAGCCTCTATCTACTTATAATTTGCCACAATACCTTCTTTTCCATAATTCCTTCCCTTTACATGCTCTTACATTCTTTTTTGTCCTTTGCCCTATCTTCCCAGAAAGCATTGTGCTCTTCCAGAAGCTGGAAGCAGTGTAACTACAGTTCACCAATTATTAGTGTTATAGTTTCAGTTATAAAGAATAAAAGAAGTGTCCATGAATTACCTTACCATGAAATCTTAATACATCCAGACTATATTTGGCCCACTTTATTTGTAACAATAGAAGAAACACTTGGTTATAGATTTTTTGACACTCCACACTTATAACTATATCCACAGGCCAAGGGACCTAAGGAGGAAAAACATTATTGAAGACATTATTTCATTTTCCCCCAACTATATATTACCTTATAATTAAACCATTATTTATTTCAGTTCTGTAATTTCAAACTAATATTACCTTGTAGCTCAATATTAAGCCATCCAAGGTATGAACAGGAAGCTTCTTCTTTGCTATATCTATATTTTCACACAATATAGACAACCTGCATACAGAAACACATACTCGTTACCATTGCTTTGCTCTGGGTGCTAGGCAACTACTAGGCAAATGAAACAAATGCAAAATCAGATAAAATCAACACAGCTACAATTACTTCCACTGCAAACTTTGTAAAAGGATATTAGGTATCTATGCTCAAAGAAATAGCTACAGTCTAAATAAGACAGAGAAACCTTAATGTTCTCAAACTGGGCAGAATGCAGCATTAAAACGTATGTCTTTTAAACAGATTTGGCTTTTCCAAATTATGGGGGGAAATGCTACATTTCAAGTGCCATGGTTAGCAAGATGTGCATAATAGGAAAGTTATCATTTACTCTCCAAATACAGCCAAATAAAAAAAAAATCTTAATCTTTTCCTAGTCATACAAGGCTCTCTCCCCCTCCCCCCCAAAAAAGTTAATTGCACATATATTTTGCATGCTTATTACCTTAAACTATCCTCTGGATAACGCTGTCCAACTGCCTCTTGGAGCTGGACATTAAGGAATGGTTCACTCTGCCATGTGTCTTTCTCTCTTATTTTATCAAAAATGGATGTATAGAAGTCATACATAGTATCACCAGCCTCAAGCAAGAAAAAGTTTCTCATAGCCTGCAAGTACTCTACCAGCCTAAGAAACAAAAACACACATTTATTCAAATTTCACTTCATCATACCTTTAATACTTAAGCTATGCTAGGAAACCTTCCAAATGTGAACCATTTAGGACACTGAGCTAAAAAAAAAACTTTAAAAAAATATATATATATACAAATACTAGTAAACTTTGTGGCTCAGAAGACCCAACTCCTGCAGTAAGAAAGCTGCATCTTGCCTTAAACTCTATTTTCACTATATCACTGTGCTTGCCAACATTCTTCTGTCAGAGCATTCACTTTTCCTGTCAACCATGTACCCACCCTTTCTACTGTTGAATTCTATGATACTTTTGCCCCACTCTGCTGTCGCCCCTTTTGCAACAAGAGTGACCCAGATGCTTCTTCCATAAGGAATAATCAAGAAAGACTGGGTTCCTAAGTGGAGTGAGTGAAGTAGTATCAATCACTAATGACTGGAAATCCGATCCAGATCTCTACTACTGCCTTAAGCATATTACAAGAACTAATAAAGTGCATAAGTAAATCAATAAATCAGTGCATAAGTATTTTAATTCTTACCTGTAATCTTTCTTCAACGTTTGCATTAAGTTTCCACAGCACTCCAGATACTGTTTGTCTATGTGAGGATAAAGACATGACCTCAATGTCAGTTCAAATGTCTGGCACGTAACTGATTCGGATGATCTATCCACACAAACATCATCACCAGTAAGCGCCTCGTGAAAACTGCCTTGTTCCAAATACAACCTACAAAATAAAATTAATAATAATAATAATAATATTTGACATGAAATGTCTTAAGAATCTTCTTTTAATACTAGAGCTATTTGTGATGAGCAAAATCTGCTGTAGAAATCCCATGAAGTTCCACCCCAAAGCTGGGAGACAGTTTGCCACAGGGTTTCTAGCTCTATAGCAGGATTCTGTCTGGAATACTGTGAATTGTGGAGAGGAGAGACACATAATGTATTTGGTATATTTTCTAGCTTCTGTGGGCCTTCAAACTTTTACAGCAACACATGCTGGCATCTAGAAACCTGTCACCAGCACTTACTAGTACAAACTTTCAGTGTAGGATGAAACCTGCATTTGCAGATTAGGCCCTCTTACCAATCTCACAGCCTTCTGGACAGACCTTAACAATCTGTAGGTGCTAGATGACCTTCTGGATCTTATCAGAATTTCCCCCTCCCCTGCACTCAATCGGAAGCCATGGAAGCCGCATCGGACATTCGGCTTCCGAAAAACATTTGCAAACCGGAATACTCACTTCCAGGTTTGTGGCGTTTGGGATCTGATTTGTTCAGGAGCCAAGCCGTTCAAGAACCAGGGTACCACTGTAGTTTATTTCTATGAACTGTAATCTTTGGGTTCATGATAAGCAAAACATATCATTAAAACCAAGCTACAAGGCACAACATTATAATCGGGCTTTGGCAGATTCATAGTTTTCAGGAATTTGTGACTATTTCCCCTCTTCCTCACCCCCAGACTCTCATGATTCTCTCACAAACCGGAAAACAGACACACAATCTAAGCAACTCATCCTGTACTTCGTCAGACACAGTGTATCTCTAAGAGGGAAAATACCTACCTAAAATCAGCAACAGGTTTTGCCGCTGTGTTTTTACACTTTAGATCCTGACAGCTGCTGTGGCCAGTGCCTAAGGCAATAAAGATTAATGATGTATGGCTTCTGAAGGCTAGACTGTGACAAGCCACCTCTCAGCAACTTGGATTCCAAGTCACACACCAGCTGCCTGAACAGCAGGAATCCCCCAATATGTGCTTGGTAGAATCTGACACAGTAGGGAGAATCAATTATTTTGAATCTCTTCTATTACCTTGCAAAATTAATAGCCAGCAAGGGATCATGAACATCATCCAGCTCTAAGTGTCTTGCTGCAATAGACTGCATCTTTATTAGACTTTGCTTGGTGGCCTGCTGTTCTGTAATGATATCTTGAACAGGTTCTTCCCCGTGCCGTAGGCGTGACTGTACAGACTCCAGAAATAATGTGTACAAGCTCTTCCTCTCTGCATCTGAATAGGACAGAGATATGTAGGTTATTATTTACTTTTCAGAAATAGCTGTTTGTTGTAAGCCACAATAAAAAAGAAAAAGAAAAAATGAACCATTTTTATCACTCAACTGAATTCAGAAAAAAAAAATTAGGAACTTGATCCAACAAGGTGCTTTTAGGTAGGATTCTCAAACACTATAAGCCTATTTAACACATAACACTTGCGCTCCTTATTGCTTCCAATGCTCCAGTAATGTTCAATAAAGAAACAATAGTCCATCTGCCAGAGTAGACCCATTGGTGCATGTTTGATAGAGCACTTGAATCTTGTGATTACAAACCACAGAGGTTTGACTGCGGAATGCATACTGGGATATTTTCACAAGATAAAAGTTTCGCATGAAAACAATCATGTGGTGATGGCAATTTAAACAAACATTTGCCTCCACAAAATGGAAAAGTTAGGTTTATAAAACATCCTTTAAGGAAAAAAGAAAATGGATACCAGAAAATAGCATTTATCTTGGTATTTTACACTGCTATAATACTATTTTCTGGGCTGACTAAAAATTAACAATAATGAAAAATCATTTAAATTCAAATATAATCTATCAGTAGTCTAATAGTTGAATTTTAAGATTTTTAATAATTAAAGGAGTAAAATTCAGTGGGAAATAGAGGGAGATATATCTGAAATGCTAAATACCTACCAATATGCCAAAACTATTTTTTCATTGCTATTTCATTACTATGAGGCCTGCATTTTCACATGCAATATGAAGTGCAGCATGCCACTAAAACCAGGAATAATAATATTTACACAGTAAAATAGGATTTTATCACCTCTTGATGCAGCCTGCTGTGGAGAACTATCTGTGCATTGCAAGTTCTTCAACAACTGCATGGACTTTCCAGCCATAATGATCTGTTTTAGTACAGGTTTCAGAAAAGAGACCATGGTATGCTGTCTACTTGAGGGTGCCTGATCACTGCCAGAACTGGCACTAGCATTATCACTCATTTTTTCTTCATTCTCTGTCTTTTCCGACACACTATACAAAGTGTAGGTAGCATACCAGAAATCCCTATGGTTAACTGGAACATTTTTGTTTCTGCAAAGACAGACATGCAATTATTAGTTCTTCCTTAGGAAACTATAACACTTCCTTATTCTTTATATCATGACAATTATTGAAAATAGCCTGAAGCAGGTGATCAAGTTACAGAAAAACATTCAACCACAAGATTAAAGATTTGCGGGAGGGGGATGTCTTGTTAAGGTTCAAGAGCCACAGAAAACAGCTTTGAACCCTCAGGACAGTAACACAAGCATTCTGATTGAGAAAATACTACATTTTTAGAATTAGGACTTACAGATCAACAGTCACAATGGATAAGGCTCTTAGATATCTCAACACATATCTGTGCCAAGGCTTTTCTGAACAAGTAACAGTAGTTAAATGATGTTATAAAGCACAAACTGGTCATGGCATTACAAAGGTCTTAAACTGAACAAAAGGAACTGCAAGCATAAGCACTGGTAGCAAACATGCTTTTGTGTTTCCTTCAACCCACATACTCATGATTAAAAAATCCCAAGCTCACTTTCTACAATTAACATTCAGTGAATAATATTCTCACAAAATTAAACTAAGTTCCAATACAAGGTACATATCACAGCCCAGCTGCACTGCTACAATATTTTTCATTAAAACATTTATCCTAGATATAGCTTGCTTGTTATTTTATTAATTACAATCACCTAGGTTAACTCAGTTGTTCTGGTCATGTCTCAGTCTTGCAGAAGATGAAGATTACAAGTCAGCTGCATTTATACATGGGGTCTCTTATGGTCAAGGAAGACGAAACCCTATGACTGCACAGGAAGCTGGTAGTTAGCAAGGGAAAAAAGTCTCTTACATGTGCAGTACTGCTTTTGGGTTCAGATACTGCCATATAGGAAGTGTTCTCTGCCCTAAGAAACACCAGTACAGTATATCCAAAAGACAAGTTCATTATCCCTACCTCTGAATAATAAATTCTTTTGCAGGATCAAATAAGTTACCATGGACAATCCACTCATCCACTGTCTGTAAATATGGCCTCACTGTTTCAACCCAGAGAGAAAACAAGAGGGATACCTGCAATGAAATTTTAAAGAGGATTGTTGGGTGATTTATAAATATTTCATGAATTCACTAGTAAAACATATATAGCCTCTTCAATGTGTTTACAGTATACAGCCAAGGAAAACGATATGCACACAGATAAAGCATTTTATCTTTTTTGTAAACGGTATACAATGAATTTCAAATCCTAACTATCACAATCAGCTGCACAAACATTTATAGTTTGGTAGAGTATATTGTTTGAGCATAGGAAGACACTACAACTGCCACTTGTATATTAAAGCGTTTATAATTTATGTCGTCATCAGTTAACAGAAAAACTTATTTTTCTCCTAAAGAAATCACGATGAACAGCTTCTACATACCGTTTGTTCAGAGGCTTCCCCAACATTATCGTAGTCAAGAATCGCTTTGTAGAGGGTATTGAGCAAATGAGATGCTCTTACAACATTGCGAGTGTCAGGAGGTACTTCTGCTACTCCAGTGCTAAAAACCTTATGAAGTATATTGAGCTGAGCTAATCGATGTGATAACTTATCAATGACTATGGAAAGAGTGATTGTTGCATCTGTAGAACAGAAATACAGTCATGTTTCATAATGTGTGGTTATTAGTTCACATCTTATACTTTCACAACAGATTAAGACTTATGGAAACTCTTCTACTATAATCCAAAGTATACTACCTTTGTTGATTATGCTCCTCTCAATTTCGGTAAGTTCCTCTTTGAAACTTATGAAATATTTATAGAGGGCCCTCATGAAAGCTTGATAGGTTCTAAATGGGGCTTCTGCCGATTTCTTGGGAGTGGAAATGATTCCATGTATTCCACTTTCTGAGCTGTGACCCATTATTTCATCAATAAACTTCTGCAGCCTAAATACAACTTGCCCATATGCTGCTATCCGCTCCAACATTGATCTTAATGAGTTCTGCAAAACAAATGTGGTTTTGTTTTGTCTTTAGTATTAACACTCCAATATAGAAAACTCAGAGGGTAAGATAGCGTCTTTTGCGAGCAATCCTTCTTCCATGCACCAACATCAGGCTTTCTTTGCACCTAGATTACTGATCTAGGTTGATCACTGAACTTACATGGGTCAAATGAGTCACCATGATGTCATTTCTCACAGTAATCTTTCCATCATTCAGTTGAAATATAAAGAGATTTTTTACGCCTGAAAGCAGCCTGTAAAAGTAAGAAGAACTGACTTAGCATGTACAAAACACAGTACAACACACAGTACAACTTTTTAAAACTGCAGCAACATCATTGTATATGCAAAATATAGGAGATATTCAAAAGGACCCCAAACAAATATTAGGTCTTACAAGTTTGACTGATTTGGACATACCTTTTGATTAGATCTATGTGTTGGTAAAATGGTGGTATGGATAAGTAGTTTTGTAACAGCCCACAATTAATTTTGGGGGAATTGTGGTCATTTTCTCCATCAACTTTTCATGAAGTGGGCTCAACTTTACAGAGTACACCACAAGAAAATGACTTGCAGACTGCATTAAGAAGGTGCTTGTTTTTCAAAGTTGTGTTATTCATATTGTTAATGTTTGAGGGGGGGAACAGCTTAATTTTGAGTAACACAAATTTCATTGTATCTCTCACTGACAAGAGGCATGCTGAAATGAATTAAATTTACACAAGAAAGGTAGCAAGGTCTTTTGAGATAACATTTAGAATTATTGTATTTCAAGAGCTATGCAAAGCATTAAATTCCTTCTAAAGCTGCTCCTTCTAAAGCTATTGCAATACTAGAATTGTCATCATGAGTGATGGTGTTGAAGTAAAGGAATAGCATAACCACATGAGTCTGAATGTTGAGAGTATTCCACGAAAGAATATTAAACAGATTTCAAGTGGCAACTTCTTTAGTCCTGCTACTTACCAAATTGTTTCACGAATGACTTGTGTTTCAGTAACAATAATTTTTTCTTCTGGCATATACAAAGGATCACTAGTATATAAGTGCTGCTCCCTAGAAGGAAAAATCATCATTATTTTTTACAACCACAATTGCTGGTAACCAGTATCAAATATTCTTCCTTTTATTTGCTCCTCTCCTGCAGATCCAATGTACTTAGGGAATCAAATGAATCCTTTCTGCTTTATTTCTTTTTTAAATGAATATGAACTACTCTGTTTCTAGCTTGAAAAGCTCTTTGAATATTTTAAATACATCACTTCCTTTCAAGAGTTGCATGCTATGCTTAAATTGCAAACTGCATACATAATTTTTAACACCATTATGACATAAGAATAACACAGTCCCAAGATGTTTTGTAATCCTTCAGAGTTATCCATGACAGTTTCAGGAATCTAAGCATTTCTTCATACATATTAAATTCAGTTTTATCATTAGTACACATATATACAAAATAACCAGAGAGGGGCGTGTAGGGCAGGAATCAACCCAATATAGCATTTCATAGCATGCAATGGTATCTGCAACAGGGTTTCTAGAAATTATCGTAAAGTAGTAGTCAGCTGATCATAAATTATATCCTTCCAACACAAAATTAACTTAACTACTTACCATACAGCCGCTAAATTGGAATGAAAATGCAAACTATGGGGAAAACGAACTCCTCTGCCAGTCCAGTATTGAGCAACTACATGTTGTTCTAGCCAGGTACGTGCATCAGGTTCACCTGCATACAAGATATTTCACTCCAGTTTCCATTTACATAGAAGAGAAAACTTTATAATAAATAACAAGAGCAATCCTAACATGTCTATGGGGAATAATACCCCACTGAGTTTAATGGGGGTTCCTCTCAGGTAAGTTTATAGGATCCTAAATCTCAGGAGGGACGCAGGTGGCGCTGTGGGTTAAACCACAGAGCCTAGGGCTTGCCGATCAGAAGGTCGGCGGTTCGAATCCCCGCGATGGGGTGAGCTCCCGTTGTTCGGTCCCAGCTCCTGCCCACCTAGCAGTTCGAAAGCACATCAAAGTGCAAGTAGATAAATAGGTACTGCTCCAGCGGGAAGGTAAACGGCTTTTCCGTGCGCTGCTCTGGTTTGCCAGAAGCGGCTTAGTCATGCTGGCCACATGACCTGGAAGCTGTACGCCGGCTCCCTCGGCCAATAATGCGAGATGAGCACCGCAACCCCAGAGTTGGTCACGACTGGACCTAATGGTCAGGGGTCCCTTTACCTTTACCTTTAAATCTCAGGAGCAATAAGGCAAACTGAAATAGGTGTCAATTTGAAAATTCACAAACCAGAAACAGATGTTTCCAGAAGCAGGAAAACAATTTAGACCCACGTTCACTAAGATTATTGGTTGACCAGGAAGCTGGACTCAGAAACGGCATCTCTTCTATACTGAGCAAGAGCATAACAACTCTCCTACTACGAAATTGCCTGAAAACAAAATACAAGCATGTAGTGGTAAGAGCATATTAGAGAGGGAAGTGTCCAATGGTAGACTGGACCCTACCTTATAGTGCCTTGGTGCCTAGCAACTCTCTCAAAAGGGAATTTGGCCATAGCTTAACTGAGGGCCCCTCCTACTATGTAGTTCAACCAAAGAGAGACCACCAAACATAATTGTTTGTTGCCAAAACACAAACTCTAGTTTTCATGCTTTGTGCAGTATTGAGACTTGCCAGCTCAAGTTTCAATATTAACTATACAAACTTTCATAAAGTTCAAAGCAAATAGCCACATGAAAGCAATATGCTTCACAAAAGGTAAAAACTCTAACCAAATGAAGCAAGTCTTGAAGAACAAACCTTTCCATGTGACATGTGATGACTTCTTGTTTTGATCCTGATCTTCTTGGGGTGTCCTGTCCACCTGAATGCCAGAGTCTTCTCTACTCAATGGTTCAGTATCTTCATCCTCATCACTTACGTCAGACCACTCCTGTAAAACATAAGCATACAAAGTATATTTTAATTCAAGACAGGTGGGAACCTTACAATGCATTTTTACAAAATAAAACGAACATTTTGTTGGACAAGAAACTCAATCAATTTTATAAAATGTATTACCCTATGTCTTAACAGCTAAATCAGATCCCCCTTCAACATATTAACAATGCCTTTCTTCACAAGTTCTATCACCAAACACCATAAAAGCATAATCACTGCCTCATTAATTTAGATTTAAAAAATCTATCTAGCTCGGCACTCTTCTCCTAACACTGGCCAGTCAAATGCCACAGAAAAGCTTATGAGCAGAGCATAATAATGGAATGCTCTCCCCAGAGAGGCTTGCCTGGCACATTCGTTGTGTATTTTAGGTGCCAAGCAAAAACATTCCTCTTCTCCCAGACCTTTGGCTAGCCTTTTAAACGGGGGGGGGGGGAGAGGGGGAGAGAGAGAGGGGGGTTGTTTTTGTTTGTTACTATGTTATGTATTTTTATATTATAAAACACACTATTTTCGGGTGAAGGACAGTCAATAAATTTAGTAAGTCATAATAAAAAGCAGATGGGTTTACAGAAGACTATAGTCTGCAGAAATAGTTTCCCAGTTTTCCAATGTATCCTGTGACTTTATAATGCAGTTCTATGTATTACTTACTGGTGTTTCTAAATCAGGACCAAAGTCAAATTCTTCACCTTCCATCAAGTATTTCCTCCAATCAAATTCTTCTTTTTCTAGATTAAAAAAAATACACAGGTCTGTTGTTTTGGGGTACTCCTGGATCCAACATTGTCACTGAAGGCTCAAGTGACCTCTTAGACCAAGAATGCCTATTTCCAGCTACAGCTGGTTTGCCAGCTATGGCCTGTTTTAGACAGAGATGAATTGGCCACTCTTCTCCATGCGCTAGTAACTTCGAGGCTGGATAGTTGCAAAGCACTGTACAGGTAGCGGCCCTTGAAGACGACTCAAAAACTTCAACAATGGTCCAAAATTCAGCAGCCATATTGTTGGCTCAGGTATCATTAAGAACTCATATAATCCCTGTTTCAAAACAGCTGCACGCGTGATCAGTTTGTTTGCAGACCCAGTTCAAGGTACTCACAATTTAGGTCTCAAATATCTGAAAGACCACCTCCTTCCCTATAGACCTTACCCAGGTGCTAAGATCAGCAGAGGGGGCCTCTTTGTAGTTCCACCGCCCTCAGACATTTGGGGAGTGGAAGGACAAGAGAAGGCTTTCTCTGTATAGTCCCTAACTTATGAAATTCCCTCTTCAGAGGGGTCCACTTGGCATCTTCAATTTGTCATTTCCAATGAAGACACTTCTTTACCCTCGTCTTTCTCTGTGTGTGTGTGTGTGTGTGTGTGTGTGTATTTAGAAGCCACCCTATCACATTTGATTATAATACTTTTAAATTGATTTTAATATTGTTTGAAATTGCTGGAACCTGCCCTGGAAATTTGTACCGAAGGACAGTAAGAAATCAAATAAATAAATAATCCCTTTTCTTCCAAGAACTTGACAATTATGTAAGTAGCCTGAACTACTACAGTGCAGAGAGATATGGAAAAGCTAAATAATAGTATACATTATTTATTATATATTATTATATTCCAATATACATGGACAATCTAATACTAATAACTCACAAAATAAAAAGGAATTGGCATGAGATTAACAATCATGTTATATAAAGGTTTCAAAAGGGATGAAACATCCAGTTTTCCCATTTGGTTCCTGAATTATGTGTAATATATTAAAACTTACCCACTTCTTTCTCTCTTGGTTTTTCTGCATAACTGGTGTTGGAAGGAGAATCAGACAAGCACAACAGGAGAGAGAGTATGGCATAATGGGTATCTGTCTTAAACAGAAGACAAACAAATAATTCAGTGGAGGAAATGTATTTGTCAATAGTTATTGAAATGAATAGACTGGACTTCTAGTACAACGATATATTCAGAAATGCTAAATAAAAGCTTCAGTTTACACATCTCAATAGAGCAGTAAAATGATCACGATGCAGAATCACATGAAAAACAAGACACTAGGCTACATAACACTGCATTTCAATTAGCTGAAGTCCGTATTTCATAATAATAGCTTTTAATCTACACAAATTGGTCAGAGAAACATTACTAAAACTGGAATTTACTGCCTTCATGGTTAACCTCCAACTGTTTGAACAATTCAAGTTCTAAGTACAGATATTTAAAATGCTGCTAAGCACAAAATATTTGCTGTGTTGATAAATTAATAAGTAAACTATATATATAGAGCTAGGATAGCTATTATGAAGCAGTTAATACGGTTAAGTTAGATCAGGAAATCAGAACGATAAGAACTCTGTAAATAAAGACTACTTGTTCTCCATGGTATGTTCCTTATTTAGAAAGAAAGAACACAACACAACTGAAATCTGTTTTCTAAACTGCATACCTTTGTTCCTTCAGTGGTTGGAAGCTGAGAATTCAGAAACTCTTCTGTTAAACTCTTCCAGCTTGCAGCTTTAACAAGGTCTGAATGAACTATCAGCTTTTCATAAATCCTGTATCAAAAGGTTCAGTGCTTATAAGTAAATATGTCAACAAAAAAGAACTAACCCAATGTCATAAAAATAGAAATGTCTTACCCCTCTATTATTTTGTCCACTTTGTGCTGGCTGACATCAAGAAATTGATGAAACCTAAAGGAAAAATAATAAAATATCTATTGCACCACATAGTTTAATTTTTCAAAAGTTTTGGTGCAGAGCATGCAAGTAAGACTTGCAACAAAATGTTGCAGTGTGGAGGACTCCTGTTGACCATTCCAGTCAGCCAGCCAGGCCATTTTCTAGGATACTCCTTTCTGCTGCTCGTTCCACCCAGATTTTTCATTTCTCCCCACCCCTGTCAGTTAGTATTCCATGACCAGTGATCATGTCCAGTCCTCAATAGATTTATTTTTGGGGTTCCTCCTTAGTGCTTAATTTCTAATGATTTTTATGTCTGCAAACCTTGTGTCTTTTGATACCTCTCTCTTGTAAGTGAGTGGTGGAGTTTTGGCTACAAAAGCAATGGCATTCACAGCCTGAATATTTTATAACTCTCAAGCATGAATTGGAAGTGAAATGCCACTATTTCTAGCCATTGACCATGGTGGCTGCAGTCAATAGGAGGTGTGTTCTAAGAGTGCAGGAAGCTGCCTTATACAAAATCAGACCCCCGCATATCCAAGTCAGTATTGTCTACAATGACCGGAAGCAACTCCCCCAGGTTTCAGAAAGGGACATTCCCATTCTTAACTAGAGTTGTCAGATGGGGTGAGCTCCCGTTGCTCGGTCCCTGCTCCTGCCAACCTAGCACTTCGAAAGCACGTCAAAGTGCTAGCAGATAAATAGGTACCGCTCCGGTGGGAAGGTAAACGCCGTTTCCGTGCGCTGCTCTGGTTCGCCAGAAGCGGCTTGGTCATGCTGGCCACATTGTTGTAAGCCAAAACCATAACTTCTCTATTAGAAGCACATTCAAGGATTTATAGGGGTTCACATTATCACATTCATTATGGCCCCTTTGTGCCACTGCCACAACATGACCGGGAAGCTGTACGCCGGCTCCCTCGGCCAATAAAGTGAGATGAACGCCGCAACCCCAGAGTCGTCTGCGACTGGACTTAACTACCTTTTTTATTTTCATCGGAGATATGTTGGAGGGTATTGGGAAGGTTGGCTACAAATGCACTAAAGAACTCGGGGTTTGGATCCAGTGTTAGCCACACTTCGGGGGGTAAACCCAATGAAACCAGTGGGCCTTCTCTGAAGCATGGCTAAGCCTGGATCCCACCCATGGAACTTGCCGAACTGACGGGGAGACCAGAGGGAAGAGGCGGTGGAAAAAGAATGGAAGACTTAAACTTAGAAAAAAAAGCTGGAAGAAGTGGTAGTTTACAGAATAGAAATAAGATTAATTAAGTAAAGATTAATTAAGTAATGAGGTTTGATAAGATAAGTTAAGATAGCAATATGAGTAAGGAAGTATATAAGAGTTAAGCTAAAATAAGAATAGTAGTAGTTAGGAAAATAAAACAACATTAGAAGATGATAGGAAATTGCTTAAGATGAATCACAATGAAATGCAGTAAGAGAGACAGGAGGAAGTCAAACTAAGATGATAAGGAAAGAAGGGGGAAAGAAAATGTATGTGTTTAGTGTTGTATTTGTTTTAGTATGTGATATGTGTTTATATGTGTTTATGTTTGGAAAACCTAATAAAAATCATTAAAAAAAAAAAAAAGCCTGGATCCCACCCATGAACCCATTCCTCTACTGCGGTCACGGGCCAGGATGGGGCACTCTCTCCCCACTCCTTAACCCACATAAGTGGCCAATGGGAGGCCAAGGCGGAGACTTCCATCCGGTAACAGGTGAAACTGTTCGCGCGCCTCTCCCGTCTCCCTCCCCCCCCCCCGAACGAACCGCTGCTCTGGGCGCGAGCCACGCCACGCCCTCCAGGTAACGGACCTGAAGTTGGACCAGGAGAAGTTCAGCGCCGCCTGGAAGTTGGCCGCCTCTTCCTTGCTTTCCCCGCTCAGGCCGGTTACTTTCCGGATCAGCTCCCGCAACGTCACGTCTTGCTCCTGCTCGTAGCGGCTCCAGTGCGCGGGGGGTGTCGTCGGTGCTGCCGCCGCCATCGCCAAACAGGCCTGAGCGAGACAAGAAGCTGAGAAGATTTTTTTTCCCGCCCCCCCCCCTCCTCCTCCTATATGGTCACCTTTCGGCGCTTCCGTTTGTTTTCGGTCGCCATCGTCCACATAACATCTCGCGGCAAGTACCGCGAGGTTTCCGTTCCCGATTCTCCAGGGGGAGGGAGAGGGCGAAGGAGGCGCTTTCCTCCCCATCTTCTACGCATGCGCCTTTTGCTTTCGCGATGTGCTTATTAAAACTCTGGAGGCTTTCTTTCCTAGGGGGGGCTGCGTTTTGGCAAGCAGCTTCTTTGATGTTAATTTGCTGCATTAAAACAAAAACCCGTAAAACGTTCAATGTACCCCCGTAACGTGTGTGTCAGAAACGCTGTATCGGGATTTGAAATCCCCTATTGAAAACACAAGGACTCGACATTCGTGTAAAGCATCGTGATTTATTCTCAGTTTTTTGGCTCTAGAATATGAAGGAATCAAATCTCACTCTTCAGTTTCTGCAGCTGCAATCCTTTGCATACTTTTGTAGGAATCAGCCCTATCCACGCTGTGGAATTTACTTCTATGTAGACATGCCTAAGATTACACTGCAAAACTTTGTTTTCCAGAGTAACAGCTATTTTCAACCAACAGCTTTTTCCCATTTACTGTATATAACTATGCTGAAGCCCTTAGTAGTGTTAATATTAGTAGCAGGAACAGTTTGGTGCCTGTGGTAGAAACTAGTAGTAGTTTAGTGATGTTGCCTTAATCATTGTCAACGTCCAGTGGTAGAATTTGGACTCTCAAAATTTCAGCGGCTCCCAGTACATCGCTAAAAATTTCGCCTTCCCCCAGCCTCTCGCGCTCCATTCTACAGCATTGTTGTGGTGCTGCCTGCAATGGGTACCCAGTGTGGCCACACCAATCGCGCTACCCGAAAACCACTTCTGCAGCTTCTAAAAAGACATTGGGATCCTTTCCATGTAGAAGACATGAGAAAGCCCAGCTAAAGCAGATTCTTACGTTTGTCTTCATCCACATCCCTTTCTCTTCTGAAGCATTTATTACTTTTACCCCCCCCCCAAAAAAAAAAGAAAAAAAAGAAAAGAAAAACAACACTCCTTTATGTTACTTCAGTCAATGACAGAAGAACACCTTTCCTGAAGTGGGAGGAGAGTCTCTTCATAGCTTGTGGGACATAGACCTTCTTTCCCCAACAGCAGGCCTGGGTTGACAGTGTACTGGCAAAAACGGTTCTAGTAAACAAAACTTATCGGCAGCCCACTTTTGCTTGGGGTTGCTAGATGTTACTGTGTTACACTCCTGAGTTTTTGTGCACCTTAATCTGGTTTTGGAAACCAGATTTTTGTTTTGACTCAAATTAAATTTTTTGTATGTGTTTTTATATTAGGTGCTTGCTGCACCTAATAAGTTATATAATACTATGCTTATAGTGTACTCCTATTCATGTTCATTCATAGGTAAATCCCACTGTGTTCAATGGGGCGTACACTCAGGAAAATATGCATAGAATTGCAGTCTTAGAGTTGTATAGATGGGATCGTAGCTACTGGTAGATGGTAAGGTAAAGGTAAAGGGATCCCTGACCGTTAAGTCCAGTCACGGACGACTCTGGGGTTGCGGCGCTCATCTCGCTCTATAGGCCGAGGGAGCTGGCTTTTCTCTGCAGACAGCTTCTGGGTCATGTGGCCAGCATGACTAAGCCGCTTCTGGCAAACCAGAGCAGCGCACGGAAATGCTGTTTACCTTCCCACCAGAGAGGTACCTATTTATCTACTTGCAATTTGATGTGCTTTCGAACTGCTACCGGTAGGTGGGCAGGAGCTAGGACCGAACAACGGGAGCTCACCCTGTTGCGGGCATTCGAACCGCCAACCTTCAGATCGGCAAGCCCTAGGCTGTGGTTTAGACCAGCGTTTCCCAACCGGTGTGCCGCGGCACAGGAGTGTGCCGCAAGCCACCGGCTCCTGTGCCGCGGGAAGACACCGGCTGCTGTGCTTCCAGGTCGGTCCGGGCTTCCCGCGCCGATCGCCGCCTTCGCGGGGCTGCCGGGCGCTTCGCCCGCTGCCTCTGCCGCCCCGGTCTTCCGGGTCGGTCCGGGCTTCCCGCGCCGACCGCCGCCTTCGCGGGGCTGCCGGGCGCTTCGCCCGCTGCCTCTGCCGCCCCGGTCGCGGTCGGGGACGGGCGGGAGGTGCCGGTGCCACCGGGCTCGCTCGGGGCCGGGTGGAGGTGCTGCCGGGGGGCTGGGCGCTGGAGGGGGGGCGGGCGCCTGGCCCGCCGATCTCCTGCTCCATTTTCGCCCGCCTGGGTCCTTCCCCTCCCTCCCGCCAGGGCGCGCGGACACCCTGCCCCCCGGGTCGGGGTGCATGTGGTGGTGGTGTGCCGCGAGATTTTTTTCGTGGGGCAGGTGTGCCGTTGCCCCGAGGAGGTTGGAAAACACTGGTTTAGACCACAGTGCCACCACGTCCCTGTTATAGATGGTAGTTGAATGAAAATGATATAGCTGAGACTGGAAACACTTATTCTGCCCTTTTATTCTAATCAAATATGTTTTATGCAGTAACATATTTCCAAAGGAATATTGCTGCAAGTCTCAGTTCCTTTTACCTGTTGAGGATTAAGTTGAGGAATAGTGCTTTTAATCCATGTTGGGAACCAGGCCTGACCTTTACAAATGCTAATGAGCATTCTCCTTCCATAGTCTGTTACATTCATTTATATTCATTTTGCTTTCATTGCTTTTGCCAATAGAGCTTTCAAGAATGTCTTGCTTCACTGAAAATTTCCCAAGATTACTATATTAGTACTGTTTGCATGTTTCCTGTTAAATGTAAATGGTAATAACTGGAATTTTCTTAGATAAGTATACGGGTATCTTTCTCTCTAATAACACAGTGTCAAAAGTGTTCTTTTCCAGACCTTCTTTTTTCTTCTAGATGTCTGTTGAGCTTTATTCCAAGAGATTAAAGTTATAAATTGTGCTACAAACATAGGCTTCCTCAAACTTTTGACTGGTAGATGAGCCCAAGTTTGCGGGGGAAGCTCAAGAAGGTGGGGTGAGGTTTGATGTCATACTGAGGCCTAGCACAACAGTAAGGTGTGGTTTAACCCTTGCCATTCCCCAGCTCACAGGAAGGGGGAGGGATGTGTGCTCATCAGGGATATTCAATAAGCACCAAGAAGTCTCAATACTTCCAGAGGCCCAGTTTTCACCTAACATTCAAGCCAAACTGGGTGCTATTGTCCTATTACTGCACTGGTGTACAAACCCCCTTTTAGCTTGGAACCAATACGATAAGATAAGATAAGATAAGATTTCTTTATTGTCATTGTTACAAGTACAATGAAATTGGATGCCATCCCATTAAAATAAAACAAAAACAAAATAAGTGGGGTGGTTCTTTTCCAAGTTTACTTGGAGTTGGTGTACTAGTGACGGCCTTGGCCATACATACATACATACATACCTCAGAGATATTGTGGGTTTGGTTCCAAACCACCACAATAAAGCAAATACTGTATCACAATAAAGCAAGTCACACAGTCTTTTAGGTTTCCCAGTGTATATAAAAGTTAAGTTTATACTATACTGTAGTCTATGAAGCCAGGCCCCCTGATTACAGTCTAAGAGTGTGGTCCTACTTCTACCCCAGATGTTAATGCCTGAGTGGGTTAGGATGCGAGTAAAAGCCCCTTTGCTAGCAGAGGAGCACTGCTGGGGGAAGGGACTCCAGAACAGCAGAGGTCCCAGCTGTGCCCTAGCAAGCAGATAGCTTGCCAGCAGTAACCCCTGAAACAGAGCAGGGCACCATAGCTTGACACAAACTGTGCTTAATCTCAGCTATGCTTTGTTTGAAACTAGCCAACTTCATGCACGGGTTATGAAACTGGCTTGTTTCAACAACTGTATTTAAAATTAGTTACAGTTAAGGATTTGGACATCATTGAGCTCTGGTAAATAAAAAACAAAAGCACCACCTCCCAGTCTTCTCCACTTGGGCTCCCCAGGGCTCGCTCCCATTGTGATAAGCCATGGTTTTTTATCACAACAATGGGGGACTACAGTTCCCACTCTCCCTGAGCATTGGCCATGGTGGCTGGAGCTGATGGGGGCTGGAGTCCATGAACATCTGAAGGGCCAAAGGTTCACTGTCTCTGATTTATCATATGTAAAAATGCATTAGATGAATATACATCTGTAGAAGTGTGCATGCACATGAAAGCTTATACCCAGAACAAACTTAGTTGGTCTCTAAGGTGCTACTGGACAATTTTTAAATTTTTATGTATGCTGTGTTTACAATACTTGGAACATGCTGTAATGGTATCCCTTCAAAACATGAGGCCTTCCCCCTCACTTGGGAATCACTGTGCTAGTTAATTGAAATCAGCACAACAAAAAAATCCCTTAGAGAGTTTTAATGTCCTGGTGGCCAGAAGAAGCCCCACCTAGTTTAGTTCTATTTATATCTTAAGTAGGGTCTGTTGACTGCATTTGGCATGAAGAGACTGGATACTTCCTTATTTCTGAAATCTATCGTTCACATAAGATCAAGGATTTAACCATGGAAAAGGAAAGCCAGAGATTATTTACAAGTAAAATTAAAACTAACATTGAACTCTTTGGTGAGGAAAGCAAATGCTTCAGAATAACAAACAGCTGTCTCTTCCTCATCCCCAGCTGTTGATTTCATAGAACTCTGCAATAACAACATCAGAAGTTTTTCATTCTTTTCCCATATGGTACTGTCTCAAAGGATATATCTTACAGCTCACAGGGGAAGCTGCACAGCTCTAAACCCCTCAGAAACCATGAGCAGAGAAATGCTTGTGCTATTTTCTCTTTGACATGTTGCCAGCCGACAAACATGAATCCTGTTCAGATACTATGCAAGTGTGAAAAAATGTATTGTCTATTGCTGTGGAGACATTTTTGATGCCAAGATGTGACAGCAGAAAATCGTATGGCAAAATGTTTTTATTATTGCTCAGCTGTGCTTAACATTTAGTTGGAATTTCAACGTTCCCATCCTCAATGTGCATCCATTTCTACTGAAGAAATTGTTCCAGAATAAGAAAAATAATAATAACTATTTTAAATACAGGTTTGTTAAAATAAACTTATTTTCAGACATCAAATCTTTTTTTGTGCAGAAGATAAATAAATGGGATGCCTAAGGGTGTGGTCAATACAGACCAGGTATTATCTGCCATCCAGTCCATGCTTGGCTTAGGGCAGATGAACAGAATCAAAGTTCACAATCCACCAGTGACATCCTATCCTACAGAGGGAGTCAGAAGGAGAAAGAGATGAGGTCCTGGTTCTGCTGACAAGGTAGTGAAATTTCCTCCTACAGCAGGTACAGGAAACCTGTGATGCTTTGAATGTGGTTGACTCCACCTCTCATTAGCCCCAGCCGGCATGGTCAAGAATGCTGGGAGTCATAGTCCTATTTGGAGGGCCACAGGTTCCCTATCCCTGCCCTACAGTTCCAAATTATCCCACAAAGAAGTGACTTCGGGGAGTAACAAGGGAAGATTAGGACCATATTCAATAAAATTATTGTGCCATAGAAATCCATCACAAAGATTCCCGCCAGTGCAGTGTGACTTCCCCCTCTCCTCCCCTGCATGCCACACACCATTCCCAAATCTGCTTTGGAGGGTTGGAGGAATAGATGGCAGGAAGAGAAAAGGAAGACAGGGTTCCATTGCAGAAGGAAAATCCTATACTGATAACTGAAACAGTTGTGGGATTATTTCTGAATTAAAATTGGAGAAAAAATTTGCTCAAGCTCCCTAAGAAATTCCAGAATTTTTATGTTGTCAGGGGATATAATATCTGCCTAAAAATATGTAAAACCCAGAACAGTGACTAATTCCAATTCACGGAAGCACCCTCCTCCATGGGTGGTATTTTGCATGCTGTCTCTAGCAGCAGTGACTGAATTATCTAATCATACCCAGTGCACAAATGCAAAAAAAAAACCCAACAACAACCCTGCCTCTTGCTGCAGATGCTGATTGGGTGATGTAAGGCCAAAACAGTAATTATTGCAGAGAGGCAACAGGCAGCCTCCTAAATGGGGTATCCTTTGGATTGCAGAAGCCTTTACTTCTCATGGCACGCAGGACATTACTGTCCCACACTCCTCTGCACAGACAATGACTTAGAATAATCTTTAACAGATTAAAACAACAACAACAATGGTTGATCACTGTTTATATAGTTTAAAAAGTAATACATAATACAAATATAAATTAATATAAAACTTGCTGGTTCTTAACATTGCTGTAATACCATTGGTTATAATTAATGAATTGCCTGGTCCATTTAGAAAAGAGATGTTTTTGAAATTATGTCACTGGAATCCATTCAGTCTGAATGCATTTTATCACTTCATTACTCAGAGAACGAAGTTTACTTATTTGTCTAATACTTTGATCTCATTGGAAATTGCATTAATGCTAAAGCAATGAGAGTAGTGGCATCTGGCAAGGGACAGCATGGCCATATTTGGCTAGAATTACACAACGAAATGCAATATTTGCAAAGGAAATACACTAATCTGTGCTGAATGTCTTGCAATTGGCACAGTTCTTATTTTTACATTTTATCATGTAGGGAACCTCAATCAGCTGTACCACTGAGCAGGGCCCTCCCTGACTATTTTTCCAACATTGTGGTTTACAAGTGTCTCCAGAATTAAGCGAAATAACAATCAGATCATCTTTGTCCATAATGATCTTTGTCCATAATGCTGCAACAATAATTAGTTTATTATGTTTATAGATCACTTCACACATCCAGAAGCTATTTACAATACTAAAATACATAACAAATTCAATAAAATGACACAAACACAAAATGCCAACCATGTACATACAAAGAAAAAGTAATCTGAGACAGTACAAAATACTCCCTCGCTCCACACAATACCACCAAAAGCCTGATAATCAGTGGTGTCCAAATGTCTGGAGAAATGTCTTTGCCTGGCACCAGAAATACTGTATGACAAAGACAGCACTAGGCGAGCTGCATTAGGGAGACATTCCACAATCAAGAAACTACCACAGAAAAGGCCTGCTCTTTTAAGTAATAAAATAATCTTGAACGATAATAATAATTAATAAAGGCAACACATTTTAAATGGCCCAAGTAAAATGCCACAAAGTAGTAAGCAATATTTTAGTAGGTCCTAATGAATGTATTGCCCTGCTGTGAATTTATTGTTTTCCAATCACTGTAGACTATTTTCTTCACAATAGGTAACACATAGAACCCTTTTTAAAAATATAGGTTGTTATTATTTAGTTTGGGGGGCTAATTTTATCCCTGCCACTAACCAACAAAAGGATGAAGAAAATTATCAGAGGCAAGCGGCAAAGTCTTTTCTCTGTAGAAAACAGTCGTGGAGCTCTTATCAGAAGCTGCAGCATGTTTACTGCTTCAATGATTGTTCCCTCCCCCCCTTGAGCTGATTCTCTTAAATGTTCCTGAACTGATTGCAGTAATTACACCTGAAGATTTAAAGTAATGTTCCTGGGGGGTGGGGGAGAGGTAAAGGACAATTAATAAATGGCCTGTTTTATTTTCCATCTACATTCCATTAAAAATAAAGGTAGTTCTTGATTACTGTACACTTGTTTGTTTTTTGTTTTTTTAGAAGTAGAACAATCAAATAAAAATAACTCTCCATTTTTCCAATTAGATATTTTGCTAGCTACAGATGTAGGAGACTTTCCAGCATAGGAGCCTTTGATACTGAAGTTGTCTAGCCTTTCTGACTATGCTGCCTACTGCAGCTGCTAGAGGACAATGCTACAAATATCTTTTTGCACAATAGAATGCGTTCTATAGAGCATGAAAACCCTCTTTGACAGCTGTGATGCTCAGTGGAAAACCTGGCAACTGATTTAGTAATTTTAATATCTCAGCTACTATGAATAATAGTGTCAATGTGAACAAAAGCCGTATAAACAGTGAGTCAACTCTCCATTCCTCCGTGAGAAGTCATTTAACTCAGTTCCACATATAACACATTAAAATGATTCTCCCCTCCACGCCCACAAAAATAGAGCACACTGCTAGTCCCAAGGATGGTGCGGATACAAGTTAAATTGAATCACATGGGGCTTATTTCCAAGTAGATGTTTAGGATTGAATTCCCTGGCTCAAATGAAATGCTATACAGCTACACCCTTGCCGACTGCTGCTGCAGAGTTTCCAGTCAGATGCATCCTGTAATAAGAACAACTGTCCTAGGCTAGAACAATGATTAGTCTGGATGTTTCCAAGAAACTACAATACAGAAGGGGAGAGGAGATACAAAGCATATATTCTACCACTGAGCCTCATTCCTTATTGCTAATTCCTCGTTTCCAACTTAGAAGCCCCCTAAAGCTGAGAACAACATCATGAATATTCTAACATTGCTGAAAATAGCAAACATGTTAAAGATTAACAGGTGTGTCAATAGTTAGATAGATTTAGGTTTATGCTCTGGACTACGGAGTGTGTGAAAAGTGAAAAGATCGCACTGACTTGCAAATGGGTTTCTGCATCACTTGGTGTATGGACCACTTGAGCTGTTTGTAAGATGTTGGCTTGACACAGGATACAGACTAGCTGTGGGAGACAATGCTTTCCTTCTGAACTGTTAGCACTAACCTCATTGTAAAAAGAACGCTCAAGGTAATAAAAAGAAAATTGCCAGTAGCTGCCTGCGAATGTGTGTCTTGCAATTTCCTTGACGTTTATCTTCCCCACCCCCATCAAACAACAAAGGCTGAGTATGGCAGATACAAAGTAGGTCACTGTTAGGAACGAGCAGTGGGGGTAGGGGACTGATGCTTACCTCTGAATCAGCAGGGAGCTAAATTCCCTAGCAATGTCCTTGTGAGTTGATTTGCAGGAACAATGTCTGAATAGCTTGCCTTCTAGCATCCGAAGCATTCCAAGCACCAAACTAGGTTAAAAATAAGTTATCAGTGCACTTGGGAGAACTGAACACTTCATTTATCTATTACTTTCAGGTTGTTCCTATGGTCCTGGTACTCCATGTCGCCACTACACCAGGACTAATGCCAGCATGCTCATAGGTCAACCAGAAGCAGAAGTTCAACCAGAAGCACAAGTTCCTTGTCTGACGTTTGGAAATATCCTTTTAAACCTAGAGCCTCCATGATCTTGCGATGTCTGAAATATAGAAATTTCCAGAGCAGTTCCGTGTGTGTGTGTGTGTGTGTGTGTGTGTGTGTGTGTGTGTGTTATATTTGATGGCTTGGAGTTTGTGTACAAATTGACCTGCAGAGCAAAGGGGAACTTTGAGGGGAAGATTTTAAGAGAACATATTAAAGTTACTTTGCTGAGTGTGTGGACTCCTAAAAATAAGCTGGCTAATACTGATATGAATTTGTGAAAATAACAATTGTCTTCGTCCACAAAGGAGGAAACATAGCCCAGTGGGAGGATGGCTCTCCGTCCCATTTGTCCATCACTACCATGACTTTCTCCTGTGAGGCTTAATCACCCTCACAAAAAGGTGAGGCGTTTCTCCTCAGTGCAGTGCTAGCTAACCTCTGGGAGGCTAGGCCATTGGTGGGTGAGGCTCCTCCAGACTCATGGACATGCATGGGACACAGCCATGCACATCAGCAAGGAGTGGGAGTAGTGGGGGATTTATAGGTATGTGCAGTGTGCACAGAATTAGGGCCCTCTGCAGCGGCGGGGCCCTCAAGTTATTAACTGAGAGGATACCTTTGAAACATGACTACAAACAATGAATGGGTATTGTTGAATTCTAGTATCTTAAGTTTGTTGCATTGTTTCCAACCTTTATTTCTCCTACTCCCCAATTAGTGTCAGTGGAGGCTGGTCCACTAGGGTGGGGAGTCACCATCCTGGTGCCTGTGAAGACCTTAATTGGTGCCGCTGAACAGGTTGCAAAACTCTGAGCTATCGTGTTTTCAAAAAAAAGAAAAGAAGGCGAGACAGTCTAGCCCATCTAGATAATAAAGTTATGAAACCTTGGAGAGCCACTACATAAACAATACTGTACTGAGCTAGACGGAAGTATAAGGCATCTGCCTGTGTTTGCTTTGCTTTGCTTATTTCCAGCCAACTGGTTGTCTGTTTTTTTCACCATCATTCAGAATTTTGTGGCCACTGAGTCCTTGTTGGACTATTTTGAGGTTTCTTCCATGCCTTAGGATTGTTTTCTGAAGATTTTTGTATCCATGCAAACCTCAGGATTACCCCAAGTCTGTTGATACCTCTGTCTTTCCTTGTACATGGGATGGTGCACTTCCAGCTACATATATGGGACGACCTGAATTGGAAACAGAGGAGATGGTATTGCTTGTGGATCACCTCATAGAAACATAAAAAGGCAAGTGAGTGTGGACAAGTCCTTGGGCAAAGAGTATTTCTTTGAATGATGGATTTTGTCTCCAAGCTACCAAAAATGGGCTGAACTGGGCTAAGATGGCAACTGTCCTTGTCAAAAATAGTAATTTATTGCTCACTTTTAACATCAAGGGAACACCCATACAATTGGAGTGCTCTGCGGGGACATTATCTTTTTAGACACACAAAACCTGTCTGTGCAAATGGTCAGCCCCTAATATTTATTCCTAATAGCAAAAAAGCATAAAGGAATCGAAAAGTGAGCAAAGGTATTTATTCATTCTGAGATTTTAAAAGCCAACATTATATTGCAGCAGTCATATATCTTAAGCTGTGTCTTCCAAATAATGTGCTATCTCTGCCTAGAATTAAATTGCTTGCTTTGTAACTGGCAGAATACAGTTCAGCCAATATGTCTGTCCTGCCATGCAGAAAATCAGGAAAGCTATGAGCAGGGTGAATGATAGCTACATGTTATGCACGTGATTGACACCTTGGAGTAGAGACCTAGAAATGTACTGATCCAAACGTAATAAAGGTATTTGGACTGGAAACTTATATGGCGTGTTAAAGCATGCACCAATTATGAGAAAGAGTTTATTTTAGATCTAAACTGCTTTTTATTCAAGCACAGCACTTTAAAACAGAGATGAGAACTCTGTATTTCCTTTTGAGGCTTCTGGACTCCATCTCCCATCAGCTACAACCAGCACTGCAAATGATTAGGGATTGTGGAAAATGAACCCAAACATTTGGACAGCTGCAGGTTCCTTGACCCTGACTTTGTCACCTCTGTTTGCCTCAGTTCCTCAGATCCCCTTCTTGAGAAAGTTTAAGACACAGGATCTACATCTTCTCTGAAGAGGATTGAAAAGAATTATCTGCAACCTTATGTTCCTCATTTAGCACACCTTTGACTTCCTTGTCATACAAAGGTTTTAACTGCCCCTCTAGCCAGTCTCCTATGTATGTGTGTGGCAGTACTGGTATGCAGCACTATTTTTCTATAAAAAGAGGCGCCAGAACTCAACACGAATGCCTCCCTTGTTCTCTTAGAATGGAAATGGTGCCCATCTGAGAGGAGCCAGAACTGAATTCTGGTGAGTTCCGGCTGCAAAAAAAAAAAAAAAAAAGTCCTGTGGCATGTATGTTTTTAGCCATGGGCGCTGTGTGGGTTTTTGCATCCGTTACCATCTTCTTGCATGTCTTTTGCCAAAGTCTGTGTTTGTTCCTTTTTTGTTCTCATTTGGACAAGATTTCCATTTTCTGAAAGAACATGTCTTGCCTCCAGTAGCATCTTTGGCTTGCCTCATTAACCATGTTGGCATATTATTCTTTGACCTACATGTCCTCTATCACATCCAAATGTGCTACTACTTGCACTTTGGCTACTGATTCACTAGGGAACCTGCAGGCATCAACTGTCTCCACATCCATGCTTCTCCCTTGCTGAATCGGGACAGGAGTTTTAGTGCAAAAGGAAAAGGATTGTGGCGAAGACACCTTGACATGATGTGGTAAGAGACACAATAACCTCAAAGCCAAAGGCACTCGCTACTGAAACACAAGTAAGAACCACCCAACTAGCCTAGGGAAAGGAATGGCAGTCAAAAAACAGAAATAGTGTAGCAGAAACGATCCAGTGTTGCGCATTAAATTACCCTATATACTCGAGTATAAGCCTAGTTTTTCAGCACATTTTTTGTGCTGAAAAAGCCGCCCTCGGCTTATACTCGAGTGAGGCAGGCAGTGGCTCCTATGAAGCTTTCCCAGGTTTTTTGTGGTAAAATTGGGTGCCTCAGCTTATATTCGGGTCGGCTTATACACGAGTATATACAATGAAGACACCACCTCCAGTATGCCTTTCCCTGTTCTTCCTACAGAATTTGTATCCAGAGATAGCCATGCCCCACTGGTTCTCTCCCTTCCACCAGACTTCCATTACGCCGACAATATCTCTAAGACCAAGCACTGCAGCTCACCCATCTTGGCTTGGAAACACCTTCAAACGGTCTTTCTCCCCAAATGTCTTTAGCACGTGTGTTTAACTGTCTGGTGCTTTGGCCACTCTCCGTTACTATCATATGCCCTTGCACTCAGTGTACTAGTTCTAAACCTCCTCCATTTGCACCATCATAAACACTGCATTTTAGATGATGTACGAGCTTTTCAGAAACAGAGACGAATAATAGTTTCTTATGCCACATTACATGTCTGAATTCAAGTGTTTCGAATCTTTCCTGTTCTCTGTTATGGTCTGTCTTGAAGCTACCAACTGTATAGCTATTTCAGATGTGTGTTACTGGGTCAGGAAACAAGGAAAGCACACATAAACTGGGATCACAGGGAATATCTGTGTGCATGGACTTGCAAGTCGATGGCCCGCCACCCAGGTGCAGTAAATAAGACACAAGGACACATGATTTTAGGTTAATGGGTAAAATAAGGCCACAACTTTATTGGTTACAGCGTGTGAGTGGTATTGGCTTAGGCATTGGACAAGAGTGCAACACAAGACTCCACCCACGGGGGCGGGGGAGTCACTTTAGGGTTAACAACCAGTGGGAGGAGCTTGTTGATGCAAATACAACTGGAAACTTCCCCTGACGTCACCGGGGGTCGTGCCATGGCCCTAGCCACTAGCAGGGCATCGGACAGGATCCACGACCGCCAGATTCCTTTAAAGGGATACCCCTAGGAGGTAGGTGATGGCCACAACCTGACCTCCAACACACCACACATATTACATCACCTATTGAATATTCCAATGCCTAACCGCCACCCGAGCCCAAAGAGGCTTGCCGCCAATACCCTCACAGCTGCAACCAATCTCTAATGCACTTTGTGATGTCTGCCAACCACACATCATTTCCTTGATCGGAAAGATAAATACCATCGTTGCGAAACAGAGCCACCTCGCTGAACCGGATTTCAGGGTGCTCAATCACACGGCCATTCAAGTAACGCAATTTGCGGGCAACCACACGATTTACGAGTTTCCTGGATTTGTCAATAGCCAAAGGGTTGACACTGTCACGCCAAACTCTCCTTTTTAGCAGGGCGGACCAAAACAGCGTTGTTTAGGGAAAGGAGGCAACAAGATCATCAAAGTCTCTCTTTATGCTGGATATTAAGTCCACACTCTTCCTGTATGCCAAATTGTTCTCCCCAAGTTGAATTATCATGATGTTGGGAGGGCCACGAGATGCTGCTTTTGCCTTCACCGCTGGCAGCAGCTCCTCCCAGCGCATGCCACGTCTTGAAATCCAGGAAACACGGACACCTGCCGGCAGACCCAGGTTGGTGCCGGTGCCACAATTGCAGGATCGCACGCGAGCCCAATGTCCGCAAATCCAGAGTTGGACGTGGCTCAAATTAAGGCCAAAAAAGCTTTGTCTACATTAGATTTCCACTAATTTAAGTCACATAAAACACAGATTTGACATGCATTGGCTGGGGGGAGCGGGAAGGGGATGTTACATTATAGAAGTTTACAGAGGGATTTTTTTTTTCCAAAACTGTAGCTCACCATGCTTTCTTTTCTGTGTGGAGCTTCTGCCGTGTGAGCAACCTATCATTTGAGGATTGCAGTTTTAACTGCCTGCGGGATTAACAGTTGTAGTGTTTGTTTTGAATGAGCTGCCATAATAACTCAACAGAAGCAGCTTGTGACAATTGAAGGAAAGAGAATAGATAAGAATGGTTCCTGCTGATAAAACTGATTTCTTCGCGTGCCATTCAATGCCCAGGAAGAGAAATAAGGAGAATTAAGACCTTGGGTAGGCGATGGTGGAAACATCTGGTGAGGATGTACTTTATTTTGGTCACTACTTTCAGTACCAGCAGTATTTTAAAACCCACAATAATAGGTTAAGATACTATTACTCGTGTGTGTGTGTGTGTGTGTGTGTGTGTAGACAAATTCACAGAGGATAAGTTAAAGGTAGATAGCCGTGTTGGTCTGTCATAGTCAAAACAAAATAAAATAAAAAAAATTCTGAAGAAGTGTGCATGCACACGAAAGCTCATACCAAGAACAAACGGTATCTGAAGAAGTGTGCATGCACACGAAAGCTCATACCAAGAACAAACTTAGTTGGTCTCTAAGGTGCTACTGGAAGGAATTTTTTTTATTTTATTTTGTTTTCACAGAGGATAAGGCTATCAATGTCTACTAGCTATCAAAGGCTATGATGGCTCAATGTTCTACCTCCACAACTGGATGCAATGCATCTCTGTATACCAATTACTGGAAATCATAAGTGGGGAGAACGCTGCTGTTGCATTAAAGTGCTGCTTGTGGGCTTCCCATAGGCATCGACTCAGCCACTGTGAGAACAGGTTGCTGGACTGGGTAGGCCTTTGGTCTAAACCAGCAAGGCTCTACATAATGCCAACTGTGAGTGATAGAAGTGCATAGAAGTACCACAATATGAGCCTGGATCAGAGAAGACTCTGCTTGCTTGCTGCTTGCTTGCTCCTTTATTTATTTAATACACTGGGTGTTTTATTTATTTACACACCACACTCTGCAAGGCCAGTCTTTATATGGGTCAACAGCACGTGTCATGCAGCAGCAGACAAGAGGTGTCATTCCGCACTCAGAAACTAGCACTACTAGGCAAAGAGACACTCAGGAACAAGTCCTACCAGGCAATGAATGAGAAGTTTCCCAGAAGCAGTGAGGTGGGGTTAGAGGCAAGCAGCTCAGAAGGCCAGTGGCTGGGGGACAACATCAGTGGACAGCGAATTGCAAGAGGAATCAAAGAGAATAAAAAAGTATAGGTAGTGAGAGAGCTGAGGACCTCATTGGGTGGTGGTGTAGAATTTGTTTCCTTTTTATTCTGTCATTCCTTGAAGGAATTCATGGGGGCATATATATTTCTCCCAGTGCTTTTTATCCTCACAACTACCCTGCGATACCTTTATGGCTTAGGACCAGATTCTCCACATATGCCTGCTTGTGAGTCATTCTCAGAGACTCTTTTCTCTAGCCTGAGGAACCCAGCAAAGAGATTTTTTTCCTTCTCCAGTGCTGGCATCCTGGATGTGGAATGCTCTCCCCAACCTTATTGTTTTCCCAGGCTTTTAACTTTTTTTTTTCCTTTCCCTGTTACTCTGGTTTGTATTTTTTCAAAAAAATGTAGCTTTTATGGATTTACTGTTTTTCAATTTCAGTTTTAATATTTCATTTTAATATTTCATATTTTATTTTAAGATGGGCTAATAATTTGACTGAAGGGCAGGGTATAAACCTTAATATTACATAAATAAATAAGGTAAGCAGAGAGGGAGGGATTGACACAAGCTCACCCAATGAGTACCCTCGCTTGGTGGATATTGGAATTTGTCTGTCTCCAGCCCTAGTTCTTGATGCCAGCTGCTGTACCACAGTTCACTTTTGTGGGATTTAAGCAGCTTAGCAGTGTGCAGAGAGAGAACGGCAAAGTTTCTGTGTAGAAAGTGCCTTTGTCGTTTATGTGGAGGAAGAAAGCACAAAAAACACTCTGTGTCCTCATTGGTAGCACTCAAGATGGAAAGGGATCATGAACGCAGTCAAGAAACGAACAAAGAAACCCAAAGCATACTTAAGAAGATAATGACCTTGTCCTTGCAGCAGAAGATCTGCAAAAAACAAACAAACAAACCCATGGAAGTAAGTTTTGATACTTCACTTATGACAAGGGGATCATTTGGTGCTGCCCTCTTAAGTACAGTATTTTCCTGCGAATAAGACTACTTTTTAACCCAGGAAAATCTTCTCAAAAGTCGGGGGTCGTCTTATACGCTGGGTCGTATTTCTTATACGGCAAGTATATCCCAAACTCTATATTTTAACTGGAAAAGTTGGGGGTCGTCTTATACGCCCAGTCGTCTTATATGCCGGAAAATACGGTATTAGTAACTGAAGCAAATTTAACATGCTTGTAATTGGGTGTTTTCCAGGTTTCCCCTTTTTGAATGGCACACCCATAGGCTGCATTACAAGCTGCTTCTAAATTCATCATGCTTTCAGAAGTTTGCTATGTAGCCTGGGCAGGTGTTGTTCAAGACAGCCCAAGCCCCTTTGAGTTGTGCAGTTTGTTGGACCCTCATCCAGGGCGATGTGACTTACATTGCTTTGGGTCAAGGTGAAAATGTCTACTCTTGGTTTTGTGCTTAAGAGGCACAGCAAGTAAAAAGAAGGGACTGCTGAAAACGTTAGATTTGGGGTAATTCAGCAAAAAATAAAATAAAATTCACTTTCAGGGAAAACTTTGTTACCTTTGAGACAGATGCAGAACTATTTATTGAAACATTGCATTATTCATAATATATAGTGATGGGTTGTATTAAATGCTAATCCTACTCAGAGTAAACCCAGTAAACCTAATGGACAAGGCTTCCAGGCCTAACTTGGGTTAATTAATTTCAGTGCATCTACTCTGACTATGACTTTGTTGGATACAGTCCACTGTCAACAGAATTATTTTTGAAATGCATAATATTTTATGCATAGAGTTAATTAAATTAAAATTAATTTCTCCTGAACCAACCGTGGAGATAAATGGATGTTTACTAGCAACTAAAACAATTTTGTCTAGACTTTGGCAGTGGTTATATATTCATTTATTTCTTAGCGGCCTGGGAATTTTAGCAGTTGCAGCCCTGCCACTCATAAGGACAAGATGTCCATAACATTTCATCTCCGCAAGTCAGGAGAAATTATTTCTAGGTCACCACAGAGAAAGATCATAAGCACAATTTCATTTCAAAGCTCTGCTCCGCAGTCTTGGTTTTCATGCATTATAATTTCAAAACCCACAGCTGGGCAATATTTTTTTTATTAGGAACAGCCAAAATGTCACAAAAGAAGCGACCAGACTTTTGAATTCACCAAACCCTTAATCAGACTGGATGGTGAACAAAATGGTGAAAGGAGAGGAAACTGTCTTGATACCAAGGCCACAAAGTCTGCATTTAGTCAGAGTCTTGAGATAAGAGCGGAGGAGGAGATGGCAAGCTTAATTGGATTTCATTAGACTGTACTACAGGGATCTCACGCCCACAGAGACCTTCCCTTGTGCCTGCAGGGGTCTCTCCTCCCCTTCCCTCTGCTGAAATGAGGAATTGAAAGAAGCATTCTATTATAGCCAACAGAATCGGTTGCACTGTATGTTTGGTTGTGGTATGTGTGGTTCCTATAGCAGTTTCTCTGGTTTAGAAACGTGCCCCACAGACCCCAAAAGGTTGGCAACCCCCCGCTATACTAGGTGCTATGCAGGTCTCAGGTTGCCGCTACACGGGACAAAGAAACCACTCACATTTGCCTCTGGTCATGCCCACTTTTCGCCTCTGGCCCTGCCCATCGCTGATGGACATGTGGCCCATGGAAGGTTACTGATGCGGGAATACCACCTTCAGGCTGAAAAGCATCCCCCACTCCTACAATATGATCTCAAAAATCGAAACACGAGATGCTCATATAAGCCAGGCATGGGCAAACTCAGCCCTCCATATGTTTTGATACTACAGTTTCCATCATCCCTGACCACTGGTCCTGTTAGCTAGGGATGGTGGGAGTTGTAGTCCCAAAACACCTGGAGGGCCAAGTTTGCCTATTCCTGATATAAGCATTCACACCCTGCTGGCTATGACACAAGTACTGTATGATATTCCACACACAAAATACTTATTATTCGAGAGAATTCACAACGCATGGGAGAAACTCGCTGGACGAAAAGGCCAGAATTAATGTATGATGTTAACAGTGCATACTCTTTTCATTCGTACCTCTGATAGTCTTATTGGCGGAAAAACAGTTCAAAGAACCTCCAGAGTTGTTGGGTTTCTTTAAAACTGGAATTTAAGATGCTATTAGGTATGTGTGAGCTTTTTGGTTGACCCCTTGGGATGAGGCAGATCCAAATGGGGCAAATCCAAGGGAATAAAATCTGTTCCTAGTTTAAAGAGAGACAGACTTCTATGTGTAAAACTGTTATACGCTGCTCGCACTGAGGGGTGCTTGCCAAGAACTCCCACGGATTTAAATAGGGCCAGGATTTCATCCCACACAACCTCAAAGCAATACAATAAACATATAAAACTGTTTTTCACCCATACCAAAATAAAAACGTTCATATTTCTATCACATTTCATGCTGAAGCTTTAGAAAGCAACGCTTTCCAGATAAATCCACCACTGTTGTGCTTATTAGTTATTACGTAACTAGATCTGACTTATGCTGACATATGGGAGAACCTGCATTCTCTCTTCCCCAAGGCATTTAATGGATGTGTGTGCCCATTATTCCAACTAATTGGCACTGGCACATGGTCAGAGGCCTAAGAAGTCCTGGTAGATCATTTATGCTGGGAATTGGGCAATATGAGTGTACACTATTTTTAGTTCTCCTGGACTTCTCAGCAGACTTAATACCACTCACTGACCATGGTATTCTTCTGGATTGTCTAGAGCAAGGTTTCCCAAACTTGGGTTGTTTTTGGACTACTGTTCCCATGATCCCTGGCCACCTCAAAATCTCTGGGCAACCTCTATAACAGTTTCACGTGTTGTGTGTGTCATCACTATGCAGGCATCATGGTACATCTCTCTCTCTCTCTCTCTCTCTCTCTCTCACTCACTCTCTCTCACACACACACACACTTCCATCTCAAACTAGGGACACTGGAGGTTTTGAACAGATTAGAGCAAGTAATAGGATAAATGTGACCAAACAAACTGAAACTTAATCCAGACAAGACAGAGGTACTCCTGGTCAGCAGAACACTCCAAGGGAAACATCTCATTGGACCGGGGTGTTGTTGCTCTTTGGGATGTATATATGTGAGTGCAGATCACAAGAGTAACCTGCATTTTTAGGCCCTCCTTGGCACTGTGCCACAGCAAATTCCTGCATTGCAAAACTTACCACCGCACCGCTGTCCATACAAGGTAGGTCACCTTCAGAGAGTGTGAGGAGCCCAAAGTCACATGGCCAACCAGTGCTTTGAACCCGGGTCTCGTCAGCACACACACAACCACTGGCTCTTACCTGTTATGATTTTATGGTAATTTTATATTGTTTTTAAACAACGGAATCTGCATTGAGCATTCCTTATGGGGAGGAAGGGAGGTTGAATGAATGAATGAATAAGCACAACATGGGAGGAGAATGGCGACCATTCTCTCCAGGGGTACTCTAGGCACTTCCCTCCTTTTTCTGTTTTGTTTTGTTTTGTTTTGTTTTGAATGAGCATATGGAGCCATAAAGGGAAAACGTGCGTACAAAATGTCAAACTCGCTCCTGCTGCTTTCCACTGCAGAGGTACCGCGAGGGCTGACAGTTATTTTGCAAACAAATGTAGACGGGAGTCTCAATGTGAAATCATGAGGACTGGTTAAAGGCTCCGCCACTGAGGCTTCGATTCCTTAGGTAGTGTCAACACTCACCCCGACCCTGCGCGCCTTTCTCTAGGATCAAGTTTGCTGGAAGCGCGCAGGCTTAGCAGCCTTCAGGTTCTCGGGAGCGAAAGCGCACATGCGCTCAGGAGGAAGAGTGTTTGGGCACCGACCCGCTTCCAGACCGACCCCATCAGTCTGGGCTCAGAGGGCGGCGGCGGCGGCGACATCGACTTGAAAGCAAGGCGGGCTGCCGCTTTCTCCTCACACTCGCCGGCGTGTGGGCGTGTTTCTGGGCCGCCGCCTCCTTCGCTTTCCTCCGCCTCTCCAAGTTTGTGGCTGTTTTTCAAACAGGCTGCAGCCTCCTCGCTCGAGTCCCGCCTCAGCAGCAAGCGGCGGCGGCAGAGGCAGCGCCCTGGGTAGTTCCCCTCAGGCGTGGCCGGAGAGCGCCATGAAGAGCCGGCGGCGCTGGAGGTGGCGCTGGGAGCACCGCGGCTTCGCGCTCGGCTTGGCGCTCTACACGCTGCTGCTCCTGCTGCTGGTGTCTTACATGCTGGACTACGGCGCCAGGAGGGGGCGCGCGGGAAAGGAGCAGCCGCAGCCGCCCCACCGCTGCCCCGACCTCGAGGAGGCGCTCAGGGACTGGGCGTGGGAAGGGCAGCAGCCGCCGCCGCCGCCGCCAGGAGAAGCCGCCGCTCCGCCCCCGGCGCCCAGGCACGGAGCGAAGAAGAACGAGTCTGAGGACTCCGACGAAGCCGGCCCGGGGAGCCGGGCGGGCGGGAAGCGGCACATCTACTTGCACGCCACTTGGCGCACGGGCTCGTCGTTCCTGGGCGAGCTGTTCAACCAGCACCCGGACGTCTTCTACCTGTACGAGCCCATGTGGCACATGTGGCAGGCGCTGTACCCGGGCGACGCGCTGAGCCTGCAGGGCGCGCTGCGAGACATGGTGCGCTCGCTCTTCCGATGCGACTTCTCGGTGCTGCGCCTTTACGCCGCGCCCCCGGGGCCCCGAGACCCGCTGGCGCCCTTGTTGGCCGGCGGCGGGAAGCCCGGCAGCGGCGGCGGCGTCAACCTCAGCACGGCCAGCATCTTCGGCTGGAGGACCAACAAGGTGATCTGCTCTGCGCCGCTGTGCCCCGCGGCGCCCAGGGCCCGCTCCGACGTGGGCCTGGTCGACGGCGCCGCTTGCGAGCGCAGCTGCCCTCCGCGGGCGCTGAGGGACTTGGAGGCCGAGTGCCGAAAGTACCCCGTGATGGTGATCAAGGACGTGAGGCTGCTGGAGCTGGGCGCGCTGCTGCCGCTGCTGCGCGACCCGGAGCTGGACCTGCGCGTGGTGCAGCTCTTCCGCGACCCGCGCGCCGTCCACAACTCGCGCCTCAAGGCCAAGCAGGCGCTGCTGCGGGAGAGCATCCAGGTGCTGCGGAGCCGCCACCGTGCCGCCGAGCCCCGGGGACTCCCCCGCCGGCACCCTCCGCTGCCCGCCTTCGCTGGCGCCGCGGCTCTGGCCGGGGTCCACGCTCGCCAGCAGCACCGCGCCGAGTTCTTCCTGGGCGGCGCCCTCGAGGTGATCTGCCAGGCCTGGCTGCGCGACCTGCTCTTCTCCCGCCGCGCGCCGGCCTGGCTGCGCGCGCGCTACACGCAGCTGCGCTACGAGGACCTGGTGCTGGAGCCGCGCGCCCAGCTGCGCCGACTGCTGAGCTTCGCCGACCTGCCGTCGCCGCCCGCGCTCGAGGACTTCGTGCTCAACATGACGCGCGGGGCCGCCTACTCCTCCGAGCGCCCGTTCCTCATCTCCGCCCGCGACGCGCGCGAAGCCATCCACGCCTGGCGGGAGCGCCTCAGCCGGGAGCAGGTGCGCGAGGTGGAGGAGGCCTGCTGGGAGCCCATGCGCCTGCTCGCCTACCCGCTCAGCGGCCAGGAGAACGGCGACCGGCAGGAGGCCTCTAGGGGGCACTCAAGCCCTCCTCATCCAGGTAGCGTCTGACCCACTTCTGGTCCCTTTGACCCTCCGTTGGGCATCTTTCTCCCTAAGGGGCGAAGAGAGTGAGGCGGGCAGAAGCCCGGTTTACTACTTGAGTTTGTGGTTCTCTAGCAGGCAAGCATTAAGGCCACAGAATTGCCAGGGTAAAAGGATAGCTGCCCCTGTTTGGGCATGGGGCATAGGTGCCAACGCCCTGGGTGCCCAAGCGACCCATGAAGGGGCCGGGCACCCACAAATTTCAGTGCCAGGGCCATGCATGCTGCATGTCACCCACGGCCGTGGGACCAAGCTGGCACTCCTGGCATGGGGAGAGGGGTGTATGATCTAGGGGGGACCTATGTGGTCCAGATTTTCATTGCTGGTGTCTGGATTTTAGTCCCATCCACTTAAGGAAGAGGGTTAATCCCACTCTGCAGAAAAGGGAGTAACAGTGCCACTCCAAACATTTGTCCAGGTGCAAGAATATCTCATTTCCTGTTAAAACTCTGTAACAGTAGTGTACATCCAGGCCTCTTTACCTGCAGTAAGGTTCACTGAGTCCAGCCTTAAATGTCTAAAAGGATTGGCATTGGTAGACTCTTAAAATTGATGAAATGCACACTGCCACCCTGGATCTCTGCCTTTTGTGAGCTGCCTTGTTCTTTTTCCATTCACACCAGAAGTTGTCCACTGAACGCAGTTCCACTTAGGCTGCAAAGAAATGATACTCGCTATAAGGCAAGTCACGTGACCTGAGAGCTAATTGGACAGTGCTGTGCACCAGCCATTCATCACAGGTGGTCGCATCAGGAGTGATGTTCTCTAGAGTTGTCTGACAAGGGATGTATGTACACCATTCATTGTATTTGCTGCTCTGTAACATACTGGCTTTATTTCTTTAAAGTATTTCCATACCACCGTTCAATAAAACTGATTTGAGAGCACCATTAAAATGTCACAGCAACAAAAACACACAACAAAACAGTTGGAAGATGAAACATGACCATCAGCAAAATCTAAAAATGTATAGAGTTTAAGAGCCTGAGAATGAAAAGGGTGGTTGTTGTTTTTTACCTGATGCTTGAAAGAAAGCAGTACTGGTACCAGGCAAGCCTCCCTGTTGAGGCAATTCCACAGATGTGTGCAAAACATCGCCTCTATTTTTGGTTTGCAGCTGCTTTGCCATCAGCAAAGATGGAACAGAGAGGGAGAGGGAGCAGGAGAGAGAGAGAGATGAGCTAAAGGTATGGGTAGGATGGTTCAGTTACCTGGGTCGCAAGCTTTTTAAGGTTTTAAAAGTCAGGCTTTGAAATGGGCTTGGAAGCAAACTAAATGTAGCTCTATTGATGGTGGTGACACAAGATTCACATACACTTGCCAGAATTATATTCTGTAGTAAACGAAGCTTCAAGTCTGTCTTTAAAAGCTGACCCACATATAATTCATTTTACAGTAATCCAGGCAGAATTATATGCAAATCAGCATTCATTAGTGAGGGGAAAGCACTTTGCACCTGCACAAAGTGGGAGACTATTATTTTATATATGTGTCAGAACTAACTGGGCAATCCTAGCCATGCCTACTCAGAAGCAAGTTGAGTTTTCCCATGTAAATGGAGTTGGGATTACATCCTTAACTCTCAGACATGCCGCCCCAATCCTTATGCACGTTCACTTAGAAGTAAATACTCATCATTAGGATTGCAGACTGAGCACAGTAAATGAGAAGATTGAGATGAGCACAATATGCTCCTCAGTCTAATAGTTAAGGCAGAGGTTTGAGAAGAAAGATCAAAGGTTGTTTTAAGAGAAAAAGGCTTGTGTCCAAAGCTCCATAACTGATTAGTGCATTGTCTGAAACTAGTTCATGCTGCGCAGGGAAGTAAGTCCCACGGGTTTCAATGTGACTCATAAGTGTGCATGCATCATATTGCAGGCTGAATTCTCTTGAGGAGGGGGGAATGCAGATCGCACTTTGAAGTTTTGAGAACAATACAGCAAAAAGCAAACTAACGCGTATCTGTTTCCGAAAAGGTTGAAAACCATACTGCTGGATTGCTTGGTGCAACTGAGTAGGAGAGAAACAGTGTAAAGAAAAAGTCTATAAAAGTCAGATATACTGATCCTATTGAAATGAGCAGTAAAGCTCACACTGAACTGATTGTTCCTTTTGGAAACAAATTTATGCTGCTGGTGACATTTGTAATGTGAAACTGGTGCTTTCACCTGTGACACTTTTTCTACCCATTGGTGTAGGTGGTATAGCATAAGACAGTATAAAACTGTGTAGGTTATGAAACAGTCAGATAAGGGACAGGGAAACTTTTGCTTGTGTAGATGTTGGTTTCAGACCCTCAGTTAACATTTGGTTACATGTGAGATTTGGAAGGAACTTGGCAGTTAATAAAACAGCTGTGGGGTTTTTATGTTTTTGGTTATTGTTTTTTTTTAAAAAAAAAAATCTTAGTTTCTTTGGAAAAGTAAAGATTGTAGGAGTTTTGTTTGTTTCATAGAGTCTTACCTACCGGTAGTATGAATTTGTCAGAGAGAGAATATAGATGTTGGTGACTTGGTGGTATATAAGCCCCGTTAAATAAATAAATAAATTAAAGTAAGTAACGTTATATTGAATGAATTGTAAAGACTACTGAGAAACAGAGTATCAGTGAAGCTGGTGGCCATGATTCATTTCCTTTAGAATAGGCTTGTTTTCAGGGGATCCATGGACCCTCAAGGGGGAAGAGCTAACTTCCCCAGCTTCCTGACTGATGCACAGATTTGCATCCTATTGCTACAACAACATCCTCTCAGATTTTAAATGCTGGCTGGCACACAAACAAATCCCAATGCTTCCTAACAGTTTCAAATTAACCTTGGCAAGCTTGGTGAGAAAGCTTTTCCATTTGTGTAACTATTGCAGGATAAAATTTGAATTGATGCAGTTCTTCTGGGTGAAGCCCTAGGTTTTTTTGGGGGGGGGGGCTGGACATTCTAATAAACTTGCAGAGGGTATTTAAGGTTACAAACCCATTTTATATAGCTGGTACGTTGATACAGAAATCAGACCATGAACCTCAAATAAGGGATTACCCCGGATCAAGAATCAGCCAATGCATTAAAATTGCTGGGAAGAAAGATAGCTGAGAAATCACTATTGCCACCATCGTAGAAGGAAGCTTTGGAACCTGACTGTAGTTTTTGATTATTATGGTATAGTATGTTACGCTACAGAGAACATCAGTAGATCCAGTTATGACTTTTGACGATCCAATTCTGCACATGCTTATTTGGAAATCTGCAGTTACATGCGCACATAGAAGTGAGCCACGTTGAACTCAGTGGGACTTGGTGATTAAACACACATAGGGTCAGCTCACCCATCTCTTGATCTCTGTGGAGTTTGTCTCTGAGCTGGTGTACTGAGGCAGGATCGCAGTTAGGGGCTGCAACTTTCACAGTGCAATCCTCGATCAACATCTACTCGGAAGAAAGACCTCATCAAATTGAGTGCCACTGATTCCCAGGAAGGTATGTGTAGCCTTAGTCAATTTAGGCTAAAATCATAAACACAGCTGAAGGGCATCTCATATGATGAACTAAAAATCCTATAATTCATTGACAGTCTAGATAGATAGATAGATAGATAGATAGATAGATAGATAGATAGGCATCCTCGTCACAAATGGAGGCATTGTGGGAATCTGTTTTGCCCCAGATGTTGTTGGGACGACAGCTCCCACAATAAAACCTGAACATTGGCCTTTGCTGGATCTGATGGGGCTTTTAATGAAAAAATTAAAGTCCAACAGCATCTGGCATGCCAGGTACAGGATTCTTAACAACAGCTGGAGGTCCCCCCTGGCCCTCACTTTGACAGACAGTAGAAGCATTAAGAAGGATAGAAACATCCCTATTATTTTTCACTTTGGTATAATTTGAGAAAAACAGGGCAGTATCTTTCCATCTTATAAATCGTTATAACTTATATTTGAAGCTGCTTCTGTTCTCCCTCATAAAAAGCTCTTCTAGCTACTACCAGAGTGGGAGGAGGAGGAGGAGGAGAATTTTGCCCTTCAGGCAAGATCTGCTTGAACACTTGCATATACCGGTAGATGCCTTGCTTGGTAGCATTCTGGCTTCCTTCCTTCCTTCACTTTAATCTGATCATGCTACAGAGTCACGCTTTCTGAAAACACTGGTGTGTAACTTAAGTTCCTCCAAAGAAGGCATCTGTGTTTGCCGTGGTATGGCAGTGAGAAGTCATTTATTTATTTCATTGCAGTGGTGGCCAGACAAGTCGTTTATATCACCCGTAGCCATTTAATGTAATGCAAAAGGCTATGCTTGAAAGATGGGAGTTGCCATTCATAGTGGGAAACTCCTCTTTCCTTTCTTGTGTAGTATAATTATATTTTGGACCTCAGTCTTTCAATGTGTTTCCTGCAACGCAAGCATATAATATATCTAGAACGATTGGGTATTAGTGATAGCCACTTTTTTTTTCCCAGAAGGAAGATTTTTACAAAATAATAATGAGAAGCTGGTGTATAAAGTGGCAATTATGCAAAGCACATTAAGGAGCTTTTTTTTTGCGGGGTGGGGGGACGAGGGAGAGAGAAGCAATTACTGAAGAGGGATTATGGCAAGTAGCTGAAAGGGCCCTATTTACATGGTTGAAACAATAAATGCACTGTAAATCATTCAAGTGATAATTTTGGGGCTCTGAGAAAAGAGAAAGCTTTGCAGGGTTGTCACAATACAGCTATGTCCGAGCCAACTATGCTCCTGCCTTGGAATTTGCTAGGTTTCTTTTTTTAATTAAAAAACAAAACACCCATAAACATAGAATGTTTCACATGCGGTCTCTACATTGGCATTAAAAAATCCCCGAGAAACTCAATTTCTTCATTTGCTAACAACAAATGAATGGTCCCAGTTTTTCCACATAAGGGCATTTTGCCATCAAGATTTTTTTGTTTATTTGCAGTACGCATTGTTTGGAGAGCAAACTCCTTTTGTTTTGTTTTTGGGAAGTGCCCAGAATGGTGGTGGTGTGGTGCCAAGAGACTATTGGGAGGTGGCCTACTGTGATGTGAGGGGCTAAGAATACATTTGCAGCTAGAACTTCTAATGACCTCAGAGCTTAAGCAAAAGCAGTCCCTTTGCAAGAGTGGGAAGTGCAGAGTTTTAAGAACAGCTGCAGGAAAACCATAAAATCCCAGGGGCGTGACCCACAAAGCATGTATTTAAGGGTTGAGAGACAAAGGGGATTGCGCCATATAAAGTGGGATCCAGGACACAAGCATCAACACCCCTGAGTCCTGAAACTATAGATCAGTGCCAAGAATCGGGCATATTTAGCTGCTTAGGCAGAAATTTGGCTCAACGTGTTTCCATTGCCTCAAGTGTCTTGAAATAATCACCAGGAAAAACTTTCTGAAAGCAAGAGAAATAAAATTATTACTCCTCTTAAGGCAGACCCGTATAGAGAGATGGAGCAGCAGCAGCTGTCAGCAGAATGTGCTGCTTCCTACATGTTTGCTTCAGGTAATTGCTGTGATAACAATAATGATGAAAGATCTTAAACACAGGTGAGGCAGCTGTGTGAAAAGAATCTCGAAAGCATATTAGCACACCCACCTCTCATATGTGGATGTAGTCCTATCAGTACTACTCTTGTGCAAATGGTAATGTCAGGATGAGAGTGGTTGAATCAGAGAGGTAAAATCTAGAAACAGATCCGTTCCTGTTCAACTTCAGATGGCGTTACTGCATCCTGGACAGGCTCACTCACATAACCACCTTAGATCTGTAGGGCTGTTCTGAAAACATCCTAACTGTTTGAATGTAGCTTTTTGTTTCCAGGGTTGAGCTTAATGTAGCTGTTCGGTCCTGCCGGCCTTATTACTTATTAAACTCTGAGAAGTGGCTGGTGCATTTCATAATAGTAAACAAAACAGGATGCTGTAATTTGGCACTGCATTTCTAAAAGGATAATGCTTGCCCCCGTCTGTATATGAAAGCAAAGTTCTGTGCATGCCCTTCATATAGATGTATATCTGAATCTCCATGCTCCCCCTAACAACGTCACAGTATTGAACTGATTGGATGCACTTTTTGATGTGCCCAAGCATGCACTTACGCAGAGAAAGTGACCTACTGCTAGTCATTATTCTGAAAGAGTCATATACTCATAATTCTAAAGACGGGGTGGGGTGGTAATAAGGGTAATGGGTCTTTCCCATTAGTTGATTCCTTAACGTCCATTAATATTCTTTCCATTAAGTCCTATAGTCACTGTAATGTAGTGCCATGTTTTCATTCTCCACTCCTTAAAGTAATGAGTGTTCTTAACATTTCCAATACTGCTCATGCTTTTGACTTGGCGATGTAATGATATTTCCCATATATCACCTTAAGCCGTTTGGCTACTGCCCATGGGCTACTTCGCTTGATGATAAGTTATCAGTAACCTTTAAAAAAAAAAAGAATATTATGTAGGCTCGTGCTTAAACCTCTGCTAATGAAATAAATGAGACTTGAAAGTGCTTTAAGGTTTGCAGGATGGTCCCTGTTAGTCTTTTATAGATAAACTCCTCTCCCCGCTGCTCCACTGCAGTAGCTGTCAGTGCTGCCGAACTTAAGAATGATGACAGATTAGTCCAGCTAGGCTATTTCCTCTTCAGGCATTAATGTGGGTCAGCCTGTGCCCCTTGACACTCATGCAAATCCTTTGCCTTTAAAGGGTTTAACTAGGTGTAACTGAGCTGGATGGAGGAGGAAATCCCTTATCCAACACAAACATACACACAGAGGGAAAAATAATTAAACTCATGGTGGTTTGCATCCAATAAGAACAAAATCTTAACCACCTTGCACACAAATTTACTAATGTTAAACAGCGTAAGTAAAGAGGCAAAGAGCATTCCTAGAGCTTCCATTTTACTTAGCATCTCAGCGGAGCAAGACTTAAGAGAGCAGAATTGGGTTGGGTGGTCAGACTAGGTCCTGGGAGATCAGGGTTCAAATCTCCGCTCAGCCAGTCATTGCCTCTCAGGATTGTGTGGAAAGGAGGGGAGTGGGAATAGCTATGCCATCTTGAACTCTGAGGGGGTGGGGTATAAATAACTTAAGAGTCTGCCTGCTCACAGTGCAACAGTCAGGAAGCCTGGTAGGCTCTCTATCTCTGCTTTCAATTTTTAATTGTCCCACTTTAGAATTTGCTAGCCAGATGTGCTCATTAGGGGCTCTGCATTGGCTTTGTGGAAAGGAAAGCTAATGGGAAGAAAGCGCTTCCCTTATTGCAAACCATTGGAGCTGATTAATGCCCTCCAGCCCCGCAACACAAATTTTCAGCCACTTGATTATTGTGGAATTAGCTTAAGCACAGAGTGCAAAATGCCTTACAGCACAATCCTAACTATGACTACTCCAGGCATGTCCAAAAACCGTTTCGGGGGCCGGTCAATTTAATCCGACCCCTGTGGCAGTATATGTCCTGGGGGGAAATCCTTTAAAAAGCTCAAAAACTTTGGGGTAAAATTGTAAAAAAAAAAAAGCTCAACAACTTCAATCCTAAAAAAAGCTCAGCAACTGTGGTCGGCCCTCACGCATGTTCACTTCATCAAATCTGGCCCACTTTGAAAAAAGTTTGGGCACCCCTGGCCTACTCAGAAATTCCTATTGAATTCAATAGGGCTTGCTGGCAGGTAGGCGGAATTAGGATTGTAAAACTTAAAACTGCAACCCTATACCCATTTACCTGAAAGTACCTAATTCCCACCCGACTTAAATGTAGGCTTGTAATAATAATAATAATAATAATAATAATAATAATAATAATAATAATAATAATAATATATTATTTGTACCCCGCCCATTTGGCCGGGTCTCCCCAGCCACTCTGGGCTGCTTCCAACAAATGTCAAAATACATTAAAATGTCACAGATTAAAAACTTCCCTAACAGGGCTGCCTTCAGGTATTTTCTAAATGTCAGGTAGTTGTTTATCGCTTTGACCGTTAATGTTTACCTTTCCGCCTGTCATATAAATGTATGTGTGCTTTGGATAGTTCCTTGGCTGGTTTGGTGTGTCTGAAAGAAATTTCAAGCTGTGTCTTGTGCCCCTGGTTTCACAACAGGTCAGCCTGATTAACCTCATACTGTTGAGAGTGTCTAGCAAGGTATTTAGCACCAGGAAACCACTGAAGTGTTAAGCTCTGACAGTGACCTATATTCACCCAGTCCCCCAGCAAGACTGACTGAGGCTGAGCATACATTTCATCCATTTCCTAGCTGAAAATAAATTGTCCAGTCCTTTGGCTTCTGTGCACGGAATAAAAATACAGAATTTACATGTACAATCAGAGGGCTATCTTCCGCCAATAAGCATTTCATACCAAGCAGATATCTAAGCTGGTTAATTTCCGTGGGGGTGTGCAATATAGGCTTCATCGTCCCTCTTCAGCAAGAGCACAGAGCTGCAGTTGTCCCACAGTGCCTTGCCTGGCTTTTAAATGTATTTACATCCTCCCTTTAAGGTCACGGGTTACACATCACCAAACATAGAAGACGAAAGATGATACAGCTTGGCACAAATTTGCATATACTGATATATATACTGTATATGCAGAAATGAAAATTTGGAAATCATTTCCATAATGCAAACAGGAATTCAGTGCATTTCACTGCAGTGGGGAAGACTGTGACCAGACGACCTGCTCAGTCTGATGTCAAGATGCTAACTGCTGTAAAAATTTATGGGAATTATCTTGGTAAAAGAAAGAATCCTGAACCCCAGCAGGACGTTGTTTGAAACCCCTGCTGGCATACAAATAACAGAGACCAGACCAGAGTTCTAACGAAAAGCAAGGCGGCTAGTTATGCCTGATCAGTTTATTTTAAAGTATAGAGCTGTTGGCAACAGAGTTCTTGCTCACATGGCAGACGATGGAGAAGAACCCAGAACAAAAGAGCAGCCGAACTTTTATACACTTTTGACGCAGTATAAAACAAAAGAGATAATAGCATTACGTGGGTGATTTGACCAGGTGTCAGAAGGGAGGGGGGAGGGTCATGTTTAGATACAAAAGGTGTTTTTCCAGTTGGTTGTTGTCTTTGGGAGTGTCCGTTAATCTGATGATGTCTTCTCCCAACTGTTATTTTATTATTTTATCCCAATTTTATTTGTGTGTGCATTTGCCCTACAGCTTTATTTGCTTAATAAAGATCCCTTCTCCTGACTTGTGTAGGTTTGTGTGTTCTTATGCAAACACGTTGGAAGACCAGTGGGCAAGGATACAGAGAGTCACAAAAAGTTTAACACACTTTTTGTGTGTGTTACAAAGGTTACAAAGGAGAAAGGGGGGAGGGCTGTGGGGGTGCAGACACAGTCGTGTTTATCAGGAACGAGTGCATTTCTTCCATTAATAAGCGCCCGCCCCCACAACACTAACCATTGATGGGCAGTCCCAAGGGTCCTGGCTGCTGCTGCTGCTGCTTATATTGTATCTTTAAAACTAGGCAGGCTGCGTGGCTCTGACCTCCAATGGAAGGGATTGGCCAGGGAGGCTGCTGGCCATTGCCCTCTAGCATCTACTGCCTGAGATAGAGCAAAGGGTCATACCTCAGTGCCAGGACATCTGCCTGGCATGCAGAAGGCCCCAGGTTCAATGCCTGGTATTTTCAGGTAGGGCTGGGAGACATTCCCAGCCTGAAGCCCTGGAGGGCTGCTGACAGTCAGTACAGGCAATGCTGAGCCAGATAGTCTGGTTCAGTATTGTCATAAGAGGTCACCCTACCCTCCTACACTGTACCCCACGAACAGAGAGGGGACCCTGGCTTCCTGGACTTCAACCACCACAACTCTTGACATCAGGGAAGCCATTTCAAGGAAATAGAACCTTTTCCTTACCTATGTGTGACCTACAGGAGACCCCAGATTAAGATCAATTTCCCTCTCCACTCCCCTCTGCATGCATATCTCCGACACTTATCACTTCCCTGTAAGCAAACTATCAGATCTGCATAAGCCCAGAAGATAGACGATCTACATAAGCCGCAGGATGACTCCCTTGTCAGGAAACCTTTTGTTATCCAGAAATGTGTGTTTGGGAGGGGTCGAGGAGGGATGACCAGGTGTGGAAAATTCTCAAGTAACCTCCTCTGACCCTCCCAAGTTATGATGTAGCCGTGATGTATGTATGATGTATAGGGGGTTGGTCTTGAGCCAAGTGGGGGGAATTTCAAAGTCTATATAGGAGCTGGCACGCCATTGTTCTGGGTTCTTCTTCGCATCGTACCTGTTACGTTGGGGGAAACCTCTGTTGCAACAGATTCAATAAATGGGAAGCTGTGCTTTGCTTTTGATAACTCTGGTGTGGTCTCTGTCTGTGGCACAAGGGGAAAAGCTCTAAAATTCCAGCTCTTCCCAGGGAGAAAAATCCGGACTCCCCCTTGGGAAAACCGGACCCAACTTTATGCCTTTCCTAGTGAATTTTGCTTATAACATTTGGCGACCACTCTAGGGACCCAAGTTTTCCAGCGATCTTTGGGGTCTGGGCATAGGGGGCCTGGTGCACACCCAGCCATTTGCAAGGGAGGGCATCCCTCTGCCTCAGGAACCAGGATCTCTGGCAGTAATTGGGAGTCCCAGCGGGACACACCAGAGCAAAGCAAACCCCGGGAAGGAAGTTTTCTTTTTCTTTTTTGTTTTGTTTTGTGGTTTTGTTTGTTTGTTTGTTTGTTTTGGGTTTTTTTTTTACAGGTTAAAGAAATCCCGGATAGCAATCCCAGAGGGCGTGAAGTGAGTATAAGGAATTTTGGGGACACAGTGAAGGGTGGATAAGTTACCGCAGCAACGAAAAATTCTTGTCTGTTCTATCCCTTTTCTATCTCTTGGACCTTGGTTAGCAGCATAGCTGTAAGGCAAAATTATAAAGTAGAACCAAGGTCCTGGGTACAGTGCTTCACGTTACAACGTGCCCGCCGGGAGGCAACTGGCCCTTCGACACCCTGACAGCTCTTGTCACCCCTGCTGCATTTCTCTTTAACCCTTTAAGGCGTAGCCGCAAACCGCCTCATGGAGACCTTAATTGGACATGACCCATGAGAATGGGAACGCAAGGGCGCCTTTCCCTTTCACAACTCTATCTGGACTTACCGCTTGGCATTGCACACGCAAGCGTCCTAAGGCTGGTGGTCCTTTTCTTTAGTTTGTAAGAGGCAGGAACGTTGCTGTCGGGCCCTCAGCAATCTGATTGACACTAGTAAGGGGGGTTCCGATAGGGACTTGATCGCACCGAGCCACCTAGTAGTAGCGCAGCGAACGGTAGGCAGGGCACAGCGGGGACTGTGCGGGCCCAAGGTCCAGGGTGTTAGTGAGTGTCCAGAATTGGGAGGTTCTACTTTGACCCCGACTGCAGTATAAAAGGCAAATCCGTTAAAAGACATGGGTGCACCCCACTCTAAGGAATTCCTTTCCCAGACTCCAGGTCAGAACAAAGCCCACCTGTGGCTTGGTCCTGGCCAGGACTCTGAGTCCAACTCCAATTTGTACTTTTAAATTGGCATGACATACTTATAAAATCGTAACTGGTACAGGATGAAGGAAAATAAATAGTTGCAACTTCGAAAATGTTTGTTCAAGACTCTAAAATTGTTCTGAAACTTGAAAATGTTTTGCTTCATAAACTCCATCTATAAGAACCTCAATGGCCTTTTAAAAGGAGAATCTAAATCCAGTCTCTTTGGGCCATGTGTTGTGTACTTAATTTTTCCTGCTGCAAAATCTAAGTTAAAAACAAAAAAATACTCTTCTTAAGGCAAAAGGTCTTTTGAGGAATCTTAAAATTGTTTGTAAGGTAGAACTTTCTATCAAACATGAGTCTATTTCTTGTGTTTATGTCATTTTGTGTCCTTATGTAATTTCAGGATGTACTCAAGGTTTAGAAATGTTTAAGGAGTTTGTGTTTAAATTTGCTAAAACACCCAGAGACTGCTTTCTTGAGTGTGCATAGTTTAAATTGCAAGCTTGCTTCAATTTTTTAGTTTAAAGAAAACCATGTTGGACCTGATCAGTCTTAAACATGACAAATATTGAAAAGGGTGGAAGCGATGTGTACATGTTTTCCTATTTTTAAAGAGGCTATAGAAGGCCAATTTTTCTCCAGAGAGTAAAAAGTGTGTGTGTATACTTATTTTTTTTCCTGCAGTAAGGAGAAGCAGGACAAGAAAGGAAATGGGAGATTGGGAACTTTGAAAATGGTTCATTTAAACTTTGAATTTGTGAACTCACAATGTTCAAGGTCTGCGTAAAAGGAAGGCTGTGCTCTGTACTTAATTTTTCCTGCTGCAAAGTTTTAAAAGTTAAGCACGAGATGCTTTTCAATAAAATGCAGTATCTGGCTTAAAGTAAAAGGTCCTTTGAGGAATCCTAAAACTGCTTTTAAAATGCTTTCCCACCCCTCTTTGTTCTATCTGAATTTTTTTTTTTTTTCCTTTCCCATCTTACTTTTTTCTTTCCCATCTTCTTCTATGCTTAAACAGGTAAATCTACTCAGTAAGCTTCCTTTAACAAGGAAACTCCGAAAGGGGGGAAATGTTGTTTTCTAAAGGTACCCCCATCCCACTTTCCTATGTGTGGTCATTTTAATTCATTGGCTCACCAGGCTTTAGGAAAAATTGTTCAATTATTCTCTTTTTAGCTTTTCTAAAATGTACTTCTATCAAATCTATGGCTTTATATTATTGTGGGTGGTTATATCAACTCTTAGTCTTCCTTATAAAAGATTCTCTTCCTATCTAATAATTTCTCTAGGAACTTGCACTGTTTAGTATACTCTCACAAAGCTATGTTAAGATCTGCAAAGGTTCTGTATAAAGTTGGGTACTCTTATTTTCTCTTCCTTGTTTTGATTCCTTAGAACATGTGTTCGCTTACATGATAGGGGAATGATAGTGTGTCCTTCCTCAGATGTGTCTGTGTACATAAGTATGTGCATCTCTCCAGTAGTACAAATCTTGCTTTGAAAGGGGGGTGATAGTGCTGATCCCTGAATTTCAGAAGGGTTGGACTACATTACTCAGGGTCCCTTCCAACCCTACAAATCTCTTCCTTAGAAAGGAATTAAATGGTAGATTGTATGTTGTATGTGGTGTAAAGGCGCTAAGTAGAGAGAGAGAGAGAGAGAGAGAGAGAGAGAGAGAGAGAATGTGTCTTACAAGCATTGGAGGGTAATTTTTAAATCATGATGGAAAGAATGGTTTTCAGCGTTTAGAATAGAGTGGGTTGTTGTTGTTTTTAAAAGGAGTAATTATCTAAGTTTTACCATTTTGTCTATATTTAAAGTTTAAGCACATAAAAATTCATTATCAAGTAGAATGAGCCTTGACCATTCCTGTACATAAAGGGCAGAAAATCTTTGTCTGCAAAATGGTAAGGCTAAAATGAATTAAAATGTTAAATATGAATTCTGACCCTGTAGCCATTTTCCCATATAAGGGAGGGCAAGGAATTTCTGCCCATGGCTGAATTTGTTAAGAATATTTGACTCTGGGCCATTCTTACTCATAAATAAGAGGGTGGAGATTTCCACTAAATGGCCAGAGAAAAGAAAAGAAAAAGATAGCCCACATTTTAATAGAAATCTGTACCCCAAATCCTGTAGATAAAGGAGGCGAGGCATTGGTCCCAATTTCTTTGCCTGGGGTGCAGGTATTTGTGTTCGATGCAGTAAGCATGAGTCATTAAGTGCTGAGACTTCAAGTTGACCAAACTTATATCTCTGGTTTTGGTGGATGTTGAAGTCCTATATAGTTTTAAGATTTATAAGCCTATTTCCTAAGCAGCAAGAAACAGGAAATAAAATGTGTCAGAAATGGCTTTAAACTGACCAAACCGAAATTTAATTTGACTAACTTATTGCTGGTTTTGGAAATAGCATTAGCTACTGGATTTCTGTTTAAAATCTAACCTTATTCTTAAAATTCTACTCCTCAAGGTTCTCTCCCTTTATTCAAATGGTAATTTAACCAACAGATGCAATTCTTTCAAATGGTACAATAGATTTCTGGGTCATGAACTCTGTACATGCACAGAGGCTATGTCAGCTCTTGGTGTAGGAGAAAACAAAAGGTGTGAGAGAGGGAAGGGGAAAGAGGGACTTGCAAGAGGAGGGTTGTACCTGGAGCTGGCAAAAGCTGTGTCCTACAGGGAAAATTTTTAATTAAATTCAACTTTATGTAAAAACTTGGAGCCATTAAGGAATTGAAAGAAAACACCCTTGTGTCCTTTGCTCCAGGGGCTACTTGAGGAATAACAAAAGAGTTAAGTATTGGGCCATGAAAATAACATGCCAAAATCTTTCCACAGGTAAAATGAGACGGTAGTGATTTAAATGAATTTTAGAAAAGCTTTTCTTTAATGCATTTTAGGAACATCTCCTGACGGAGATTTCCACATGAAACAAATTTCTCTTTCAACAGGATATGGAGACCCAAAAAGTGCGTAGAAAGAATTTGCAGTTGCAAATTCTATCTCCGAAGGGGGGGAAGAGAAATGGGGGAATTGTGTTCTCCATCCAGGTGACAGACAGTCTTCTCCATCCAGGTGACAGACTATGCAAAACCAAGCTTCTATTGTTCTTACTCAGGGTGTATTTTTCTGATACTTATCTCACATTTGCATTTCAACCCAAAGCATTTACCTCACCTCTGTTAATCCTTCCCTTCCCTCAATCTAACATGCAGGATTCTTTCACAGCTTGGATATTTGAGAAGCCTCAAACTACTTCCCTCATAAAGAAACATTTTTTCCTTTTCCTTTTCTTTTATTTGGGATATTTAAAATTAAAATTTTGTGTGTTTTAGCATTTATTTATTTTTGGTTCCTCAGGTCATGTTTTTTATATTTTGAGGACATGTGCTACACATGGAATAAGGTCCTTCATTTTATTGTATCTCCAAAACTTATTGCTGATTCTGACTTGATTTTAATGGGCCAGGTACCATATGTAAGTGTTTCTTTTCATAAAGTTCTCTTTTATCAAATACCACATAATGAATTTTAAGGTTTTTTTTCTCATTATTTTATCCTTAAGGTTCCAGTCCAGTAATCTGTATGGTTTTGATAATATCTTTGTATTATTTAATAGTAATTCTCATTAAAAAGCTGGCGTCTTTCTGTCAAGTCCATTTTCATCTGGAAACGTTCATTTAACTGGTGATCTAATTTTTGTTTTTGCTTCCTTTTAATATTTTTATCTTTAAACAGCAGAATATCACAGTAGTAGTTATATGGAAATGTGATAATAATATTGAAATGAATAAAGTACTTAACTTGCTAAGATTTTTTTGTTTGCAGCTTCCCAGAAAAACTCAAGGAGATTCTCCCCTTTTGGCTCCTACTTCTTTCCTTGATAACTGTGTCTTTAAGCCCAAACCCTGCCCCCTTACAGGATATCAGATGTTAATACAGATCCAATGATGGAAACCCTCAGCCAAAATTCCTTATGACCACAAGACTATCACCTGCAACAGCAACAGACACCAGAGTTTTAAAAGTGGCCACGGAAATCTCATTCAAAAGGACAGACTGGGGGGGGTGAACCTGACAAAGGGGGGAAAGTTGCTCTTTAAGGACATTTTCTCTCTTTTTTTGACCTCAAGCCCTTGTACCTAATGGTTAAGGATACGTGTAAAACCAAGAATTGTCTCAAAAATCTCATGACTTCCTAAAGGATATCCAAATAGTCTGGAATTAATAACTGTATGTTGTGTGTGTTATGTGTTATTATGTAAGAATTCTGAAATGTGCTTGATAATATGTGATTTCCACAAATGGGGAAACAATTGAATTGTAAGGACGTTTTCTCTCTTTTGACCTCAAGACTCTACCCTAGGATTGAAAAGATATATTATGTTTTATGATATTATGCAGAAACATTGAACCATGTCTGACTGTATATGTGATTTCCACAAAAGGGGGGGGGGAACCAATTTTGTGTTTGTTTTATGTCTAATGTACTGCTTTAATTCTTATTGCTTACACTAGTGCAGGAATTCTCATGCATTTTATGCTTTCTAGTAGATCAGGCCATTTTATAGTCCCATATTTATATTATTTTATGACCGCATCTCCTTATCGCACCTGGTACTCCAACCTTCTCTATACATTTTAATTCTACCAAGGAGAAGCTTCAGGACCCATGAAAGCCCAGATAACAGAAAAATTGTATATGCTTTGATTTAGCAGGAAGGATCCCTTATAGAATTAAAATTTACCAATTTGGACAACGTGCCCTTTTTATAAGGTTTCTTTGGAAAGTAACAACCATGGGCTAAATAAATTCTAATTTGGCTCAGTTCTGATTGGGCGTGTATCCCAGGTGCAATGAACTTTCTTTGGTCCCCTTAGAACAACTGAGCAATTTTCCCATGAGTGCAAGACCAGCCTATAAAATAAAATTCCATAGGAAGGTTAGGCAAGGACATTTCTCTCATGACGTGTTCAAAGTCTATCCAAATCTATGGCAAGTGCCAGGCGCCAAGGTCAAGAGGAAAGCCCTTAGGGGATTCCCCAGGGATTGTTGCGGCTGTGGTATGGAGGTGAGACCAGAGGAAGCTAGATTTGTCACCTGGGAACATATAAATTGCCAAACAAAAACACTGCACTTTTCAGTCACTTTCCTGCTGAGTGTAAAGCATAGACCACTATTGAGAAAATGTTTATCCCAAAGTCCTGGACTACCACAAGTAATTTAGTTACAAAATGCAACATGTGTCATTTTTACCGTATGTCCTATGTCCAGCTATATGTACTTGCAAGTATCCCTTAGGGGCTTGACTTGCAAGACTTCAGATTTACACAAAGGTATCCATTTCATTTTTCCCGCCATGATGACAAACCTCCAAACAGCGCCCACCTTTCCCGAAGTTGCCCCAATGTACCACTTAGGGCAGGGTGTATATACAACTGTGGATGTGCGGCAATAATTTTGTACCAAAATTAAGCCGCAGAGAGGGGAATTGTCATAAGAGGTCACCCTACCCTCCTACACTGTACCCCACGAACAGAGAGGGGACCCTGGCTTCCTGGACTTCAACCACCACAACTCTTGACATCAGGGAAGCCATTTCAAGGAAATAGAACCTTTTCCTTACCTATGTGTGACCTACAGGAGACCCCAGATTAAGATCAATTTCCCTCTCCACTCCCCTCTGCATGCATATCTCCGACACTTATCACTTCCCTGTAAGCAAACTATCAGATCTGCATAAGCCCAGAAGATAGACGATCTACATAAGCCGCAGGATGACTCCCTTGTCAGGAAACCTTTTGTTATCCAGAAATGTGTGTTTGGGAGGGGTCGAGGAGGGATGACCAGGTGTGGAAAATTCTCAAGTAACCTCCTCTGACCCTCCCAAGTTATGATGTAGCCGTGATGTATGTATGATGTATAGGGGGTTGGTCTTGAGCCAAGTGGGGGGAATTTCAAAGTCTATATAGGAGCTGGCACGCCATTGTTCTGGGTTCTTCTTCGCATCGTACCTGTTACGTTGGGGGAAACCTCTGTTGCAACAGATTCAATAAATGGGAAGCTGTGCTTTGCTTTTGATAACTCTGGTGTGGTCTCTGTCTGTGGCACAAGGGGAAAAGCTCTAAAATTCCAGCTCTTCCCAGGGAGAAAAATCCGGACTCCCCCTTGGGAAAACCGGACCCAACTTTATGCCTTTCCTAGTGAATTTTGCTTATAACAGTATAAAGCAGCTTCCCCTGTTTCTCACACTGCCTAAGGGTAGGGCTGGCCCAGCAGCTCAACAAGAAAAGTTATGGAAACGGTTCTTTCCCTTCTCTTTTTCCTCTCTGCATTCTTGCTGATTCCGCTGCTTTTGGAGAACTTAGGTAAACTCACTCCTTACTGGAAGCTGCCAGAGCTAGCTGCACAGTGTGCAAAATTAATGTGGAAAAGTAGCCAAATGGACTGCTGTAACATGAATTTTTAAAAGCTTTCTCTCTTAGTATATATAGTATATGACCTGGGGGGAAAGAAAATGAGGAGGGTTTACCTGTAACAACTCATTTAAAGAAGTCCATTGTGCCTCACTAAACATAAACAAGAATCAACTGTGTTTTGTCCAATATGGTTTCCATTTGAAATAACTTTACCAAACTAAGATGTTCCCTTCTTCCATATGGGTCAAACATCTTTGATAAAAATAAATATTTAAGTCTTCGGGGTTTGCTCAGCTTAATTCAATCTTCCTCAATTCTTATTTTCGCAGTATCATCTTTCATGAAACATAAGTCTAAGAAAAGTGCTACATTATCTGAACTAGCCTTGATGCTGGTTTCTCAGACAAAAAAGATAAATTTGTTCAGGCTCTGTTTAACTCGGTGGTTGTGGTGGGAAATAGGTGAGCATGAGGTTATGAAAATATGTATGATTTCACACGGGCAAACTGCTTGGCATCCAGACCTACCGTTAATTTTAATCTAAGTCTTCCCAGGGCCCTTAAATATTGCAATGAGAATGCAAACAACTTTATTCTGAACAGTTTATGATAATAGAAAAGATAATAGCTGGCAAAACCTAGGGTGGGGAAAAATATAATTATTGGAAATAATAGTTTCTCTTGTTGAGCATTACTGTTTGATAAGTTGCATTGATGATCTGATCATAGCTGTCTGCTTTTGGGAGTGATTTCACCTAAACCCAGTCTTGTACTAAAGCAGCAGTAGGGAGCTTTGAGTCCGCCCACCAGACCTCTTAATCTCACCCCCATCACTCTTCCTAAGCCACCCCACTTCCTGTTTCATAACAATCTCTTCCACCATGCCTTCAAACTACTACCACTGCTTTTCTTCTCTGTGAACTGAGAAATAACCTCCCGATGCCTCCCACCCCACAGTGAGGACACAAAGGGAGTTGGGAAATATAGGGAGAGATTTATTTTCCTTGTATGGCCAGCTTCTGCCTTTTCTTAAGTGCAGAGCAAGGGGGACGCCAAGGTGTGTGGGTGTTTGGCCCCACCCGCCACTGGTATGCAGCCCATGAACAACCCCACCGTCACACAAGGGAATTGTGAGGGGTGGAAGCAAGGTTTTCCGCCCCTCTTCTAGTGACAATACATGACAAGCAATAGCATCTCATATATAAGGACTGACAAGTAGATGAAGTCTTTGCTGGTGTACAGCGTACACACATTGAAATTAATGGCCATGACCGACTTAGGTCCATTAATTTCACCGGCTCTGCTCTAAGTAGAACTTACTAAATTGTAGTAACTCTGCCTATATTGTTGTCTGCTGCTATATTGTTGTCTTAAGCCAGGAGTCGGCAACGTGCTGCCCATGGGCCGGATGTGGCCCACGAAGACCGTTTTACCAGCCCATGAGCTGCCCCTGAACCGAGCTGCCCACTCGGAGAGTCCCCCGCACACTGCGCTAAACCGGCGTGGCATGGGGACTCGCCAAGTGGCGCCGGAAATTGCGTCTGCGCACGTGCAGATACTAGAAATCGCTTCTGTGCAGGCATGATTTTCGGCGTCTGGGCATGCGCAGAAGCAATTTCCGGCGCCGTGGGCATGCGCAGACACGATTTCCGGCACTGCACTAGTCTGGCCCACAGACGATCTCCATGGGAGTGATCCAGCCCATGGCCAGTAAACCTTGCCTACCCCCGTCTTAAGCCAATAAAAAACCCAAAACAAAACAAAAATACAGTTTTGCTGATGTTATTTAGCCCTGGTAGGCATTTGTTAATGATGGAAAACCCATTTGCCTGTTGGGATATAATACAGGTTAGGCTCAGGAGAATGTAAGGAACTGTGTAGGTATGTGCTTGCACCTGTTTATTTAAAATGTATGCACTTTGTTGCTGAAGTTATCTTCTAACCCAAGTATTGGGGTTGTTATTTTTCTCTCCACTCCACAGGCTAACTGGCCAGCTGTTGCCCCATGACAGAGGACATGGAAGAGCAGCTGTGTATTCCACGGACACTGGAAACTTCAGTGAAATGCAAGCTTCTACTGTAGGTTCTGCCTGGCAGAATGAATACTGGCTAGCTTTAACGAAATGGACGTTATTGTGATGAGGACCTCCATACGGAAGGTTACACGGTGCAATATGAATAACTGTAGCCCTCCATTTGCGGAGTGCCTCAACTTCTTTCTTCCGTCTGCCTGTGTGTTGCCGATCGTAAGTGCTACTGTTTCCTCCGAGAGACCTTTTTCTTTTTTTACTGTCAGTACTTGGACTACTGTTTACCACGTGAAGTTAAAATACAAACGAGTTGGTGTTTTGCTTAGGGTCTCTGGTACTGTTTTTAGAATCCTAAGTGTCCTGATCATTGCATAGAGGGAAAACTTTAGCTCAGTGGGTTGGATCCAGGTTTATTCATGATTAAAGCAAACCTCTGAAATCAGTGTAACAAGTTTGTCATGAGTGACTAACCTAGACCTTTCATTAGATCTACTTCAAGCATGATGAGTAAGCCTAAATCCAATCAAGTATATAGACCAACTTGGGTCCTCAGTTGTTGTTGGACTACAACTCCCATCATCCCTAGCTCGCAGGACCAGTGGTCAGGGATGATGGGAATCGTAGTCCAAAAACAGCTGGAGACTCAAGTTTGGGGAACCCTGTTCTAGACTGAGGTTGACACTCAAGAGTCCTGCCTAGAGAAGGTATATGGTAGACTGTTGAAATAAGGTAGTAGCTTTCGACCTATTCAGATGTGGAGGCCAATGTATCTACCACTCCTTTTTCTGACTCTTGTGCTCTTTTTATTTGACTGTCTCATTTCGTTAAAAAGGTTTGACATAAAAAAATGGGGCTGGTCACCCAGGAAGTGAAGATTGCCAATGATCTGAAGAAACTACACACACATGCATTATTTCATACAGGCTATATACAAGATACAGGAACTTAAATTTATTTTGAGAACAAAATGTTAGGCTGTGATCGAACTGCCAAAACACACAATATTTCCCGACATGCTTATTTTTAACTTTAAGAAACATTAGAGGAACTTTGGGAGGTAGGAACTGAAACATTGTGGTGATTGTTACTAGGCTGCGTGCCTATGAAAGAATGCTATTACTACAGTAATTGGAGATGAGAGATGTAGATTGTGTTTGAACTGACCCATAAGTGAACTTTCTAAATAGACTTTCAAGTTAGAGGACCAACATTCTAATCCAACATTGACAGACCTTTTTGTTTGAAGCATATATTTAGTGCTTGATTTGTGCAAAACAGGTATGCTGCTCAGAATATTAAGTACAGCTTCCTTCAGAAGATTAGTTTGCAGTATACTAACTTTGCCTCTCTGCCTGTACCGTTCTCGCTAAGGACCTTGGTTTGGGGTTGTAAGGTGCAAAAAGTAGTTTTTAATATGGAGGCGTAGGAGTGGGCATCTTTTCTCACTTTCCCCAGCTTCATTGTAGAAGTGTTTTGAGCCAACTTGTGTAAAACAGATTTAAAGTCAGGACCAGGCCACAGTAGATGTATGGCATCTGAGCCCCCACAACCTCATGACTAGCCTTTTCACTTTATTCACAACACTGTTTAAAAACAGTGGTAACTAGCAACCTTTTAACAGAGCAATATATACCTTTGTTATGGGAGAAGAAGAATAGAATTGTGGAGTTGGAAGAGACCACAAGGGTCCTCTGTCTAGTCCAGCCCCCTGCAATGCACAATGTGGAGGCACAGGACAAAATGAATTAGGATTTGGACTGGAAGAAGAAGAAGAAGAGTTTGGATTTGATACCCCGCTTTATCACTACCCGAAGGAGTCTCAAAGCGGCTAACATGCTCCTTTCCCTTCCTCCCCCACAACAAACACTCTGTGAGGTGAGTGGGGCTGAGAGACTTTAAAGAAGTGTGACTAGCCCAAGGTCACCCAGCAGCTGCATGTGGAGGAGCAGAGACGCGAACCCAGTTCACCAGATTACGAGTCTGCCACTCTTAACCACTACACCACACTGGCTCTCACCACATGGCCAAGTTGGAAGGATAGCTTTAGCTGTGAGTCCTGCATGTTTACAGCTGCATCTCTTCTTTATGGAAAGCACCACTTCGTTCAACAGAGCTTACTTCAAAGTAAGTGTGTTTACTATTGCAGCCTTAGACTTGTACTATGTAAGGGTGCAACAGATATTAAGCAAACCTGTATTTCAAACCCATACATGGGGAATCTTAATCCATTTGACAGATCGGCTCAAGTGGTGCTTGTTCTCCAACTGGGAGCGCCTCGTTTATAGCACATGCCACATATTACAACAACAGAGTTTAGTTCTGTATTACATTATAATGAGTTTTGAATGTGCTTTCAGTGCACATTAGCTTCCGACTTAAAACGAATGCGGGATAGTTCATGGTTTGCATGTGGCCCTCACCAGTAGAGCCGTGTCCGAATAGGAGTAAAACATATAAAGACAGATAAACATTCATTTAAGAACACAGCATTCAATTCTCTCTGCTAGAGTTACTGTAGAAGGACAGTGAATGAAGGAATGAAATTGGGAGGCAATGAAGAACCTAAGGCTACAACACCATGTGGAGTTTCCCTTCCACTGTGGCCGTGTGGTGTTGCATCAGCCTTAGGACCATGGGAAGCCAAGTTTGAGGAAGGGTCATGGCCAAGTTGGAAGAGCATGTGCTTTGCAAGCAGAAAGTCCCACATTCAGTCCAAGACAGACTGAAACCCTGGACAGCAGCTGCCACTCAGTGTAGACAATACTGAACTAGATGGGCCAGAGGGCAGGCTCCATATAAGACAAAATTCCTGTTCATCAGTACAACCTGCTGGGGTAATCTACCTCACAGAGGTGTTGGGAGGGGTGGAAATTGGATGGGGAGAACCCTGAGCTGCCTGGCACTAAGGGAGGGAAACAGTGCAAATGCTTTGTGATTTTCTGCTAGCGTATGTAACATGCGCATTTCTTCACCCTCCCATGCTGTATCATTAGCTAATAGCGGGTGGGCAGGGGGACTAAAACCACTTGCCATGTCATGTGCATTTCCATTAATACACGATACAGGGTATCAGAAGGGGAACTTGACGCCAGGTGCACTTTGAATAGAGCGGCCAGTTTAGCCCTAATAGGCAGTGTTGCTAAATAAGCCAGTAGCAACACAATTAACTTTTCCAAGGCGCTTACAGCTTCTAAAAATGCAAGCGAACCACTCACTGCAGTATCTCACCGATGAACAAATTGCATGGGAACTCTTCTTTCAAGTTCAAATACGAAAAAAGGGTTTGTAATCGTATATGGGGCTTTTTACACAGAGCACATTATGGGCAAGGCTTGGCTGGATGGGGGAAATCGGGTTTGCGGGAAACCATTCAAATTTGAAAAGAGCAGGCCAAGTGTAGTTGTCCTGTTTCCCCCCTTGAACACCTGATAGATGATTAAAAAGGCACTTTGCAAAAGTCAAACTGCACTTTTAACAGAGCAGCTTTTTGACTACAGTCGTACCTTGGAAGCTCCTGCAGCCAATCAGAATCCTCGAAGCCCCGTCGGACGTTCGAGTTCCACAAGAACGTTTGCAAACCGGAATAATCACTTCCGGGTTTGCGGCGTTCGGGAGCCAAAACGTCCGAGCACCAGGACGTTTGGAAGGTACGACTGTATTTACATGCAATGCAGTAAGTAAACTAGCTTTGGAACCGGCTTACTTGTTTTCCTCCCCGCTGCAACCAATTAGGAAGACAATCATAAAAAAATAAGCCAAAGAAAAACCAAACCACCACCACCTTCTGCCTTGCCAGAACAAACATGATAGGACTCTGAATTTGATGGTTCCTCTGCCTTTTCATTCTCCCACCATCATCCCCTTTGGATTGCTCTGCCCATATTTCTGTACGTACATAGCACAGTAGTTTAAAGGGTCCATTTTTGTTAATTCTTGAACCACTTGATCTCTGGATTATCTTAAAAGAGGAACTGAGAGTTTCAGACTTGCACTATCACATGCAGTGAACCTGAACTTGTATTAAGACCCTTGTCTTGTTTGAAAGCAATGTTATGTGGCACAAAATGTACACTGAAATAGAATAAGCACGAATAAAGGGCTTGTACAGGGCTCTCGCCATCAAATACGACACTTCTTGCCGCTAGCCTTGTAAGACATGACTGCTTTCTGTCTGTGGAGGCGTTTTGCTGCTATAGTCATACAAATGTTTACAAGAGATAGTTGGTTCAATTCCTGGCTTTCGGTGAACATGCATCTTAGCACAAAGAACACAAGAGTGTATACGGGGGGGGGAGCAAAACTACTTTAAAACTCATAGAATCATAGAGTTGGAAGGGACCCCCGAGGGTCATTTAGTCCAACCCCCTGCAATGCAGGAATCTCAGCTAAAGTATCCACAACAGATGGCCATCCAACCTCTGCTTAAAAACTTCCAAGGAAGGAGAGCCCACCTCCCCGCAAGGGAGACCGTTCCACTGCTGATCAGTTCTTACCGTCAGAAAGATTTTACTGATGTTTAGTCGGAATCTCCTTTCTTGTAACTTGAAGCCAGTTACCCTCCAGAGCAGAAGAAAACAAGCTGGTTCCCTCCTTCCACGTGACAGCCCTTGAGATATTTGGAGATGGCTATCATAATCTGATCTCAGTCTCCTCTTTTCCAGGCTAAACATAACACACAGCTCCTTCAATCTTTCCTCATAAGGCCTGGTTTCCAGACCCTTGATCATTTTGGTTGCCCTCCTCTGCACACGTTCCAGCTTGTCAACATCCTTCTTAAATTGTGGCTGCCAACCTTCTTGTAAGCAAACGGCAAGCCTAAAGTACATGAGATAGTGGGTTTTAAGGCTCGCTACAGCACATAGGCAACCTTGGAGTGGTTTTCCTTCAAGTCTGCTCTTCCTTCTGGTTATAATTGTGGAATCCACACCTCACACTGGGAATCTTTTCTGGCATGGGCCACATTTCTTTGAGGACAACTTGCCAGGGACTGTAAAACAGTGTACAGAGCCAATGATGAGAAAAGGCAGAGACAAGCGTTTTGGGTTAACTTCTTCAGAATAAAGGTCACCCTGCTTCAGTTTTTTTCATGATGGCTACCTCAGATTAGCATTCCCAATCCTATCCCTGTCTACTCAGAAGCAAGCTCCATTTGGTTTGATGTGGTTATTTTCAAACAAGCTTAGAGAGGATTTTTCTGGTACAACAGACCAATATAGATGCCATTTTTGAAAGAAAATTGAAGTAATACTTTACTGGCTATGCACATGCATATATGACAGAAACCTAATCACGTTAGTTGGGTCAACAAAACGAAAAGAAAACCCAATTTATTTTCTCCAGTCCAGTTTTGCAAAACCATTCAATTTATTTTTATCAAACAGCTGAAGCTACAGGGAAAGAGAAAACATGCACTTAAAATCCACAGCTTCAGAAGCACTGGGGGCTACATAAAATGAACTGGAGCCCTGCAGGTTTCACACCTCCACTGTTAAAAAAACCAAAACCAAAGCTGCTTTTTCAAATGCAAGGTATTAACTCACCTTAAAATCAGCACACGTTTAGGTGGGCACTGCTTTCAATGACACCTGAGTTCCATTTTAGGATTGTGGCTAAAGTGTGCAGCAGTTGCTGCAGCTGTTCACAGCTGGCAAGAGGTCTGCTGCCACAAACACAGTACCGGTAATTGCTGAAGACCCATCACCAAGTTCTCACACCTTGTGGCCAGACTATGCAACTATGCGCCAAAAGGGGTATAGCAGCCTCAAATACCAGCTCTTCAAAGAGTACCGGTAATTGTACTTAAATGCATTTCTTGGGCAACTTTATCTTACTGAAACTTACAGTGAAATCCTAGACATGTCTACTCAGACGTAACCAATGAGACTTGCTACCAGCTAAATGCATTTAGGATTGCAGCGTTAAGTAAGTTGAGATACGAAAACTAAGGAAAGGCTAGCTTTAAGTGCAAAGTAGTGCTATTTATGCAATAAAGCTATTAAAAAAAACCCAACCCTTTCCCCCTTGTTCTGTAGGAACATGTGTTGCTTCTGCTTGTGGCCCATGGACCTGCTTTGAGAAAAGCACTGTTTTCTATTGGATCATTTTTTCAAGGGTGTTTGGGAAGGAACACATCCTTCTAAGGATGAGAGACGCATACCGTCAGAAGGGATAAATGAGATCTGGCTTTAAAGGTGTTTTTTATGCACTGACTTGGATCTGAGCCCCATTGAAGTCAGCAAAACTTGTCTGAGTAAACATGCATCCCACCAGGCTACACTAGTTCACAGGGTGTAAATGAAAGCCTGAATGTACTGTAGTCCAGATTTCCTGTATGAACAGGTAGTGACATCGATAGAAACGGAACAGCTTTCTTTAAAAACACCACGACGATCAACCTTCTTATCTGGAAATGAGTGTGCATAATCACAACAGAGAAGCAGAAGAGTTACAGACTTTTTATTACATAGACTGGGTTCAAATTTCATTTCTGCTTCACAAGCAGACTAAAAGAAAACAGCAAGTAAAAAATTGTCCTCATGGTAAGAAAAGAACGAACATTTTTTATTTTTTCCTAAGCATTTTTTCTTATGTTTCAATTACAGGGTAGTCAGTTTAAAAAGAAAACAACAGCCTACCCATTAAGAGTCAAAACATTACATCATTATTTTTTAAAACCTGTTTTTATCAGCCAAGCTTCTTTTGAGGGAACCACCTAATTGTGTCATGGGTGCCACTCATTCACAATTAGGACTGCCTGTGTTCTATTTGCAAACGAGCATCTCTGTGCCTTAAGCAAAGTCTTCCCTTTTCAGATTACAACATGATTTCTTTTTTACAGAAAAGGCACTGCACTGTTTTTTTAATAGATCAGGGTCATAGTGCAATATGCCACTAACACACGCACACACATACGCACACACACGAACGAATGGACTTCCTAACAGAGAAAGAGAAACACTTTTTTGTTCTGATGCAAGCATCACATGAAGAGCTTTCACTTATGGCAGGCTCGTTCATCCTCCTTGGTTAAGAGAATCGTAGCTTAAATCCAGACACCATACAACAAGGATGGAGCATCTGTGAGCCTGCAACACCTGCCGCCCCTGACCACTGGCCGTAATGTTTGGGGTTGATGGGCCCTGGAGGACAGGAACCCGAAACAGATCCCATCAATACTTATTAATGTATAAGCTGCATTGCATTCATTCAACACTGTCTTCATAGTTAGAGGAATGTCACCACTGGTTTGACTGATGCTTTCCTCCAAGTCTAGGAGTTTATAGAACGTAAGAGGCAAATTTTAAAAATTAGGTGGCGAACAGATCGGACTTTTTGCTCGTGATACAGCCAGAGGACTCTTAACAGAAATTCTCAATAAGAGATTAAGAGAAATGCACAGACTGCTTCTTTCCCCTTTTAGACACAGAATAATTTAATAGAAAACTTTACTTGCAAGGACGGTTATATTTTTTTCTTTTTAAATATCCCTTGAAATGTCACGGAGCTTTGTTTTTCAACAAGCCTCTGGAAATAAAACAACATTTGTGGATGTGGTCACAACATAAAACGTACACCTACATTTCTTCAAGTATAAGTCAAACGTTTGCACCCTCTCTCAGTGATGACCGACCTCAACATCTCCTGCGCTTTCCAGGATGAAAAGCTTTTAGTGGTTCTCAATTAGTTTAAACCACCATTACCATTAATGCCTCTTCTCACGAGGAGTGGCTCAGTAGAACAAGGCTCTTAAAACGTGCTACTTTTCATTTCAAGTATTCTCCCCCCCCCCTTTTTAACAATAACCTGACCACTTTTTCACTTGTCAGGTATCTTCTAGACATTTGCCGGCATCTTGAAAGAAATTAAAGAGAAGAGGTGGGGGTGGGGGCAAGGGCATCTTCAGACCTTAATAAAACCACTTGGACAACAGGCATGAATTCAGTTTGATCAGCCTCTCTGCCAGCTCCGAGGCCTGCAGGCATCTTTGATCTTTGGGTGTTGGGGCTCTATTGCTGCATTTTTTACCAAGCCATTCATCATGCATCCAGTGGGAACACTAGCCGGGTGCCTCTGCTCATCACCTCAGGCGCTTCTGTTCCCAGATCACGTTCCAGGGCCTCCTCTGAGCTGCTTTTTGTCTTCCTGCCATCAAGGCTGGTAACAGCAGCATGTGAACCGGAGGACCCGTTAGCAGTTATTGTCGTGTCCCCGTACGTCAGCGTCAGGTCGCTATCGTTCAGGATAAAGTCAGAGTCTTCGTCTCTAAGCTGCTCTTGGTTCTGCAGAAGAAAAACCACAAAGATTTCCCAGTGTATGTCGGTGCAAGTTATTAAAAAGCAAAACCAAAAATGCTGCGGATTTAAGACAAAACAAGGTTGTGACTGAAATCCTGAGCACAACTGGACTGCATGAAAGACACCAATTATAAGCAATCAGCTGCATTCTTTTAGAAGTATCTTCACAGTCAATAGCTCTAGAAAGCAGTGGTTTTAATGCAAAAATATTGGGGGGAGAAGGGACGCGGGTGGCGCTGTGGGTTAAACCACAGAGCCTAGGGCTTGCCGATCAGGTCGGCGGTTCGAATCCCCGCGATGGGGTGAGCTCCCATTGCTCGGTCCCAGCTCCTGCCAATCTAGCAGTTTGAAAGCACGTCAAAGTGCAAGTAGATCAATAGGTACTGCTCCAGCGGGAAGGTAAACGGCGTTTCCGTGCGCTGCTTTGGTTCGCCAGAAGCGGCTTTGTCATGCTGGCCACATGACCCAGAAGCTGTATGCTGGCTCCCTCAGCCAATAAAGCGAGATGAGCGCCACAATCCCAGAGTCGGTCACAACTGGACCTAATGGTCAGGGGTCCCTTTACCTTTATTGGGGGGAGAGGGGTTACATGTGCGAGCCTGAAAGCTATAGACTGCCCATTTATCCTTTACTCTCATGCATGCCGCTGGCATGCAGAGTCTGATAACTTATCAACAATCTGATAGTGCAGAGTACATCCAGCTTTGCTGAATTGTAGTGTTGGAAGGGACCCCAAGGATCTTCTAGTTCAACTCCCTGCAATGCAAGAAAACGCAGCTATCCCATACAGGGATCAAACCTGCAGCCTTGGCGTTATCAGCACCATGCTCTAATAGCTAGCAACGCCCAGTTTAAAATCAGCTGAAGCCAGAGGTCTTTGTCAATTGCTACAAACGTGTCGGCAGCTCCAGCCTCTTTCCACACCTCAGGGCTTTTCCATGCTATCGAGTTTAAATAAAATGAAATTGTTTCTAGTGCCCACGCCAGAGTTTCTGACAGTGAGATGAAAGGGATCTAATGGTGTATGGAGCAAAGGGAAGGGGGAACCATTTGCAAAGGTAGCTTGCAGACTAGCGGCACCAATGCAGTTCCAGGTTAAAAAAAAAAAGGAGTCATGTTAGGAAGAAGAAGAGTTTGGATTTGATATCCCGCTTTATCACTACCCGAAGGAGTCCCAAAGCGGCTAACATTCTCCTTTCCCTTCCTCCCCCACAACAAACACTCTGTGAGGTGAGTGGGGCTGAGAGACTTCAAAGAAGTGTGACTAGCCCAAGGTCACCCAGCAGCTGCATGTGGAGGAGCGGAGACGCGAACCCGGTTCACCAGATTACGAGTCTACCGCTCTTAACCACTACACCACACTGGAGATAAGTCGTTTCCTGGACAATTCTTTCCTTTTCCGAAGAGAGATTTGGGGAGACTTTCACACGTTTTGGCTTGCCAGATAAATCATTCCTCCCCCTGCATGCTGTCGCCGGGGGTTCTCCTGACTGCCCCCCAGAGCCAATTTTTTTGGGGGAGGAGGAGATGGGGGGAAGTGCCATTGCACAAAGAGAAGTCCTAGTCCTTCTGCTGATGGGACAGTTGCATTTTCCTGGACTAGCATAGATGATCCTCAGGGTCCCTTTTGAACTCCAAAACTCTGTGAACACATGGGTGTCCCCCCCCCCACCAGGAGTACTTTACAATAAACAGGACTTTACCTCAACCCATGTTCTTTACCAAACATTCCTTTGCTAAGTTTGATTTATCCTAGAGCAAGCTATAAAATTGCAGCCAAGTGGGACACAAATATACCACTTAAAAAACAAAACAACCAACCGTCACCAATACACCATAACTGACAGCGTTGCTCAGGATTATGCTGTCTTGAGGCGGAAGGGACAAGCGAATACTTCAGATGGATCTCAAGTAATCTGAAGCACTCTTTTGAAAGAGGCCAAAACATGGATCCCTGGGGACTTGAAAATCTTCCAAAAATAACCCTAAAACGGCCTCTCGATTCGTTACTTCTCAAGTGAGTTTAAGATATGCTATCTGCAAGAATGTGTTTGGGTTCAACTTTTACTCATCCTGTTAAATATATATTTAAATATATCACACACACACACACCCCAGATGGAGGCATTCCTGAAACTGGGTATGCTACAGTAGCTGCACGGATATTTTCCTTTATATTTTTTATACGTTAACTAACTCGGGTAAGCCCTCAGTGAAAGAGAAGTGTTTTAGCAGAACTGACACTTCAATATAATTTTTAAAGTACTTAAACTTCCTCATTGAAGAAGAAAAGCAGGGGCTGCAGTGCAAGTCAATATTATAGGAATCCCGCAGCTAACGAAGGATTGGAACCTGTGCCATTTTCGGAACTAATGAAATCGACTCCTGCAACTCAGTTCCCAGTCTGTGGAACGCAGCCCAAGCTAAAAATCCTACCTGTGCAATTTAAAGCTTGTGCCGTTTTCCCCAGCTTCCTGTTAGTTTTGTGCATGTACACAAACAAACCTCAGCATGAGACCACAGATTTTGGCTGATTATTTGCTGCTATCTTCTCCTCTCCCCCCCCAAATAATTTTTATTGGTTTTTACAATTTTATAAGCACATAACATAGCAGTTAAATTTTCATACTTCCCCCCTCTCACTGTGGGAAGCCAGGATCCACCCCCCCCTCTCACAGGGGTATACATATTCATTGTACATTTAACCTTACTAATATTTTTCAATAACATTGCTTAGGCCTGGCCCAATTTTGTAGGCCAGGCATTTCTATTTTTCTCCATATTTCGGTTGACTTCCTCAAGTCCCCCTCTGTTGAATTCATAATAAATCCTCTTTAACAGATTCATACACCTACTTTTAAAACATCGTCAAGTACAAAGGTAAATTTACTTATTATTCCTAAATTCAAACCTAAGCATCCAGGTACTTCTGCTCTTTCCCTAAATTCTTCCCATCTGTCCACTCTAAATTTAACTTATTTTCAAAGATCCAATTTATACTCCCCCCTTCCTCCCTTTGGTCTCAGAGTATTTAGCCATATTTTCTTCCTCTTACTAATCATTTTAAATTAATAATCCTTATTAATCACTCATGCCAGTAACCATATCCAGCTATCTTAGCCTCTCGCTTTGCATTCAGATCTGCAGGTGGTCAGAATCCACCTCGCTGCTTGGGAAAGCTTTCAAAAGCACAGTTACAAAGGGGAGTTCGCCATACTTTGAAGGCTTCCCAAGGCAGCAAGAAAGATTCTCATCGCTTTCAAGTGCCTTCAAATCCCGGCAAGTGAGAGAGGCTGCCTCCCACCCATCCGAAACATACCAGAGGACGGGTGGGAGGGGAAGAATTTGCCTCGCTTGCCCTTCACAGAGCAAGTAGAGTCTCCTTCCCCAACTCTTGAGTTCTCAGCAAACTTTGAACCTCGCCTAGAACAGCTCACCAATTAAGTCGCTTTTAAAAAGCTAAACACATAGCCATGGCTTTGCTACGTGACTGAATCCCAATCGCAAATATTTATACCGATTGTCTCTCAAATCCAATTGAGGACCTTAAAAACAGCAAGACACAGGGATGTTGTGTAACTCCTGAAGAGTTAAACAGAGTTGCTTATTCCAAAGTTTCTCTCGTGTCACTGTGCAAGTCGCACAGAGCATCTGCTGAAAATGGTTTGTTCTTAACAAGGTGGTGTTCCACTGAAGGACCCAGCTGTCAGGGCTGGAGTCAGGCACAGGTCAGCAATAAAACAATAAATCAACTGAGGCCGGTGAAGTTGACTCTTTATTCAAGGGAACAAACCACAGCGCATGTCTCAGAAACCCTTTCCAGGAGATCTTGCCCCAATGAAGCAGTTGCAAGGACCGAAGGCTTTCTAACACTTCTTCCCCAGGAGCCTAAGGCTTTGCCTTCTTCCTCTCGTTGCTCTGCCCTCATCATTTCTCTTCATGTTCAAGGAGACTGGAGTGGGGAGCTGGTCACAACAGGAGAGGGAGACTCCCCGTTTTCTTCCACAGCCTCTCCAGCCTCTTCCCTCTCACTAAACCAGTGGTGGCTAACCTTGGCACTTCAGATGTTTTGGAACTACAACTCCCATCATCCCTAGCTAACAGGACCAGTGGTCAGGGATGATGGGAGTTGTAGTCCCAAAACATCTGGAGTGCCAAGGTTAGCCACCACTGCACTAAACCCTGTCGCCTCTCCTGTTCCCAATACCTCCCCCCTCCCTGTCTGCTCCTTCTCCCTCTGGCCACTTGTCCCACCACCAGCCCCCTAGGTCTGGTGTGGCTCCCACCATTCCTCTTCATCCAGCCAGTCTTATGATGTCAGCCTTCAGAATGATTTCCATATCTACCCAAAAGAATGGAAATCCATGTTCTTATTTCCTCTAAAAACCTACTACACTACAGTCACAAACATACCAACAGCAACATCTCACATAGCATTTATAGGAATATATCAGAATATGTGTTGCTTCTACCGCATTTCAGAAATAGAGGAGCACTGCCACGTGCGCCCAAGTTTTTTTTTTTACTGTAGCTAAAGAAAACGCTATCGTTAACCGAACAGGGAAAACACACTGACCTCATACACCTGGGGAGTCGTTAAGCAACGCGCTATCAAGCCGCACCAACTTGGAAGAGTCGTAACGAGTGGAGGGCCACTGTGTGTGAGAATGGGCTTGAGGTAACTTTTAATGCGTTGTTAAGGAAAAGAAACACGCCTTAGTAAAAGCAATTAAAAAAAAAATACTTCTACCCCGATTCATCACGGCCGTATTCATTTTAAAGCAATGCATGCCATTATTTCAAAGCTGCCTGGTCAGGGGGCTTAGAGGCAGCCAGCATATTCATGCAGAAAAAGCTGGACATGGCACCTAGGCAACAGCTTTTCCTTTCGACGCAGATCAGGGCGCCTTTTGCAACACTGGTCTGTTCCTGGCATTGGCTAGCATTAACCTCACTCTTCATACGCCCTGAAGAACGAGACGGTGTGTCATGCTCTGTGTTGCGACACTGGCTTCATGAAGCCATCAGAGGAAGGCAATTTCCAGATTTCGTTCCGCATGTGAAGATAATCTTGTGACTGGGGAAGGTTAGGGCGAGAGGTAAAGGGTAAAAAGCTTGGGATCGGGAAAGCCGCCTGGCTCTTGTGGTTACCCAAATTCTTTCTGGCTGACCGGCCTTCTGGGAAGTAATCGTTTTCTTGATGCTGGGCTCTGGCAACTTCCCCCTCCCTCCATGTCTTGGGGTTTCCTATTGCTGGGAACTGCTGCTGGTTAGGCCATTTGTGAGTTAAGTGGTGCCTTCATTTCATGGAATCATTGAGTTGGAAGGGACCCTGTGGGTCATCGAGTCCCAACTCAGCACCGCACTCTAACCAACTGAGCTATTTGCCCATTGCTCTTGCTGGAGCACTCTCATCCTAGCTGTCCACTCTCATCCCAGAGACCAGCTATAAAGAGCCAGCGGCTACCTCTTGTTCGAAGCGGTTTCTAACAGCTCGAAAAGGATACTTGTGGTCAAAGCTGTACCACAGCCTGAAGATCCAAACACTTTCCTGTTTCGTCCGGTTCCTTCTTTCGGCATCTGGACCCTCCTGTCAAGAAGAAGAAGATGACGACCAGTTTTATATATAGAAATACAAAGAGGTGAACACTTTGGCACAGCAGTTCTTGAGCTTCGCTGAGCAATTGCCAGCAAGAACAGCTTCACCCCCAAGTGAAGATGGTAGTCTTCACTTTCGTTTGGCATGGAAAATGGAAGAGATGGTGGCCATGGCCATACAGACCTACGCAAAGGAGGAACAGATATAGGACGTTTCTCTACTGGGCATTAGCTCTGTCCCTTATGCTCCCTTCATGCTATGTTATCATACCAAGCCTACACATGTCCCCGATCACATGTTATATGCCAACCTGCATTGTAACATATGTACCTAGAGGTGCGATATTTGTTATCTATCTTGGGCCCGGAATAATGGTGCTCTAGGAGGATATTGCACTGCATTTTAACTATCAAGGGGGAAATTAGCAAAAAGATTACTGAGCATATTTTGAATGCAATAGAACTCTGTTTATTGTGATGATGAATAGAATGGTGGAATGGACAAAAGCACCAAAATTGTTACAGAGAGGAATCCTTTAGCCCGATTTGCCTAAATCTGAATGCCATACCTCCCCATTTGGTCTGGGCTTGCCCCTAATTGACCTGAGCATTGTTTCATTTTCTTAAGTATCCCCTAGTGTCATCCAAAATCCTAGCAGGAGAAAAAAACCCCAAAGACTCCGCATCCTTTTTGCTACTTTTGAGTCTCTTCTATATAGGCATTTGCTATGCCCCTTTAGTAACCAAGAAGAAACTGGTTTGAATGAGCTCAGGTTTCCATTAATTGCAACTTTTGCTCTGATTTTCATGTGATAAAAGACAGTAATAAGAGACCTTATGGACTTTGGCCTCTTGCATGCAATTAGCACTCGTGATTTGTCGAAGTACGATTCTGGCATCTCATTAACCTATTGAGAAAGATAGCTACTCACCCCTTGAAGGACTTGAAAGCTGTCATTAGTGGGTGGCGGGTCTTGATCTGGATCAACTCCAACTCTGCCAAAAAACAAAACAAAACATCAAGGGGAAGATGCAGAATACTATGTGCTTAGGTGAACCTGAAACGCCCTTTAAACTGGGCTTGACGCGATTGCAAAAGGGTGGCTGAACACTTTGTTTGCGGTGCAAGAAGTTTCAGAAAGATTATTGTAATCTACAGAATTCTATGCAGCCACTGTCAGGATAAGCCCCTTCACAGACTTCACAGATAAGCCCGCTGCCAGACTTCAAAACTCTGGGCAACGAATCACTTTATAAAGCTGCAGTACCATTTTATTTTGGAGAGAGAGAATGCTGATTGTCATGTCCAATAGGTTGGAGCATCACATCAGCTTGTTTTCCTTATATGATGTAACAGGTAGATTACAATTCCTCTGTTATGTTATGATGGGTATCAGTTCACGACTTATATATTTTCTTACATTTATATCATGTGTTTCTTCTGACATAAAACCATACCTATATCTATCTCCCAGGTAGTCACCCATCCAGGTACTGACCAGACCCAGATCTGCTTAGTTTCAGCAAGATGTACTTAAGCTTCATCTGCCCCCTTTTTTTCGGCCATAGTGAGACAATGGGACATTGGTGTAAAATCAGGGTTTCCCAAATTTGGGTCTCCAGCTGTTTTTGGACTACATACAACTCCCATCATCCCTAGCTAGCAGGGCAAGTGGTCAGGGATGATGGGAACTGTAGCCCAAAAACAGCTGGTTTGCGACAGTTTTGAAGGTTCAGATACTTTGGGTGAAAGGAGCCACAGGGCAGAAGCAGAGAGTTAAAATCCCGTTGTTTAGAACCCAAGAAGAGATCAGTTCACGGAAGGTTGCAAGAGAGCAGACCACGAGGAAGTTGTTTTTCAAAACAGCAAGCATTTTTAAAGCATGGAAAGACAAAGCCATCAGTGACCAAGAAGAACACAGCAAATCAAAGTACAGGGCAAATATGGTGTCAGTTCCCCTGCTGGATATGTTCAATCAGCCACATGTCCCAGAAGGACAGAATAGGACAGTTACAGTTCTTGATTTCTCCAACTGAAGCTTCTCAAGTGGCAGGCCCCAAAGAGAGTAGCTTTTATATATAGGATACAAAGAGGTTAACCCTTTGGCACAGCAGTTCTTGCGCTTCACTGAGCAATTGCCAGTGAGTCACGCAAGAACAGCTTCACCCCCTGCAAGTCCCAACTGAAGATGGTAGTCTTCACTTTCGTTTTCTTAAGTGCTGTCAGTACTGGTCCATAGAGGACTGGATGCTCCCATACTGCATTTGGGGGAAAGAGGCAAGGGTATTGTCAGGGATCTGCCCACCCCTGCCAGTCCGGCTCTGAGTGCATACAGGGACCCACAGCCTCTGTTAACGACAAATTCATCTTCGAGTGAATCTGGCAGCCCCTCTTTGGGGGAGGAGCAGTTAGTGGCTGGGAGCCAGGGAGTGCCAGGTGTCCAGCGAGTTGCTGAGAGACCTGGCACCACCCAGCAGACTCGCTCGGAGGGGGAGGCGTCAGTTCCGGCGCATATTCCACGTAGGAGGACAAGGCGGCAATTCAGAATGCCAAGGCTTTGGTGTTGGCGCCAAAACGGAAGGGAGGCACTTCCAGATTCTGCTAGTGACTGAGCAGACATGATAAACTGAACTCTGCACTGTAAATAGCTTTGCACAAAATAAAGAAACTTAAAGACAAGATGACTTGGTGTTACTATTGAGCAACTGATAAGAGAACCTGACAGCTATGGCAAACCAAATCACTATGGCAAGCTCCTCGTGTTGATGCTTTTCTCAGCGTACTCAATAGAGTAAAATCCCTTCAAACAACAGTTTGTATTTCCAAAAAGGAAAGGGGAAAGAAGCCCTCACTTTTGCAGATGGTCACCTCTCCAATTTCCCCCCTACTTCCCACAATTCTTTCATTGCCTGGAAAAGTATCTTCTCAACTTACTTTCACATCCCTTTCCATTACGCAACTGCTATTTCTAGGAAACACACAACTACCTTGTTACAACAGCTTCGCCGGCTACCAGTCTGTTTCTGGGGACAACTCAAAGTACTGATAAGGAACTACAAAGCCCTTCAAGACTTGGGACTAGTCTAAAAGGTAAGGGGACCCCTGGCCATTAGGTCCAGTCGTGTCCGACTCTGGGGTTGCAGAGCTCATCTCGCTTTATTGGCCGAGAGCTGGTGTACAGCTTCCGGGTCATGTGGTCAGCATGACAAAGCCACTTCTGGCGAACCAGAGCAGCACACGGAAACGCCGTTTACCTTCCCGCCAGAGCGGTTCCTATTTATCTACTTGCACTTTGACATGCTTTTGAACTGCTAGGTTGGCAGGAGCTGGGACTGAGCAGCGGGAGCTCACCCCGTCGTGGGGATTCAAACCGCTGACCTTCTGATCAGCAAGCCCTAGGCTCTGTGGTTTAACCCACAGCGCCACCTGGGTCCCTTGGGACTAGTCTACTTGGTTATAAATATGGTCATCTCCCCACATCAGCATGTCCAGGTTTTCAGGTGTTCGAGAGAAACTCCTTTTCCTGTCCCACCAAAGCTTGACGCATACTTGGTGGGCACCAAATAACGGTGCTTCTGGGTGGCAGCTTCCAAACTCTAGAACTGCTTCCCAAGCAAAGCCCATCTAACCCCTTTTCGGATGACCTTCCGCTCACAAAAATCTGCTTTGGAAGGTTGAGGAAATCTCCAGAACAGCAGAGGAAAAGCAGGGATTAGTAAAAATAACTTTATCTTGTTGTTCTTACAGCAGGAACCTCCACCTTCCACAAACGGAAGGAGATCCTCCATTCATGGAAGGGGAACACTGCAGCCAACCCTTTTACTTTTAGGTGCCTGGTAAATGCAAATTTAAATAACAATTCCCTCCCCGTGTTTGTCCTTTGAAAATGGAAGTGGGTATTGCATCACATACCAGCTAAATACCACCCTAACTAGATCTTCCAAATACCTTTATAGTACAATCTTATGCACCGACTCCTCAGTGCGTAAGGACTCAGGGCTGCAATACCTCAAGGACTGCCTCTCCTCATATGAACTGACCCAGACCCTGCAGTCATCATTTGAGGCCTTTCTTCATGTGCCTCCTCCAAGAGAGGTCCAGAGGGTGGCAACATGAGAACGGGCCTTTTCTGTGGTGGCTCCCTATTCGTGGAATGCTCTCCCCAGGGAGGCTCACCTGGAACCTTTGTTACATATCTTTAGGCACCAAGCAAAAATATTCCTCTTCTCCCTGGCCTTGGCTAATTAAACAACCTATGGCCTTTTAAACTGTAGGGAGGTATTGTTTTTGTTTGCTACCATGTTATGTATTGTTGTGTTTTTATATTGTAATAATAATAATAATAATACAGTGGTACCTCCGGTTGCGGATGGGATCCGTTCCGGAGGTCCAGCCGAATCCCGAGGCTTTCGCAACCAGAGAGACCGCTTCTGCGCACATGCGCAGGGCGGAAGAGCACTTCTGCATGAATGGCAAAAACATGGAAATATACTTCCAGGTTTGCCACTTATGTATCCTGAAGTTTACGTAACCAGAGGAATACGTAAGCGGATGTACAACAATAAGAAGAAGAAGAAGAAGAAGAAGAAGAAGAAGAAGAAGAAGTAAAGACTATTGAGTTCAATTTTAAGTAAAAAGCAAAACAAGCTGGTTGCAGCGCAGTATAACGTTCATACAAAAAAAAAGATCTCTTAATGCAAATATTTGCATTTGCTTAGAATTGTTGTTCCCAAAGAATGTTATTAGAACAGTTACTAAGTAGTCAACCATTATGGGCATCTTTTGTGTACACTGTGCTTAAGAGAGAAATGTTAATTTTCCAGATCAGACTTGCTTGCTTTAATACACTATAATGAAGGATGAAATTATTGGTGCTTCACAAGAACAGCACAGCAAAAGCTCAGTTATTAATTCAGAAAGTTTTAATTTAGCCAAAGTACACACCACAATTTCTATCTGAATTGCAAGACTTCCCTAGAATGCATGTTTACATTCTAAACCTTTGCACTCCTTTTAACTTATAGGTAAGAAAGAGACTGTAGATAACAGCTACTGCATTCTTTCAACCCACATGAAGCAAGGTTTGCAGAAAACCCAGGAATCCTGCAGCATTAAGAGGCAAGACATGCAACAGCAGACAGAGAGTGCATAAACCTTAGGTTAGAAAGATGAAGAAAGCCAAGCGTCAGGTAAAGCTCATTACCAATGGAACTATTATTTGTCACCTGAAGTACAGCCAGCGGCTTTCATTCATCTCTTCCACCGATGGAACATGTTCGCCAACTCTGGTACAGCACAAGAATGGAATTTATTTAATTATAGATTTTTACCCTGCCTTCCCCCCCCAAAAAAAAGTTTCTTAGGCCAGCTTTATGCACACACACACAAACACACACACACAACCATAATACTAAAATGTTTTTAAAAAACCAAACCCAATAAAATCAGAAGAGAAATGCTAGTGTAATACCAATTCCATCATTCTTGCGGAAATAATAAATGTTTTAGGCATATGCAGCAGGCAACACTCAAGGGTGCAACAACAAATATTCTCTCTCTCTCTCTCTCTCTCTCTCTCTCTCTCTCTCTCTCTCGTTGCCACTCAAACAAGCCCCTCCCCAGGGCCTCAGCACATTTGCAGACACAAACATAAAAAATACAAGTGTTATACACTTAAAAGGAAAGCCAGAAAGTAAGGACAATGCAGCAAACCAGACTGCAGTGGCTGCAATTCAGCATATTCTACAGCAGGCATAGGCAAACTCCGGCCCTCCAGATGTTTGGGACTACAATTCCCATCATCCCTGACCACTGATCCTGTTAGCTAGGGGTGATGGGAATTGTAGTCCCAAAAATCTGGAGGGCCGGAGTTTGCCTATGCCTGTTCTACAGTCTTCTTAGGTTCCTCTTCACTCAAGCCCTCTGCTTGTAACCCCTTCCCTCCTGACTCTTCCCTCAGTGCTTCTCTGCCAATTTATGTGGTACACAGTCTTCTCCTTCCACCCCCCTCCTTATTTTCCTGGTTGCAATCTCCTTTCCTGACTCCTGCGCGTTCTCCGCCCATTCTCTCAAATGCCCTTTGCTTCTTCCCCGCCCCCATTTGTCTCTCTCACTCCCCTCAAGGTTCTCTTTTCTCAGGTTTCTCCTCCCTTCCAGTGCTTGTAAACCCCAACTCTTGATTTCCCAGTTTAACTTCCCCGTTACTGCTCAGTACTGCTGCCACGTGACTATAACTCAGTGGCAAAACAAGGTGGAAAAAAACAAACCACAAAGAAAATCCAATATATATCTATACAGTACAGACATATGCCCTAACCTTCCTGCTGGTTAAACTGACGCATTCAGAAACTGACGTTTCCTGGGGAAGAAAGTTCAACTAGATGGCTGAAGATTCTAAGAATGTTCTGATAAGCAGAACTAGATTCTGATAATGTATCTTCTTACATGCTAGGCTCTCCCCATGCTCATTATGGATGGACTAGATTTAGATGTGAACTGTTATGGCACAGACAGACCATGGCAGCCAGGTCATATAGCTTCAAACGCTGGTGTATACTTAAACACAATAGGGGTTTCTTAGTAACTGATAACTAATAAGGACTTGAGAGTTTAGCAGTGTCATCAAGGAAGGCAGAGAAAGGGTGCAACTGCCCTTCTATCGCATTCCTTGACCCCAAAGTGTCCTCATTGTATATTGTGCTGCAGCTCCCCTGACCTCTTATAAGTGAAGGGAAGTATTTGGCTCACGCAAAAATGCAGAAGAGAGACTGAAACCCTTGTGTTCATGGGACTTGGATTCAGTTAGTTGCACAAGCAAAACGAACCCGAATAAACAGGCAAAACATGGTTTAGAACGACTTGCCAGCTTCCCCCTCCAAGGTCTCAGCACTTCAGTCTCCAGCTGCAGTGGCCTTCAGAAAAACACTGCCCATGGCCAATGAGCATATTCATAGAGAATCACAGAACTGTAGTCCAACCCCTGCAATGCAGGAGTCTTTTGCCCAATGTGGGGCTCAACCCATTGGGCTGTTTTTGGAGTTCCCCAGCCTCTATGAGATTTCCCCCCCTCTTTTAAAAAACTGTACTTCTGCAAACCTTGGAGTTTCCTCAACATTACTGATACACCCACCATGTGTGTGTGTGTGTGTGTGTGTGTGTGTGTGTGTGTGTGTGTGTGTGGTGTTGTTTTGACTACATAAGCAATGGAATTCACAGTGTAAACATTGAAAATGGAGGAAATTACAGACACTTCAAATGTATCCATTTCCTTTCCATGCATACCCCAATATGTCCCCCCCTCTAAAAATACCAAACATATAATAGATGCTTAAGGCAACTGCTTGTTTCCAAAAGCAATCATTTTAAAAATGAAAGTTCATTTTTGTTAGGTCATAATGAACACCAAAATTTAGCTGCAGTTTAATTTCTTCTGAGAACTACCAGGAAAACTAGCTTAGTCAGCTGTTTTCTGCAGAAGAAAACACTGCCAGTGGTTTTTTGGTTTCCTGGCTCAAGCCCCTTCTCTCTGAAGATGGGTGAACCGCAAAAGGTTTTGAAGACAACAGGATTTTAAGCTCTCCCATTCATGCATTATTTAAAATGTAACTGCACTCACTGCATACAGACTAGTGGGTCACAACAGACAGTTATAACCTCGTTACAGATAGCCATGTCACAATAGCCCCTTGATCTCATGCATTTATTCAGCAGCTGGGATAGCTCAGTTGGTAGAGCATAAGACTCTTAATCTCAGAGCTCGAACATGGGGTTCGAGCCCCATGTTGGGCAAAAGCTTCCTGCATTGCAGGGGGTTTGGACTAGATGACTTTCCTGGTCCTTTCCAACTCTACAATTCTATGATTCCAAGTCCCACAGAGTTCAAGCTGCCAAGTGTGGGTAGGATTGTACCAGTGCATTGGCACTATCTCTCATGGAAGTATAGTTTCCACATTTGTTCTTGCTAGCGATAGTTTGAAACAGACACTGCACCTTCAGCCAAACATAATTCTTCCAGCAAACATTACAGTGCTGGGGAACCTGCCTCTCTCCAGATGATGTTGCTGTCCAACTCCCATCAGTCTCAGCCAGCACACCCAATGGTCAGGGATGGTGAGAGTTTAGTCCAACAGCATCTAAAGGGCTACAGGTTGCGTACCTCTGCAGCAAACTGCCAGGCATGCAAAGTCAAGACCAACCTTCCAATTCCTACTGCGCAGAGTCCCCAGCATCGAATCCTCAGCTATCAGCTACTATCTCACTCCCTTGCAATGTACAGAGAGACATTTTCTGCAGCAGGATCTCGATGAACAACCTACTTTCTTTCGCATGGTGTTCTAATGTTGCACATGACCGCCATCTCCTGGACTGAAGGCTTCATCTCATGCAGCCTCATCTGCACTTTGCATTTAAAGCATTGTTATACCACTTTTAAACAGCCACTGGGCCTTCCTGCAAAGAACCCTGGGAACTGTAGTTTGTCAAGGGCGCTGAGAGTTATTAAAAGGTAAAGGGACCCCTGACCGTTAGGTCCAGTCGTGACCGACTCTGGGGTTGCGGCGCTCATCTCACATTATTGGCTGAGGGAGCCGGCGTACAGCTTCTGGGTCATGTGGCCAGCATGACAAAGCCGCTTCTGGCTAACCAGAGCAGTGCACGGAAACGCCGTTTACCTTCCCGCTGCAGCGGTACCTATTTATCTACTTGCACTTTGACGTGCTTTCGAACTGCTAGGTTGGTAGGAACAGGGACCAAGCAACGGGAGCTCACCCCATCGCGGGGATTCGAACTGCCGACCTTCTGATCGGCAAGCCCTAGGCTCTGTGGTTTAACCCACAGCGCCACATGCATCCTTATTATTATTAGTTATTAGGAGACTGCTATTCCCCCCTCCCTGCCAGAGTAGTTTAATGATCAATGCCTCTTGTAGCTCCGTGAGAAGAAAAGAGGCTCTTCTAACAACTCACAGACAGCAGCCTTAACAAGCTACATTCTTTGCAGGAAAGCATGGCTGTTTAAAAGCGGTATGATAATGTAGATGGGGGCTTGCAATTATTTTTTCTGCAGCTCTAAGGTCAAATTTAGCACACTGAGATTAGGAGACCTAATCAAAAGGAAGAGGTGCTACACTGAACTGTATCTAGAGTTCCGGAATGCTTGCCCAATACTGAAGCACATTCCCTTGCCTGTGGCACAAACGAAAGGACTGTGACACTGTTTCCAGGAAGGGTACCAATATTAAGTTTGAAATCAGTGGCCCAGCCTCTCCCTCCTTCAATTCAGCACAGCGATCAATCCTGACTTAAATATTTCCTATCCAGCATGCTGGGAGCAAATACAGCAACAAATAAGTGTCAGACCTGGTCAACCAGTCAATGTCAAGAAAGCCTACCTAGCACACTCAAGCAAGAGCTCACATTCCAGTTTCCTACAGCATGGAAAAATACATCCGTAACAGCAAAGCGAAGCTGTTTTTTCCAGCTAAGTGTTTTTTGCTTCCCTCCAGGTGGGTGCTTGAAGAGTTTGGATTTGATATCCCGCTTTATCACTACCCGAAGGAGTCTCAAAGCGGCTCACATTCTCCTTTCCCTTCCTCCCCCACAACAAACACTCTGTGAGGTGAGTGGGGCTGAGAGACTTCAGAGAAGTGTGACTAGCCCAAGGTCACCCAGCAGCTGCATGTGGAGGAGTGGAGACGCGAACCCGGTTCCCCAGATTACGAGTCTACCGCTCTTAACCACTACACCACACTGGCTTGGACACAACCTGGCGCATAACTAATGGTGAACTTGTAAGAGGCCAGCAGAGAGCCAGGAATACTGTTCAAAAACATTGCTGGGTTAGACAGGGTGTGAGAGGAGGACCGATGTGCAACAGAGGAAATGGCACTTTTGCAACATCTTTGTTTATGATACACTGGCAAGAATACAGAAAACCGAACAGTTCTATTTAGATAGCAGTAGGCTTGTTATGAAAAGCCATTTAGCACACTACAGAACCAGAGTCCTCCTTTCATCAATGGGCTTCCACAACCCCTATTAACCTCATTGGAAACTTATGCAAATGGGAAATTACTAGATGACAAATTAAGATCGGATGGGATCACAAGAAGTACACTACAAACTACAAGCAAATTTGCCAGTTCCCCAGCGTCCGACTACATATTGCTCCCGTGCCAGAAGCTGTATGTCAGGAAAGTACAAAGCCTATAAATAATTAACTTGCAATAGAAGAGTAAAACAGTGTTTGTAAGATAGGGTCAGGTTAAAACAGCTATGCTACTTGGGGTGAAGGATCACATTCTGCTCTCCGCCCCTTGTACAAATGTTCTGCTTGTATGTATCGCCTTACGGAAACGTATCTGAACTGTGCCAGGCAAACAGGAAATAAATGTGTTGCTCTACTGATTGCAGAGGAAGGTTCTTAATTGCCCCGCACCCCTTGTAGGATACATGAGCTTCTCATGTTACTTGATAGGCACCAGCATCCCACAAGTTATAACAGAGGATTGGGTTCTGCTATTTAACTGTGGCCACTTATTGTGAGCTACCATGATCATGGTAACCTAACCCTGCAAAAGCCCCACAGAGACCTCAAACATGACTAGGTATTAAGAAGCAAGCAAAATGTTCAAACCCTGAATGAACAGCAAGATTTTGGTGTTATGCAATTCTGTTATAAGCAGTTATTCTCCTATGATGCAAAGCCAAACATCGAATGCATACGGCACTGATTTTGTACTTATCAAGCGGTTTGTGTTATTTCCTTGTTATTTAAAAAAATGTAAACGTGACGCTGAAAAAGGTACGGTTTAGATTCAACATGGGCACCTTATATTTAGCCATGAGAGCATGGGCGTTGTGCCTCCGCCAATGAGCCAAACAGTGAAGAAGACAATGAGGAGTGTGGTGGAGAACATCATCTGATGAGAATAAGTTGCGGTGTCTCGTATGGCTAGAGCGAATGCCATGGCTCCTCGAAGTCCTGTAGATAAACAAGTGAGAGGAATGTAAAACCTGACAATACAGGAGCTGTTTTGTACGATACTTCCCCCTCAAAAAGAGTTGGAATGCTAAGGTGTTTTCATCCCAAGTCATATAGACTTCTGGGGTGTAGTAAACATAAGAAGCACATCTAGCCCAGTATGAATCACATGGACCAGCCATCTCTCTCTCCAGGACTTCATCAAGCAGAGAGTCTTAGCTGCAGACGCTGGGACATTCTGCAAGCAACACAGAAATTCTACCCAAGGGGATATGTCGCTTCAGCTAAGTGTTAAGGGCTGTTGGCATTCCATTCCAAAAATAAGCTGTCAGTTCCCCATTAAGATGCCCTAAAATATGCTCTCTGGGTAACTAATTATGTTATGCAAAGGAAGCAGGTTTCTGCTCAAGTCTCTTGAGAGAGGTTGTTAATCAGTGGAGCGACAAGACATGTGCAACTTAAGTCTACTTCCAGGTTATCGCAGAGTTTGGAAACCTCGACAAAGAGCAGTTGGTACAGCATCACAAGAGCCACAGGGTAGGGAAATGCGAAACCCACCCTCCCTATCCTGAGCCATTATAAGGCATTTATTTATTTTGATTATTTTAGATATCCACCCAAGGTGGCAAGCAGCACTACAACTGTATCCAAGGCCTGCTCTGGCTCCCCGCCCCTCTTCAAACCTTTCTGCCCCTACAGCACAATTGTAAGCTTGATCCATTTGGGGGGTATAAATAAATCTGATGGACTTCACATGAAACACTGAAGTTATTTCTTGAAAAAATAGTCACCCTTTGTGAAGTTTGGTGTGTGTGTGTGTGTGTGTGTGTGTGTGTGTGTGTGAGAGAGAGAGAGAGAGAGAGAGAGAGAGAGAGAGAGAGAGGCATGCTAGGTAGGAGACCAGCTCAAATAAGAAAAGAAGAAGAGTTTGGATTTGATATCCCGCTTTATCACTACCCGAAGGAGTCTCAAAGCAGCTAACATTCTCCTTTCCCTTCCTCCCCCACAACAAACACTCTGTGAGGTGAGTGGGGCTGAGAGACTTCAAAGAAGTGTGACTAGCCCAAGGTCACCCAGTAGCTGCATGTAGAGGAGCGGAGACGCGAACCCAGTTCCCCAGATTACAAGTCTACCACTCTTAACCACTACACCACACCACAAAGCCCAAATCAATAAAAATCAATAAAAATACATAGCAAACTGAGGTTCTGCCCCCCCCCCCAAAAAAACCCTGGCTATATGTCCGTGATACCTGTATCTACAGACGGGAACTTTTGTGTTGTAGATGAGATAAGATTACAAGCTTCATCTTATCATCTTACCTGAAAACATCAGCATGTGCTGGAAATTCCAGCTGATCTTGTGCCTTCTGCCCAGATTCAAGAAGAATGAAAGAGGGTAGATGTGTGCAGCTCGTCCCAGGAAAACAGCTATCTAACAGCACCTTTTGGTTAAGGATCCAATATTGTTATCTATGCCACGCTATGATCAGGTAGTTTCTTTAAACTTAAGTGTTCTGTTCCAACCCTGGAAATACCTTTTTTCCCTGTTCTTTCGAAACCTGCTGTTATGTGGCTCCGAACAGGTAAAGCCAGTATCTCTATACTGTAACTATTGCTCCCTTACAGCCGTTTTTGTGTGTTTTTTAAGAAAAAAAGGGGGGGAGGCAGCCCTTGCTCAACAACCCTCCAGTTCAGAGAAGCCTGTTTGCTGCTATTTTGTTTGAGGCACCCTAAAGAGAGAGAGAGTGTGTGTGTGTGTGTGTTAAGAGTGCACTTAACTCCCACATGGCTTTCCCTCACTGCTGAGTCAAACACACTCAAGTGAAAGTCTGTGTCACGTCAGCACTGGTATGAATATAGTGGTACCTCTGGTTACGAACTTAATTCGTTCCGGAGGTCCGTTCTTAACCTGAGGTACCACTTTAGCTAATTGGGCCTCCCGCTGCAGCCGCACTGCCACCTTGCAATTTCTGTTCTCATCCTGAGGCAAAGTTCTTAACCCAAGGTACTACTTCCGGGTTAGCGGAGTTTGTAACCCGAAATGCTTGTAACCCAAGGTACCACTGTATTAGCATTTCATTCATATTGAACAGAGTCTGTGTCATGTTAGCATTCATATGAGGGGTAGAAACGCTCACTCCTACAGGGCAAAATTCCTCATGTGGGCACTTTCCTCCTCTTAAACCTTCACGCAGGCAGCTTTTGAGCTGTTCCGTAAGGCCAAACAAACGGTGCTTAGAGGAGATAAAACGGAAGAGGAAGAACTGGAGTGGTCTCTTCAAAAACAATGAAAATTCTTGCTCAGCCCGGATAGCTCAGTTGGTTAAGACTTAAGAGCGTGATGCTCATAACGCCAAAGTTGCAGGTTCGATCCCCGTATGAGACAGCTGCTTTGCTGGGTCCCTTCTTCCAACTCTGCAATTCTATGATTCTTACTCATGAACTCTGCACATATGTGTGAACCTTACCAGCATCCTCTTCACTCCTTACCTTTGAAAGCTGCCTTTTAGTGAGTCAGGCCCATTGCTCCATATAGTCTCGGTACGGCCTACAGTGGCTGGCTTTAGCTCACCAGGGTGTTAGACATGGTTCTCTCCCAGTTCGTACCTGGAGAGGCCAGGGATTGAACTTGAGACCGCCTGCCCATTTCACACACACCACATGGATAAAGCTGCTTTCCATTTCTTAAGAATGCCAGCAAAAACAAACAAGAGCCTTGGCCATTTGCTCAGGGAAAATTCAGTATGCTAGGATATTCCACCATTATTAACATTCATTGTACAACTTAAAGGATTTTAAGTTATCATCGTACTGAGACGGGTTTTGTTGTTTTTAAAAAGCCTAACATAAGGTTTCCACATAATATTCTTGTAACGTTATAACACAGGGGCCAACAGAGAAGTCTCAGGTGTGTCACCGAATCAGTGGAAGGTTGGGTGGAAAGTACTGTCAAGAGGAATTAGGTTGCAGTTACCTCAGAGAGCAGAGCTTCGGGTTACAAGGAAGACGTGTGTGTGTGTGTGTGTGTGTGTGTGTGTGTTCGTGTGTTCCTCATAAGGCAAGTGCAGCGAGAACTGGCTAATGGGAGGGTCTTATCTCTTCCCTGACCCGCCCATTTTCCTCCGCAAATGTCTAATTCTTACTTGTTATTTGCACCTCATGTTCCCAGGCTCTAAACCCCAGAAGTCAGCCTGGCTGAGAGAGCGGCATTCTTACCATGGCATTTGCAGGAAAGAACTACCAAGCACTTAATGTGTTAAAGGCCTGTTTTCTCCCTATAGATGCACAGGTACCCTGTTGGAGGAAACAGGGCTTCCCCCTTTCTCATCCAGTTTTAGTTCCTTTAGCTCAGCTTCTCCAAAGATCCGCGCCCCCCCCCTTCAAGACTGGCTTCTCAGAAGTGCAACACCGCCAAGAAACATGTTATAATGCAGAAGAACCCAATAAAGGATACGAAAGCTCCAATGATGAAAATGGGGCTGAATATATGCTTCTGGAAAGTGAAGAGTGCTAAGCCCATATAAGAAAATATGAAGTTCTCAGCCAGGAAGTGCAGCACTTCGAAGAGCTGGAAAGGAAGTTAGGGAAGGGGGGTAAAAACATGAAGTCTGTCAACCGAATTCAACACCACATACATGTCAAGAGGAACACTTGCTTTTCAGAGCAGCCTATTCTGAACAAACAATCTAAAGCAGCATGCACAACATACATTGTAAAGCACATTTCACCCCGTCTCCCATAAAACCATGGAAATTGTAGTTTGCCGAGGGTGCTGGGAATTGCAACTTGGCGGTAAACTACAGTTTCCAAAAGGGCATGGGCATGCATGTAGATAGCTGTGGGCACACCTTGTTTTTTAAAAACAATTTCTCTGCCCAAGAAGTGTGCGAAAGCACAGAGACAGGCAACTGTAAATTTGCTTGTGCAGTTTTCTGGTTTGGGGGCAAATCCAAGATACTAAAAGATTTTAAAGAAGAAGAAGAAGCCAAGCTTTTAATGCACTCTTATTAGAGTGGTGAAAAAGCAATGAAAGCAACTAATTTCTCAGCACACACTTTTCATATTGCTGTCCAAAATACCTTCCCTAGATTGTACTAATCAGCCTTGCAGGTGCAGGACTACATAAGACCCTCCCAATTGTGCATTTCACCTAATCAATCATTCATCCACTGTGAGATTAACCATTTCTACCAGGTATCAGCAGCCTTCATTCAAAATGAATGAAGAGGAGCATGCCTTATTTTATTTATATATATATAAAAAATTAAGAAAGTAAAACTAAGAAGACATTCTTTCACCTGCTTGGTTCGGCTTCTTGATTCAACAGACAGATTATTGTACGTGTAGTGAGCTTGTGTGATTCCACAGAACAGGACAGATACCACGCCTGCCAAGAGAAACAGAACACCAAGAAGCATTAGGTTAAATGCAGACATCATCTCTTTTCTGGCTTAGTATTCATTTCAATCTTCTTTAATCCTGAAGCATTACATTCCGATAAATACTTGCTATCTTTGTGGGTTACCTTTTCCAGTGAGCCTGCCCTGTGTTCCAATGAGAAGTAACGGGGTTTAATTCTGCATCAACGCTTTGCCATCTGTACTGGAAGGGTAGTCCCATAATTCCATGGGTGCAGGGACCAGGTTCTGTTAACTTTTAGGTGAGGAGAATCATTCTGTACTCTTCCAAAGGCATGATTCAGTCCTGCTGCCAGGAACAAATCCCAGGGTTGTGCCTCATATTTCTTAAGCGTTTGCAAGATTAAAAGAATCTCTCTTGGGCATGTTTATATGGAGAGATCAACCCAAAATGGGCTTGGCATGCAAGGGCTTTGTGTGAACTTTATCAGCACTGGCCAGGAACTGGATGGCCAGCAAATCAGCAATTTATATTGGAGAAATGCGAGTAAAACCTGGATGGCTTGGTTGGTTAGAGCAGGGGTAGGCAACCTAAGGCCGGTGGGCCGGATGCGGCCCAATCACCTTCTAAATCCGGCCCACGGACGGTCTGGGAATCAGCGTGTTTTTACATGAGTAGAATGTGTCCTTTTATTTAAAATGCATCTCTGGGTTATTTCTGGGGCATAGGAATTCGTTCATTTATTTGTTTCAAAATATAGTCCGCCCCCCCCCCCCGGTCTGAGGGGCGGTGGACCGGCCCACGGCTGAAAAAGATTGCTGACCCCTGGGTTAGAGTATGATGCGGAGAATGCCAAGGTTTCAGGTTCGATCCCGGTATGGGACTGCTGCATATTCCTGCATTGCAGGGGTTGGACTAGATGATCCTCAGAGTCACTTCCAAATCTACAATTCTATGAAAACACAAGTCTGTTTTCTGCTAGGCCTTCTGCTCCTTTCAACAACAATGAACACAAGGCATCAATTCCCTTGGCTCCTCTTAAGATTTATTGAATCTCTCTGCTATGTTGTGAATCTCTCTGCTATAAAGGCAATGAGAATAAAATCTACAGCTGGGAATCCAAAAAGCCGTGGTATTGCTCTTTGCTGCCCAGTGTTTTGTGAAAAGCAGCCCCCTGGCTCCATACTACATTGCAATCCTTTTTTAAAATGAGGGGGACTATCAAAAGCAGATTGAAGAGCAGATCTCGATGCCATACCACAAGGTCAAAAATCCACTGGATCCAAACCTGGTGCAGACCTATAAAAATCCTATATTAAATTAAAAAAATAAAGACCACTCCAACCACCCAGTCATCTGTTGACATTGCAGCAATGAAGTCTTCACATTGCAAAATACATTAGAAAAGCCATTTGTGAAAAAAGAAGATCTATAAAGAGGACATGTAACAACTCCGGTCACTAAAAGGAGTTCCATGTCCAGTAAAAACGCACAACTTCTACAAGGTGATATATGTCAGGACATCTACAATGTGAAGGCAATCTAGTTTCAAAGGCAAAAAGATACAGAACTGTCTATCGTATGTTCATCACTCGTTTCCATGTTACATTTTGCCAAGTAGATTACACCAGAAATCAAATTCATATTACGCATTTATATTATGCAACTTCTTAACATCAGCACAAGTGTAATTTGAAAGGTGACAACATGAGTACCCAATATGTTCCCAATAATAATAATACCTATTACTGTATAAGCACAAAATCTATTCCTTCCAGAGCCTGTTAATATATCAAAGCATCTTACCTGTAAAGCCACAAGCTTCAGCCAGCAAGAACGTACTCCAAGACATCAGAAAAAAGAGTGCAGTCTCCAGTAAGGGGAAGCAATGCAGTTTTGTGAACTTTGTTACGTGATTATTGTGTCAAGGAATCACAAAAAAACCAGCATTAGATATTTTCTACAGCTATTAGAACTCCTCCCAAAGGGTTGAATGTGAGGAGTCAGTACTCATGTGATGGTACTATGGCTCCAAATGCAGACCACAGGTTCTCCCTGACCTTGCAAAGTTATAAACGCTTATAAAGTCAGAGCTGGGTATTCACCTAAGCCGGGCGTAAGGAACCTTTGGCTCTCTTCAAATGTTGCTGAACTACAACTCATATAATCCCTGGCCCCTGGCTGTGCTTGCTGGGGCTCCTGCAAGGTTGTAGTTCAGCAACATATGGAAGGCCAATGGTTCCCCACACCTGATCGAGGCAGCAGCCAAATTCTGATCACATCAATTTGCCTTCCTTGTCTCCCCTCTAGGGAATCTCTGCTTGTCAACCTTCCTGGCTTCCGATCTCAAGGCTGTCTTGCTTCCCAGTTTGCCTGCTTGCCTTTTTTGCATCCCTATTCCAGCATCCCTATTCTAGCATCTCTCATTCCATGAGAGTCCCATGGACTGCAAGAAGATCAAACCTATCAATTCTTAAGGAAATCAGCCCGGAGTGCTCACTGGAAGGACAGATCCTGAAGCTGAGGCTCCAATACTTTGGCCACCTCATGAGAAGAGAAGATTCCCTGGAAAAGACCCTGATGTTGGGAAAGATTGAGGCCACAAGGAGAAGGGGGCGACAGAGGACGAGATGGTTGGACAGTGTTCTCGAAGCTACCAACATGAGTCTGACCAAACTGCGGGAGGCAGTGGAAGACAGGAGTGCCTGGCATGCTCTGGTCTAGGAGGTCACGAAGAGTCAGACACGACTAAACGACTAAACAACAACATTCCAGCATTCCTAGGATGGGGGACATAGCCTGCAACTGACTACCTCCAAACTGTAAAACAAAGTTATCTATATTTCAGTGCAGTTTTCTAGTACGGTGGTTTTCTTTTAATGGCACAACGCCCTCTTATGATTCTACAGGCAGAAGACCTGAAGATTGTAGCAGGTAAGAGGAAATGCTGCTTTCACCAGGGAATGAAGTCAAAAGTGAGTGGGCATTTGCAAAAAACAACAAAAAACTGGGAGCATTCGACAGAAAAAGGATATCAGAGCTGTCACAATTCCTGTCACTACTCCCATCATGAACGAGCCGCTAAAGATTCCAAGGAAAACGCCAACAGATTTAAAAAAGGCAGCTGCATCAAAAGCATGGATGTTTCCTCCCGTGGGCTGATATGCTACAATAGAACTGCAACGGAGGGGACAAGAAGCAGCAATGAGCAAAATATTTATCCCACACAATTCTTCCTCCTTTAGTTATCTTAGGAGCTGCATCTTTCCCATCTATCATCCCAACCACACGCAAATGATCTCAAGGCAAATGCAAAAACAGCAGTCTTTCCAAATCTGATTTACAAGATTATCAGGAATTGGGTTCATTTTGTATTAATGGTCTTTCACATAACACATCAAAAACTCTTAATTTTTTTTACTTACGAAGATAGTACAATAGCAACGGCATCGTTCAGAACGCTCTCTCCAAACAGCAGTGCATAGAGGTCAACATCAGCATGAAGTTCGTTAAAAATCGCCAGTACAGTGACTACAATTGGGAAAAGAGAAGAACAAGGCACTAAAAATTGGTCTTACTGTATATGTGATTTTGAGCAGGAAAGACACTGTTCTCTGTCGACTTCCTATGCAGCGAATGTTATCAAGCTATAACACAACCATGAAACCAAAGGTGTTTAATACAGGTTGGCAGCTGGTGAAAGGTCTAATCCAGGCATCCCCAAACTTCGGCCCTCCAGATGTTTTGGACTACAATTCCCATCATCTCTGACCACTGGTCCTGTTAGCTAGGGATCATGGGAGTTGTAGGCCAAAACATCTGGAGGGCCGCAGTTTGGGGATGCCTGGTCTAATCAGTACTTTTTTGTTTTGTTTTTAAAAAGAGGTCCGGTATTTTTATCTTGCTGTAGATGCTGTGAGTGTCAGCACAAAATGGCTGCTATGGGCAGCAGAGGTGATAGTACTCAATACTCATGAGTAGTGACATGAGGTGAGAATATTCTCCAGATAATATTCTCAAGAATATTCTCTGCTAGAAAATTCTCCGGAGAATTTAATAAACTGTAAATTCTGTGTCATCTACACAGCTGCTTTAAATGTACACACCTCATTAATTGAGAATATTCTCCAAAAGATTATTCTCGAGAATTTAACATCACACACACAAAAGTACTGGGTCTCCTAAACATTTATCCAAGGCCCAGTTCCTACATTCATTTTGCATGTGCTCAAGTTATCACAAGGCAACTCAGTACCTTGTCAGTTCCCACATAGGGAACATTTAGTCAGCAAACAACATCATGTGGAGACATCTGGCATTGCCTCATTGAGTACAAGTCTTCCTTGCATGGTGAACACCTACTGTTGCCACAAGGGGGTATTGCCTCCGCAATAGTGCACCTCTCCTCTGCCCCAGATTTAAAATGTGCATAGCCATGTCGGTTCATTGCAGAGGGGGGACGGGACACCCCGAAAGCTACACTAAGGCCTTATTAGGACCAACCAAAAAGCCATGAACAAACTTTTGAGTTCTCCAGAATTCTTCACAAAGTTCTATGTTAAACCAAACGGCATGGTAGGGGGTGATGGTAATGGGGGGAGGGGGAAACAAAGCAAGATGGCATTGCCCCCTCCCCAAAGTCTGCAATTTGTCTTAGAATGGAATGCAGGCATTGCAACAGGCATAATTAGATGCACAATGCACCCTGGAATATTGGGACAAATATGAGGGGGAAAGATAATGCTGCTGCTTCTTTTTCCACCCCTACAATCCTCTCCCACAGCCCATAAGAAGCCCCAGAACAAGTGTCAGAGGAGGCCATGATGAGGTTATTTATAAATTGCCTCAGTTTCCACAAAGGGCCATGAATGCCACTGGCTCCTCCTTCATGGGTCTCCTCATGCTTGTCTGACAGCGTAGAAAGAAGCCATATACCGTAAGCAGATTCCCACATTGTTTGGGATACAGAAGAGCTCCCCCTCCACACAGGTCTATACAGTGGTACCTCTGGTTACGTACTTAATTCATTCTGGAGGTCCGTTCTCAACCTGAAAACGTTCTTAACCTGAAGCACCACTTTAGCTAATGGGGCCTCCCCCTGCCGCTGTTGCCCGATTTCTGTTCTCATCCTGAAGCAAAGTTCTTAACCCGAGGTAACATTTCTGCGTTAGCAGAGTCTGTAACCTGAAGCGTATGTAACCCGAGGTACCACTGTACAAAGTATGGGTGGGGAGAGATAAGGAAATGCTTGTATCACTACCTCTGCAGGACTGTATTTGGCAGACAGCCACACTGCAAAACTCCTTGTGCATTTTTCTCCTTTCATGCATTTTTCTTAGCCATCCTACCCAGCTTTAAGGCTCCCAGAATGGAAATTTATACTGCATTTTTTTTTTAAATGCCACCAGCCACACTTCAATGTTTGAGGAATACCACTTCTCCTATAGATTTTTGTAATGAGTTTATACTTCAATCTTCCAATTCTTACACCTTATAGAAGGGGGAAAAGACATTTCTGTAACACGGGAAAGATCAGACATAATTGCCTAACACTATTTCTTCAAGGTGGCTCATCTTATAAACAACAACAGTAAAAAGGAAAAAAGGTGTCATAAAAAACCCAATGATTTTAAAAGCTGAAGTCTATACCTGGATCAGTAGCAGATATAATGGCTCCAAAAAGGAGACAATCTGTGTAGTAAAACTTATCAGAGAGCTGCCCCACCAGCTTCATTAGTTTTACAACACCATACATAAGATTCCTGGGAGGAAAAAGAAAGAAGAATTCAGCGAAGCATTTAAACCAGATTGTTCTGGATTATATATATATATATTAATAAGAATGTACAATAGTTTTTATTTATCATTTTTACAAATTACCCTGCCCTTCATCATGGCATCTCAGGGTGGGTTATGACAAATTTTAGAATAAAATATTAAAATCAGTTTAAAAGGCCATTGCATGAGTTTCTCTTTGAATTGCCTTTATTACTGATGACAAACACGCAACCCAGCGTATGCGATTACTTGAGAGGTAAGAGATTACAGCATCTGTATGCGTTCAGCATATTCTCATTGATCTTGCGGGACGAGCTGAGGCACAACAATGGGTGATAAGAGATGCCAAAATTATATCCCACGAGACTAAATGGTATCTCAAAACTCAACTTACCCAATGATGAAACAAGAGACTGCAGTTCCTAGGAAAGCATAAACTAGAATAGACCCCAAGTTTCTGAAGAAATGCCTCTGTGGAGGAAAAAATTGGGTTAGGCACAGCCATATAGAAGCAATGCTTCTATAACTCCAAAGAATTCAACACTCTCAGTGCTCTGGTTAAGTCACATTCTATTCTGAGAACAGAATAATTTAAACTCTACTGTGCGATCCTTCTGAAATATAGGGAACAGTTCAAAAAAACTAAGCAGATCTTTTAAGATCTTCTGAGGGGACCCTGCTCATTGTTCCACAACAAGCAGTTTGTTACTTGGTGGCAATGAAGAAGTGGGCTTTCTTGGTAATAGCACCTACTCTATGGAACGCTCTCCTTTGGGCAAAGCCAATAACGATCCTTAAACGTGTTGGGGTTATTTTAGACTAGCGTGTTGGCACACCACCCTGAACTTATTAATGCAAGCACACAGCGTTGGCATGCCACGGTAACGCTGCCCAAAGGACGTTGCGCTGGCAAACCACAGCGCGCTGCATGTCAGAAAGGCAGACACGAGTCAGGGACACAAAGGAACAAAGGAGTGTGGTTGGAAAAGTACTGAGAAACACGAGGTGAGCACGGGAGGGGTGCATGGGGCGAACATGTGCTTGGTGCATGCAGGATTGTCACGTACGCAATGGAGACGGCATGGGGGGAGTTTGGGGGTGTCACATTTTGGAAAACAACTCCTTACATGGTGCCATGTGCTGTTGCTGGGGCAGATGTTTCCTTATTTGGTTTCTTGAGATGTACCTATGTGGTTAACTATTAACAAGGTGTAAGATTGTCAATAAAAGGGACCCTCACGAGAGAGTTGGGGCGCTTTCCCGTACATCCATCCTGTCTCCACGTCGTTCTTTCCCGCCATTTCCCTCATAAACGCCTCTTAACAATTTTCTTTCCTGTACTCTATAATTTTACTTATGAGATACAGCTGCATTTTGTTTTTATCTCATTTTTAGGAAAATTTACTGAATGTTGTGTTTTTACTGTGAGCAGCTTAGAGATTTTTGTTATAGCAAGTGGCATAATTTTTTAATAAATAAAGATTGTTATTAGTCTTGTCCGAGTCGTATTTTGATTCCACGTACTTTGGGGCTGCCTGGTATAAATGGCTCAGGCTGAGCATCAAATAAAGGCTCAAAAAACCCCAGTGCACAGAACCCCAGACAGAGGTTTGGAAGAGACAAGGCAAGTCAGGAAGCTGTGCCATTCTGAACAGTGTGGATTTACAAAGGTTGGGGCTTTGTTTAAATGCCTTGGGCTTGAACAAGAGCAGGAAGAAGTTTGGTGAAGAACTTATCCGTTGCTCCATCAGACAACTCTCCAGACAGGATCCATCTAGCCCAAGCAGTGCTTTGAGAAGCTTTCTCAGCAAGAGACCACTCTTAGAGAAAGCTTAATTCTTCTCTCCTAGTGTTCCAAGAAACACTTTACAGGTTCTTCAGCTCTTGCAGGGAAACGGGCACCCGCAGCTCAACTTGGAAAGGGCAGCCCCTATGTGATTAGAGGTTGCTGCAACACACCCTCAGCTAATAACCTAAGCAACACCCAGTGGGTTGATGGTTAAAGCCCACATGGAGTCTCCTACTGCGGATCAGGCCTATTACTTCACTAAGTTGGACAAACAATAGAGTAGCTGTCACCATCCCCTAAGGCTAATCAGCATGTTTGTTTTTTAAGTATATGGGTGCGTGGGAAAGAGATTTAATTGGGGTACCCAGCGAAACTCTGTCAGATTCCCATCTCTAACCACCCAATGAGCCCGGAGGGATAGCATATTACCTCTCAGGAACTTGGCTAAGAGGGCAGAGGTTAATAAGGGCAAGATTAATCACAGCTCCCTCCAGCTCAGAACTCACAGGTTTATTTAACCAAGAAGTCAATAAGCGTAAGCAATGCAAAGAATCACAGTCAAATAAATAAAAGGAGCAAAAAGGTTGCTTTTTCATGTGCATGTTTCAGCGGATAATAAACAATCCATAACAAAAGGCAGCAGTTTTTGAGGACATCATCTAAGTCCCTCTAAGCCTTCTGAGCAGAAGATGATGTGGCATGTATTCCAGGGAGCACAGTTTCAGCTAACTACAGACTGAGAATTCCTAAAAAAAGTTTTGGTTGAGAGCAAGTGTGTGGAAGTGAGATCCATGCTATGAAACTGACTAGAGGAAATAACTTTGTTTAGAAATGGTTCCATCAGAAAGGACGTTAAGGAGACCCAATGCTGGGCTTCGGTGAAGCAAAAAGCAACATAGACCTTGGACATGGAAGGCAGTTAGCCCCATTCAGCGTAAGATACAATTGCTGTAATTCAGTGTGCTACAGTCCTAATTCTCCATGAAACTACTCAACTGAGCGAAAGGGGATTTGAATGAAGGTCTTACCTGGCCCAAATTCACCAGAGCAAATCTATAAGAATGCCTTGGTGCAACAGAACAAGAAACCTATTCCTTCAACTCCTCTCACACCCTGCTTGGCTTGTAATGTGTCGCCCACAGCCAATTTCCAACATGAACTAAATGCAGCCATTAAGGCTTCAGCAACCATTAAGTATAGTGAGCTCTCAAAACAATCAGCAACTTAGTCCATCTATTTTACAGTACCGTAAATGCTTGAGAAGCTTGCTTACCTGAACACAGATTGTTGGCACACAGAGACAATGGAGTGTGCCTCCAGGGGTGAAGTCAAACCACTGCATTAGCAGCACAGAAGTGACCTCCCTGGGGAGCAAGCCTGAGAAGTGTGTATGGAGGTCCTGGGCTGCCCAGTCAACAAGACCCCTCTTTTGGCTTTTCTGATGTGGTCCAAAGGAAATCAAGAGTGATACATTTGGCACCAGCTTAGCCGCGGGAGTTGCTGGAAGGAGGCGTACAAGGTGCCATCCATCCATCTTAGGAACTCCACTCTGGATTTGTGTAGGGTTTACTCCTTAGCATCTTGTTCTCCCAAAGGTATCCCACAAGGCAGCAGAGGTTTAGGACCAGAGTTTTCCTTCTCTTGGATGGGCTACCGTCCCAAGTTAATGAGTCCCATCTGCTCATGTTATTTCTTAAGGGGAAAACAAAGATCATAGGAGTATGTGGATTGTTGGAAGATCAGGTTGTATCCATCTGGGTTGTGTGTATAATTTACTGACATGGTTTGGGATACCAAACCATGCCCTGATGTCATTAACAGGGGCCCTTCTCATAGTGCCCCTACTAGCAAAGCTATGGTGTGTGGCAGCAAGAGAAAGTGTCTTTAATAGTGGCCTCTCATCTATGGAATATCATCCCCAGATAGGCCTATAGGGTTGTGCACCAAAAAATGCACCAGACAGACCTATCAATTAGAGACAGGCCTTTATGTCAAAGGCTGAACAGGGAGTATTATGCAAACTACGTGGCATAGAGAACAAAGGCTCCCTGCAAGCAGCCTTCCTCCGTGCAACAAACTTCACAAATCTTGGGGGGACCTATAGGAACAACCTATAGCACAGAATAAAAATCTACAGTTTAGCATTTGTGGAGGAAGAATAGATGGTCTGCAGCTGCAGGAATGTCTTGCTCGAATAGTCCACTGGATTCAAGCCAGTAGGAGTTAGATAACTCTGCCTCAAAATACGGCAGATTTTAACAGTTGAGTATTCTACTCTCTGGACCAAAATCCACACCGGCAGAGAAAATCTTTCAGGCTTACCTTTTTCAAACTATAGCCAGCATGGAAAATAATGGGAGGCAGGAGGATGTTGAAAAACACTTCTGGATCAAATGTTACCTTTAAAGAAAACACAAAAAACAGCTGTAAGACAATGTTTCCAGGTGGCTATCCTCAAAACATCTGCAGTCTGCCTACAGATTTCCTATGCCGATCTCTCTCCATTATATTAAACCAATCATTTCCTAGAGATCAGGGAACGCAGGTTCATTCCAATAAGCTATGAACATGCTCAGTTTCCTGCAGAGAGGTTTCTCTTTTTCTTTTTAAGTGTTCCATGGTCTAGGGTTCATTCAGACAACCATCACTCTCATAGCATTTGTTTGTTTGTTTTCTAACCATGATTATATTTGGCACATTATAAAGTGGTCATATAGGGGTTCCAGAAGAGGCAAAGATACTAGCTTGGTTGCCCTTCACAGACCTTCAAAGCAGTCTTTCCCAACCTTAGGTCTTCGGATGTTGTCAGACTACAACTCCAACCATCCCTGGTCATAATAAGACATGGTAGTTCGGGATGTGGCAAGTTTTGAGTTCAACAACTTCTAGGGACCTAAGGATGTGAAGGGCTGCTTTAAAATCAGCGGGCTGAACAAAAAAGAAAAAGAAAATCTAGGTTCTAAGGAGTTGAACTGAGTAAGTAACCTTGGGCAACAAGACATTCTGTTCCACACTGCACTGAGACCAGCAACCTACTTTACAGGACCAGGGTGAGGAAGAATGAGAAATGACTATTCTGGATAGTCTAATGCCAATGGTTTGATGTTTTCCAGAACTACCAAATTGTCTTGGAGGAGTCAGTAAGCATAAGTTCCTAAATGCTAAGAGTAATAGAATCCAGAGGAAAGGATCTCCTTACCACATCTGAACAACATTGCAAAGTACTGAACCTTACAAGGAAAACATTGCATATTATCACACATACTGAGATCTGAAAAAGACTTGCGAAAACAGGCCAGCACAAAAATAAACGCATTCATAAACAGCCACAGTTAACAAAAAGGTAGCTCTCACTTTTCGCAACATGTCATTCTGTTCCACATTGTGTATTTTTCCAGGACTTATCTCTCCTTTTAAGGTGTATTCAAAGAATTTCCCGCTGATATTGACCAACAAAGTTGTATAAGCCCGGTCCTCCTGGGAACAGCTTAACGGTTTATCATGACCACTGGTGGGAGGTATGCCATATCTCAAGATCACTCCAACAATGAGCCCTGAAAGAGAAGATGTTAGGTCATGAGTTTTATATCGTATCAGGCATATACAGATGTCAACAGGTTGTCGTTGATTTTAGAACTGACCATGTTTTTAAAAGATGGACGCATGACTGATTACGTAGCTAATGCAAAGGTACAATGTGTGCTTGGCACACTGTAAGAACACTTAGCTTTTATATTAAACATGCTCAAAGAAAAAGAAGCAGGCAACTGAGTACATTGTTCTTCTAAAGGCATTTTTATATTGCATCAGACCCGTGGCCCAACTAGCGAAGTATTCTCTGTACCGATACTTTTTTCTTGTTGTTAAAAAAAATGAGATCCTGTAACTCATATCTGCTGTGGGTGGCAGCACAAAATGGCTGCCAATGGCAGTTAAAAGAAGAAGAAAAAGAGGCGATGGTACTTCACATTGGTGAGTACTATGACAACAAAAGCACTGAGAACACCTCAGGCTTATAGGACCTACTTTGATTTTTACTAGAACCACTGAAATCCATCAATGGGAGTCAGATGCAAAGTGGCAGCTTAGAAGTCAGAACCAGTTACCTACTGAACACCAGCATGACCTGATTCTAGAAGTACAAATCTATTACAGATCAGAGATTATAATGCTTTCATTTAGCAGGGAGAGAGAGCAGAACCTTCTTGTTGTTGAACAGGGGCGTAGCAACGTGGGGGCGGTGTGCTCCTGGTGCCATGTCTCCGGGGGTGACAAGGCATGTGGGTTGCCGCCAGCGCCGTACGAACAGTGCCGGGATCCTCTGCTCACGGCTGCAGCCGCATGTAGAGGATCCTCCATTCGCGGCTGCAGCCACGAGCAGAGGATCCCGGCACCGTCTCTACGGTGCTGGAGCGGCGGCAACCCACTACGTAGTGCGCATGCACTGCATCGTACATAGCAACGCTGCGCATGTGCGCTATGTAGCAACGCCACGCCCCCGGGTGCACGTCATGTTTGCCGCTCTGGGTGCCCAAGCGGCTTCCTACACCTCTGTTGTTGAACAAACAGGAGTGAGAAACTCCTGTCAACTCACAGCAAGTCAGCTAACAATCTATCAGTGGAGCCCAAACCCACCTCTGCCCACCTAACATTTAGAAGAATTGTAGAGTTGGAAGGGACCATGAGGGCAGTCTAGTCCAACCCCCTGCAATGCAGGAATCTCTTGCCCAACGTGGGGCTCGAACTCACGACCCTGAGATTAAGAGTCTCATCCTCTACTGACTGATTTAAATAGCTGTTTGGAAAGGTACACTGACACATATTCAAAAGCTGTTACACACACACACACACACACACACACACACACACTATTGTCTCCTGAGGTGAGGTCTCTCATCCAGGGGTCCCACCAGGACCATACCTGCTTAATTTCAGATATGCTGCAGCCTTGGATGCTCCCAGACTATTTATGGCATCAAAACAATGAAATATAATAAAATGAAGCTAGCCATCAAGTAAGATTGCCCACCCCACAAAAAAGGGCACACAATGCAACAAAAACAAGCCTAAATATAAGTATGGGCCTCTTATTTATTTCGCTAAAAGATACCTTAAGAAAAATGAGCCATCTGCTGAAGGTATCACAGGTGCAAAGCGAGGAAGATAGGAAGATAGAAATAGCAAAGGAGGAACATAGCACATAAAAAAATCAGAACATCAAGAAGAAGTAATGTCACAGCAACTCTGAAACATGATCACCAGCTCTCTTATTTTGTGTTACTGAATAAACACCCAAAAACCATAGGATAATCTGACTTATGGAAGAGTGACTCACTGGCCACAGTCTATACACCACAATGAGTTATTAAAAACACATTTTGAGAAGTAGGGTGGTTTGATTTTCCTAAGCTTCTCTTACTCTTCCACCAACTCCAATAGCCTTTGACCCAACATGCCACCAGTCCAGCCTCAAACTTACTCCAGTTCAATTGTAAAGAACTACTGCAAACAAAGCAGGAATCAGTACTAACCAAGAGTTGGGTGTGTTCTGCCTACTTGGGCTAATGGATTTGTCCTTTGATAAGGTAGGGTATCTCCAACAACAAAGGAAAGGTTTTCAGTGAATGTTTCAAGGTTAAAGCAGAAGGCGCCTGCTGAACTTCTACTGGCAGAATATTCCTCAGGACTGGGGTAAAGACACCAAAAGCTTGTTTTTTTTGCTGCTGTCAGACAAGTCTTGCCAACTCAGGGGCGAGAAAACTAAAATACAAATGAATGCGTAGGTAGTCTGGTGTGTTTGTACTTGCTACACAATACAGTTACACACAAATAGAAACTTCACAAGTACATCCTTGCCCATTTCTTAAACTTTGATTACGGTATTTTCAAAGTGCCTACAATGAATTTTGTTATTCTGAGCATGACGTACCTGCTCTGATCAGACAGTAAACAACCTCACTGTATTTGCATGTTAATGTTGACTCTTGAGATGGCAGGCCCTCTCACCCCAGAAAATTTAGCATCTAGAGCAGGGGTGTCAAACTCAAATTCATCGGGGGCCGCATCAGCAGTTTGGTCACCCTCAAAGGGCCGGTTGTATCTGTAGGACTATGTGTCCACTCTTTATTATCATAAATTATTGTCACTGCATTCAATTATTACTGTTTTTTGTAATAATGTAAGTAATAACTAGCTCTGAAAGCAGAAACATAGTCAGAATAATGGCAAGTAGATATTCAAATGTACAATTATTGTACAATTTATTGAAAAATGATTTTTGGTAACAGACAGTACCGTATTTTTCGCTCCATAATGCGCACTTTTTTCCTCCAAAAAAGGAAGGGGAAAAGTCCGTGTGCATTATGGAGCGAAGGCACTGGGCGCCGCTTCTGCTGCTGCCCGCCTCTGACACAAGAGATCGGAGCCAGGGCTGAGAGCCAGCAGCAGAAGGGCGGAGGAGGGGAAAGCAGCCCAAAATTGGGCTGTTTCTCCCTCCTCCTTGCCCAGCGCCGGCTGCAGGGGGGCGGGGGAGGGGAAAGCAGCCTGAAATCGGGCTGTTTCTCCCTCCTCCGTGCCCAGCGCCGGCTGCAGAAGGGCGGAGGAGGGGAAAGCAGCCCGAAATCGGGCTGTTTCTCCCTCCTCCTTGCCCAGCGCCGGCTGCAGAAGGGCGGAGGAGGGGAAAGCAGCCTGAAATCGGGCTGTTTCTCCCTCCTCCGTGCCCAGCGCCGGCTGCAGAAGGGCGGAGGAGGGGAAAGCAGCCTGAAATCGGGCTGTTTCTCCCTCCTCCGTGCCCAGCGCCGGCTGCAGAAGGGCGGAGGAGGGGAAAGCAGCCTGAAATCGGGCTGTTTCTCCCTCCTCCTTGCCCAGCGCCGGCTGCAGAAGGGCGGAGGAGGGGAAAGCAGCCTGAAATCGGGCTGTTTCTCCCTCCTCCGTGCCCAGCGCCGGCTGCAGGGAGGCAGGGGAGGGACGAGCAGCCTGAAATCGGGCTGTTTCTCCCTCCTCCGTGCCCAGCGCCGGCTGCAGGGAGGCAGGGGAGGGACGAGCAGCCTGAAATCGGGCTGTTTCTCCCTCCTCCGTGCCCAGCGCCGGCTGCAGGGAGGCAGGGGAGGGACGAGCAGCCTGAAATCGGGCTGTTTCTCCCTCCTCCGTGCCCAGCGCCGGCTGCAGGGGGGCAGGGGAGGGACGAGCAGCCTGAAATCGGGCTGTTTCTCCCTCCTCCGTGCCCAGCGCCGGCTGCAGGGAGGCAGGGAAGGGACGAGCAGCCTGAAATCGGGCTGTTTCTCCCTCCTCCGTGCCCAGCGCCGGCTGCAGGGAGGCAGGGAAGGGACGAGCAGCCTGAAATCGGGCTGTTTCTCCCTCCTCCTTGCCCAGCGCCGGCTGCAGGGAGGCAGGGGAGGGACGAGCAGCCTGAAATCGGGCTGTTTCTCCCTCCTCCGTGCCCAGCGCCGGCTGCAGGGGGGCAGGGGAGGGACGAGCAGCCTGAAATCGGGCTGTTTCTCCCTCCTCCGTGCCCAGCGCCGGCTGCAGGGAGGCAGGGGAGGGACGAGCAGCCTGAAATCGGGCTGTTTCTCCCTCCTCCGTGCCCAGCGCCGGTTGCAGGGGGGCAGGGGAGGGACGAGCAGCCTGAAATCGGGCTGTTTCTCCCTCCTCCGTGCCCAGCGCCGGCTGCAGGGAGGCAGGGAAGGGACGAGCAGCCTGAAATCGGGCTGTTTCTCCCTCCTCCTTGCCCAGCGCCGGCTGCAGGGAGGCAGGGGAGGGACGAGCAGCCTGAAATCGGGCTGTTTCTCCCTCCTCCGTGCCCAGCGCCGGCTGCAGGGGGGCAGGGGAGGGACGAGCAGCCTGAAATCGGGCTGTTTCTCCCTCCTCCGTGCCCAGCGCCGGCTGCAGGGAGGCAGGGGAGGGACGAGCAGCCTGAAATCGGGCTGTTTCTCCCTCCTCCGTGCCCAGCGCCGGCTGCAGGGGGGCAGGGGAGGGACGAGCAGCCTGAAATCGGGCTGTTTCTCCCTCCTCCGTGCCCAGCGCCGGCTGCAGGGGGGCGGGGGAGGGACGAGCAGCCTGAAATCGGGCTGTTTCTCCCTCCTCCGTGCCCAGCGCCGGTTGCAGGGGGGCGGAGAAGGGGAAAGCAGCCTGAAATCGGGCTGTTTCTCCCTCCTCCGTGCCCAGCGCCGGCTGCAGAAGGGCGGAGGAGGGGAAAGGAAGTGCCGGCAGGAAGTGCCGCCGATTTCACTCCCTTCACACACACACACACACACTCGCGCTCTCTTTTCTTTCTGTTGTGACAGGGCCGGGGCTTGTGTGTTTTGACAGGCGGAGGCTGACGGGCAGCAGCCCCGACCACTCCGCCGAGGGGAAGCGCTCCGCTCGGCCAATCGCCGCGCGGAGGGGGCGGGGCCTGGAAGGCCCAGAGCGAGCGGAACGTGCTCCCCCTCCATTTTGGCACCCCCGCCGCCGCGGTTTTCGCCCAAACCTGCCCGCTCCGTCGCTGGTTCGGGCGGGGCGGGCGGCGGCGGGCAGGCTGGCCAGCGCCCCTAAATGGACGCTCCGGCCCTGGCTACACGGGCCACATGATGAGGTCTGGCGGGCCGGATTCGGCCCGCGGGCCTTGTGTTTGACACCCGTGATCTAGAGCATGTGTTACATGACACATTACAAATAACCCAGTGGTAAGAAGCCTAACAAGGATGCGGGTAGTGCTGTGGTCTAAAACACAGAACCTAGGGCTTGCCGATCAGAAGGTTGGCGGTTCGAATACCCGTGACGGGGTGAGCTCCCGTTGCTCAGTCCCTGCTCCTGCCAACCTAGCAGTTCGAAAGCACATCAAAGTGCAAGTAGATAAATAGGTACCGCTCCGGCAGGAAAGTAAACGGTGTTTCTGTGCGCTGCTCTGGTTCGCCAGAAGCGGCTTAGTCATGCTGGCCACATGACCCAGAATCTGTACGCTGGCTCCCTCGGCCAGTAAAGCGAGATGAGCGCCACAACCCCAGAGTCGTCCGCGACTGGACCTAATGGTCAGGGGTCCCTTTACCTTTACCTAAGAAGCCTAACAAGATACACACACAAAAAGATTCCAAGGCCTACTGCAAAGGGCATGCATCTTCCCTGCAACTTAAAAATTAATTCTGGATACATAGCAAAAACCAAAATGCCCCACGCAAATAAATCAAAAATAAATCAAAAATCAAAAATCCAATGCACATTGCGGCTAAATTAAGGATTGCTGAAGGCAAGTGTTGTGCAATCTTGCTCCACTTTCTAGCTAAACTGCTGACACAAATTAACAGCAAGCATAAATCCAGGAAAGCTCTGCCTCTAAAAATAATCAAGCACACAGCCTAATAATTAGGTAATAGCTTATACAGACACTAAGCTGGAACACAAGTTATACTTTCAAAAGGGAGACTGAGCCACGGATGTACGATTTCAAGTTTGGGGGTTGCTTGTGGTTCCAGAAACATCGCTAGCATGTTGAAAACAAGCATCTCAGTAGCGTGAGAAATGCTGTTCTAGTCCTTACTATTACCAAGATTAAGTATGCTTGAAGCACAGGTGTAGAGACCAAAAACATATGTCACATGGAAGTGCCACAATGTGTTTTGCTTCTAAACCCATCCCACGATGCAGAGGCTGGTGCCTATTTTAAAAATATTTGTGGTTGGCCGTGCCAGAATCCTTGGCCATGTCAGCCAGCTGCAAAGATAATTCAGTGAGAGGAAATTTTGTTTCTTCCTCCTTTATACAACACAGCCGGTTTGTTCGAGTTCATGACTCACCTGTTTAGCAGGCCTTCACTGTACCCACACACATTTTCCAATGGGGAGAGGAGAAAGGAGAAAGAGACAAAGACAACTGGATAGTGAAACATGCAAGTGATTAATCAAACTGTCTTATGTCCCCTGTTTGCAAAATTGTTTAAGTACACGGGTGAGAATGAACAAAGGACTCTTGTTCCATTCAAAAAGAAGCAAAGGATTGTGGCTAACAGAGCATCTGCACAACAAATCATGGCTTTCTCCAAAGTTACCTACCTAAGAAGCTGCCTTATACCGTGTCAGCCCCACTGGTCCATTCAGCTCAGTATTGTCTCTACTGTCCAGCAATGGCTCTCTGCAGGGTTTTGGATAGGTGTCTCTCCCAGTCCTACCTGGAGATGCCAGGGATTGAACCAACCTGGGACCTTCTGCAGGCAAAGCAGATGCTCAACCACTGGGCTATGTGAAATGCATGCATGACCAAGAACTGGCAAGCTCTCAAGCCATCTCACAGGACTAAAAATTCCTTGGGTAAAAGAAGCTGTTGTAATCATCGGTTTAGGTTTGTGGGGCAAACAGTGTCTTGTGGTATCACCACACTCCTCTTCCACTAGTATGGAAGAGAAAAGGACTTTAGCAATTGGCAAAAACCCTGTTATTATATAAAAACAGCAGGTTCCCCATTTACATGTAGATTCCCACTGACCATCTCAACGTCTTCTTGAGGTGTTCAGCACAATAAGTTGATGTTCACTGGTAAGCATCTGAAGAGCTGTTACCTATTTCTCAACTTCAATAAAATACTTAGATGGGACTTCAGTTCTCTCCAAATGGCAGTAGACTACAACTTCCATCATCTCTCACCATTGGCTGTGCTGACTAGGGTACTGAGAGTTCAACAACATCCAAAGGGCAACACATTTGGCTACCCCTGAAGCAGGGAATCATTAGTACTACACCATTGGCAGTATTCACATGCCTGTGAGTGGGCAGAAGCTCAATTCACATGGCATACAAATGGGCATGTTTACTGGTGTTGGTGCCATTCCACGAATCTTTGAATTGACCAGAGGTTTTCCATGGAGCTCAGGGAAATTTACATAGCTCCCTGTCCACGTGTCTAATTACAAGAACCTTGTTATGTAGGTGAGGTGGTGACTGGCCAAAGCTCAACCAGAAAGTTTCAAAGCTGAGCATATATTGGAACCCATGTCTCCCTGGTCCAAGCCATCCACTACAATGGCCTTGTGCCATTTCTCCTTTGCAACATGTAGTCATTTTTCAACCTATCATTGTAGAAAAGAAAAAGAAAAAGATGAATGTGAAGCAAAAAAAAAAAAAAAATAACAAGCCTGAGGAAAATAGAAGCAATGTATTTTAATAGGAAGTTAAAACACAATTGGAACTTCACAAGAGAGACTTAGTGGCAGCAATGGTGGGAGAAAAGAAGACATTCCACTTTCCTGGTCTTCAGATTTTGCAGAGCTGCAGTGATTCAGGGAAAGCTGTTTGCTAGAGATAAGGATTCTGCTTTATCTCCAAGCTTTGAACTTCGGCACATGAAAAGGCTCTAGAACCTTTTGACTGAAACGGCAGGCTCCCCCACAGACCACAACCCTCCCAAGTAAAGTGAGCAAAGAGTGAGTAATTGGAACAGAATGGATGAGGACAGCAAGAAGGAAGGACCCTGCTCTCTCCATCACATGTTCAACATTCAATGCCAATAGGGCTATTCTGACGTGTGAATCCAGGGTCTATTTTGGTGTATGACTCAGGCAATCATGCCATTGCTATGGCACAAACAGATCAGCACCACAATCCCCTGAATTGCTGCCAACTGCTTCAAGCTGCGGCAGCTTAAAGTGGATTCAGTGCATCTCATGTGGTCCACAAGACGTTGTCCTCATCCAAGTGGCAGCCCCATCCCCAGCCATTTAATTCAGATTTTCCAACTAATAATAATAATCCACCATAAAATAATAATAATAATAATAATAATTTATTATTTTTACCCCGCCCATCTGGCCGGGTCTCCCCAGCCACTCTAGGCGGCTTCCAACAAATATTAAAATACATATACATGTCACAGATTAAAAACTTCCCTGAACAGGGCTGTCTTCAGGCACCTTCTAAATGTCAGATAGTTGTTAGTGCCTTTGACTTCTGATGGGAGGGCGTTCCACAGGGCGGGCGCCACTACCGAGAAGGCCCTCTGCCTGGTTCCCTGTAGCTTTGCTTCTCGCAGTGAGGGAACCGCCAGAAGGCCCTCGGCGCTGGATCTCAGTGTCCGGGCTGAATGGTGGGGGTGGAGACGCTCCTTCAGGTATATTGGACCGAGGCCGTTTAGGGCTTTAAAGGTCAGCACCAACACTTTGAATTGTGCTCGGAAACGTACTGGGAGCCAATGTAGATCTCTCAGGACCGGTGTTATGTGGTCCCGGCGGCCACTCCCAGTCACCAGTCTAGCTGCCGCATTCTGGATTAATTGCAGTTTCCGGGTCACCTTCAAAGGTAGCCCCACGTAGAGCGCATTGCAGTAGTCCAAGCGGGAGATAACCAGAGCATGCACCACTCTGGCGAGACAGTCTGCGGGCAGGTAGGGTCTCAGCCTGCGCACCAGATGGAGCTGGTAGACAGCTGCCCTGGATACAGAATTGACCTGCGCCTCCATGGACAGCTGTGAGTCCAAAATGACTCCCAGGCTGCGCACCTGGTCCTTCAGGGGCACAGTTACCCCATTCAGGACCAGGGAATCCCCCACACCCGCTCGCACCCTGTCCCCCAAAAACAGTACTTCTGTCTTGTCAGGATTCAACCTCAATCTGTTAGCCGCCATCCATCCTCCAACCGCCTCCAGGCACTCACACAGGACCTTCACCGCCTTCACTGGTTCTGATTTGAAAGAGAGGTAGAGCTGGGTGTCATCCGCATACTGATGAACACCCAGTCCAAACCCCCTGATGATCTCTCCCAGCGGCTGCATATAGATGTTAAAAAGCATGGGGGAGAGGACGGAACCCTGAGGCACCCCACAAGTGAGAGCCCAGGGGTCTGAACACTCATCCCCCACCACCACTTTCTGAACACGGCCCAGGAGGAAGGAGCGGAACCACTGTATAACAGTGCCCCCAGCTCCCAAACCCTCTAGACGGTCCAGAAGGATGTTATGGTCGATGGTGTCAAAGGCCGCTGAGAGATCCAGCAGAACTAGGAAACAGCTCTCACCTTTGTCCCTAGCCCGCCGAAGATCATCGACCAGTGCGACCAAGGCAGTTTCAGTCCCATGATGAGGCCTGAATCCCGATTGGAAGGGATCCAAATGGTCCGCTTCTTCCAGGGGTGCCTGGAGTTGTTCAGCAACCACTCGCTCAATCACCTTGCCCAAGAATGGAAGATTTGAGACTGGGCGATAGTTGGCCATATTGGCCGCATCCAAAGATGGTTTTTTAAGAAGCGGTTTAATAACCGCCTCTTTTAGCGGGTCTGGGAAGGCTCCCTCATAAAGAGAGGCATTCACCACCCCGCAGAGCCCATCGCCCAGCCCTTCCCGGCTAGCTTTTATAAGCCAGGATGGGCAAGGATCAAGGAGACAAGTGGTTGGTTTCACTCGTCCAAGCAGCCTGTCCACATCCTCGGAGGTAACAGATTGGAATTGGTCCCACACAACTGGACTAGACAGGACTCTAGCACTCTCCCGCCCCGGCCCTGCTCCCACAGTGGAGTCTACCTCCGTCCGAATCTGAGCGACTTTATCTGCAAAAAACTTTGCAAAAGCATTGCAGGAGATCTTGGGGTCCCTACCAGACCCCGGTGACGAAGGTGGTTCTGATAAATTCCGAACCACCTGGAAGAGTCTCCTGCTGCTGTTTTCTGCAGATGCAATAGAAACGGCGAAGAAGGTCCTCTTCGCCGTCACCATTGCCACTTGGTAGGCTCGAAGTTGAGCTCTAACCCGTGTCCGGTCTGATTCAGAATGAGTTTTCCGCCACCGGCGCTCTAGCCGTCTCAGCGACTGTTTCATCGCCCTCAGCTCCGGGGAAAACCACGGGGCTGTCCGGGCTCCATGCAATCGGAGAGGGCGCTTCGGAGCCAGACAGTCAATAGCCCCGGTTAACTCCGCATTCCAGCGGGCCACCAGGGCATCAGCTGAAAGGCCATCAACATGGAATAAAACATCCCCTACCACTCTCTGGAAACCATTTGGATCCATTAAGTGGCGGGGGCGGACCATCCGAATCGGTCCCACCTCCCGGCAGAGGGGAAGGGTCGCGGAGAAGTCTAGTTGCACCAGGAAGTGATCTGACCATGGCACTTCTTTTGTTTCGCTTTTACTTAGTGTCAGATCACCAACATCCATAGAGGTAAACACCAGGTCTAAGGCATGTCCGCAGCTATGAGTTGGGCCAGACTTATTCAGGGACAGCCCCATGGAGGCCATGCTTTCCACGAAGTCCCGAGCTGCCCCTTGTAAGGTCGTGTCGGCGTGGATATTAAAATCTCCCAAGACAACCAAGCTAGGTGTCTCCAGGAGCACATCCGCCACGACCTGAAGCAGCTCGGGCAGGGAATCCTTGGTGCAGCGGGGAGGTCGGTACACCAAAAGGAATCCTGTACTGCCCCTATTGCCCAACTTCCAGAACATGCACTCAGAAAACTCGGTCTTTCCAATAGGACGCCTGGTGCAAACTAATGACTTCCTAAAAATCACTGCAACCCCCCCTCCCCGCCCAGATGGCCTGGGTTGCTGTGCGTAAGAGAAACCTGGTGGACAAGCAGCGGCAAGGACTGGCCCATCTGCCTCATCCAACCAAGTCTCTGTCACACATGCCAGGTCAAATCCTCCATCCACAATCAAGTCGTGGATGGCAGTGGTTTTGTTCATCATTGACCTGGCATTACACAGCAGCACCTTCAGGTCATGTGGGTATCCCTTGTTGATTCCAGTACCCGTCCGGTCAGGGCCAGACCCGGAGGCAGGGATAGTCCTCAAACAACGACTAAGCCTGCCTCCTCGGTAATGACATGGTCTGGTCTTAGCGTAACTCCTCCTCCTGCCCATGATCACTGAGATCGGATGTCCTACTGCATCCCCCCCTGTGGAACCTGCCCCAGCCATTCTGTTGACTGGGGCCCACTCCCAGGCAGCCCTGGTCCCCCCCTTAAAACAAACCACAAACTATACAGCAACCAATTAAAACAAAACAAAACAAAACAAAACACAGGCTACCCAGCTACAAGTGTACTGAAGCGCATTACGTGGGCAGGGTTGGTTTTTCCATGCGTGGGGATGTTTCGCTGGGTGCCATTTATCACCATACCCTCTACTTCCATGGGTGAGGCACTCTTCAGAGGGCTACTGCTAGGGAGTTTGATGGAGTTTGTATGGTTCCCCCTCCCCCATTATCCCCACAACCATCTTGTGAAAAGTAGCGACCTTGGGAGAGTCACTCAGCAAGCTTCATGATTGAGTAGGGCTTCCTCTGGTCCTCATCCAATCATTTAAAAACTTCTAACTTAAGCTTCATTTATTTCAAATAACCGACTCTTGAAACAGGAGCTTTTAGAATAGGAGAACTTGCTTAAGTAATCTAATATTAGCAGCTCTACTTCGGAAAGTCCCTTTCCTCATGTGTACAACAATGAGGGGGAGGAATCATTTAAAAAAAGGACCAGCTTTCCCATAGTGCCTCAGGAAATTGTTTCTAGAATTTGGATAACTGAGATGGCACGGATAATTTGCTGCACAAAATTAAACCAAAAAGCTCCATCTTCTTAGATGTGTCTCTGATCCGTATTTTATGAAGTAAGCTGTTGTTTACTATAATACCACCAGTACCAGTGCCACATTTTGAGTCTGGAAGCCAACGGATCATAATAATATGTCAACATGAGGGATGAATTCATGTCAGATTTGGTCTGCTACAGCAGAAGAAGCTCATTTCCGTTCCCTTGACAAAATATCTAAAAGAGCATCAGGTATCATTGTTGAGCAGAACAGGATTTATATTTTCCTCGATTTCTGCCTGCCAGTATCTCTCTCAATCATACAAAAGATATAACAGTATGGAAACTTTTGGACAGATGTCCTAAACTAGCTTACCCAATAGGAAATATGCAAGGAACCACTGACCTGTATTTAATAGGCTCTACCAAATCGCATCTATAGTGGTACCTCTGGTTACGTACTTAATTCGTTCCGGAGGTCCGTTCTTAACCTGAAGCACCACTTTAGCTGATGGGGCCTCCCGCTGCTGCTGCTGCGCCGCCACCATGTGATTTCTGTTCTCATCCTGAAGCAAAGTTCGTAACCCGAGGTAATATTTCTGGGTTAGCAGAGTCTGTAACCTGAAGCGTATGTAACCCGAGGTACCACTGTATATGTATGCAGACATACCGTAACATAACATAAATCTGTCACCACCTCTGCATAAATGGAGCTTGTTCTTCCAAGATAGTGTGTCAGTCACTTGCAAGGCACTTTCAGCTTTATAATCATACAGTTAAAATAATGCTATTTTAACAGTAGGTGCTCTGTGGATGTACCGGTAGTTGAAAATAGTAAGCAATCTTAACTCAAACCAAAACAATGTGTTATATGGGATTAGTCTAGTTACGTTGCTGGACTGGGCCAGGGTCCTATTATAATAGCAATGCTTTACTGGTTTCTAACGTGGCATCTTTTTTTTACGGTGCTGCTTCATTGTTTTTCTGTTGTATGATTGAATACTGCATCAGAGATTTTATAATATTAAGCGGCTCAGACATGCTTCAAATAAATAAAACAAATAGCAGCAGATGCACATTTGCTAAGACTCTGCTCTGAAAAATTATCCATATACAGGCTGAAATAATGAAAGCACAACACCAAGGAGGTAGCCTTTCATAGCTCCCCCGGGAGTGTATTGCATGAGTGACAGGTCATCACAGAGACAGCTCTGTCCCTTGTAGCTGCCAATCTGACAGAACTCATCGGTGGAACTGAGAACAGGGCCTGAGATGCCAATGTTACAGCTGAGGTAGTGCTTTAGGACTAACAGCACCTTAAAATGGTCCATATAACTGATGTAGAATAACTATAATATTGTTGTAATGCCTAGCTCCTAACAAATGTTCTAGCTGCCACATTGCGCTCCAATTTAAGTGTCGAAACAGTCTTCAAGGACAGGCCCATACAGGGTGCACTTCAATAATCTAGTCAGGATGTTACCAAAGCATGCACTGCTGAAGCAAGATAACAGCACAGTAGCACTTTCGGCCACTGACATTATCTGCAGTGCCACAGATGGCACCAAGTCCAGGAGTACTCCCTCAAAACGGCATGCTTAGTACAACCCCACCCTGGACCAGAATCTAATTCCCCTTTAAGGTCATTTACCGGTAAGTATGGTGGTCAACCCACCATAACTGGTGGCGGTGAATTCTGCAAGTTATCACTGAATGAAAGAGCACTTTTGCCCTTGCCGGTTAAGGCTATACATTGCCCTTGTCAGTTAAGGCTTAAGATTCTGATCTTGGCAGGGAGGAAAGACAAAGGGAAGTCGCTCTAGTCTTTTGCACATAAACTGTTAGTCACCAGGCTGGCAAAAACGAAGAAGTCTTCAGATGTACCAAAGATACTCGAACTTCATGATGCTTTTTTTTTTTTGAGAGAGATACCATCCATACACAGTATTAAAAAAAAAAGGCTGCAACAAAGATGGCTTCATAAAGGCTGGTTACCGTCTTACTGTCACTGTACACAGAGTTGTTTTCAGTATTTTCAAGCCTTTTCCTGTGCCAGTCTCCAAAATGGGGGAAATGCTGTTGTTCTAATAATGCTAAGAGACAGAAATAGCAACTCTGTACACACAACTGTTACTATATGCTTTCATCTGGCTAACGCAGACTGAAAGAGGGGGAATGATATATAGTGTTTCTTTCCTAACTGCTTATGAAAATAGAAACAAATAAAAAAGTTTATTTGTTTTCTCCAATACACATCGTAGCTTCAATCTGTACCACGTATTAGGATTCATAACTGTTTCGTAACGTATTTTGCTTTGTGCAGACCTTATTTATGTTGCATTTCACACAGTTCCTAGGAAACCAGCCAAAATCTATTTGTAGCTTTACATGTGTCATCTAAATGGCAAAAATCAGTGGAAATGGGAGTGGGGGGGTGGGGATATAATACCATGCACACCCTAACACTGAATTGGCTTTCCCCTCCTTGCAAATTTAAAAAACAACAACTCCAAAATGCACCAAAATTATTCCTTATTGTATCAAATGGTTTCCAAGATCATCATCAACACTTTATGCCTGTACGCACTCTCCAAGATATTGCCAATGAAAATGCCCAACAAGACAATTTGTCCTTTCATTAGCACCAGAGTCCATCATTCCTACTTGCACTTCATCCTTCACAGATGCTCTTCACATCAATGGAAGCTTTCTTTCCCTAGATGGCCAAATGGAACCAATGAAAAGCAGCCATTCAGAGCAGCACTCTAGAGATGTTTCCTGTACTAGCACTCTTAAAATAGCCAGTGCTCTGGCTGAGCTGGGGTGGGAAAGTAAACGCCATAATTTCATTGGTAATAAGACGCCAGTTACTTCTGCATTTAAGTGGTCTCTTCTTCCTGCCTGTACCCCCACCCCTCCAACCATTCATCAAAGGTTTCTGACAGATGATGATTGCAATCCAATAGCTGCAAATGTTTTGGTCAATCTGCCACAAACCGATTCCAAAAGAAAGACAGGGCCGCTTGGTGACATACTGCAGTCAGTGTTAGAGACTGAGATATCTAAGCTAGGCATCAAATGGCTCCTTAAACCAGCGTTACAGTCACCCAAATGGAATGCCTAGTTGCCATTTTTGGGCAGACAGCTCAAAAGCCTTATTTTTCAGTTTGTCTTTTTGGTTCCTGAAATTCATTCTGATTGTGCAGATAAAATACAACGGGTAGAATTCTACAGGACGTGTTGCTAGTGTGTGAAAACAGTCAAGATCCAGACATGCACCTCCAGACAGTGGAGATGCTATGTGTCATCCTGGCACCCAGTCATCTTCACTTGGTCGCAAGCAGCCGATAGCCAGGTGCAAAATGCGCCTAGCGAAATTCGAACACTGGCTACGGCGTATATTTCAGTACTCTGGGAGTCTAGCAACGCCTAGAAAGGCCACAGGTTTCCCATCCTTGGCCAAGTTTCAAAGTCGTCTTGCCGATTTCCAGTTATGCCAGTCTCTAGGCCAGATCTCTGACTTTGCGTATGCCAACACCATACTCCATGTCCCAAGCTGCTGCTGAAACTCCCCCAGGCTTTGAATGCCGATGACACATTCCTCAAGAAAAAGAAGTTGCACAAGTCCAGACTCAGGCTAAATGGAGACATGGGCTAGATGATTTGGCAATTCCCCATCCTGCACCTGCCTCAAACATGCAAAGCAGCAGTAGCAGGGTGTGGGTGGGAGAATCTGCAGCATTGTATAGGCAGAGAGCTCTTAAGCTTCCTGCCATACACCTATTTTCCCTTGCCAACCCCTCCCAGCCCACCACTTCCCCCCAAATCTGATTGCAGGACTGGATTTTCTAGACAAATAAGGAAACATATCCTGGAAAGAAAGGTAATGTTGCAGAGGAAAGCCAGGTGGTAGAAGAATGGTTAACCACTATTTTTTCCACCCCCCCTCTCCCTCTCTCAGGTGCCTACCTGTCCCTATTATGCAAATTAGAGGACTGGGAATCCTGCCTTTTGCACCGAGTGTCTAATTCTATTCCATGTCCTTAGATCAGGATACTATATTACATTCAGACTATATACACATTAGGGACCCAGGTGGCGCTGTGGGTTAAACCACAGAGCCTAGGGCTTGCTGATCAGAAGGTTGGCGGTTCGAATCCCTGTGACGGAGTGAGCTCCCGTTGCTTGGTCCCAGCTCCTGCCCACCTAGCAGTTCGAAAGCACGTCAAAAGTGCAAGTAGATAAATAGGAACTGCTCTGGCAGGAAGGTAAACGGTGTTTCCGTGCGCTGCTCTGGTTCGCCAGGAGCGGCTTTGTCATGCTAGCCACATGACCTGGAAGCTGTACGCCGGCTCTTGGCCAATAAAGCGAGATGAGCGCCGCAACCCTAGAGTCGGACATGACTGGACCTAATGGTCAGGGGTCCCTTTACCTTTACTTATATACACGTTACAAACATATGCATAGCAAAGTAATTGCCAGCAGAGAGACGTACTGCTAGCAGCTTGATGTTCCAGCAACATTTTAGAATAGATACTTACCTTTCTCAACCCCCAAAAAATTCTTCCCCCCCAAAAAAAAAGATCCAGGAAAAGTGACAGCCCGGCATAACCTTCAGCTGTCAAGTGATTGGCCAGTCCAAGCCCAGATGCACTCTGCTGGCGACATCATATCCCTCCGGATCATTGACAGAAAAGCCTGTTCACGGACACAAGACGACGTCTTTGTTGCTGTTCAATATGGCATGTTTTCCTTTAAAATATTCTTATTTTATAAGACCCAAGTATAAAATAAGAATATTGAGGCAGGCGAAAAAAATACAATATTGGCGAAAAGATTCACACTTACCTAACCCTTATATGAAGCGTGCAAGCTTCTGTGCATTGGTCTATTGTGGGTGTGATATCGCCAGCAAAGTGCATACTGAGGACCTGCAGCAAAAAGAGAAATGGAAGCAGATCAGTTCAAGTAAGTGTTGTGCCGATAGGCCTGTCAGAACAAACCATGGGAAGCAGTCAGGCAGGCAGCTATATTGACTCAACAGGCATACACATGTGCTAAATCATCCTTGGAAATAATGCCAAGCAGCACAGCTTTGCAGGGAACCACTATTTGTGTTTTTTATAAAACCTACGGTATATGCTACCTTTCAAGACAAAATTCAAGACGCAATACAGTGGAGCAATACCGGCAAGATATAAACCTAAAACTGCACAACATTAAAAATAGCAGTAGTTAAAACTAATAAATAATAATAATGTGGTGTTCTGTAGTTTATATACGACCGTTCATCACAAGATCTTAGGGCGGTTCACAGGAAAAAAGTACAAGGTAAAAGCACAAATAGTGAAAGAAAACCAACAAAACAATAAACCCCCTCCCACAAACACATTTAAAAGGCTGTAGAATATTAATCAGACAAAGGCAGTTTGAATCCCCCCCCCCAGAAGCTTACAGAATATGTTCAAGTAGGGGCTACACAAAATTATTATTATTATTATTATTATTATTATTATTATTATTATTATTTTTGGCAGCCCTGTTCAGGGAAGTTTTTAATGGTTGATGTTTTACTGCGCTTTTAATATTTTGTTGAGAGCTGCCCAGGGTGGCATGTAAATATCATCATCATCTCCTCCTCACTAGGAGAGAATTCCGCAAGCATGAAACCACTATGTAAAAGGCTTATTCTCTTGTGCCCACCAATGCCGGACGCATAAGCAGCGTCTTCCAAGGCCAATCTCGCACGGGTGGCTCTATAGCATTGTGCAGGGTCCACATGCTAAACAAAACCTGCACAAAAGGGGAATAATCTAAAGCTCCCACACACACCAGGCACACTCCATTCATACGCAGGTATATCTTTACATGCTGTGGCAGACAATCCACTTGAAAGGGACTAAAAAAAACCCCAGAATAACTGTCAGGCTTCGGGGAACTGGATCCCTCCCGCGGTGGCAGTAAATAAGCAGATCAAACGAAAGGAGTGTTCATACCAGATAGTTTCTTTAATAATCACAGCGAGAGACAAAGGAATGCCTATCTCTCTAGAAATGGCGTTGCTCCCAGTAAAGGTCCACCCCCTCCGTCCCCATTAATCTACGTCATAGGTAGGCAAACTAAGGCCCGGGGGCTGGATCCGGCCCAATTGCCTTCTAAATCCGGCCCGCAGACGGTCCGGGAATCAGCATGTTTTTACATGAGTAGAATGTGTCCTTTTATTTAAAATGCATCTCTGGATTATTTATGGGGCCTGTCTGGTGTTTTCACATGAGTAGAATGTGTGTTTGTATTTAAAATGCATCTCTGGGTTATTTGTGGGGCATAGGAATTCGTGTTTCCCCCAAAAAATATAGTCCGGGCCCCCCACAAGGTCTGAGGGACAGTGGACCGGCCCCCTGCTGAAAAGGTTTGCTGACCCCTGATCTACGCCACTCCTACATCGGGTAATCTGAGCTTGTTGCCGCTGTGCTTTCTGTTCTATCACACTCCGAGCCCTTCTAGTCTTAGGCAATAGGGTGGGAATGCTTTCCAAGGACAGTGAATCTGCCAGCTGTCTCTCTCCTGGTGTTTCCTCTTCTAGCTACTCCCCACCCAGTATTTCCCAGCTTTTCCCCTCTGGACTACGTCCCTCTGCAAACCACTGTTCTAAATCAATATTGTCCTCCTGCCTTTGGGAAGGTTCAGATAAAGGGGGGGCACGTGGGTTCCACCATTCCTCCTCAGTCCAGTCCCTGACAATAACACAGGCCCTACAAGCAACAGCCTATGCCTTTTTTTGTACTGTTTTGTGATCTTATTGTACACATATTCACCATGTCCTCAAGGGGCATGGCCACGGAAAGGGTGTATCAATGTGCCAGTCAGCTCAAAGCTGCACTATTTTAAGATTTAATAATATAGAACTTTAAGACTTCTGCTACAAGTAACTTCAAGCGTTGAAACCAGAGCTGATCACTTGGTGTCTGACTGGTGTTTGCTCAATGACTCAAGACAACCTGATGGTTGATTTTCTATCTGTCAAAAATAACACAAGTTGTTGCTTACTGAGAGGCTGTAAATAGCTTTTTTTTTTTTTTTTTACGAAAAAGGAGCAAATAATTATCCAAGTAGAGATTCATTCAACCACCAAAGCAAAAAGTACAGAACATCACTCACTCATTGTTTCCTCCAGCCGACAACGGCACCAACAAACCACAATTAGTAGCTTCCCCACAGACACACACTTCCTAAGAGGGGGACTTGTGCAGCAGTCTCACTTAGTTATCTGGTTTCTTCATGCTTCTGCTTTTTAAACTTTACAGTCAGGATGACTCGTGGGTGTTAGCGATATTGGAGATCAAAATGCAACATAAGGAATCAGACAGTTTTTGCTGTCAGGAGTCAACTAAAAAACACTTTGAGGTTTTTAAACTGCTTTGAGAGGGGTGTTCCGTTTCGCTTTTACAATCTAGCGTTGTATAAATTTTATGAAATCAAAAATAAATAAGCTAGGAAGTTTCCTAGGCAAAAAGGTATGACAAAATTGACCCAGCTATTGGAACTGTCTTCTCTTGTCCCTCAAACGTAGGCATTTCATCAGCTTCTCAGGATCCAGTTACCCATAAAAGTTTTAAATGCCCATGCACTAGCATCAAATATCTAGTGACAAGAGACAAACAAGAACTGGAAGATATTCAGACCAATCGTTTTTGTCTTCCACCACAAGAAGCCAACTTCTAATATCCATTCTACTCTCCTGACAATCATTCAGGAACCATATTTTGTCATGTCAACTCATCAGCTTAAAAACGGGTTGACTTCATAATAAAGTTGGAACTACAGTAGAGAATTCAAGAGAAATGTATTCTAGAACAAAATGCCCTTTTTAAATAAAAAATGATATTTATCTAACTATATTTTCATTTATTTATTTTTCAAACTTGTAATATTTATCCTCTCTTCCTTAAGAGCAACACTCTAAGGAATTTCTACCACACCTTGACAAAATTTTGTGGTGATGCTGGGAACCAGACTTATCCCCTAGCAGATCATTTTTGCCTTAAACCACCCTAATTCATACAGCTAACATTAAAATAATAATAAATGCAGTTTCTGATAGAGGGTGAAGGAGTGCAACATTAAGGCATGCCTTCACAAGAAACCAAAACTGCTTTGTAATTGCGATAATTTCCTCATGAGGAACTAAAGTTCTTGGAAATTGATGCCACATATCTAATAGAGTTCTGAGAACTGGCACAGAACTTTAGTTCCTAGTTCTAGGCAATGCTAATTTTGTAGCTATCTCAATTACAAAAACGTAGGAAAGGATTTTAACACTGGAACTGCGTTAACAAAAATCAAACTGCCAAGCAAAATAGTTTAAGAACTGAGGACTATTTAAGGTTGCCATGGCAATGTTGTTAAAGATGAAAACTTCAAATTCTTTTGTAGGGTTGCACTGCAAAACAGGTTTACTCAAAAAGAAGATATACTGTGTTCAACGGGGCCCATTGGACCAACATCTTCCTCAAGCTGTCCACTACAACCCCAAGGTGGTGCTCCAACAGTTCAGACCCTCATGAGTGTATATGTGAAATTAAGATTTATTTTGCCCCTATGTGCTATCTATTTACCACAGTGACCAATCAAAGGCCTATGGGAAGTCGACAAGAGGGGACGTCAACTGCAACAGTTCTCTCCCATTACTGATCCCCAGGAACCAAGGGTGGGGTTTTATTGATGCAGCATCATAAAAAGGCTCCAAGGAACCCAGCAAGTGGGCTGGCAGGGTTACAGTGGTCATTTTGCACGGGGCACAGAATTCAGCACCATGATCAACTCAGAATACATTTTTTTTTTTTAAGAAAAGAAAAAAGTTGTCCTATAGGCCAGTTCCATGTGCATTCCAGCATCTCAAGAATCTCAGGGTTCATTGAAAAAACAATGAAGAAATGTAAACTGAATTCTAGCTTTTAGAAGCTGGCTTGAAAGCATGTGAGCAGTGATTAAGGCTTCCTCCCAGGTAAGTCGGGTTAGGGACGGAAGCCTTACTGTGTTTATCTTTATTTGTTCTTACACTTTATGTCAGGGGTCGGCAAAGTTTTTGTGGCTTGGGCCGGTTCACAGTCCCGCAGACGCTGTGGTGGGCCAGAGTGCGCGCGCACAGGCATGCGCAAACGCTATTTCCAGTGCTCCTTCCGGCGCGAAGGAGGCGTGCGCAACTTCCCATTGGCTGCAGGAGCTTCCTGCAGCCAATGCGAAGCCGGCCAGCATCACGGAAGGCAGTTCCCGCTCTACTGTACTCTGCACCGGTTTAGTGCAGTGCATGGGAGCTGACCGAGCGGGCGGCAGGGGTCCCCGAGTGGGCGGCGAGGGTCCGTGGGCCGGTTAAACAACCCCATGGGCCGCTTGTAGACCATGGGCCTCAGGTTGCCGACTCCTGCTTTATGTTGATGTTGTTTTTACAGCACATTGTAAAGCCACTTTGAAACACTTCTGTGGAAAACAACAACAAATATAATACATAAAATATAATAAATAAAATAACGGATATTCAGAGGGGTGCAGCCTCTGACCCTGGAGGTAGTACACAGCCATCGTGATTGGTAGCCATTGATAGCTTTTACCGCCTTAAGTCTAAGCCCCTTTTAAAATTGGCCAGGTTGGTGGTAATCACCACTGTGTCTTGAGCCAACATATTCCATAGTTTACCTACTAGCTGTGTGAAAAATGACTTCTTTTCATCCATCCTGATTCTCCCACCATTCAGGTTCGTTGCATTTTAAATAATAAACTCTGGGCTCGCATGGAAGTCTAAGCAAAATGACCACTCTTGTCCCATTTCATAAACACCCCCCTCCCCAAACATGTGTTTCCTTTACCTACAACGATGAATACTCTTTTATGTGTAAGTTACACCTGCAATAGGGACCAGGTGGTGCTGTGGGTTAAACCACAGGCTTGCTGATCAGAAGGTCAGCGGTTTGAATCCCTGCGACGGGGTGAGCTCCCGTTGCTTGGTCCCAGCTCCTGCCCACCTAGCAGTTCAAAAGCATGTTAAAGTGCAAGTAGATAAATAGGGACCGCTCCTGCGGGAAGGTAAACGGCGTTTCCGTGCGCTGCTCTGGTTCGCCAGAAGCAGCTTTGTCATGCTGGCCACATGACCCGGAGTCTGTCTTCGGACAAACGCCGGCTCCCTTGGCCTATAGAGCGAGATGAGCACGCAACCCCAGAGTCGGACACGACTGGACCTGATGGTCAGGGGTCCCTTTACCTTTACCGTTACACCTGCAATGGGAAATGAGCATGAAACAGCTTTAACAGCAGTTACTAAATTTGATTACCAAAAGAAATAGGGGGGAAAGCACCCTGAGTGTTTAATTAATTTACTTAAAAATTTTTTTCAAGTAAGTCCGGAAATCCCCTTTTCTCCTCTCACACAGTGACTAGGCAATTTACACATGACGCAGAAAGAACTACCGGTAACAGTATTCCCAAACTGGCTTGACATATTCTATGTTCCACACTGAAGGCTAGATTTTCTAGCGCAGTGCTGGAATAACAAGGCCAATGGGTTGTCTTCAGTAATGCTTTTCTGTACTTTTTGGAAGTAGAGTTAAGTCCCTGAAATGCAAATAAAGAGCAGCTGAGACTGCTTACAACTAAACACCAGCAATAAATGTTATATGGCTGTAAAGAAGACTGACTTAGTGCTAAAGTCTTCCTGTCTAAATCATAACAATGGTTGAGCCAATGCTTACAAACTACAAACAACATTACTGCAAAAAGTTTTACCAAAAACAAATAGTCAAGTATTTACTATCTTGTTTTATACAAGACTGGAGCAATATGAAATATTGGATAAATACTATACAATCCTAGTTAACGGCGCAATCCTATACGTGTGTACTCAGAAATAAGTCCCACTCAATTCAATGGGCTTACTCTCAAGTAAGCTGATACAGGACTTTAGCCTAGATGTGCAAGTTTTTTAATACTCAAATTGTTAAGTCCTCATCAGCATTCATTCTCCCTTGCTTTTTCTCTGTGTCTTACACTTCAGTTTTGTCCCCTATTTGTAGATAGTGCCAGCTCTTTTTTCTTTCAAACCCCTCCTCCTTAAAGCCAAACTTTGCCACATAGTCTCATCTTGCAGATACCATCTTATCAGGAGGTCCATTCCAAGTCTCTTTTCACTTCTTTCCATACTCTATTATAATTGTCTTCAAATAAATTTATATTCTTCTAAGTGGAGATTTCTATCTCGATCAGTATCTACACTGGACATGAAATTGCTTTTATATGCAATAGCTTTTTTTTGTTTTATTTTACGTGTGCTATGGTTTCATATGAGTTTTTAATGTATTGCAATGTTGCTTCCGAGATGCTTCATAGGAAAGAATTCATAAATTAAGTCAGTCTTTAGATTAATCCCTTAATTCCTATTTTTTAACTGAACAGAGCTTAAGTGTTTATAATTGCACCAGCTCACTTTCCTCTATCCTTCTGCTGTCTTCTTCACTGTCAATTCAGTTTGGAAGCAACTCAGGGAAAGGTTCTGTGTTTTTGCTTATGTAACTTTACAGTACTATGTGCACTCTGTGAAACAAAACAGACCGTTGCGTCTTAAAATTTTTTTTTTAAAAAAAGCCTGCCATTTATCTCAATAAAATATACAGTTTAGCAGGCAGAAACGCTGTTATATTTATTGACGGACACACGCCAAAAAAGATTCCTGAGATTTTACGGTAATTAGAACCTACCAACATATGTTATGCTTCCTATAATGGTCTGTTTTGTATTCCATGCATTTAGCTTCAAGAATTGAGAAAAAAACCATTCTATATAAATATAAAAATCAACATAAAACCTATTATTGAGACAAATGTCCCATGGTGAGAGTGTAGTATATCATCCACATCCAGGTCAAGTATGTGGATGTTTCTTATGTATACCCATAACTTATGGAAACTGATTTTATATGGTCTGGAAAATGCTGTAAATGCAAGCTGTTACGCTAAGAACGAAATCCTAGATACGCTTTCCTTAGAACAATTCCTATTAAACTCAGTGAGGTTTACTTCTGAGTAGACATGCACAAGATTGCAGCACACAGGAAACATTTGCATATCTTTACTGCCAAGTGTTCAGGGTGTTAAAAAAAAAAGACTTACAACAACAACAGCAACAACAACAAGGCACAGCACTGCAGCAAGGAACAAATGACTAAGAAGATTGTCAGAGGTTGAGAAACCTCAGCAGAGAAAATCCCATTGCTTTTCAACCGTTTTAACTTTTAAGGATTTGTTGAACAGTTACTGTGGAGGAAACAGTTACTTTTTGCCCAGTGCAAACATTCATTGGCACTTCCTTACCAGAATAAACATCTGCACCATGGAATGTTGAGCTGACATTATGCCCTGTTAGATTTTATTTTTTTACCAGCAAAGAAGAACCAAATACACAGTAATCAAACCCAGAGTTTGAAAATCAACACACTTCTGCCTATGATCAGAATCTGAACACTGTTAAGAATTGCTATGATATTGAAGATGCAAAAGGAAAATAGCACAAGGTTACCGGTATATATATGTCAGTGTAGGTACACATGCAGTCCTCTGCACCAGTCATTAATCAAATCTGGTGGCTACTGAGCTGATCACAATTCCCCAGTTCTGTGCCACATCAGATAGTAGGAACAAATGTATAGTACTTTTACTTTGAACTTCCACCACCAAAACCCTTCAAAGGGCAAGCTTTTCTCATTTAATTACAGTACTTAGCAAAAACAAAACAAAACAAACAAGTTCTCTGTGCAGTAAAAGTAAAAGTTTACAGTTTTACTTACTGTAAGTAAAAGCTTACAGTAAAAGTTAAGATCATAACAATATCCAAATTAAACACAAACATCTAACAGACTAAAGCACAGCAGCAGAATGAAACCAAAGTAAAACAACAACAGGGAGCAATAATAGTGCAAGAGATATAAAAATCAGATCTAAAGTCAGGGATCATGGCATCTGTGCATTGCAACTTTGAACCATTTTAGAAATCTGATATAAAATAAGCAGCAAATGGAACAGCTCCAAACCATTATTTACTTAATTTCATCACATGACCACACACAAGGATTTAAGGTGCATTGGGTAACCTTTCCCGGTGCAGAGTTTCAGCGCAATCAGGAGGGAGCCAGCAAGCATCAAGGGCCAAAGATTAAAAAAACAAAAAACACAAAGCTAGCAGGCAGCCAAGCTTCCAGCTAAAGAGCATGAATGTTTAAAGATGTGTCTAGTCTTCCTGTACAGAGTCCAAGATAACAACAACAACAACAAAATTATGCCCAGTTTATTCCCAGTAAAAAAATAAAGAAGGAATCCCAAAGGGTACCCTATATACTCAAGTATAAGCCTAGTTTTTCATCACATTTTTTGTGCTGAAAAAGCCGCCCTCGGCTTATACTCGAGTGAGGCAGGCAGTGGCTCCTATGAAGCTTTCCCAGGTTTTTTGTGGTAAAATTGGGTGCCTCGGCTTATATTCGGGTCGGCTTATACTCGAGTATATACGGTAATTCAAAAGTAGCACATGACAGAATCTTGCTGTCAAGACTACAATTGAAATGTTTACTGTAATTTAACTTCTGCACCACCATGCACATTTCCAGTTCAATTAGCGAGCAGCATTCAAATAAGGCCTGAAGGTTTCCTCAGGGGACATTTCAGCATGTCATAATAATGTATCTCCATTAAGAAAAGCGACACGAATAATGTATCTCCATTAAGAAAAGCGACACGAAAACATAAGTTTACATCTCTATTTTTTTCATTATGTAAAAAGCAACTGACATTTGGCCTCTGTCCCACTCCCTATGACCCTAAACAGGCCTGCAAACCACCATCGTAAGAGGCAAATTATGTAATATGCATTTCATATGCAAAAGCCCTCTCTGAAATGCACATTACATAATTTGCCTCTTATGTTAGTGGTATATATGGTGGTGATGGTGGTGGTGGTGTGCATAGAGAGAGAGAACAGATGATGCCCAAAGCAATTTGACCTTCTGTTCCCCCATTAGCTTGGAAACGCTGAATTAGGAAACAGCAGAGGCCTGGCTAATTGTACACATTTCAAGGGATGCTCATTCTTCAAGGAGGTGCAGGTTTGACTTGAGAAGAGGCTCACACATGTGCATCTGCATTTATCCAGACCCTGGGCCTTGAGAAAACGATACCAGCAAGACACCACAAAACAACCATATATCTGAAGGCAATGAAGAAAAAAACAGGAGGAATGGAGTCGCATCCACCAGGCAAAGAAGCAATGGGGGGGGGGGTCCCAAGCAACCAGAGCAAATGTCTCTTCGCCCATCTAATACCCCACCATGTACCCCCCACCCTGACCTCCACAGAGCATCCTTTTGCCATAGGCACAGTCGCTGTTCCCGCCCCTTTGGAATCTAATGCAATTCTCCTCCTCCCGCCTCCACAGCCAAGGGCAGGTGGAATTAGCAAATCGCCTTGACATTCACGGCGCTCCCACAAATAAATAAGGTTTCGATGGAGGGGGGCGGGGGAGACACCCACAAACACACGCACAGCATAGAGAAGAGTTTTGTGTCACCGTATATGAATGAGATAAAAAGGAAGGCGAGGAACGGAAGGACCCTGCAAGACACACACAAACACACACACACACACACACACACACACACTCCCTCTTCTGCTTACAGGCAAGTGTGCAAACAGCCTTTGTTCACGGCAAGCGCTTGCATCAAAGGCGATCTCTATCTCGCGCGCACACACCCATCTCTTTCCCCATCCCTGTCCTTCTCCTCTTTCCTCCTTCCTCCTTCCTCCAGGACCAGAAGCACCGAGCGCCCCCGCGCCCCCAGCCTCACCGTAGATCATGGCCAGGCCGGTCTCGTGGAGGAAGCGGACGCGGCGGTGCTTGAAGAGCCAGATGGTGAGGATGGTGAGCGTGAGCAGCAGGATGAACGTCAGGAGGCTCACGCTGTCCTGCCGGTGGCTCTCCTCGGCTTCTTTCTCCGTGGCGATCTCCTCCAGGGCGCTGCTGCTCCGCTCCCCGGAGCACGGCCCGGGGATTCCAAGCAGCAGTAGCAGCAGCAGCGAAAGGAGCAGGAGCGGAGGAGGGCGCGTCATGCTGCTGGTGGAGTTGGGGCCGCCGCCGCCGCCGCCGCCGGTGTTTCTCTCTTCCCCCGGCCCGCAGCAGCTGCGCACAGAGCCGCCCGCAGCCTCTGCAATGCCTGGCCAGCCTCTTACGCTCGCTCAGCCTGTGGCCGCCAAGCCAGGAGCAGCTTCATCCCCAGTGGCGCGCGCGCGCCGCCGCCAGACTCCGCCTCTGCGCGGGTCCTCTCCGGCAGGCAGGCCCCGGCAGGCAAAGTTTGCCGACTGCCGTAGTCCTCGGTGCGCTGCTGCTGCTGCTCCGTCTCCTGCTGCTGCCGCTGCCGCCGCCCCGCCTCTTTTAAGGCCTGCCACGCTCCCAGCTGCGCGGCGGCGGCGGCGCCACCTCCTTGCACTCCCGCACTGAGGCGGGATTTGCGCAGGAGGCGCAACGAGGCGGGAGAACGGCCGTACCATTGCAGACAATATCTATATTTTCAGGGGGGATATCGTGTCCGAATGCTCCCCGCGTCTGGTGCGTTGGAAAGGTCTGCTGCTGACTGTTGTTGTGTTTAATTGGGCGAGAGTTAAAGAAGCATATTCGACAATGTAAGCACACCCCTCCGCCACTTCCTGAAGTGGTGCAGGCCATTCTACCGCCTCCTTCCGCAGCCAGAGTGCACCACAAGCTGAGTAGAGAAAGCTCAAAGGTCCCTTGAGTTGCCAGAGGGTGGGCATCCAGTTATTGTCGATGCTGCTCTCTCAGAAATTGCAAACCTAGAAGTGAAAAGGGGGAAGCTTGGGATTTGGGGCTGTTGCAACCCCTGTTCCATTATCAGTGTCCCTCCAGCAAAAAAATAAGAGCCTTTGTGGTGTTGTGGTGACTAATGTTGGACTACCGGTAGTACCTGGGAGACCAGGGTTCAGATCTTCACGCAGCCATGAAACCCGCTGGGTGAAGATTAAATGTGGAAGTGGAGAAGAACCATGTACGCCACCTTGAGCTCTTTGGAGATAAGGTGGAATATAAATGCAACCAATAAATTAAAAATAAGTTGCTGTCCAGGGGTTTTTTTCAGCCAGAACTTGCTGGAACACGGTTCTGGCACCTCTCAGCTGGGTGCCATTGCCATTATAAGAGAACAATGGAGGCGTTCATGGTGAGTTCTGGCACCTCTTTTTCTAGAAAAATAGCAATGTGTATGCTGATACAGAAACCCTAGGCATCCTTACCTGGAATGCACCCATTGAGTACTTTCCAAGTAAGCCTAGATAGGATTGTGCTTCAGGAGCTGGTGTGGAGTAATGTTTGCATGTAGGTAAGATTCCAGATCAAATTCCACCGCAACTATTGTCTCACTTGATGCCTTAACAAAGTCAGTCAGCTTGAGCCTTTTATCTGCAATATGAGGATAGTTAAACTGAAACCTGCCTTATAGGGTTGCGGTAAGGATTACTGATATAATGTATGTGAACTCTAAAAATTCCTATCTTGAGTTTACAGGGGAGTTCTACTATCTGATGCCTGAGTCCTCTCTTAATTACTGGATTCAGCAAGGGTTAAAATCTAACAGAGGTTTTCATTGTTGAATTAGCCAGGCAAGGGTCATAGTGACCAAAGTAAGGTATAGCAAAGGAGGTTGTTCTGTACCAGAGGGCAAATGGATGGCAGTGAGAAAGATAGAGGCCAGTGTGAGAGAGAGCTGGACTAGAAGCAGATTGCAGGTGCAAGCCAGAGAGTGCGACCCATGACTTGACTTCTGCTTGAATCCAAGGCTATGACTATGGGAGAAGCAAGACATCTTGGGGTGTTAATGCTGTGAGCCCCTTCATTTAAAAACCATATATCATAAAGATACCACAGTCCCCATTATTCCTCATTCCAAAGAAACCGAATTCTGAGCAAGCACCTGGAACCTCTGGAATCTTGCACCACTTTGAGATTATTATTATTATTATTATTTCATTATTTGTACCCAACCCATCTGACTGGGGTAGCATGCAACATTACTATATATCGGGCACCCCCAAACTCAGCCCTCCAGATGTTTTGGGACTACAATTCCCATAATCCCTGACCACTGGTCCTGTTAGCTAGGGATGATGGGAGTTGCAGTCCCAAAACATCTGGAGGGCCACGTTTGGGGATGCTTGCTATATATGTTTCTTTTTTCCAGCACTCTTTGGTGCAACCTCAGACCAGCAAAGTACATTGCAGAACTTCATATAAATGTCTGTCACTTCCCATATTTCATCTTAAGACTGTGACTTAAAGCGGACTCCATCTTTGGCTCCAATATCAGCGAATTTTTTCCACCCCTCCCTTCCTCTTGTTTTGTTTACCTTCTAGCCTAATGAAGCATTGTGGAGAACTCAAAAGCTTGCATGCTGTAACAATGGCTTAATAAAGGTACTGCTGTAATGTAGGTTTTGACATTTTTCTAACAGGTCAGTTTGACCACCTTTGCTTTTTATATGAATGCTAAATATTATAGGAAATCTGAGCCAGATTATTATTTATGGTGTAACTGTTTTCATACATCCTCTCCTTTTAGTCCCTTGATATTTTGTACTGTCAACAACTGGGATAATTAATTCCTTGGAGTCTGCTAGCAGCATTTCCCAAAGAGAACTGCAATGTTTACCATATATTCTGTTGGGTAAATATTAAGCAAGGTTATTCATTTGTTAAGCATGTTAATACTATACATGTTTACTTAGAACAGGGGTGAGGAACCTGTGGCCCTATCAAATGATGTTGAAGCTCCAGCCACCATGGCCAATGGTCAGAGATGACAGGAATTCAAGTTCATGTGGGGCACATATTCCAATTGCCTGTCAACTGAATACAGGAGAGCTTACTTCTCACTAAGTATGCACACAAAAATGGGGTTGTGTATCCATTGAACTCCATTTGTTTAGGCTTGCCTAAGGCTGTGCGAAATCAGGCAAAAGAGGAAGGAAACAAATGAGCAATTCCTTTTCCCAGTGGCTAGCACAATAGACTGAATGCTGCACTGCAACATGGGAACACAGGGAACCAGTCCCATAAGCTCTTCATTTACAAATTGATCTTACTATTACATGTTCCCACATCCCTGAATGGTGATTCCAGAAGAACATCATACAATTACTGCCCACCAGCAACTTGTATTCAGAAGCACACCACCTCTGGAATTGGAGGTAGTACACAGCCCTCAAGACTAGTAGCCAATGATAGCTTTATCCTCCATGAATTTGTTTAATCCCATTTTAAAGCCATCCCAAATTAGTGGCATCACTACATCCTGTGGTCACAAATTCTATTGTTTTAAGTACACACTCTGTGAAGAAGTGGATTCTTTTGTCTGTCCTGAAGCTTCTAGCTTTCAGCTAAAGCAGCCACTGCTTTATTCCTTATTAATATACAGACAGCCTAGTATTTTAAGGTTCATAGGCCTACTTCTGAGAAAGCAGCATAGGATTCTATTGTAAGTTCTATTATGTGAAGGCTGCAGTCCTATCTTCACTTACTTGGGAGAAAGTCCCATGGGGTTTACTTTTGAATAGAGGTGTATAAGGATTGCAATCTAAGCTGTCTCCAATTTAATTTGAAATAAAACCTAGTGGGATTGAGGGAAGCAATGGGGCGTGGTTCCTTTGGCCACAAACTCTGTTTAGTACACAACCAAATGGCAGGTTTATACTATAAACTTTACAGTGTCACTCATAAACCTGATAAATGCAAAAACATTTTCTTAACGGAGGCCATAAAATAGTTCCCAGAGCGCATTTGGCAGGACCAAATTTTGGGAGAAAATTAACAAGAACTTGGCCCTCGTGCCTTTTGCCCAATATGAGCCTGTAGTTGCAGCATACCTGGCTACAATTAACATACACACCTGCATCTGAGCATGTGCAGAGTACACTCCCCCCACATCTGTCCCCAGTGCAGAGTCCCCATCTGAGCATGTGCAGAGTACACTCCCCCCACATCTGTCCCCAGACCTCAGGGCATTTCTATTTAGAATCATAGAACTGTAGAGTTGGAAGGCACCCCAAAGTTCATCTAGTCCAACCCACTTGCAATACAGGGATTTATTTATCTTCACGCCCTGAAAGACAGCAAAGTGTGACGAACAGGAGGGGCGAGTGATTCCCCATTATTATTTTTTGAGAAAAGAAAAAAACCCCACTTCTCCCTCTGCCTCCAGGCTCAGACGGGGGAGGAGGAGGAGAGCCTCCCGATTTGTCAACGAGTCCGATTGACGGCCCCGACCCGACCCGCTGATAGGCTGTCGCTCGCCCATCGGGGCGGAGCCTCCTCCGTCGCCCTGGGAGACGGGCGAGGTTGAAGCCGGAAGCGGGCGCTTAAAGCGGAGGGCGGGGCCAGGCGAGGCTTATTGGGCTAGCGGGAGCCGCGGCTGGGGTGGTGGCCGCTGCCTCGAGCGATCGCGGAGGGAGGGGAGGCGGGCTGCGCGGTGTGGCCGGAGGAGGTGAACCGCCATGGGCTGCTTCTTCTCCAAACGGAGGAAGCAGGCCAAAGAGCCGAAGCCCGGCGGCGAGAGCGGGGACGGAGACGGCGCGGTGCCGTCGGAGGCCGAGAAGCAGCCGCAGTACAGCTGGGACCAGCGAGCCAAGGTAACCCTCCGCCCTGCCGCCCACTCCCCGCCAGGGCTGCGGTTTCTTCTTCCCTCCCTTTCTTCCTCCCCCGTTGCTTCTCCCTTGGCTGCATGCGTGATCCTCCCTTTCGGACGCCCCCTTCTCCCCTTGGGGCTCCTTCCTTCCCCGCTGCTTCTGCGACCCTCTTCTGCCAAGGATGCACGTGTGAACGCCCTTGGAACAGACACGGGTCGGTTTGGGGTGGCGGAAGCCTGGGTTTTCATCCTCCCTATCGGCTCTTTCAAGTGCCTTTTCGGGAGGGGGTGGGTGGAAGGAGTCACACTTCTTGGACCTGAACGTGGGTGGAGGTGTTTTTTTTGCAGAAAAAGCTGCATTTAAACGCTCTTCCGTAGGCTGGGGTGGTGGTTGTGGTCCAACATAGCTCAGGTACCTTAATGTGCAAGCAATTCCGCTACGTGTGAACTTCCATGTCGCTCATCTGTTTTCTTCCGTGCCTCTCTACTGACGTCCCGAGTTCCTTTCTTTTTGCACGTCTTCTGTCTTTCGTTGCTCATCCTTCCTCTCTGCGTGTGCTTCCTTTTCTAGCACGTCTTATCCTCTTACCTTCTTGGGGAGCAGGCTCAACATCGCTTAGCGCATCCCTTTCGTTATCCTTAAAGAGGGTGGTTATCTAATTCCTTAAATGTGCCCTTACTATGCATAGTAAGTGTTGTGGGATCCTAAAGACTACAAGAGCGCGTTGTGGAATAAGCTGTCTTGTACTTTCACTCTCAGCATCCTGTGAAGGGTATTTCAAATCATGCCACCAAATCGATTTGCCTTTGAGGTACCTCAGCACATCTTGTGTTTGGCGGCTGATACAGTTATTGCTCTGGGATTTAATCCAGAGGTGGTGTTGATTTTGAGCAAAGAGGGCATCATTGTAATCTTGTGTATCTGATTGTTAAACATAATGGTTTCCTCTTATTTCATCCCTCCTACCCACCCCAACCCCTTGTGAATTGGCAATGAGGCTGCAGGTAGTAGCCAAGGCAGCTGTTTTCCCCAGAGGATTCTGTGCTTGTTTGCTAACTAATTGCGTTCTTTCCACAACACTATGTAAGCCGCTCTTTGAGGTTGCATACACTTTATTTTCCTGGCTCCCTAATTATTTTTTGTTTAGTTGGTTCTGTGCATTGGGTATTTCAAAATTTAGAGGTATGTAACACTTGACTCATGTTTTGGTCATGTGTTTGGTGGGTGGTGGAGGTGATTTCAACTGAGGAAGCTTTTATGTAGTTTCTGACTCAACTTCCTCTTGTGGTAATGAAAGGAACTTCCCTTAAACAGTATAGTTTGCAAATTGATAGATCTCACACTAAGGAGTCTAAAATGTTTTTTTTTTTTTTTTTGCATGACACCATCATTTTTTTTAGTCCACTGTCGCCTTGGTTCCATAAACTCATCCCTTGTACCCCTACCCTATTAAAAACATTATTCAGAATAGTGCTTTGCATGACCCACTAAGGAAGATAGCAAGACAATAAAATTCCAAACAGTAAAATGCAATACAGTGACAATCATTTGCACAATTATTCAAAATCCAATTAAAACTATTTGGTTTCATTCAGCATAATTTATGCATTTAAATCATTGCTAAGTTTTTCAAAGTCTGATAGTCATTTACACCTCTAACTCCCCCCTGACACACCCTAGACTCTTGGTGCCTCCCCCCTCAGCCATCCCACTGCCCCTTGGGGAACCACTGTCCTCCATTGGATGAATCCTCTTATATGTGAGAGTATGAACTGCTCCCAACTTAGATATGGAAATGAATCACAATTCCATTCTTCAGAGTGACAGTGTCCTTGGAATAAACATGCAGTATGCTATTGACGTGATTAGGTTAAATGTTAATTGGTGTGTTATTTCAAATGTCATTTCATTTGAAGTTATGGTTGAGCTTGATTTTCCAAAATCTGCCATCCTGCATGCATAGAGGTGGGGAATCTGTGCTCCTCTAGATATTGCTGGACTCACAACTTCCATCAGGCCTAGCCAGCATGGACAGGGATTATGGCAGTGCAGCCGAGCATCGTCTTGAGGACTGCACTTTCCCCACCTCTGGCTTTAGGCCTGTCTGTTGCTGTTCTGAGACTGCATATAACATATGAATGCCCATGTGCTTCAGGGAATAGCCCTTCCTCTTAAAGAGAGTGCCTAGGATTTAAACTGTACCCGCTGTGGAGGGACACAGGCGGCGCTGTGGTCTAAACCACTGAGCCTAGGGTTTGCTGATCAGAAGGTCGGCAGTTCGAATCCCTGTGACAGGGTGAGCTCCCATTGCTCGGTCCCAGCTCCTGCCCACCTAGCAGTTCAAAAGCACGTCAAAGTGCAAGTAGATAAATAGGTACTGCTCCGGCGGGAAGGTAAACGGCATTTCCGTGCGTTGCTCTGGTTCGCCAGAAGCGGCTTAGTCATGCTGGCCACATGACCCGGAAGCTGTCTGCGGACAAACGCCGGCTCCCTAGGCCTATAGAGTGAGATGAGTGCCGCGACCCGAGTCATCCGTGACTGGACCCTAACAGTCAGGGGTACCTTTACCTTTACCTTTAATTCCCTATGCCATCACTATTCTAAAGCATTGCAGACTTACCTGCAGCAGACCTGACGCGCTTAAATTTAAGGGTTATATTTATTTTTAACCATGGCCAAATGCCCTTGTCACCTAAGGCTCTTAAGTGGATTAAATAAAGCCACCAGTTTAATATGTTTTAAAATGGATGGTGATGGGGGAGGATTGGAATTAAGGCAGACGAGGCTACTTGATGAGAAGGACTTGTAATAAATGCTGCACAGGTGCGACCTGCAACAAATGTTGCTGTGTGGAATACTCCATCTCAAATTTCTAGATACGTGCTCTCTTTCTCCCGCCTCAGTGTCCAGCCAATGTTCTGAATGTATGTTTAGACCTTGTTGGCTTGTTTTCATAGCTTTTTGCCTTGCTTAGGTTTTTTCTTCTAAAGTTTTGGTTTGTTTGTTTGTTTTGTACTTGTCAAATCTACTTGGTTTTTTACTTGAACCTTATGAACAGGGGTGTGTGGGGGGGAGCCAGAGACATAAGGAGAAGGCATGTAATCAGAATTAAAGAACTACAGGCCTATGAGTGTATGCTGAGCCTAGGAATTGAGTTGGGAAGAGCACAGAAAGAAGAAACTCAATGGTACACAGCACAACCGGATGCCTTCATATGCCTCACAGCAGGTGCTATAACTCTACAACAGTTTGACTTCACCTCAGAAGACACACTCTTCCATTGTCTCCTGAGACAGATGGATGCCAATCAACATCTAGAAATGAATTAAGATTTTAAATCAAGTCCACTCCTTGTTAGCTTTCAGCAGCCTAATTTAAATAAAAATACTATATTGTAGCCATTGTTTGATAACTGGGAGTCTGTAGCTCTTGCTGATCTACTGCAGATTCCTGTGAGATCTACCAGTACATTCTGATCTGCCTACTGCAGCTCTTTAGAATATATGGTTTGGCATTAGTAAGATAATCATAATCAAATTGGCTATACTTTCATATTTCAAACATAGCTAGAAAATCAAGAGTGTAGGTGAGCCTTAATTTCAGGTCATTTTAGGTCCTAAAACTCACTTTATTGAAGGGCTTGTGTGAATGTAGATGAAATTAGGTCGGGTTTTAGTCTGCCTGTAACCACTTTTCAAGAGTTTCCTACTGGTACATTTCATACATGAGGCAAAAAAAACCATTTGTAGTACAGTGGATAGTATGATCTTGTGGTGTTGTAGCTATAATTTTTAATTGGTTGCGTATTCTTTTAATTCTGCTATGCTCTGCCAGAAGACTAAATAAAATATCTGGTATATGAGCATGGAATGGAGCAGGACTGAACAGGCCACACACACTCATGCAGTCCAGTTACAGAGAACAGTATTACTGGGCATTCCTGAGTTCCTGACATGCCTTTGTATCTTTTCTTGTCCTGCCTTGCTCAATAAACCTGGACTATCTATAATTTCAACATTCACAATACACTTTTAAAAGCATTTTAAGGCATATTTCAGGGCAGAACAAGAGCACTAAAATGTGTGACAGTTCCCAGCAATATGTGTAACTTCACTTTAAGCATTTTTAAGGCATATTTCAGGGCAGAACAAGAGCACTAAAATGTGTGACAGTTCCCAGCAATATGTGTAACTTCGCTTTCTGGGCAATTTTAGTTCCACTTGGGGCTAGTCTAATACAGAAAATTATGTACATGTATCTGCATGTAGTGTATAAATAGAACATTTCACAGCAAAAATACTACTGTGATGTGACTTGGGGGAGTTTTTTCCCCTTTCTGATCAACTTCCTTTTTTATAAGGGATTCAGTAAATAAACTGAAGTTATTTTAACATAGTTATGTTAGGTAAAGGTACCCCTGACCATTAGGTCCAGTCGTGACCGACTCTGGGGTTACGGCACTCATCTCGCATTATTGGCCGAGGGAGCCGGCGTACAGCTTCCAGGTCATGTAGCTAGCATGACTAAGCCGCTTCTGGAGAACCAGAGCAGCACATGGAAACACCGTTTACCTTCCTGCTGGAGCGGTACCTATTTATCTACTTGCACTTTGACGTGCTTTCGAACTGCTGGGTTGGCAGGAGCAGGGACCAAGCAACGGGAGCTCACCCTGTCGCGGGGATTCAAACCGCCGACCTTCTGATCAGCAAGCCCTAGGCTTTATGGTTTAACCCCACAGCACACCTGGGTTTAATAGCATATGTAGGGATCCCTTTTAGAAAAGGTTTAGAGATGCAACTTTGAAGTTGCCTTGTTTCAACAAACCATAGTTAATGTTAACTATGGTTTGTCTCAATTTGGATGTCATGGCAAATAAAGCAAAACATTCCAAACTGCTTCTTAAGACTATGCAGAAGGGACAGACGGGAAGGGAATCATGATGGACTCAGGCTTACTGTGGCACCCTTCTATCACCAGTGTTCGAAACTCCCATTGTTCTAGGTGCATTTTGCGACAGGGAATTTCATTAGCACGAGCAGTTTGTGAGCTCTGGGGTGCAGTACTGCACCTAAGATTTCAGATTAAAACTGCAGAGTGGAAGGAAAGGAGGACTTTTTTCTGTCTTCCCACTTCCAGCTACTCTCTGAAGACTGGAGAAGAGACCCATTTAAGAATATTAGGGGGTGGGCAGGGGAAGGACTAGACCATGTGAAAAATGAACATAATATTTTAGCTGCAGTTCATTCATTTTCAGCTTTGTATTCTTAACTATATAAAAAAGCACGCCTAGACATTCCATTGTTGCGCCCATAACCTAGGTTTAAGGTGCCATTTAGCTCCTAGCTTTCATATCTCAGTTTTAACACTATCACCAAATCAGTTTAGTGTTTTGTGTTTATAAACCTTATCAAGTCAATAAGAACTGCATTCTTCAAGTTACCAATTTGTTTACTGTGCAGTAATATGGTAATATACAAATGTTAGATTTAGTATCAGTTTTTTGATCCTTGAAGGAATTGGGAGAGAAATGAATATTTGAGGAAGTTAAACTAGATTGCAACAGCGCTTCAACTGCATTCTTAACATCCTATATAATAATTCCCTAATGTCCCCACGTCCGTGGTGTGTGTCAGAGGAACTGCGCTACTGAGCATGTGCCCCACGGACACAGGGATTGGAGCGCAGAGACTCTATGCAGATGAGACAGTCGGAGGCTGCCAATCGGAAGTGCGGGAGGGGCTGCCTCGCCCTGCACTCAAAGAAAGTTGCTGGCGGCCATTTTGTGTGTGTGAGTGATGGGAGTTACACAAGGATTCCTCTCACACGCCCGCCCTAGGCCGACGGCCCTGCCCGGGAGGCGGCCTCCCTCCCTCAGGGGCTCAAAGCAGCCCCCGTCCCGTCCTCGCCATGTCCCTGTACAGGAACTCGGTGTGGTTCGTGAAGGGGCTGGGAGCCAAAAGGGCAAAGAGAGGCGGGGCTGCCATGGCCGTTTCCACACGGAGTTTGCTTACGGAGGGAAACCGGACCCCCCTCCCCAGTACGTGGGATTTGAGCCCATTCCCCCTCCTCCGCCACACGCTTTAGGGACTTTTATGTAATGGGAGGGGCCAGTTTCCCTCACAGCTTCTCTCGGACGCGCCGCAGGATGAGGCCCGGCTGCCTTACCTGAAGGCTGCTGTCCTAATCCCACTTGCCTGAGGGAAATAAGTCCTGTTTTTAAAAATGTTTCACCACATATGTTCTAGCGCCCGTTAATTTAACGGGCTGAACGTCCACTAGTTACCAAATAAAATGGGGAAAGAAGACAAAAAGGAAACAAAGAAGCTCTTAGCATTTGGCCTTCAATTCGCTATGACACCAAGGAAGAACAAAAATGATGGCATGAAATGCTGCCTGGATGCTTCTGTTCCTGTACTAGATTTGAGTGTGGTTTTTATTTTTAGAATCTTCTGAAAGGTGATTTTTAGTCACTCTCTTGGTATAATAGACCAGAATAACTTATTCTAAGTAAATAGCAGGGTTAGAAGCACATTATTTGTATTCTGTTTCTGGCAGTAATATGACTTGCTGGCTAATTTTATTAAATTATTATGTTCTGAATTACCTCAATTATCTGTTGACATTATGGATGTGTTGTAATTTGGCTTGCTATCTATAGCCTAAAGTTGCCTAAATATAATTATAGCCCCTAAAAACAGTAATCATTCATCTGCCCTTTCTTTATTAAAGTTAGTCTGGAGTATATGATGGTGCCCTATCTTCAGATCTGGTGCCCTAAGTCAGATCTTCGGTTCATATAGCTCAATATTGTTGGCACTGATAGACAGTGGCTCCTCAAGATTTCATGATGGAGTATTTTCCCTAGAGCCCCCCCCCCAGGGTGGTGGTGGATTGAACCTGTGATCTCTTGCAAGCAAAGCATATGCTCCGTTACTGAATTACAGCCCCTCCCCAGCGTACATATTTAACTGTAAACTTTAGCAATTCTATTCTGCAAAAGGTTATTCTATCAGTGAAAAGGCATCACTGAACTTCTGTGTGTTCAGTTTTATTTTATGGCACAACTTCATATCTGACTGGTTGACCATTGTATGCCACTTGTATACTCATTGGCAACAAACATCAGTCCAAAAAGAATATATTTCCTTGCATCTCTTATCCTTGAGTAACAGGGCAATTGCTTATATAAATAACAGAGAAAATATTTCTTTGGAATACAGCAATGTCACAAAAGAAGTAAGTCATTCACCACAATGTGCTAACTTTCTCTTAGGGATAGCTTATTAAGCGTATTGTCTTGCTACATGCCTGTGCTTTTCTTTCAGATTGATCCTAAAGACTACATGTTTTCTGGACTCAAGGTCGAAACAGTAGGACGTTTACCTGGGAAAGTTGCAGGGCAACAGTTTGTTATTCAGGACTGTGAAAACTGCAATATCTACATCTTTGACCACTCGGCTACAATCACTATTGATGACTGTACAAACTGCCGAATATTTTTAGGACCTGTGAAAGGCAGCGTGTTTTTCCGTGATTGCAAAGATTGTAAATGTGTAGTGGCTTGCCAACAGTTTCGTACCCGGGACTGCAGAAAGATGGACGTCTTTCTGTGCTGTGCCACCCAACCCATCATTGAATCATCTACAGGTATGAAGTTTGGGTGTTTCCAGTACTACTATCCAGAGCTGGCTTTGCAGCTGAAAGATGCAGGGCTGAGCATCTTTAACAATACATGGAGCAATATCCATGATTTCACACCAGTATCGGGAGAGAACAACTGGAGTCTTCTAGCTGCGGACGCTTTAGTTCAGGACCATGTACCACTGCCAACCGCTGAGGAACTGAAAGCTGTCAGGATTTCAACGGATGCCAACAGGAGCATAGTTCCAGTTACGCAGGGTAGACGTCCAAAGCACAGTGAAGAATCTTGCCTGGCAGTATTCTTTGCTGGGGATTATACAACTGCCAATGCTAGAAAGTTAATTGATGAGGTAAGAAACACGGCTGTCTCTCACATCTTGACTTGTATTTCTTAAAAACTATGAAACGTTTCTAGAAACGTACGTTTAAGTGCCAAACTATTTAGTTTCTAAATGGCTGCTAGGAAGTTGCACTTGGTATAGCCAAACTATTGCTCTGGATTTATCTGTGTTCCTATATCCACATTCACTGTGTGGATAGGAAATTTACTGTGAGGGTGGGATGCTGTAACTTCATCCTGTAGCCTACTTATTTCTTTTAACCAGCCATTGGAGAAAATTCATCAAATTTGGATAAGACCATGGATTGTATACAGTTAGCTTGCATAAAAAAAGCTATAATAAAAAAAAATTATTCCTGTTTACAATATTCAGTCATTTGCTTTACCTTTGTCCCCCTAGTGAAGGAAGGGTCTCTTATCCACTGTATGGGGAGTTGGACTTGAAGAAGATTGCCTTGATGGAAAGTTCTGCCACATCAAATAATTTTCCTTAGGGCACCATTTCGTAGAATAATAAAATCATAGAATCTTAAGAGTTGGAAGGGATCCCAGGGTCAGCTAGTCCAACTCCCTGCAATGCAGGAATCTTAGCTATACCATTTGTATACCACCCCATGTCATCTGTGGATGGGGGTTGCCTCACATTTTTCATTTGGGCACTTGCCACAGTGGCTTATCACTTTGGAACATGATAGCTGTGGATAACCTGAGGGTTCAGTAAAATGGGGAGGAAGCATTGCAGTCAACTCCTAGGACCTGAGGTCCCTTCACCCCACCATAAAATATTTGAGGGGACCATCCCCTTCCATGGTTGACGTGCATTGCCATTCAGATGTGGGGCAGAGCTTACCTGCCCCCCCCCAATATTTTGTTCAAGTTGGCACCTCTGGGAGGAAGCATAAAGAAAGAAAGGTGCAGCAAATTACTGGATATTGTAAATAAGAATTTATTTTTGCATATATTGGTTATAGCCTTGATGCAAGCAAAATGGTATATTAAATAATATTTAGTTAGGTAAAGGTAAAGGGACCACTGACCATTAGGTCCGGTTGTGACCGACTCTGGGGTTGCGGTGCTCATCTCGCTTTATTGGCCGAGGGAGCCGGCGTACAGCTTCCAGGTCATGTGGCCAGCATGACAAAGCCGCTTCTGGCGAACCAGAGCAGCGCACGCAAATGCCATTTACCTTCCCGCAAGAGCGGTTCCTATTTATCTACTTGCACTTTGACATGCTTTCAAACTGCTAGGTGGGCAGGAGCTGGGACCGAGCAACGGGAGCTCACCCCGTCGCAGGGATTCAAACCACTGACCTTCTGATCGGCAAGCCCTAGGCTCAGTGGTTTAGACCACAGCACCACCCGCGTCCCCCATATTTAGTTAATTTATATTAAATTCTAATTCTTGTTGAAATAGATGACTGGCAAAGGCTTCTGGCTAGTTCAGACAAAAGAGGTTTCCATGAAAGCTGATGATGCTCGACGAGTGTTCCAGGAAAGAGCGCCTGAATTTATCCCTTTACTTGAAAAAGGTATGACGACTACAGAAAACAAACAAATACTTCTGTTCCTTTAAATTTACTTAATAAAACGATTGAATTGAAGTTGTAATCTTTGATACATATGTTAAGTGTCATAAAAAACTTTTTTAAAGGGACATAAAAAAGCACAATAACCATAATCTCACATTGAGAATACAATAGTCATTAGTACTTCCACCTAAAGTTGAAAATACGAGTTGATATAAGCCCTCCAGAAGTCCAAGTAGGTATCTACAGGAAATATATGCATCATACATTGAACTTGGCAGGGTACCTAATTCAAAGTCTTTTGATAAACACAGAAAAACCTAGAGGTCAGAAAGTATGAATATGCCTTATATTGCTCTGTAGGAAGCCCATCTGGCCCTGATGCTTTCCTGTTCTTCATCTTATGCATGACATTCTTAATTACTTCCATCTGCAAAGATTTTGCAAGATTTTCCTTTTGTTGCATATCTACAGAAGAACCAACTGCAATAAGTTTTGAAAATCACAGCCTATAGGAACATTTTTATCTTTATAGGAACATTATCCTTCCCGTAAAAATTGGAGTAATACCTTCTGAAACTTAATTTATTTCTTTTTGTGTTTTATAGACCATATTATGTCCACCTCTGACCAGCAGGATAATGCTCACTTTTTTTATTTAAAACAAAAAGCCATTATTTTGTCTGGTCTTTCATGCTTTCCTAATATATTTGCTGCTGAAATTGTTATGTTGGTTTAGCAAATAAGGATGACAAAACCTTTAGTTGCTTTAGTGTAATGTATTGTTTTCCCCATGAAGTCATTGAAGCACTTTGACTTGCATATTTAAATATATCTTTTGAAGAAAGGTTTATATAAAGGAGTTAAGAAATTTACCAGTTGCTTTGCTATGCTCTTCTACATAAACATTTTCTTTTTCAAAAGGTAAACCTAATATTTAAACAGGCATTATTGTTTCTCAAACATGTCTTGCTGGTCAAAATGTATGTTAGTTCATATATTTAGACTTGAGGGAATGCTGTTGTATTCCCTCAAACTTGGGGGGTTATTGTCTTGTTTATGTATTTTTGTGTTTTTATACGGTAATCTGCCCTATGACCCTCGGATGAAGGGTAGTATATAAATAACATAAAATGAATATATAAATAAATATTTGGTAAAAATTGTGATTAGGTGGCTGTTTTTCTGTGGTTTCACTGAAACCCCATTCTGGATTGTTGGGGCAGTGGTGTTACTAGAAGAAAATAGTTGGGAGTGCAGAGAGAGATTCTGCGTATGTTTCAGACTTCTGGTGTAACACTAGACTTGTTTTCTGAGATACAGCTTTTTCTCTCACGGACTGCCTCTGCTCTTATTGTGAAAGGAGCAGTATTTTCTGTGGGCCAAATATCTGAAAATTACTAATGACAAAAATACTATCTTTTTCTTAGGTCCCGTTGTTGCTCTAGAGTTCTGTGGTGACGGTTCTGTAGCAGCGTGCCAGGACATTGTTGTTAATGTCTTCAGTGGAGCTAAGGTGAGTAGCAGCACAGGTTCTAGAGATTTCTAGAACTATTGGTATCATTTGCAAGTTACTTTAGTGTGTTCCTTTACACACTGAAATAGTTATTCACAAAAATGCTTGATTCTGAAACCAGTTTCTACTTTTTAATTCAATACTAACTTTCAAAATTAAGACTGCTTTTTAAAACTTTATCCCCTCCTTCATCCAAGGAGCTTGAGGCAGCATATTTTTCAGCCCTCGGCGAGAGGTTTAATAGAAGCATATTGACTGGTCCAATGCGCTTGCTTAACCACAGCCTGCAGTATCCAAATTGACAAACTGTGGTTAATGATAACTATGGTACGTTTGAAACAAGCCAACTACAAAACATGTTCCTCTCACTTTGGTATTACTGTTTTATCTAGGATTTAAGTTGACGTTTAACTTGAATTGACTCAGTTACTACTGAGTGGCTTTAACAATATGATCCGGTTTTTAAAAATAGAATTTTGTATGAAATCATCTGGTTGAGGGCATGTTAGTGATTTTCATTTTCATTTTAAACTACAGGTCTTTGTATCGGAGGACAAGGCATCGGCTTCCAGAGAAGTAGACTGCTTCTATAATTTTGCTGATATGCAGATGGGAATGTGAAGTAGACATAAGCATCTTATTGACGGTTGAGATGTACTTTAGGTTTGTATAGCACTCAATTGATAGTCGGACACTTTGAAGAAAAACAAGAAGTTGCCTTTACAAATAAAAAATGAATGCATCCAACAAATAACACGCCACATATCAGATACCTTTATAAGCTCTTTAGTGCTCACCTGCTTATGTCCAATTCTTTCTTGCATATGATGTTTCAATGTTATAAGCCTGGCAGTCCGTCCAGTATGTTTGGTAGAATTTAGGAGAGAGCCGGTACACATGTGCTTTGGTTTTTGTCAAACTTAAAACTTATTTGCAATCAAGTCCACTCCAAAGGTACCATAATTTAAACTTTTGTAGGTGATCTGCTTTTACAGAATACAGAAAATTTTGCTAAAGTTACACACATCTTGATTTTTCAGTGGGAACGATCTAATGTACTTCACTCACACTATAATCAATATGGCTGGCTTTGGATTGTTCCCCTTGCATGTAAGTAGCAGAGATGAGAAATTCCAGCTTAATTTTTTGTGCTAAAGTCTCAGGTTCTACACTGACTTAAAGTATATCTAGTGGCTATACTTTAAATACTCAATCACTGCAGAAGTGCTTGCAGAAACAGAGCTAGTATTCCTACAGGGGACTTAGTACCTCTTGGTACTGAGCGTTGCTTTGGATTCTTGCATTAAGAGTAATCTTTCCAAATGTATTAAATTTATTATAAGCAGGGAGAGCCTCCTTGCATAAAAATCTAAAATGGGAGCTTGCAAATCCTGCTTTTTGGTCATCCAAATCTGCCCTGAACTTGAGTGTTGATGACTGCATTCTGTTTTTTGGGGGGTTTTTTTTTTTTTTGGTGTCATCTCCAAGCACCTGTTATAAATGTTCACTTCTATCGCAAATGTTGAAGGAAGATGCATCTGCAGGACTTTGTGCTGGTTTAGAATGTCAAAATAAAGATTACTAAAATGAAAGATTAACAAGATAATGCAATCAGGTTTACGCATTCTGAGTGCAACACCATGGCTTAGAGTACAAATCATGTCTCTTGGCTATGCTTAATCTGGAAGGTGGCATGTTAAGTACAAAGTAGGTGTACTCAAAAGATTGTAATTATACTGAAATCTGTAGAAACCGGTGCTTTATACAAGCTGTAAAAAAGGAAATAATTTTCTTTCTTTTTCTTCAACTGTATAAATACGTGCTATACGGAAATAAGGGTTTTATCTGCTAGAATAGTACTATATGCTGGATAAAGACAACATAATTTTTACCTGAAGCTTTAACAGGAAATAACTTTTAAAATCAGAGGAAATGCTCTGCAATGTGTAGGGAGAGATAATTTGTCAAATCATTGAAGGTTTTTAATAACATTTCCTAATTTCTTTTTATACTGTCAAAATTGAAGGATTCTGTGTAGTTAATTTCTGGATCTTTGTGAATTATTGCTTATTCTTTATAAGGCAAACTGTTCAGTTAATTCATTGGTATCATACTACAGTAAGTGCTTTATCATGGTTTTGTATGTTTGTTATGGCTTTTATAATGCCTTTTTGTCTAGCGCTTGTAAAATGTGATTTATAATAAATATTTAAATGAAAAAGCCCTGTAAAATTTTAATTAAAAATGCAGGGGTGTGTGTCATGATCTAAATGAATCTGTTCACGGTTGTGTAACTAATTTAACTGGTCTCATTGCCGCCCTCTTGTCACTTTATTTAGCTGTGCTTTGTCCTTTAAAATTTGACATTATATACTTCATGTAGCAACTGATAATGAGCTGGATCCAGACTGAGCAGGATAATTTCACAGTAGGGCTTCTTACTCTCCCACTACTTCCCTTTAAAGGCCTGACAGGAAGGTCCAAACAGGGCTATTTTTAGAGCGGGCAAGCCAAGTGGCCCCCCTGGGTACTGAGCAGAGGGGGGCACCAAACTGAGCTCAGTGACTTGATACATATTACTTAATTTGGAAGGTGCATATTAAAGTGAAATATCTGATCTTACTCATACTTTCTCTTAGATAAAAACTGAAAATTATTGTGTGGAACTTAACTGCATGATAAAAATGTTCAAGACAATATAAATTCTCATTGTGGCAAAACTGGTTGGATGAGTAAAAACCGTATTCTAGAACACCACTGCATAATAACTACTTACTAAGTGTTCTGGTCAGAGCTCCTTTTCAGCATACAGGCTTCATATTAATCCCTATAAATAAAAGTGGTCCATCTGTTTTGGTCCCTTAAGTATAGCTGGTGAATAAATTGTTGCCCACCCATAGATGGTGTGGCTATATACTGTAACCCAGTACACAACTCTGTTAGGGTTATCCTCAAAGAAATGTGTACCGGTAGTTAAGTAGCCTGAGAACATTCACACCAAGCAGCCACTTGTGAGATTTGTATGCATTAAAGTGAGAATATATTTACTATATCAACATGGTCTTCATCCAGGGGAAATGTATCCATTAGAGCCCTTTTACTCAAAGACAGGCCTCAATTACACTTTTTACTTTGTGTGAAACTATTCAAAACTTCAGCCCAACAGCAGTATGTGTCAACTACAAAGCTTTGTGGTTGGCTAGCTAGCTTTGTAGTTGGTATGGGGTAAAGATGGCTAACAAACTTTCCAAGATCATTTGCTGTAAGGTGGAAGTTAGGGATCTGCTGCATAAGTGCCTAACAGCTTACAGTATGATTTCATCAGTGGAGAATTGTGGTTCATCAGTGATCAGAGCTGCATTACATTATTTTTTAAAAACAAAATTAAAAAAATTCCTTCCAGTAGCACCTTAGAGACCAACTAAGTTTGTGCTTGGTATGAGCTTTCGTGTGCATGCACACTTCTTCAGATACTGTACACTGAAGAAGATAATTATTTTTTAAGTGAATTGTCCAGGTTAGGTAGCAGGCTTTACCTCAAAAAAAGTGAAGTAGACATGGAGAATCTGCAGCCCATAGGTCAGATTAGGCCTGCCAGGGTTCTTAACTTAGCTTGTGAGACTGTTTTGCCTCAGTCATGCTCACTGCCTCACATCTGAGGTGCTGAATAGGTAAAGGCATGGTTCAAAGGAACACCTGGGAGCCAATTATTCCTTTAAAAGCTTCAGAGTTTGTTGCCAAATGTAAACACCACTGGGAACAGCTTCACTCAGGATCTGCCAACTGGAGCTGATCCCTATAGACTGCAAGCTGCATCATCAAAGGTTGGCTTGAAGGAGGTTTAAACCAATTCATGTCATCAGTCCATTTTTGGATGCCTTTGAATACCAGTTTCTGGGAATCACGTAGGGAAGGCACTGTAGCACAAAGGTTCCGATTGTGGGCTTTCCCTAGGCATCCAGTTGGCCACTGTGAAACGTTTTTTTCATGTGGGGACTGGAACCTAGCTCTCACCTACTATGCCATTTTTTTAATTTTATTAAAAGCTGGCAGTGTGCATACCTATGTACCTGCAGAGGTGTGTGTGTACCTTGATCTGCTAATTTAATTTTTCTCAGCACCTTATTTCTTAGTTATTATGATCACACGTCTATATTTGATAGAAACAAAGTTGATCTTTTCTCCCTTGTTTTTTATTTGTACTACTGTGGTATTTCAAAGTTGGCGTGCTGCATCAGGCTATCATTTTATTTCGAGTAATGCCTCTCAATTTGACCATCATCCCAGGTCAGTTTCATCTACATGTGTTTGAATTTCAGTTATATGTGCTGTTTTATCAAAATTAGCTGCAAGTTTTAGTAGTTCTCAGACCACTTCCTCATTTCATGTTACCTTTGACCCCGTTCTTTCACGCATGGGGGAGTCTCCATTTACACAAGTGACTGAACATGATTCAGCAGCTCAAAAGCATCCATTTCCTTAATGGTTACTAGCAGAGAATGGGAGGCTGCGGCCCTGAAACGTACTGTAGTTCCTGTTGGTCTACTTATGCCATCAGACTGTTCTGACTTGCATTATTATATTTATTTATTTATTTATTTATACATACATACATACATACATACATACATACTCCACCCATCTGGCTGGGTCTCCCCAGCCATTCTGAGCGGTGTATAGTGTATATAAAACCATAGCAAAAGTCAAACATTAAAAACCTGATACTATTCTAGCTTCCTCAGAATTTTCACAATCTCTGCAAACTACACAAAATAAAAGAACTATGAAGTTGTTCTTGTTTCTACTCTTCCCTGTGCATTTTAGGATTCTGTGCTATTTAAAACGCTGCTATTGTGGGCAGGGGCGTACCCAGGATCAAAACTAGGGGGGGGGCAAGCCATGGTCGTTCAGGTTGTGACGTTTCAGCACGGAAAACGTGAATGAAACAAAAATTTTAAGAAAATTATATATAATTATAGCAGTGCTTTATTATGGTAGTTATTACAATTATTTGCTTGAATTGTTTTTTAATTTTTATTCTAGTTACATGTCTTATGCTAATATCATTTTTCTTGGGTTTGAAGAAAACTTGTTCAAAACTTTCGTTTCAATCCCCGAGGAGTCGGCGCAGGTGTTTCCAAAGGCGAAGGAAACAGACCCCCTCAAAAAAGGGGGGGCGCAGCCTCACCTCCCAAATAGGGGCGCAGCCAGTCTGGAAGCGCAAAGGAGAAGCACCTACTTTGGCAAAATAGAGCATCCAGAGCTCGTAGACGCGCTCCTTGGAAGCCATGGCTGAGGACTGCAATATCTCAAGGACCGCCTCTCCCCATATACCGTAAACTGTCCCAGACTCTGCATCCATCATCTGAAGTCCTTTTTCATGTGCCTCCTCCATGTGAGATTTGGAGGGTGGCAACACAAGAACGGGTCTTTTCTGCAGTGGCTCCCTGTTTATGGAATGTTCATCTTCAACCAGGCCTTTGGCTGATTAATGTTCTACAGCCTTTTAAATGTGTTTGTGGGAGGTGGGGTTAATGTTTGTTCACGTTTTTTAAAAAAAATATTGTGAACTACCCTGAGCTCTTTTGTTGAAGGGCATAATAATAATAATAATAATAATAATAATAATAATAATAATAATAATTGTCTCTCTTCAGTTCCTCCTCCCCTGACAACAGTCAGTATTTCATGTGCACTGACCATGCACATCACTGGATTGTTTAGGAGGAATCCTCCTAATATGGTTTTCTTTTCTTTTTTCACTTCTGCAAATCTTGGCATAGTATCTGGGTTCTCAACGTGGTGCTAAGGTCCCCTATCTCTTCCAATGAAAACAGCTTGTGGGAGGGCTGTTTGGTTGGGGACTGTCTGCTTCTTCGAATTGTGTTGACTGCTTTTTAGTCTGTGTTTTGTTTGCTTTTTTGGGGGGTGCATGCATTTTTAGTGGGGGGAGGGAGTCTGAGCCTCACCAGTTTTTCTTCTGTAATATATGGTGCCCACATCAGTTTCTTAGATTTCCAAATGTGCCCCAGCACCCCAAAGGATTGGGGACCCCTGGTATATATGCTGTTTTAATAATTTAGCAGGCAGTTGAAGTACATATAAAAGTCCAGCTAATGATACCAAAGAACAATTGCTCAACAGCTCTAACTGCTCTGGCTTCTCGTTTTCTTTATCTTTGAAACTGATGCATTTTTATATATAAAAATTGTTAACTAATAAACATGGAAAGAGAGAAGTTGACACTGACAGTTCCCAAGTTAGCATTCAAGTTGTTGGGGCTGCAGGGAGTTTGCCCACAAAGAAGTTGCTTCCCCAAGTATTATAATGCTTTTAGGCTGATCTTTTCCAAAGGATGGAAAGACCTTGAAGATTAGAGCCTCTATTCTCCCTGACCTCAAACAAAAAAAGTTTCAATGAGCATTGGCTAAAGCTGATGGACAGAAGCCTCGAAAATTCCTCTAATATATGTCGCTGCCAACCCTACATCCTCCCTTCTTTGAAAACATTTCATTCATTGTGCATCTTCTGGAAGTGTGGAGACCCAAGGCTTTCTGCCAGTGTAACACAGCAGATTTCTCTCCTGACCTCTCCTTTAATTCCCAAAAGTTGTCAAGCAGCAACTCACTGAGAAAGGGAAACAAATTAAATCTGGATGCATTCAAGCTCTCCCCCCCCCCCCTCTCTCTCTCTCTCTCTCTCTCTCTCTCTCTCTCACACACACACACACACACACACACACACACACACACACACACACAAGAGAGGGCTGCTAAATGGAGTGCATTCTTACAAATTACGTTTCACACACTAAGGGCAGCATATAGAAAGAATTTCCCAACCATAGAGCTGATATTGAAAGGAGATTTAGAAAATACACACAACATATTTACTTTCTGTGAAGCCTTTTAAGTCGTCTCAAGGAAGTGAAGACGGAAGCAGACCGTCATGCTGGTGCCGACGGCAGCTGCCAGCCCTCGGGCTCGGGCTCCTCCTCCTCTCCCAGCCCCTGATTCGCGGCCGGCCGCCGCCGCTGTTGCTCCTCCAGGTGTGCTTCTAGGGGGGAGCAGCTGCCCCCCTGCCCCTCGCTGGGTATGCCCATGCATGCATCCCTGCTAGTTCCTCCTCCACCCAACCCCACGCAGCAGGCTTTTGAGATCTGCGCGCAGCGCAGGGTGTTGGTGGCAGCTAGGGGCGGGGGCAGCTGCCTTCTAGGGGGGCGCACTTGCCCCCCTCTGCCCCCCCCTGGGTACGCCCATGATTGTGGGGGCAAAAAGGGGGAAATTCTTCCAAGTCCCAGTTTCTTCCCCAAGTACCGGTATGACTTCCCTGCCTTAAAGGGCGAGGTTGCCTTCCTCCTCCTCGTCTGCTTGGAGCAAGCATTTCATCTTCCAACTTCTTCGGCGGAGGGGCATACAAACGACTCGCCATAGGAAAATTACCCCTGGATGGCTGAGTCTCGAGAGCAGCGGGCACCCTTGCTTTCATCGTAAAAAGTAAAGACTCTTTTAAGATGGGAGGGGAAGGGGAACGCGCGATGGCAGAGCGCGCGCTGCTGCTGCAGTCCTTGGTCCGTCTCCTTGGCACCAAGTCCCTCCTGAGGTTTTTGCGAATTGACAAGAGGAGGCTCGGACTGCTCAGGTCAGGACGACGATGGGTCACCAAGAGGAAGAAATCTAGTAAGACGGTGGGGGTTGCAGGTGGCGCAGCAGCCCCACCGGCCGAGCTCGGGTAAGAAGAGCTGGCACAGGGTGGGAGAAGGAAGGGAAGGGGAAGAGGAGGAGCTTGAGAGGCGGCGGCGGCAGCTCTAGCAGCAAGCAGAAGCGGCAGTGTCAATAATACAATAGGGCTCTTGTGCCGCCGCCTGGCCTGCCAAGAGGGAGACTACAAGGGCACAGGGCCTGCTCGCCCCTACAAGCGACAGGGAGGGACGGCGGGTGGCGCTCGCGGCGACAGGCTTGGCCAAGCGACATGCCGGAGCGCGGGGCCGGCCCGTAGCCAAGGAGCGCCCAGGCCGAGGCAGGCGGGAAGGGGAACGGCGCCGCGGCCGAAGAAGAACCGGGGAGGGGGGTGGGGAAGAAGAAGAGATGGACGGCGTGAAGTAGCAGCGGCAGCCTTGGCCCCTGAGCTGGGGAGTCTCGGGGCGCGCAAACGCTGCCGCCGCCGGTGCCACCCGCTCCAGAGCCACAAGGTGAGTCGTGGGGCGCAATGCCGCCCGTGGCGCAATGTTGCCTTGCGGGGTCGGGGTGGGGAGAGCGGCGTTTATTTTATTTTTTAAAAAAACAGGTGGTCTCCTCTCCCGGGGAGGCTTCGGGGCGCTCGCCGGCGCGGCCTAGGTGGGCTGGGGGAGAAAGGAGAGAGGTGGCGGCCCGGGCCGGCCCTAGGCCGTGCGTTAGTTGGGTGGCGCTTCTTCCCCAGTATTGCCCATCCCCGCCGCCGCGTTGCGCGCGCCCCCTCTCCTCCTCCTCCCCGGGTGCAGGCGGCGTTTGGCGCCAAGGCCTCGGGGCTCGAGTCACGTTGGCGGGGCGGGAAGGGGGCTGGGCGTGCAAGAGGTGAGCGAGGAAGAGGAGCGGCGGCGGCAGCAGCCTTAGCGCCGCCTCAGGTAGATGTTTACACGTCACGACACGTGGTTGTGCGCGCGTGGTTTGTGTATGTGTGGTGTCCAGCCATGTGGTTGCGAATGGGCCGGGCCCATAAGTTATCCTTTCTCTCTCCTCCCTGCAAAAAAAAATAGAAAACCCTGACTGAGTTTTGGGGTGTGTGTGTTTTGTCTTCACGTGGTAAGTGATCAGAAGGATTCCGTGGTTGTGGGCGTTTTCCAGGCAGTATTTCTCCTCTGTATGTAAAGTGGAGCATCCTTTGTTCTGAAAAGTTTCTCTTTATGGCCTGATCTATTGCTATCTCCAAACCGGATGAGCCTGTGGCAAACAGTTAGTGACCCCACACCTAATGATCTGGGGTGTGCTGCTCAGTCCCTGAAGGCATGCATGTTCAGTAGATCCAGTGGTTTTTTTCCTAGAAAAAAAAGGTGCCGGTACTCACCATAGAGTTGTTACACACTTTTTAACAACAACAAAAAGAGGTGCCGGTTTTGCATACCCCTGGAAAAAAAAGCACTGAGTGAGTAGATCTAAATGTTTTGGAGAACACATGTCACAGGCTTCACGTGTATGGGCTTTGTACACTGGTGTTTTGCCAAAAATGGCATTGTAAGCCTGTGTATGTTTATTGTGGAGGAAGTCCCACTGAACATAATGTATGCTTGTGTAGGATTGCACCTTAACTGGTGGGTGTAATATATGTACACTTAGGTCTCAGGTTTTTCTAGCTAAGCCATGGAAGTGTTGTATGCTTCACATTTATGCAGCTGAAAAGGTTTGGCTGATCAGGATTTGTTCACTGCGGTTTGATTGCCTTCTAATACTAGATGCAAATCCTGCAGTGAAGTTCATATTAACTTATCCAGGAAACTATTCCAACAGGTGTTGAAGAGACTAGTATTTGTGTGAGCTTAACTTTGGATAGGTGGGACGCGGGTGGCACAGAGCCTAGGGCTTGCTGATCAGAAGGTTGGCGGGTCGAATCCCCGCGATGGAGTGAGCTCCCGTTGTTCGGTCCCAGCTCCTGCCCACCTAGCAGTTCGAAAGCACGTCAAAGTGCAAGTAGATAAATAGGTACTGCTCCAGCGGGATGGTAAACGGCATTTCTGTGCGCTGCTCTGGTTCACCAGAAGCGGCTTAGTCATGCTAGCCACATGACCCCGGAAGCTCCCTAGGCCTATAGAGCGAGATGAGCGCCACAACCCCAGAGTCGTCCGCGACTGGACCTAACGTTCAGGGGTACCTTTACCTTTAACTTTGGATAAAGCACAACTTGGGGTGGGTTGTTATCCAATCCGTTATTATTATTATTTTTTAGTTCAGTAGAAATTTAAAAATGCAAAACCTATCATTTGTTGATCAAATCATATTTAGTATGCTTATTTTCATCCCCTATTACAGTATCATACCAGAACCAACATTTGCAAGTGTGCCTTCACCATTTAAAGTTGCCCCACTAACGTGGTTGTAATTCTGTATACACTTTGCTGAGAATAAGTCTCATCAAACTCTGAAACTTCTCAGTAGATATGTATAGGAACGCACTATAATTAATTAAAGGCATAGTTCATTGAGTAAAGCTTTTCATGGAGAATATAGAAGCTACCGGTAGCAAGTGACTTTCTGTGTTCAATTGGTTTTTATATTCTTGGTCTTTATATTCCTGATGGTAATAATTGGATAGTACCTACAGCTCACCTAGTGGAGCAGTATTTGCATTAATTAGCTGCTTGACCTACGGTAACATTGATCATAATGCTACTCACGTTCTGGTAACCTCCTGTCTGGACCACTTCCATGTCTGCTATGTGAAGCCGCCTTTCAAAACGTTTTGGAAACTGTACTTCAGAATCCTGTCACCAAGCTGCTAACTGGGACCAGGTATTATGATTACATCTCACTTGTGTTGAAATAACGCCACTGGCTTTAGGTCTCTTTCCAAGCTCAGTTCAGAATACGGGTGCTTGCTTTTATTAAAATTCTATGCAGTTTGACATATTTTTGGACAATCTTCGCTGTACCAGTCTACCTGATCACTGAGGTTGTCATCAGAAGGCTCTTTTTGTGATGCCACCACATTCTGAGGTACGGCAGGTGGTGTTGAAAGAGGATGATTTAAACAGGAGAAATTCCAGCTGGGAGTGGGGATGAGATAGGAGAGCAGCTTAAAATTTCACTTTTGCTGTAGCCTTCCATATTGTGCTCATAACTTTGTCCCATTGACACCAGTGGCTCTTAATTCTGAACAGGTGTCTTCAGGGATGCAAGTGTGGCATGCAGAGACATAAAAACATAGTAACACTTTGGGAAATCAATGTACAGTTGTACCTTTGAAGTTGAACGGAATCCGTTCCGGAAGTCCCTTCTACTTCCAAAACGTTCGAGAACCCAAGCACGGCTTCTGATTGGCTGCATGAAGCTCCTGCAGCCAATCAG